>OU342734.1:30100542-30748042 GCA_910589765.1 Avena atlantica
ATTGGAGCTCTCGATGGATATCAAGGTGCTGCAACCATGTCACGGCACCATACTTATGAAGTATCTGTTTGCACATCTCGATGGATATCAAAGTCTTGAGTATACTAGTTATACGATGGTAGCTAAATAGGATGATCCCTCACAAATTCCAATGATAGTGTTCCCCTCATGTGTGCACCACCAAGAAATTTCTTTGGTATGAGGCAGGCTGTGACGATGGGGCGTCAGATATACATACGTTCGCATACAGTGGGTGTAAGAAAGGTTACACATCAATACTGTTGGAGGTATGCCCAAGAGACAATAATAAAGTGGTTATTATCATATCTTTATGTTTATGATAAATTTTTACATCCCATGCTTGATGGCTCAGTTGATGTGGAGCCTATTGGGAACCCTAAGAGCAAGGTGTGAAGCAGCACAACAGCAAGTCTTCCCTCAGTAAGAAACCAGGTTATCGAATCAGTAGGAGGAAGGAAACTTCACACAGGTGTTGCAAGCAACGCGGGGACCTGCACAACACAAACTCAAGACTTTGCCCCAACTAACAGTGAGGTTGTCAATCTCACCAGTTGCTATAACAAAGGATTAAACGTAATGGTGTGGAAGGTAATGGTTTGCAGCAAGTAAACAAGTAACAGTGGAAGATGTATCAATGGTAAAGATTGGACCGGGGTCCATAGTTCACTAGAGGTGCTCTCCTTAGATAAACAACCTGTCATGAAGGGTAAACAAATTACAACAGGGCAATTGACAGGAACTGAGCAAGGCATAACAATGCAATACCAGACAAAAAGATCCCATGAGATTCGATTGGGCAATACGACAATATACATAGACCTCCATCCAACTGCATCTATGACTAGAAGTCCACCTTCAGGTTATCATCCGAACCCCCTCCAGTATTAAGTTGCAAGCAACAGACAACTGCTTTAAGCAAAGTGTATAAGGTAAACAATCCACTTGTTCTATGAACAAGAGACCGTTGTTTTCTCCCTAGTGGCAACATCACATCTACAACCGAAGATATTTCTGTTACTTCCCTTGGAAACTAGAGGCATGAACCCACTATCGAGCATAAATACCCCTTAATTGGAGTCACTAGCAACTACTCGGCCAAGATAGCTACTAACAACGGAGAGCATGCAAGATCACAAACAACACATACATGATAGAATCATAAAGACAAAACCATTAATCAATCTGACGTAGTAATCTCAATATCCATCGGAACCCCGCAAACACAACATGCATGATTACAAATATATTAGATGTTGATCATGAACGGAGCTCACAAGATCTATACATGAAAGCACAAGGAGGAGATACAACCATCTGGATACTACACGGACCCATAGTCTAAGGTGGAACTACTCATGCTTCATACCGGAGAGAAGGCCTCCGGGATGATTTCCCCTCCGGCAGGGTGCCGGGAAGAACTTCAGATCGCCCCGATCTAGGGACGACGGTGGCGGCGGCTATAGAAGGTTTCGTGGAGTTTTGATCGGGTGCCTAGGGTTTTTGCATCGGGGGCTTCTTATAGGCGAAGAGGCGAGGCTAGGAGGCGACCAGAGGGGCCACACCCTTCCCAGGCGCGGGTCCACCCTAGCCCGCGCCTGGGGGGGGGGGGGGTGGTGGCCCTCTGGCACCTCTCCGTCTCCCCTTCTGGCTTCGTAATGCCCACGGTAAAATATTGACTTCGGCTTTTGTCCCGTCCAATTCCGAGAATATTGATTTTCTGCCTTTCTGGAACCAAAAACAGAAGAAAATATGCAACTGACACAGTGGCAACTTGTTAATAGGTTAGTTCCAGAAAAGATATAAAAACACCTCAAAGTGAAGACAAAGCAAAGTAGATACTAAACAAGCATGAAGCATAAAAAATTATAGATACGTTTCTGACGTATCAAGCATCCCCAAGCTTAACTCCTGCTCGTCCTCGAGTAGGTAAGCGATAAAAGAATAATTTTTGAGGTGACATGCACCATCAAAACCAAGATCAAACCATTTGCAAGCATTGGAAGCTGGGATCAAAGAACTCTAAACATGTGCATGAAAGATGGAGTTTTAACAATAGGACATAGTAACTATGCATGCAACATGAAAGGCTACAAACAAAGATCATGAATAACATGCATTGAAAAATGTTTGTTTGTTTCACATACAGAAAACATGGCATAGTGGCATTCAGCTTGTCTCTCATAGAGTAGCCAATAGATGCATATGACGCCTTCAAAGTTCACAAGGGTGACTAGAAACAAGTAGCACAAGAACAAGTAATATCACAATATGCATCAATCAATAAGTTTTGGGACACTGCACAAAGAATTACAACTACACTCTCTTAATGGTGCCTAAAAGTAGAAGGTGGAGACTCAAATAATGGTGGAATAAAGGCCCTTCATAGGGAAGCAGTTATTTCAAATTTCAAAAAGAGCTTCCAAAAATTATGGTACTTGTTAGCTTTCATCCCTCATTGCCCCTATCATAAGCATCTTAAAGTGATTAAGGTTAAAGTGAACAAAGATAGAGTATATGATTGACAAAGTATAAGTTGGCAATCTCAAGTCCCTTGAATACGAGGGCCACACCTCATGCTACTCAATTTCAGTCACCTGTAAGTTCTTGTCATTGTAAGTACATGAATATCATAGAGAACCGCCAACGAGGTACCCCTTGCACATGGTACAAGAGCTATCCCATAACCAAAATGACAAGGCAAGCAGACAATGAGCATCTCAGCAATCTTTTTATTTACTATATGCATAACTTTTTATTGGGAATGCTTCATAGATAGCTCACTATGGTGATGCTGCAAGTTTCCACCATGATTAGGCATGACTTAGGCTAGCGGCCCAAACATTTCTCTAACAGAAAATACATACTCCATGGACTTACACTTTCCCTCTTTATTTCACACCAGTGACATCCTTAGACAAAAGAGCATGATATCAACTGAGTAAAACGTACAAGTGCAATGTTGAAAATGTTCCCCGTGACAGCATGGTTATGCTAATTCCAACGTATAAGTGCAAGCATATATAACATAGATGACACAATGGTTCAAGTTTATTAGGGCAAAGAATATAAAGCGTGCCATCAAGTTTGTGAGGGCTTTAATCACTAAGTTTTCACATAACAAAATACTTTTTAATTGGAAGATAGCTGAAAACAAGAATATACTTGGAATGGTGTAACACACCATGCATAGGAATTTATAGTGGACACTTTGGAATAACTTGGTTTCTTGGGAGTTGGAAGCATGAGTAGAACTTACTCATACAAGTGGAGGCTAGCAAAATACTAGGAGCAACCAACTAAGAGAGCAATAATGACCATAATCATGCAGAGCAACAAAACATTACTAATCAAAGCATAGAGTGGTACTACAAGTCAAGGACTAAATGATCATAGAGGCTATGGCGAATTGTTATAGTCATAACATGGCGTGAGCATGTGCCAAGTCAACCCAAATAAAGCATCAAAGGAGAATACCACAATACTATGCTTTTGCATGCTAAAACATCGCATAATTTTTTTCAAGGCACACTAAGCAATCCCAATTGTTTGGAACAAGACATTCTACATCAATAATCACTAGGCATAAGGTAAAAACAACAACTAGCATGTCATGCTAAAGTCTAAGTCATAGTCAATGCAAGATCCTCTTGCACTTTCAAGCAAGAACTTACTACTCCTTTCCAACACCAAGCAACTTAATTGCAACAACACAACGAGAATGGGGGTCCAAAATTCTTTATTCAATCAAACTAAACAAACTAAGTAAACCAAACGAAAACTAAGACGCTCCAAGAACAACACAACAGTGCATGAAACAATAAAAACGAAATGTCTAGACAGACCTGAGCTTTTTAGTGATGAAGAAGGGGATGCCTTGGGCATCCCCAAGCTTTGACGCTTGTATGTCTTGGATATTTATTGGGGTGACACCTAGGTGTCATCCCCAAGATTGAGATTTTTTCCATTCTTCATCTCATTACATCATTCTCTCTCTACACCTGAAAATTTTCCTTCATACAAAACTTCACACAATCTTCATTAGCAACATTAGTATATTCAAAAGATAATAGACCTTTATACAAAGCTTTGGAACAACAAGACTTTTCACTAAAAACACAAGATACTTTAGTAACTCCTTCAAAAAGCTCAATTCCCCAAAAGAGAACTCAAAAAGGAATCAATAAGAAGCAAATGCAAATAATGGCCGAAATCTGTGAAAACAGACCAGCATGTCAAAACCGATTTTTTCGAAGACCTTCTGTTGCTCAAATCAAAAAGTGTTGAACTAACGAAAGTTATATAACATACTAGGGGATTTATTCGTAAATTTTCAGATCAATACGATTTACAGAGACTCATCACGATTTTTTTTGGTAGAGGACAGAAATCTGTTTTGGGACAACAACTCCCCAAATTTTACTTTCCTCTCATTAGAGGTCATTCTTGGCACAAAAATCAAACAAAAAGGATAAGGAGAGGTCACTACAGAAGTAATAACTTCCAAGACTCAAGAAAACTCTTGGGGTATCTCCCAACAAGTACTTTTCTTTAACGCCTTTAAGTTAGGCTTGATAGCTTGAGAAGATGCTCACATAAGAATTATGAATTGAAGTCAAAGAGAGCATCAAGAAGCAAATTCAAAACACATTTAAGTCTAAACCACTTCCTATGCGTAGGAATCTTGTATGCAAATAAATTCACAAAGAACAAAGTGATATTCATAGTAAGATGAAACAAGAGCAACTTCAAAACTTTCAGCACATAGAGAGGTGTTTCAGTACCATGAAAACTTCTACAACCATATTTTCCTCCCTCATAATAATTTTCAGTAGCCTCATGAATAAACTCAACAATATAGCTATCACATAAAGCATGCTTTTCATGATCTACAAACTCATAATTCCTATCAAGCTCAAAAACAGTGGGATTAAAACCTCCACAGGTTTTATCCAAAAAAAGTAGATATTTCAAAAGGATCCACAGTAACATAACATTCATCCTCCTTTGGTAAGCATGGGGGACAATCAAATAATGTAAGGGATAAAGAGTTACTCTCATTAGGAGGTAGGCATGGGTAGATAATCCATTCTTCCTCCTTTTGTTCATCACTCTCCCCCTCTTTTTCATCTAATGAGCTTCCAGTTTCAACAATTTCTTCTTCCATAGGCTCCTGCAAGGCATTAGTCTCTTCCATTTGTGGAAAACGCCTATTAAAATATTCAAGAATATAGCCATTTTCTTCCTTGTAATTATCAAATCAAAATTTAAGTATCTCATAAACCTCAGATTCATAGGGTGCATCATCAGTATTTTCAAGCAATCTGGCAAGTTCAAATGCACCCTTGAAGGCAATAAATTATTCAATTTGTTCCACATCATCAAAGTCATAAATTCCTTTAACATAAGAGGATATGGTAACATTATCATTATACTCACACTAAAAGGAAGGTGTTTATACCTCCTATAACTACAAGATTTATCAAAGCAATAAGTAACATTATAAGTAGAGCACACCTCTCTAGCAATAGTATTCAATTTATCAATCTGTTCCCATAAGTGTTTCCCTTTTTGTGACAAACGGTGTTCCTTATAATAATACTTTTGTTATTCCGTGAACCCACCTTGCCAGTGAGAAATAGTTTTAAAGAAACCATCCATTGATAGAAAGCATGACAAAGCAAGGCAATATCAGACCAGCAACTAGAGTAGGAACTAATTTTTTTTGGGGTTTTGAATAAAGTAAGCAAACAAAACTAGACTAATTTTTTTTGGAGTTTTTTAAAAGAGGCAAACAAAGCCAAGCAAAATAAACTAAGCAAACTAAAAATAAAGTAAAGAGAAAGGAAGCGAAGGACTCGACTTGTGAAGACGTCCTTAGCCTCCCCGGCAACGGCGCCAGAAAACTTGTTGATGGCTCAGTTGATGTGGAGCCTGTTGGGAACCCCAAGAGCAAGGTGTGAAGCAGCACAACAACAAGTCTTCCCTCAGTAAGAAACCGAGGTTATCAAGCCAGTAGGAGGAAGGAAACGTCACACAGGTGTTGCAAGCAACGCGGAGACCTGCACAACACAAACTCAAGACTTTGCCCCAAATAACAGTGAGATTGTCAATCTCACCGGTTGCTGTAACAGAGAATTAAATGTAATGGTGTGGAAGGTAATGGTTTGCAGCAAGTAAACAAGTAACAGTGGAAGATGTATCAATGGTAAAGATTGGACCGGGGTCCATAGTTCACTAGAGGTGCTCTCCTTAGATAAACAACATGTCATGAAGGGTAAACAAATTACAGCAGGGGAATTGACAGGAATTGAGCAAGGCATAACAATGCAATACCAGACAAAAAGATCCTATGAGATTCGATTGGGAAATACAACAATATACATAGACCGCCATCCAACTGCATCTATGACTAGAATTCCACCTTCAGGTTATCATCCGAACCCCCTCCAGTATTAAGTTGCAAGCAGCAGACAACTGCTTTAAGCAAAGTGTGTAAGGTAAACAATCTACTTGTTCTATGAACAAGAGACCGTTGTTTTCTCCCTAGTGGCAATATCAAATCTACAACCAAAGAGATTTCTGTCACCTCCCTTGGAAACTAGAGGCGTGAACCCACTATTGAGCATAAATACCCCCTCTTGGAGTCACTAGCAACTACTCGGCCAAGATAGCTACTAACAACGGAGAGCATGCAAGATCGAAAACAACACAGACATGATAGAATCATAAATACAAAACCATTAATCAAACTGACATAGTAATCTCAATATCCATCGGATCCCCTCAAACACAACATGCATGATTACAAATAGATTAGATCTTGATCATGAACGAAGCTCACAAGATCTATACATGCAAGCACAAGGAGGAGGTACAACCATCTAGATACTACATGGACCCATAGTCCAAGGTGGAACTACTCACGCTTCATACCGGAGAGAAGGCCTCCGGGATGATTTCCCCTCTGGCAGGGTGCCGGGAAGAACTTCAGATCCCCCCGATCTAGGGATGATAGTGGCAGTGTATACAGAAGGTTTCGTGGAATTTTGATCGGGTGCCTAGGGTTTCTGCATCGGGGGCTTCTTATAGGCGAAGAGGCGAGGCTGGGAGGCGACCAGAGGGGACACACCCTCCCGAGGAGTGGGTCCATCCTACCCCGCGCCTGGGGGAGGGGGGGTGGTGGCCCTCTGGAACCTCTCCGTCTCCCCTTCTGGCTTCGTGACGCCCACGGTAAAATATTGACTTCGGCTTTTGTCCCGTCAAATTCCGAGAATATTGATTTTCTGCCTTTTTGGAACCAAAAACAGAAGAAAACATGCAACTAGCATTGTGGCAACTTGTTAATAGGTTAGTTCCATAAAAGATATAAAAACACCTCAAAGTGAAGACAAAGCAAAGCAAAGTAGATACTAAACAAGCATGGAGCATCAAAAATTATAGATACGTTTCCGACGTATCAATGCTATAATTGTATTAATCGGAAACATTAATACTTATGTGTTTTGTAACATAAAAGAGTCCCTAGTAAGCCTCTTGTTAAACTAGCATGTTGATTAATAGATGATCATGGTTCCTGATCATGGACATTGGATGTTATTAATAACAAGATCATTTCATTAGGAGAATGATGTGATGTACATACTCCTATAGTTAGCATAACATAAGATCATGTCATTTAGAGTTTGTTTGCTACAAGATTTCAAATACATAGTAACCTAATCCTTAGACCATGAGATCATGTTAATCACCATCACCGGATGTATGCTTTGATGACATCAAACGCCACTTCCATAACTGGGTGGTTATAAAGGTGGCATTAGGTATTCTAAAAGTATGGATTGAAGCGCATGGATCAAGAGTGGTATTTTTCCATCCGTATGACAGATGATATACTCTGGGCCCTCTCGGTGGAATGTCATCCAATTGGCTTGCAAGCATGTGACTAGGTCACAAGGGAGGTCATATCACGGAACGAGTAAAAAGTACTTATCAGTAACGAGGTTGAACTGGGTATAGAGATACCGACGATCAAACCTTGGATAAGTAAAGTATTGCGCGGCAAAGGGAATCCGTATCGTATGTAAATGGTTCATTCGATCATGAAGTCATCGTAGAAATATGTGGGAGCCATTATGGATTTCTACATCCCACTATTGGTTATTGATTAGAGAGGTGTCTCTATCATGTTTGCTGATGACCCACAAGTATAGGGGGTTGATGACTCCTTGGTGGCGCCAGAGAACTTGGTGCTTGACGTGGAGTCTGTTGGGAACCCCAAGAGAAAGGTGTGAAGCAGCACAGCAACAAGTTTTCCCTTAGTAGAGACCGAGGTTATCGAACCAGAAGGAGGAATGAAACGTCACACAGGTGTTGCAAGCAACGCGGAGACCTGCACAACACAAACTCAACACTTTGCCCCAACGAATAAGTGAGGTTGTCAAGATCACCGGTTTGCTGTAACAAAGGATTAAACGTATGGTGTGGAAGGTAATGGTGGTTTGCAACAAGTAAACAAGTAACAGTGGAAGATGTATCAATGGTAAAGATTGGACCGGGGTCCACAGTTCACTAGAGGTGCTCTCCTTAGATAAACAACATGGCATGAAGGGTAGACAAATTACAGTAGGGCAAGTGACAGGAACTGAGCAAAGCATAACGATGCAATTACTAGTCAGAAAGATCCTATGAGATTCGATTGGGCAATACGACAATATACATAGACCGCCATCCAACTGCATCTATGACTAGAAGTCCACCTTCAGGTTATCATCCGAACCCCCTCCAGTATTAAGTTGCAAGCAACAGACAACTGCTTTAAGCAAAGTGTGTAAGGTAAATAGTCCACATGTTCCATGAACAAGAGACCGTTGTTTTCTCCCTAGTAGCAAAAGGAAATCTACAACCGAAGAGATTATTTTCACTTCCCTTGGAAACCAGAGGCATGAACCCACTATCGAGCATAAATACCCCCTCTTGGAGTCACTAGCAACTACTCGGCCAAAATAGCTACTAACAACGGAGAGCATGCAAGATCACAAACAACACAGACATGATAGAATCATAAAGACAAAACCATTAATCAAACCAACATAATAATCTCAATATCCATCAGATCCCCGCAAACACAACATGCATGATTACAAATAGATTAGATCTTGATCATGAACGGAGCTCACAAGATCTATACATGAAAGAACAAAGGAGGAGATACAACCATCTAGATACTACATGGACCCATAGTCCAAGGTGGAACTACTCACGCATAATACCGGAGAGAAGGCCTCCGGGATGATCTCCCCTCTGGCAGGGTGCCGGGAAGAACTTTAGATCCCCCCGATCTAGGGACGACGGTGGCGGCGGCTACATAAGGTTTCATGGAATATTGATCGGATACTTAGGGTTTCTTCATCGGGGGCTTCTTATAGGTGAAGGGGGAGGCCGAGGCGGTGGCCAGGGGCCCCACACCCTGCCTAGGCACGGGGCAGGGCCCACCCGCGCCTAGGGGGGTCTGGGCGCCCTGGCCCGCCTCTCCGGCTCCCTTCTGGACTTCTTGTTCCCCACAGAAAGTTATTGACTTATGTTTGTCCTGTCCAATTCCGAGAAAATTTCCTTACTAGCTTTTCTGGAACCAAAAAAAGCAGAATACAGGCAACTGGTACTGTGGAAACTTGTTAATAGGTTAGTACCAGAAAACATGTAAAAAACACCTCAAAGTGTAGACAAAGCAAAGCAAAGTGGATGCTAAACAAGCATGGAGCATCAAAAATTATAGATACATTTTCGACGTATCAGGGATGTATCATAGTACTTTCAATAAATAGGAGTGTCGATCTCGATGAGGAGCAGAAGGTGTTGACTAGTGGTTTGGATCAGGAATTCTCTGTAAATACTTAGCAAACGGATTTTTAGGGTTTTTGATAATGCAAAGAAATAAAGTGAAAGTAAATAAAGACAAGAATAATAATTGCAGCAAGTGCCCCAATCCTTTCTTTAGCAAAGGACAAGCTGGTTGTATTACTTATGAGGACCAAACATTCTCGAGGACACATGAGAATAATATCAAGTGCTTTCGCTTCATATAGTTGATTAATCTTCTTTGGTTGGATAAGTCTTGTGTGGGTGAACCTATGCTAATGTACCGACCTTAATTGGACTAATACATACTTGTGATTAAACCCCTTACAAGCATCCACAACTACAAGAAAGTAATTAAGATAAAAACCTAACCACAACATTAAATTCTGAGATCCTACACTCCCTTATGCAAAGGTTTCCTAACCCCATAATTAGTAGCCAAATACACAATGCATTCCCCTATGCCCATAAATGGTGAAGTATCATGTAGTCGACATTGACATGACACCACTAGAATAGCACCACAACTTAAATATCAAACCATCGAATATTACTTCAACACAATTCCACTACTAACAACACGACTTCTCCCATGTCCTCAAGAACTAAACGAACTACTCACGAGACATCACATGGATCAATATCAGAGATGATATAATGGCGAATAACAATCTGAACATAGAAAATAATTCAATGGTTCCACTCAATAGCATCAACTACAAAGTAATCAACACCGAGAAAGTTTCCCCTAAGAACTATGCAAGATTCAACCCAATTATTACAGCGGGATGGAGTGGTGATGATGGTGCTGGTGAAGATGGTGGTGAGGATGATGATGATGGTCCCGATGAAGTCTAGCTTGATGATGGTGTTGATGGCGACAATCTCCCCTCTCCGGGAAGGAATTTCCCCGGCAGAAATCTGCTTATCGGAGAGCTCTTTCTCTCTCTGTAGTTTCCGCCCCGCAGAGGCGGCAGAATATTTTTGTGGTCGCTCCCCGAGTATTAGGGTTTCAGGAGGAAGTTATAGGAGAAAGGGAGACACAGGAGGTAGGCCAGGGTGGGCCCGCACCAGGGGGTGGTGTGCCCCCCCCCCATGGCCCATCTCTGCCTCCCCTTCTAGCTTCCTTCGTCTTCTGGAAAAATAGGATTTTCCATATATTTTCTGGAATTTTCTGATCATCACGAATATTGCATCTAAACACCGCTTTTGCCATCAGAATCCTGACTTCGGCAGTTCATCCTCCAAAATTCATCCAACATGCAAAAATAGATGAAATAACATAAGTATCACCTCTTAATATGAAATATATCAACGAATAACAGTAAATTATGATATAAAATAGTGATGCAAAATGGACGTATCAACTCCCCCCAAGCTTAGATGTCGCTTGTCTCCAAGCGAAAACTGAGCTCAGTAAACATGACCACATGTTTATGGAGTGAAGTGTCGATAAAAAGAATAGGGACAAGAAGCATCAAACTTACCAATACACAAATCATAATAGAAAGCAACTCACCATTATATAGCTTAACTTGCAATGAGTATGGGAGTCACAATAAAGATACATAAAGACAAATCATAATTGGTAATGGCCAACTTTTTTCTTGGTCAGAGAACAATTGACAAATCATACTTAGTTTTCAAGCAAAGCGTTTGTAATGAAGTTTATAAGAAGAGTCCTTTTGATCAACATAAAAGAGGCTTTTCATAATGATAGCTTTCAAAGTAATATTCATTTAGATAAGTGTTTTGTGCAAAAAAGGAAGATAATAAACATGATTGAATAAATCATCATATGAATGACTGAAACACAACAACTCAAATGCTTGCTGGAGATAGAAAGGAATAGGTTTACTGACTCAACTAAAAAGTAAAATAAGGGCCCTTCGTAGAGGGAAGTAGGTATTTCAAGTTTCATAAAGAGCTTCCAAAATATTATGGTACTTACTAGCTTTGAGCTCTCATTGCCCCTATCATAAGCATCTTGAGGTGATTAAAGATTAAAGTGAACAAATATGGAGTATATGCTTTACAAATCATAAGTTGGCAATCTTATGTCCCTTGAGTACGAGGGCCATTCCTCATGCTACTCAACTTTAGTTACCGGTAAGTTCTTGTCATTGTAAATATATGTGTATCATAGAGAACCGCCAACGGGTACCCCTTGCCCCATGACACACGAGCTATCCCATATCAAAATGACAAGGCAACAGACAGTGAGCACCTCAGCGATCCTTTATTTACCATGAGAATGGTGCATATATATTTTTTTTCTCTTTTCTCTTTTTTTACCATGAGGATGCTTCACAGATTTCTCACTATGGTGATGCTGCAAGTTTCCACCATGATTAGGCATGGCTTAGGCTAACCGCTCAGGCGTTTCTCTAACACATATACATAACTCCATGGACTTACAAGCTCCCCTTTTATTTTACACAACCGACATCCATAAACAAAAGATCATGATATCAACTTGGTAGATATTTATAGGTGTTGAAAGCGTTCCCCATGACAGCATGGTTCTGCTAATTCCCAACTTATAAGTGTAAGCATATACAACATAGATGACACAATGGTTCAAGTTTATTAGGGGCAAGAAAAATAAAGTGTGCCATCAAGTTCGTGAGAGATTTACTAACTAGTTTTCACATAACAAAAGATTTTTTAATTTGGAAGATAGATAAAACTTGAGAATTTACTTGGAATAGCAGTTATGCTAATAGGTGGGTATGGTGGACACAAATGGCATAGGTTTAAGTTCAAGGATTGGATGCACGAGAAGCATTCCCTCTCAGTACAGGTTTTTGGCTAGCAAGGCTGGGTAGCAAGCATGAGAGTTGAAGGAAACAAGAAAACATACAAATGATAAAAACAAACCCCTTGAAAACACAAAAGATCTTAACTAAAGAATACTAAGCTTATGATCCAATCAAGAAAGAAAGAAGATGATATAAAATACCTATAAGTGCTTTTATCTTTTCCTTTCAAACCTCAAAAAGTGCTGCTACTGACCAGAGCTTGGTTTGCAAAACCAATTTAGATTTACTTGATGCTCCCAAAGTGATACCAATACTAATCAACAAGAACAATCATATAATAGAGATTGCAAACTAAGATGAGATGTGCAAAAAGTAAATGATGAAACTTCTCATTAATATTCCAAAAGGCACTCACACTAAGGGATACATAGATAAACAACTAGAGGAGAGATACTTCCACAATGCAAACCATCATATATGATAACTTCTCTATTCATGATATGACTCTACTAAAAAGGTAAAAAAAAATGAAAGATAATGATGTGATACCGCGACACTCCCCCAAGCTTGGAACAAACCAAGGGGATGCCAAAACCTGATGACGAGTTACTCCTTTGGTGGTGGTGGTGTTCCCTTGTTTGGAACGAGGAAATCCTTCAACATCTTGCAAAGCCTGTTATTCTCCTCTTGAAGTATATCCACCTTTCTCCTCAGGACTCGGTACTTATCACAAAACTCAATAGTGGCTCAAAGGGTTTCCAGTACCTCAGGGCAGGAGCTGAGGTCTGGAATGGAGGTCATCATCCCTTGTATATTATGAGAAAAAGCACGTCCAGTATTAATTGCCCCTACAAAAGTAGGTCTCCTTTCCCTTGATCCTGTAGCAGTTTGTCCCTTCATGCCTACTGACATGTTCTTTACTTCCTCCTCGACGCTCTGATCCAGAGGAAGACATTGAGGCTCCAAAACTGAGAATCTGCCTGACAGAAATAGATCGAAACAAAAATACAACAAGAACACAATATACGAACCTCGGGGGATATGGGTGAATATATATTATAAAGTTTTACGTCATAAGGAAGGTACTGGCCGAAAACGGGACGGAGACGGGCTCCGGGGTGGTCACACCCCCTAGTGGCACGGCCAGGTGGGGCCGCGCCACTGGATTGTGTGGGCCACCTGGGCTCTGTTTCCTTCCCTCTTTCGTCTCATTATCTTCCATATGTAATAAAAACTGCAGAAATATAAAAAGAAAAGTTTTTACTGAACCTTTTATTTTCAACACTTTTACCTATTCGAAAACAGACTCTGCAGGTTCGGTCTCTAATAAATTCTTCCGGAGTCACCATTTGAATAATATCAACATCTTCATTATAAGAATCTCCAGAAATATAATGTTTGAGCCTTTGACCATTCACCACTTGTGTAGTGTTTTCTCTCAAAGAAGAAAATTTTATAGCTCCTAAACGATACACCTCCTCAATAACAAAAGGTCCTTCCCATTTTGAGAGTAGTTTTCCTGCAAAAAATCTGAGACGAGACCTATACAATAGAACTTTCTCACCAACATGAAACTCTCTCTTAAGAATCCTCCTATCATGCCATCTTTTAACTTTTTCTTTAAAGAGTCTAGAATTTTCATAAGCTTCACTTCTCCACTCATCTAAAGAACTCAAGTCAAGCAATCTTTTCTTACTAGCAAGTTTAAAATCTCTATTCAGTTCTTTCACTACCCAATAAGCTTTGTGTTCTAATTCTAAAGGCAAGTGACAAGCTTTACCATAAACCATTTTGTAAGGGGACATTCCCATAGGATTTTTATAAGCAGTTCTATAAGCCCATAGAGCATCATTCAAAATTTTAGCCCAATTTTTTCTAGATCTATTAATAGTGTTTTGCAAGATAGATTTAATTTCTCTATTTGAAAGTTCTACCTACCCACTGGTTTGAGGATGATAAGCTGAAGCAATTATATGGTTAACATCATATTTAGCAAGGGTTTTCCTAAAACCACCATGAATAAAATGAGAACCTCCATCAGTCATGAGATATCTAGGTACACCAAACCTAGGAAAAATAACATCTTTAAGTATTTTTAAAGAGGTTTTACCATCAACACTTTTTGTAGGTATGTCTTCTACCCACTTAGTAACATAATCAACAGCAACAAGAATATGAGTATACCCTTTTGAACGAGGAAAAGGACCCATAAAGTCGAATCCCCAACAATCAAATCATTCAATAACAAGAGAATAGTTCATAGGCATTTCATTGCGTCTATAAATGTTACCAACTCTTTGACATTCATCACATGATAAAATAAACTTTCTTGCATATTTAAAAAGATTAGGCCAATAAAAACCTGATTGTAAAACCTTTTGTGCGGTTCTATCTCCAGCATGATGTCCTTCATAAGCACTATCATCACATTTCCTCAATATCTCTTGTTTTTCATATTCTGGAACACATCTTTGCATAATACATCTACTCCTTCTTGATATAAATGTGGGCCATCCCATAAATAATGCCTCAGATCATAAAAGAATTTTCTCCTTTACTAGGCTGTATAGGTTGGAGGCAAATACTTGGAAACAATAAAGTTAGCATAGTCAGCATACCAAGGACTCTCTCGCGGGCTTACCTGTATTGAAGCCAACTGTTTGTTTGGAAAACTATCATTAACAGGCATAGGATCAAAAGAAATTTTTTCCAAACGAGATAAATTATCAGCAACAGGATTTTCAGCACCTTTTCTATCTACAATATGTAGATCAAACTCTTAAAAAAGCAACACCCATCTAATAAGACTAGCATCTTTCTTTGTCATAAGGTATTTAATAGCATCATGATCAGTATGAATGGTAACCTTTGAATCGACAATATAAGGTCTAAACTTATCATAAGCAAAGATTATAGCTAAGAACTCTTTTTCAGTAGTAGCATAATTCCTTTGAGCAGCATCAAGAGTCTTACTAGCATAATGGATAACATTCAATTTTTTATCTATTCGTTGCCCAAGAACATCACCTATAGCAAAATCACTAACATCACACATAATTTCAAAGGGTAGAATCCAATCAGGTGGTTGGACAATAGGAGTAGTAGTTAAAGCTTTCTTTAAAGTTTCAAAAGCTTCCTTACAATCATCATAAAAAACAAAAGGTACATCTATTTGGAGAAGATTAGTAAGGGGTTTTTAAATTTTGGAGAAATCTTTAATAAACCTTCTATAGAAACCAACATGACCAAGGATACTACGAATACCTTTAACATCCTTAGGACAGGGCATTTTCTCAATTTCTTCAACTTTGGCTCTGTCAACTTCAATGCCTCTTTCAAAGATTTTATGTCCAAGAACAATCCCTTCGTTAACCATGAAGTGGCATTTCTCCCAATTAAGGACAAGATTAGTTTCTTCACATCTCTGCAAAACTTTGTCAAGATTGTGCAAACAGTTATCAAAGGAGGTTCCATAGACGGAAAAATCGTCCATGAACACTTCCACAATTTCTTCACAAACCCATGAAACATAGCAGGCATACATCTCTGAAAAGTAGCAGGAGCATTACATAAACCAAAAGGCATACGACTATAAGCATAAGTTCCATAGGGACACGTAAAAGTAGTTTTCTCTTGGTCTTGCGCTTTAACAACAATTTGAGAAAACCCAGAATAACCATCAAGAAAGCAAAAATGAGTCTTCTTAGACAATCTTTCTAGCATTTGATCAATAAGAGGCAGATGGTAATGATCTTTCTTAGTGACTTTATTCACCTTTCTAAAATCAATGCACATACTATAAACAACTACTACTCTTTGAGGTATAAGCTCATTATTTTCATTTGGAACAACTGTAATTCCTTCTTTCTTAGGGACACAATGAACAAGACTAACCCATTTACTATCAGCAACAGGAAAAATAATGCCAGCATCAAGAATTTTTAATAACTAATTTCTTACCACTTCCTTCATCTTAGGGTTTAATCGATGTTGATGTTCAACATCTGGCTTTGCATCTGGTTCTATATTAATAGCATCCTGACATATGGTGCGAGAAATCCCTTTTAAAACATCAAGAGTATAACCCATAGCTCCTCGGTGTTTCTTCAATACTTCCAATAATCTTTCCTCTTCCTTTCCTGAAAGTTTAGAATGAATAATAACATGATATATTTTCTTATCATCTAGATAAACATATTAAGATCATCAGGCATAGGTTTTAAATCGAAGACATGATCTCCTTTAGGTGGTAGTGTGGTACCCAAATCTTCCACATGTAGGTTATGCTTGAGCATCTTAGGTTGACGAAGAAAAATCTCATCAATCTCATTTCTTTCTTCCATGAAGACCTCACTCTCATGATCTTGCATATATTGCTGCAAAGCATTGTTAGGAGCAAGACAAATAGAAGAAAGTTGTTCAACTCTAAAATCCTCATTAGGCAATTCATTTTCATAAGGAGTTTTAGAAAATTTGGAAAAGTTAAACTCATAAGATTCTCCATCAAATTTAGTTAAAATTTTCTCCTTCGTACAATCTATAATAACTCCACAACTGTTCAAGAAAGGTCTACAAAAAATGATAGGACAAGTTTTACTAGCTTACTTACCAAGCACTAGAAAATCAGCAGGATATTTAATCTTACCTCAAAGAACTTCCACATCTCTTACAATACCAATGGGACATGCGGTCTCTCTGTTGGCAAGGTGAATAACCACATCAATGTCTTCAAGTTCACAAGGACCAATTTCATGCATAATTTCTCTGTAAAGCTCATAATAAATAGCACTTGAACTTGCACCAATATCACATAAACCATAATAGCAATGATCACCAATCCTAAAAGAAAGCACAAGGACACTAGCTTTCCTAGTTTTACCAGGATGAGAGACAATATTAGAAGCATTTTCACAAAAGGTAATGCGCCCATCTTCTACATTTTTAGTAACAAGGTCTTTCATAATGGATACTACAAGTTCAATATTTATTTGTTCGTCAGGTTCTACAACTTTCTTTGTACTTTTGCTAACTACATTAGCCATAATAGAATGTTCCTTTACCTTAGGAGGGAAAGGGATATTCTCAATATAAGGTTCTGGCAAAATATGATCAACAGTATAAAATTCAGTATTTCTAGCAAGAACATGATCAACAATATCTTTATAAGGTGCATGGTACTTGTTCCACTCATTTTTGGGAATTTCAATATAAGAGGCAAAGGCCTTAAAATGATTTGCAAGAACTTGGGAATCAAGACCATATTCAGTACTAATATCATGAAAGTCATCAGTTCCCATAAAAGATTTAATACATTCATAATCATAATTTATACCTGACTTTCTCCCTTTTTCATTCTCCCATGCTTCAGTATTTTCTTGAATACGGTCTAGAAGATCCCATATAGCTTATTCCTTCATACGTGTGAATGATCCATCACAATGTTTATCATGAAGAGAAAGCCTTGCATAAAAGTTATTAATAATATTATTATTAGGGAGATCATGAATAGGACATTTAAGCATTAGTAACTTCAATCTCCCCCCAATCTTGGGCTGTACTCTCTCCATCACGAGGCCAAAAATTATATATTTGGTTCCGGTCTTTATGGATTTCACTAGGAGGATAGAATTTATAATAAAAGAGAGGTACAATTTCCTCCCATTCCATAGATTGTCCATTCTTCAGCAGCTTATACCATTCTTCAGCTCTTCCTTTCAATGATATAGAGAGCAACTTTTTCTTGACTTGTTCTGTTGTGATACCTGTACACTTAAACAACCCGCATAATTCATGGATAAAAAGAAAGTGATCACCAGGATGGACAATTCCATCCCCAAAATAATATTTATCCATAACACGATCAACAATTCTTGTAGGTATCTTAAAAGGATCTATTTCAGCAGGTGGTGATTCATCTACTACTCTAGCAGTGGTAGTATCTTTCCCAAATAGGAAACCAAGTGGGTTATCCATATTGGAAACAAAGTAACAAACAATAATAAAAGCAATACTCATAGTAGAAGTTTCCTTTACCAGTTCCACTCTTCAATAGCGCTTCACTCCCCGGCAACGACGCTAGAAAATAGTCTTGATGACCCACAAGTATAGGGGATGTATCGTAGTACTTTCGATAAATAGGAGTGTCGATCCCAACGAGGAGCAGAAGGTGTTGACTAGTGGATTGGATCAGGAATTCTCTATAAATACTTAGCAAACGGATTTTTAGGGTTTTTTGATAATGCCAAGAAATGAAGTGCAAGTAAATAAAGACAACAATAATAATTGCAGCAAGTGGCCCAATCCTTTCTTTAGAAAAGGACAAGCCGGTTGTATTACTTATGAGGACCAAACATTCTCGAGGACACATGAGAATATGATACGTCCAAAACCGTATCTACTTTCCCGAACACGTTTGCTATTGTTTATCCTCTAAACTTGTGTGATTTGGATACAACTAACACGGACTGACGCTGTTTTTAGCAGAATTACCTTGGTGTCTAGTTTTTGTGCAGAAAATCAACTATTAGGAAAAATCCCGGAAAATATGCCAAAAATCCTATTTCACCAGAAGATCCACGGAACCAGAATAAGAGACGGAGTGGAGCTCTGGGGGGCCCACACCCCCTGCTGCGTGGGTGGTCCCAACCCACGCCTGGAGGGGGTGTGGCTGCCCCAGGCACCCCCTCGGGCTCCCTCTTCGCCTATAAGATGCCTCTTGACCTAAAAACCGAGGGGGGTTCGCCGTTTTTCCAGAAAGAGTTCCGCTGCGCCGCCACCACCAGAAACCGCGATTCGGAACCAGAAACTCTATTCTGGCACCCTGCCGAAACGGGGAATTTGGAGAGGATCATCGCCATCATCATCAACAATGCCTCTCCATCAACCATCCATGTTTACCTCATCCATGAGTGAGTAATCCCCCGCTGTAGGCTATGAGGATGGTATGTATTAGATGAGTTCTATCATGTAATCGAATAAGATTGTTAGGGCATGGTGCCTAGTATCTCTATTAGTGCTTTTTGACTTTGTTGTGCTTAATGCTTGTCACTAGGGCCCGAGTGCCATGATCTCAGATCTGAACTTATTATTGAATCATTATGATAGTATTGTTTGTGATCTTATCTGCAAGTTGTGTACACATCTCATTATCCGGATCCAAAGGCCCCAAAGTGACAGAAATTGGGACAACCTGAGGGGATGGCTGTGATGTGAGGATCACATGTTCTCAAGGAGTGTTAATCCTTTGCTCCGGTGCTCTATTAAAAGGAGCACCTTAATTGCCAGTAGTTCCCTTGAGGCCCCGCTACAACGGGCTGGCAGGACAAAAGATGTGCAAGTTCTCATTGCGAGCACGCATGACTATATATGGAGCACATGCCTATGATTGTTTAGTACTTGGATGCTTATTCTTATTTATCTGCAATTGCCCTTGGTCTTGAAGTTACATGTTTAGTCTCGTCCATGCAACGCCCGTCCATCCATCCCTATGCATACCGCGCTCATATCCTACTATTCGCTACTACTGTTACTATGGCTCTTGTTTCACTGCTGCTATTACTTTGCTTTTGCTACTACAAAAATGTTGCTACTCATAAACTTCTGTGAGCAAGAACTATTTCCAGGTGCAGCTGAATTGACAACTCAGTTTTTAAGGCTTGCAAGTATTCTTTGACTCCCCTTGTGTCGAATCAATAAATTGGGTAATACTACCCTCGAAGACTGTTGCGATCCCCTATACTTGTGGGTCATCAGAATACTGTTAAGTGCTTTCGCTTCATATAGTTGATTAATCTTCTTTGATTGGATAAGTGTTGTGTGGGTGAACCTATGCTAATGTACCGACCTTACTTGGACTAATACATACTTGTGATTAAACCCCTTGCAAGCATCCACAATTACAAGAAAGTAATTAAGATAAAAACCTAACCACAACATTAAACTCTGAGATCCTACACTCCCTTGTGCAAAGGTTTCCTAACAGGGGTTCCGGCAACCCCACAATTAGTAGCCAAATACACAATGCATTCCCCTATGCCCATAAATGGTGAAGTATCATGTAGTCTATGTTCACATGACACCACTAGAAGAATAGCACCACAACTTAAATATCAAACCATCGAATATTACTTCAACACAATTCCTCTACTAACAACATGGCTTCTCCCATGTCCTCAAGAACTAAACGAACTACTCACGAGACATCATATGGATCAAGATCAGAGATGATATAATGGTGAATAACAATCTGAGCATAGACAATAATTCAATGGTTCCACTCAACAACATCAACTACAAAGTAATCAACACCGGGAAAGTTTCCCCTAATAACTATGCAAGATTCAATGCAATTGTTACAACGGGATGGAGAGGTGATGATGGCGCTGGTGGAGATGGTGGTGAGGATGATGATGATCCCGATGAATGTTGGGCCACGCAGAGATAAAACAAAACTTTTCCTCTAACGTGGCAATCCCAAGATCTAGCTGAGGTAGAAGGCCACGAGGTTTACCACTAGACGCGCAGTTGCGGATTACTGATGAAGCGCGTCAGTTGATGCAGTGCAGTCCTCACGATCTGATCGTCCTGGTGCTGATCGCACAGCACCTCTGCTGGTATCCACACGTACAAGGAGGAGCACAGGCGGCGAACTGCTAGGTTCGTATCGACGGTAGGACTGCTGTGGAGCTAGGGTTTCCAACACATGGAATGAACTAACCAAACAATGATTAACCTTTCTGGGTTACGGTGGTCCACTATATATAGGGAGTGAACGTGGGCTCTGCTCGCACGACCCATTGACTAAAGCCCATATAACACTAGACACCGTGATTCCAACTCACTAACTTAGTCCTAATCCGGTTTAGGTCCAACCCAACCAGATTACACGTTCAGATCCAATCCGAACTTGCTCCCGCTCTTAAGTGTGTGACCCCGCAGGCTCATGGCTACTTGGACACGATTGGAGTCCGACTCTCAATTGATCAGTCGGTAGCGGCTCCTAGCAGAACGTGCCGACTCCCAAGTACCAAAGAGTCATGACGACTTGCCTTTCCAATGCGACTTATGTCCAAGTCCCTTTTGCCTCATGATATACCTTGTCAGACTATAGGCGAATATATGTCATCCCTTAAATAGTCCGTCTCTCTTCTCGATCCGAGATAAGTGATTCATCCGACTAACTCTTAGTCGATTGCCTCGGTTAGCACTTAACCGAGTTGTGCATGGCCATGCTTTCCGAATCATATCTCACAAGAGGGCCCAGAGAA
Source organism: Avena atlantica (assembly GCA_910589765.1). Lineage (NCBI taxonomy): Eukaryota > Viridiplantae > Streptophyta > Magnoliopsida > Poales > Poaceae > Avena > Avena atlantica. The sequence goes on from OU342734.1 coordinate 30,122,447, forward strand.
TATCTCTCCAATTGGAGGGACAAAATCCCATCTTGGTTATTCATATCACGCAGCTTGATTCTCAGTCGATACCGAACTCTGCCTTTATAACTGCCCAGTTACGGATCAGCGTTTCATAGAACCTAAGTCGGTGATCCTCAACTCGGACTATGCAACAACCTCAGGTCTAAGGATTACATTGATTGAGATATACAAATGACAACTTGTTCGTTGTACCTCAATATGGGTCATTTCGACTCACTAAACTCTTCAGCCGAATCTGTGTAAGTTGGAATAGCATCTCCATGCCCATGACAAGTGGAACCGAGTCATCAAGCCAACTTTCACATTGGTCTAAGTTGTGTGTCCAGCACAACCTCAATGACCAAGGATATTTAGTACAAACAACATGAGTGCATAGTTCCACAACCGAATCACATATTCAATGATACACATCAGATGTTTATACAAGGACTACTTAATATCTTTATGAATACAATGGGAAATATCATCATACATGATTGCCTCTAGGGCATATTCCCAACAATGAAGTCTAGCTTGATGACGGTGTTGATGGCGACGATCTCCCCTCTCCGAGAAGGAATTTCCGCAGCAGAAATCTGCCTGCCAGAGAGCTCTTTCTCTCTTTGTAGTTTCTGCCCCGCAGAGGCGGTGGAATCTTTCTGTGGTCGCTTACCGAGTATTAGGGTTTAGGGAGGAAGTTATAGGAGAAAGGGAGACGCAGGAGGTGGGACAGGGTGGTCACACCACCTGGTGGCGCGACCCAGGGTGGGCCCACGCCAGGGGGTGGTGTGGGCCCCCTATGGCTAATCTCTGCCTCCCCTTCTAGCTTCATTCGTCTTCTGGAAAAATAGGATTTTCCATATATTTTCTAGAATTTTCTGATCTTCGTGAATATTGCATCTAGATACCGCTTTTTCCATCAGAATCCCGACTCCAGCAGTTCATCCTCCAAAAGTCATCCAGCATGCAAAAATAGATGAAATAACATAAGTATCACCTCTTAATATGAAATATATCAATGAATATCAGTAAATTATGATATAAAATAGTGATGCAAAATGGACGTATTAGCCGCCTCGTGGCTCCTCTTCGTCTCCCCTTTGGTCTCCGTGTCTTGTCTGGTAAAATATTGACTTTGGATTTTGTTCCGTCCAATTCCGAGAATATTTCCTTACTAGCTTATCTGAAAACAAAAACAACAAAAAACAGGCAACTGGCACTGTGTCATCTTAGGTTAAGTCCAGAAAATGTATAAAAACGCCTCAAAGTATAGATAAAACATAAGAAAGTTGATACAAAACAAGCATGGATCATAAAAAAATTTAGATACGTTTACGACATATCAAACTTATCCACCTATATACCTCTGACAGAGACCAAATGTCCTAAGACAATTCCTTCTTTTACCAGGAAGTGGCATTTCTCCCATTTGAGGATCAAATTGTGTTCTAGGTATTTTTGCAATACCATGGACAAATTTTTCAGGCATGTATCAAATTTTTCACCATATACAGTAAAATCATCCATAAAGACCTTCATAATTTTATCAATGTCATCATAAAATATTGTCATTACTAGCCTTTGAAAGGTTCCCAGAGCATTACAAAGACCAAATGGTAGTCTTTTGTAAGCAAAAGTACCATAAGGACAAGTGAATGTAGTATTTTCTTGATCATATGGATGCATAAGAATTTGGAGAAATACAGAGTAACCATCCAGATAACATAAGTACTCATGTCTAGCTAGCCTTTCAAGCATCTGGTCAATAAAGGGTAAAGGGAAATGATCCTTTCTAGTTTCTTTATTTAGTTTCCTGTAATTAGTGCACATCCTCCATCCAGTCACTGTTCTTGTTGGGATTAATTGTCACTATGCATAACTGTAATCCCTCCTTTCTTTGGAACAACATGAATAGGACTGAGCCATTCACTGTCAGAAATTGGAAAATAATGTTGTAACACCCTCGGATCGGCACTATGCAAGTTTTAGCGATTCCCACCAAACCCGCATAGAAACGATTCAAAGGCGCCCACCAGGCACTTTCGTGTGGGTGAAAAACAAAGTAATTTCATTACACATTAGTCCTCGATGGAACCCACAGAACAGATACATACAACAATGGCCCAAAGAGTCAAGAATACAGATATACAATACAAAGATCCAAATCACCTTGAAAACGATACAACGTCCGAGTACGAACAAGATGCAAATTGGGCTAAGAGCCCTGAAGAATAACCAATGGCGTCCATAACCTTGCCCAGGCCAAGCCGGAAGGGTAACCCTGCTAACAACCTCGATCTCAAAACCTGCTTAAACAAAAGGGGTGCCGGTAAAGGGCAAAGGAAAAAGAGAGCGATCAGTACTTAGGCCAGTACACGGTGAGTCTTAGAATTCGGCGGTCCTTGCCTACATAGGTATGCTGGATTTAAGCGGCAGCGAAGCAGACACTAAACAACCTATAGAGACTCGAAACAACTGTCGGCTATCAGGGAGGGATAAGAAAGACCTATTCGAATCCAATCTGATACTAACACCAAACATACTCATCCTGGCGTTTCCCCCTCGAGACCAAACGAGGAAGTCAGACCGAGGAACTCACACAGTTGGCAGTTTTATTCATTCCATTATAGTTGCATCAATTACTAGTCAAATATAGATTAAATGAGTCATTCTAATATTATAAACAGTGGGCAGTTTTCGTTAACCATTCCGTTGTAGTTGCAATACTTACTAGTCAGATATATATACCATGAGACATTCAAAAACCCAGCAGTTGTTGGTACTTTTATTTATCCATTCCGTTATAGTTAAGCTGATTACTAGTCATTACAAAGTAAAATTTATAGGACTACTTTAGTTATAGTTTTATATGATCGAGATACTGTGCTCCAAGTCGTCCATAACCGCGGACATAGCTTTCAGAAAGTTTTACCTTGCAAGGGGGCACAAATAGCAATACACGCACGATCAACCTCGAAAAAACCAAATGAAAACCCACCGAGGCATCACGACAAAGAAATCACAAGATTCATTTAATATTTCAGGGGGCAACCCCACTAAGCTACCCGCTACGAAGTTGGCCGGCTCCGAGACCGACCCAGAGGTTTGTGATTACGGCTGTAAATGACTAGGAACCCAAAAGTGTGACTAGGCTTGTCGATACCGCGAAAACGTGGCACGAGTTCCAAAATAGTACATGCATTCCACGCGCAATAGTAAACAAAGCATTAAAGCATGGCATAAGTACATGATAGTAATAAAGCCCCAAACTACTTTGTGGCCTCAAGAAATAAGATATGACTCAAGCTAATGCTAAGTGGATTCATGGTCCCACATGCGGATAGTGCGAATATTCAAGGAACAGGTATCAAGTACTCGGGGTCCTACGGGACACAAGTGGACGCTTAAAAACCAAATAACATCTATTGCCCACCCGTGCCTCTGCATTATTTACCTACTTCAATTTTAGTTATTAAACGGTAATTACAGCCATGATCATCTCCAACATTAAGCATGAGGCATTTCTCCAACAACTGTGGAACATCGACGACGCAAAGCAACACCTGCGCAAGCAACTATGACTCGCAAGGCCGGCTATCTATCAAACAACAGGTAATAGGAGGTGTCCATGGCAATATAAAGGCTGCATGGAAGTATAAAATGGTATGGAATCTATAGCATCGCAACACAGATAGCAATATATCAACAAGAGGAAATAAAGACTAGAAATATAAAATAGGTAGAAAGAGGGACAATGCTCGCCTGAAAACATTGCCGAAGGTTCATCCGAAGAACATGCGTCACTCGCATCAACTCATCGGCCTAATCCGTGAAGAAGCAAAGCACTAGAAGAAACACCGGATGCACTATTTAATACTACCGCAAAAGATTGAGCATGATGCATGTATGATGTATGGCATAGCAAAGATGCGATGCAATTAGGCCATATTAAGAGGAACCGGGGTACCGACAATTAAGTATATGGTTATAGTTGTTTTAGATACCCCACAATTTAAATATTGTCTTAACATGGCAAAATATATCACCGGTTCGTTACACAATTTTAAATGGGCTAATATTAGACTAGATTCGCCCGCATATGATCTCCATATTTAATTTAGATGAATTATCGAAATACCCACAAACACCCACAATATATATACGAACATGTTCAATTTATATGCACAAGTATATATATAACATTTATAAAAATAGAGGCTCGGTAAGGTTCACACATCGAGGTCCGAGGATCTTGGGGTTCGGCGAGATCGGGTCCAGCGGGGTCGGTCTCCGGTTCCATGTGGGCGATCTTGTCGTCCGGGTAGAAGACCTTTGGCCATCAGATGGGTGAAGGAGATCTTGACGGGGTCCTTGTACAACTTAGCGTCTCGGCCGACCTTGTCCGACAAGAGATCATGCTATTAATCTCACATCCTCGTGGCGCACCGGGTAACCTCCAGTTCGCGCAAAACAAGAAGATGCTCGGGCATCGAGTAACACGATCATGCAGGCATACATGAACTTGGAGTCAGAGAACAACATAGTGAAGAGAAGCACCAGAAATTGCAGGAGGCTTGGACATCAACAAAGGGAGCCATTGCAGGAGTAGCACAACCACATGCCAAAAATAAATAAAGCGGGTATCCGCCAGTGATGATTACTGCAGCGAAAATAGGTGGCAGACGGATTCAGGCAGAGGCCGGCGCGGAAGAGGGAAGGGACCTGATGTCCAGGAGCCCGACGAAGACGGTGAGGACAACCGCCGACGGTGCCGGACGGAGGCAGGGAGCTCGGGGAGGCGGGCACCCTGGCGGTGAACACTGCGTGGGGGCGACGAGAGGGCCGAAGTGGAGAGGAGGCACAATGGCGACATTGCTCGTAAGCTCACGGGGGCGGCGAGCGCGCGGGATGTGGCGCTGACGACGGAGGCCGACGACAGTGCACTGCAGAGGCTTGTGGTCCGGGGCGAAGCAGGGAGGATGCGGCCGAGCGAAGCTACCTCAGGCGGCGGTCGCGGGGAAGACAGGGAGGTCACGTCGCCAGAGATGGGGGGGGGGGTGGGAGAGGCCCAGTCGAAGCGGGGTCGGATGGTGGTGGCGGCCAGAGGGAAAGGATCTTGTGGGGACACGGGAGGGACGATGGGGATTGCGCTAGGCAGAGAGGCGGGGTGGCCACGTGGTAGGGCCAGGGGGTGGAGATATCGAGGAGGAGACCCGGGGCAGCTACAACGTGGTCAGGGTGGGTCTCGCTGTACATGACGAGCAGGTCAGGGACGTGTCGGGCTAGGGCCTGGCTAACGAGCAAGAGGCGCTGGAAGCAGAGCAACACGCGGGGTGGCTCGCGTCGGGGTGTAGTGCGACACGTGACTATGAGTGTGCATGTGGCATGGGTGTTTTGTTGGCTGTAGGGAGTAGTGGTTGGGCGGGATGTGCACCTGGAGGCGGCGGTTGGAGGGGTGAGGGAGTGGGGGTAGGGTTTGGATTAGAATTAGGGTTAGGGTTTTGTTTTGGGGTAGTAGGCTACTACCAGCTGGGCCTTTGGGCCTGGCCGGTGGAGACCTCCCCCAGTTTTAAAATAGCCTTACTATTTTATTTTTATAAAATCTTTTCATAATAGGTTTAGACAAAAAAAATATCCAAAAGGTTTCGGGGGTTTGATTTGAATTAAGACGGGGGTATTTAGGAAAAGAAAATAGACCTTTGTAAAATAGTTTTGACAAATAGATGCATGATGATATCATGATGATGCACATAATAAAAATAATTTCAAGTAGTGGATTTACCCGGGGTGCTACAATTCGACACCACTAACAATTGATCTCGCCCTCGAGATCCGCCTCCTGGTAAGGGGAAAAAGGTCGACGATCTAAATCTTCTCGCTTTGTGTAGATCCTTGCGACACCACTAACAAGGGTTCTTCCTCTGTCTTGAAATCAGCAACACCACCAACCAGGGTCATTGTCCATGATCCTCGAGAGAACACTCCGGAGAAATAAATATGAAGGTCGAGGTCTCAAAATATAAGGCCACCTCTAACTTCCGTGGAAAGAGTAAAAATTGCATCGATCCACCATTCAATGTGCAAAAGCGAATGATAAGAGTAGTGGTATGGTCGCGACTCCATCCCGCACTCAAAGCATTACTATGTACACGAACAGACAGATTATGCAACCATCCCTCGAAATTCAGACTGAAGATCTCAACAAGCGAGGTTCAGCTAACAAGGAGGGATACAAGCTCTTCATCGGATCTTATGCGGATGATGTCGTCGTGCAAAAAAACACCGGATGGAACAAAGAATTTTTTTAGTGAATTTTGGTCCACTAAAAGGTACAACCGATGAAAACTTCATCAGACAACATGAAGACTGGATGTCGAAGCACCGTTACAATAGGAAGGAAGCGAAACCCTGAAGGTACGATGGAAACCCAACCACGAGAAATCCTGGACTCATAGAAACGATAAGGGGGTAGATTCAAAACACGCGAAGGTACGAGGAGTATAGCAGAGGGGTAAGGAGTAAAAACAGACCTAATCAGATCTATCCAACCGATTTGGAAAAAATAGTTTCACACTCTACGACGACCATTAGCTAGGTTATCCTACAGGCTGGACTAGTGGGGTATCGTAACTACTGAGCTCTGATACCACTCTGTAACACACTCAGATCGGATAAAAACCGAGCTTTATTGATGTTGCCTCATTAAAAAACCTTACATCCCTAGCAAGTAAAAAGAGTACAACCACTCGAAAAGAAAAAAATTACATCAACTAATTAGTTCCCTCCCGCTTGTCTCAGATGAAACTCGACATGCCTGTGAAAGTGACCAGTTCCACCTCCATGGCGCAAGATGAAGATACAGCCACATCTTTTGCACCTAGCTTGGTTCACTTCGACACCATCTATCTTAACAACTTATTCATCGAAGTCGTGATCCCAAAGGTGGATACTTCTTCTTGGTCGATTGGGGGGTATTGGTTGGTTGGGATTTGGTTTAGCAGCCATGAGAGTGGTGGTGTGGAGAATGAGAGTGGTGGTGTGGAGAATGAGAGGGTGGGTTGCTCTATTTAAAGGGAAATATGGAGAAAAAATTAAGGGAGGGGCAATATGGGATATAATATTTACAAATTCCTACCCTTGCCCTTGCCCTTGGCCTGCTCCTTCTCCTAGGTAGCTCTCACCTTTTTACCAAAAGGCGGCATGAAGTCATCATCGTCATCCTCCACTGATGCCTCACCGTTACCCTTCGATGATGCCTCATCCTTGCCCTTCGATGATGCCTTTTTCTTGGCCTTCTTGGCCTGCTCCTTTTCCTAGGAAGCTCTCGCCTTCTTATCGAAAGGCGGCATGAAGATATCATCTTCGTCCTTGCTCTCTTCTATCCACAACAAAGGTTGATCAATAAACCTCTCTCTCGAAGCTTCACTCTTAAATTTCAGCTTGGTCCACCTTGCATTGATCCTGAGAAGTTCTTGTCGTATTTCCTTAGATTTCCTCGATGGCCACCCTTTTGTACATAATGCCTCACCCAGATCATTGAGAAAAAACATCACTACCGATGAGTTCCTCAAATGGAACTTGGATCTTGTCTATTCTAAAATTTCTAGCAAAACGCAAAAGGTGTTCAGACATCAAGGGTAAAAGACTACAATCGGATGGAAAACCCGACATGTTGGCATGCTTACTCACCTTACTGGATAGGTGAGTTTTATAGACTCGGAAGGAAAGGGCGGGAAGGAAAAGACGGGAAGGAAAGGGCGGGAAGGAAAGGGCAGGAAGGAAAGGGAGACAAGTTTGTATGGGGATAAAAAATGGCCTTTATTATTAGCTGGCTCATCAAAACCTTCCATCCCTGGGAAGGGAAAAGAGCACTGTTCAAAAAATAGGCCGAATCAGCGATTAATAGGCCGATTAATCGCTACTAGGGTCCTGACCGTGTCGATTATCGCTAATCCTTTATGTTAATCATTTAGCCCGATTAATAGGTCTAACACTCCGATTACTAGGTATGTTCCCGATTAACCACTACACTTGGTCAAAAAAGTTGCAATATTATCAACACATATCGCCCATTCATCCGCTAGCCCGCCCCAATGAAGTAGGTTTTGTGAAGCTCCTGTTCGATCCCTTCCTCTAGGAGCTTGATTTCAACCATTACCAACTAGTTCCTTGTCGTTGTTGACCAGTTCCTCGTAGTTTCCGACCAGACCTCAAATACAAGAGCTCAAGCGCCTTGAGGATCTCATCCGGGAGCTTAAGGCTGAGGATTCATATGTGTTTTAGGTGCTAATTTTTGTAGGATGCACCGATTAATAGTCGACCGATTAAATCAGTTAATCGTCCGAATTCCGATTAATCGTTACTCCCTAGCCAACCGAGCAGCTAACGATTACCGATTTCCTTAACATTGGAAAAGAGTACAGCTGGCTCTAAAAAGAAGAGAAAATTACACAAGTGAATAAAAATTACAAAGAGATTAAAAAATCCTACAACTAAGTTTCATCTTGGTCTTTAGTTCATCGCATAGCTTCGAACGCAGCTATCAGTTCTGGGTTCTCGGTGGTGTGCTGGGCTCTTCTTCTGGCTAGTTCTCCATGTTTGACAGACATCAGTGTTTTCACCATATCTGGAGTGAGACTAGTTCTTCTATCATCAATTATTCTTACAGCAAGACTGAAAGCAGACTCCGATGAGACAGTTGAGACTGGCACCGATAGCACATCCCGTGCTAATATGGAAAGCACCGGATATGTTGACCTTTTATCCTGCCACCACTGAAGTATGTCGAAGTCTTCATCGTCATCTTCATTAGTAGCAACTACTGCACTGTTCAGATACTTTGCTAACTCCCCTCCACCTTGAAGCACGGGAGTTTGTGTGATGAGCTCGGCGTGGCCTTGGAAGTACCAAATATTTTGCCCCACACTTTTTTCTTACCCCTACCGGGTGCTGGTACCGCCGGAGGTCTGTGTGTCACAGCTGGGCCATACTTAAGCTCGTAGTTAGAATAAACATCCTGCAGCTTGTCCTTGACATCAAGTGAATATTGATCATAGCTAACACTTACGGTAAAACTTAAGAGCGAAAGAACCCCACTAAACCCTTCCTTTTTAGCCCTATGATCCAAAATAAATGCGATAGCATAGAGCAAAGGGATAGTTTGCCAATATTTGAGATATTTTTGTTTCATGTTATGGACGGCTACTAGTAAGGTGGCATCATTTTCATACTCTTTCAGGTGTTGGGCAATTTCTAAAATATGATGCATAATAAAATGAGATGTGGGATAATAAACCCCAGATAAAGTGACAGTTGATTCATAAAATGTTGCTAGAAACTTCAAGATTGATTCATCAACGTGCCAAGTAGCTTCACCAAGTATAGGTTCCCCATCATTTTGATGAAAATGTGCATTAACAAATGCGGAAAATTGAACCTTGTCACGTATAACTAACTGAAGCATCATATATGTAGAGTTCCATCTAACCGGCATGTCTAGATGAAGACCATGGCATGGTACATTAATAACAGCACAATAATTTCTATAGTCTCCAAGTCTAGTATTAGAAGCATTCAACCATGATATTGCCAAACGCAATCTCTCAATGTGTGGTTCTAGATCATCTAAAGCACTTTTAGCAATAAGATTAATTATATGACAAGCACACCGTTGATGAAGTAGGAATTTTGATGCATATACTTCAATATAGGAATTAGAGTATTCATTGCAGTAGTATTTGCAGAAGCATTATCCAAAGTTACTACAAATATTTTGTCGGTAAGACCAAATTCAGTAACAACTTTAAGTATAGCATTAGCAATATTCACACCATTGTGTGATACATCGATTAACTCAAATCCTATTATACTTTTATTTAATTCCCATGATGAGCTAACTAATGAGCAACAACAGTAATATAATCTTGCTTAGCACGACCACTCCAAATATCAGAAGTTATGGAGACTGAAAAATTTGACGATACTAATTGTTCTTTCATGGCGGCACGACCTACTTTGGCTAGATTTTTCATATCCCTAGTTGTAGTTTGTCTAGAGACTGGTGTAAAACTAGGGGTGTGAGCAGTTCTAATATATTTGACAAAACCAGGAGACTCGCCAAATCCTAATGGTAAATCATTAACGGCAATCAATGTTGTGAGAGCATCTCTTTGACGAGCTGAATCATAGACAAATATACCTCGGGGGGTGCCATCGGGGTTGAAGTTGATCCTGCTCTAGATCGCCGTGGCCGCTCCATCTTCCTTAGCGTGGGTCGCCGTGTGCCTCGTCATGTGGCCGTTCCCTCCTCCCACCTGCAGAGAAAACTTGCTCCAGCAACCCAGATGCAAGCACCGAGCTCTCATCTTCGTCACACCATCGACAACGTCAACATATTCTTCTTTCGCAAAGTGCTGCCAGATCTTCGAGGTTTTTATTTCCGCCGCTTGGTACTGATAGCGGTGTAAATTTGGCTAGCAGAAGTGGTGGATGTATTGGGAGAACTTGTGTTTGATGGTGTTGGTTGCTCGAGGGGGGTATATGGATATTGCATGGTGTCAATGTTATCGTTGTCGTGGAAGGGAGAAGTATTGAAGTCGGGAGGAATATCGACCCCCAAATCTTCAGCATTGAAAAGAAACTAGTTGGGATTAGCCATGTGTTGGTGTAGGATATGAGAGAGGGGTTGGATGGTGTGGAGACTGAGAGGGGTGTGCTGCCCTTTTTATAGCAAAAAATTGATCAAATTCGGACTAAAAAACCCTTCCCAATGACCCAAAACCCTAAAAATACCAAAAAACGGACCAAAATGCCCCCAAACCCTCCAACGGAAGAAAAAATGCCCCCCGGCGCCCCCGCTCCCCTAGGCCCGCCGAAATTTTGAAATCCCGCTCTCCGCAACCCCCGCTCCCCTGGCCCGAAATTTTGAAAAATCCTACCTGCCCCCGCTCCCCCGTGGCGGGCCATCGACGTGCCTGGCAGGCCGGCCCGCGTGCCGTGCTAAACAGGACGTGTCGTGCCTGGCCCGCGTGTCCCGCCTGGCGGCATGGGCACGACATCCGTGTGCCACGGGAAGACAAGGGCCCGCCAAGACATGTGCCGTTCCGGGCTTGTGCCAGTCCATTTTGGCGTGCCACGGGCTGGCCCGCCCCAGGCATGGCCTGTTGGACAAATTAGGGGTAGCTACAATGTGGTCAGGGTGGGTCGCGCTGTACATGATGAGAAGGTCAGGGACGTGTCGGGCTGGGGCCTGGCTAGCGAGCAAGAGGCGTTGGAAGCATACCAACACGCGGGGTGGCTCGCGTCGGGGTGCAGTCCGACGTGCGGCTGTGAGTGTGCGTGTGACATGGGTGTGTTGATGGCGGTAGGGAGTAGTGGTTGGGCGGGATGTGCACCTGGCGGTGGCGGTTGGAGGGGTGAGGGAGTGGGGGTAGGGTTTGGATTAGAATTAGGGTTAGGGTTTTGTTTTGGGGTAGTAGGCTACTGCCAGCTGGGCCTTTGGGCCTGGCCGGTGGCGGCCTCCCCCAGTTTTAAAATAGCCTTACTATTTTATTTTTATAAAATCTTTTCATAATAGGTTTAGACAAAGAAAATATCCGAAAGGTTTCGGGGGTTTGATTTGAATTAAGATGGGGGTATTTAGGAAAACAAAATAGACCTTTGTAAAATAGTATTGACAAACAGATGCATGATGATATCATGATGATGCACATAATAAAAATAATTTCTAGTAGTGGATTTACCCGGGGTGCTACAAATGTTACCTAACAATAATTTGAGGATCTCCTTTTTAACAACATCCTGAAATTTTGCATTTAGTCTTCTTTGATGCTCCCTAGAAGGCATGCTTCCTTCCTCAAGATAAATCCAGTGATTGCAAGTGTTTGGATTAATTCCTTTCATGTCATCAATTGAATAACCAATTACTGATTTGTACTTCCTTAGTACTGTCAATAGAGCTTGTATCTAACAAGGAGTGAGTTCTGCACTGACAATTACAGGAAATAGGTTTGCAGTGTCCAGAAACTCATACCTGAGATGTTTAGGTAATGGTTTTAATTCAACAGGAGGTTTTTCTTGTTTTTCCACTTGTGTTCCCTTCTCATCTGCAATTCTGTACACAACATACAATTGTGTTTCTCCATTTTCAGTTTCAATTCTAGTTGACACTATATCAAGAATTGATCTTTTTTCTTCATTCACAACCTGATTGACCACATCAATGGTGAAACAATAGTATTTACTTTTGGTGATGTGAGTGGCATGTTTCATATCAAATGTTGCTTCCTCATCTCCAAATTGAAGAGTGAGTTTTGCTCCCTTAACATCAATCATGGCACCTGCTGTTGCAAGAAAAGGTCTTCCCAAGATATCAGCTTCACTATTATCTTCCATTTCCAAAACAATAAAATCCATAGGATAGGAAAATTTTCCAACTATTACAGGTATATCAAAAATGATCCTAGCTGGTTTCCTCACTGTCATGTTTGCTAACTACAAAGTCATAGCTATGTCTCTTAATTCTCCAAATTCATGATGGATTGGACTTAGAGAGGGAGCATACTAACACTGGATCCTAAATCAGAGAATGCAATGAATTGCTTGGTTCCAATGAAACATAAAATGTAGAAGCTTCCTGGATCTCCCAACATTTCTGGCACTTTATTTTGAATCATTGCACTGTAGTACCTTGTCATGGTGATAATTTCTGACTCCTATACTTCTTTTCTTGGTTAGAAGTTCCTTAAAAGTTTAGCATATGTTGGAATATGCAGAACAACATCTAGTATTGGAATTGTTATCTGAACTGATTTCATTGCCTCAGGAAATTTTGCAAACTGCCTTTCATCCTTGAATTATCTAGTCTTTTAGGGAATGGCACTCTGTGGTCAGGAGTATTGCTGGCAGGATTATGCCCAATTGCTTGACCTTTAGCTGAATGTAAAATTCCTTCTTCAATTTCTTTTTCTTTGTGAGAGTCTTTCTCATCCTATTTAACTGTCCTGGGTTGCTTATCAGAGTTCTAAACCTTTCTAGCAGGAGCTAAATAAGTTTCAGTAGGAGTGGGTAGAATTGGTTTAGCTGAAAATTATGGTAACTGTGAAGTTGTTCTCCCACTTCTAGTGACAACTACTCACTAGCCATTAATGCCCCATAGTGATTCTTTGGATTGGCTTCAGGTTGAGATGGCAATTTCTGTTCTGTTCTTCAAGCTTGAGAGCTAGCAAAGATCTCAATTTTTTCCCAAGTATTTAACTGAATACTTTAGAATCGTCATCAACTCAACTTGCATTTTCATGATCTCCTGCATTATGTCTGATTGTTGAGGTTGCTGAGAGATCTCTGACCTATTACTCCCAAGGTTCTATTGTTGATTCTGATTGAACCCTTGCCCCTGATTGAACTGAGACTGTGTGTTAACTTGGTTACCCTTGTATGACAGGTTTGGATGGTTCCTCCAAGGAGGGTTATAGATTGATGAAAATGATCCTTGATTCCTTGATTGGGCATAAATGAATTCAAAGGTTGATGGTCCAATTGATGTATAAAAATTACACTCAGCTGACAAATGCCCAGTTTTCCCACATACATCACGAGATGTCATACTAGAGTTCACTGATGAAACTGCTAAAGAGTTGCTGGAATGTAATATACTTGCCATTTTCCTATTCAAAAATTCTACTTGAGTTGTAATTTAATCACTGGCTGATATAGCATGCATGCCTGGGCTCATTGGTGCAATCTATCTTTCACTGGACAATGGAGGCTTCTTCACAAAATGAGCCCTTTTTCGGCACCGGGAAAATGGAAAATGTATTTTTCGTGCAGAGAATGTGAAAACTTCATGAAGCAACATTGTTTGCCATCACAAGATACATGCATGTGCGGAATATGCGCGCATTAAGGCAAACTATGCCATGGTTGTGGTCATGACCTAGCTCATTTGCCTTGAAAGCCATGAATCCTCGAAGACGGTAGGTCATTTCCGTGAACACTTTTTTTAGAATAACCCCCATATTCCATGTTTGTTATTTTTCCATGCAACTAGGCAACATAAAATGGCGATGTGCGGAGGTTTCAATTTTTTTTTGAAATTTTTAGGCAGGTTTTGAAATTCGGCGGGTACTGCGACAGTTAGGGTTCCTGGCTATGTGCCAGGTCTTGCTAATCTCTCATTTGATCTCTGAAGAAATCCCTGTGTTTGTACCTGGAAATGATTTTTTGGAAAATTCCCGATATAGCTACGAGGTAGCTCCAAGATAAATTAGGGCCCCCTCCAACAAGATGGGCATAAAATTGTTTATATCACGGGGGTTGTGCCGAGAGGTTCTAGCTGGAGCCAATTGGTGATTTGGCCACTAAATGCTCTATAATATTTATTAAAAAGGGATTTATATTTTCGTGCCCTTGGTTCGTTAGTTGTACTCATTTTTCCCATCCGCTTAACTTTTCCTCACTTTTGCCCATCTCCTACTATGAAACTCTCACATGGTTTGAAACTCACTGTCTCTCAGCCTTGCCGTTACATGTTGATAAGTGGGGCCGCATTCAGTCAGGTCCCATAGTGGACCCCGTTGTTACGTGCTGACAAGTGGGGCCACATTCTGTCGGGTCCCATAGTGGACCCTTGCCATTACTTGCGGACAATTGGGGCCGTGTTAAGTTGGTTCCCTTAGTGGACACCTCTCTCCACTTATCCAGATCAGCATGGGCCCCACGGCTTATCCACGTGAGCCAGCCCCGCGCTCGAGTCCGTGACGTTTCCTCCCTTTTCTTCTTCTTCTTCTCCGGTGATGGTGGCCCTTCTCCGATGACGGCGGCCCTTTGTCGAGCTTCACTTAGGCCTCCCGTTCGTCCTGGCCACAGTATGGTGCCGTCCTGTTGACCTGTATGAAGGATGGAAATGGCAACCGTGCATAGAGAAGGTTAGATATCGCACCAAAATGTTCTAATTAGACGAGGGCTCTTGTTGTGGACAATGCGGTCGACGAGTCGTTCCGATGATTTAATTGGTTTATCGAGTTAATGTCTCGGCTGTAATCAAGTGAATCTATGAGGTGAAAGTCAAACTTTGAGATTTATGGAGATGGATGTATAAGAAATAAGAAAATGACACAACTCTTGAATACTTTCAAATTAAAAAAATTATACAACTCTTAATGTAAAAGAGTGTTTATAATTGACACAACTCTTGAACACTTTCAAATTAAAAAAATATAGAACTCTTAATGTAAAGGAGTGTTTATAATTGACACAACTCTTGAACACTTTCAAATTAAAAAAATTATATAACTCTTAATGTGAAAGAGTGTTTATAATTGACACAACTCTTGAACACTTTAAAATTGAAAAATTATACAACTCTTAATGAAAAAGAGTGTTTATAATTGACACAACTTGTAACATCCCAATTTCAACAACCCTGATCTTTTGTCAAAAAGGCAAAAATTAGGGGGAACAAAAACTTTTTCTTACTAATTATTGCAATGTTTGCTTACTTGTTTGCTCGAGTGCATGCAATTGATTGTGCATTAGGTACTCTACTTCTTATCTCAACTCTATTTGGCAAGGTCTATCTTACAAATGGAAATGTCTTGGCTCATCTTTCATATTCTCAAATGTTCTGGCATTTAAAAACCTGAGCCAAGATGACTTTGACCCAACAAAATACTCTACTAGTTTCCATTAACAAAACTATGGAGATCTATATATAATCTCTTTATGTTTTCAAGACACTCCTAGCTACTCTTATCCCTAGGTTTTCCAAAATCTTTATTCAAACCTTTTAATTCCAATCTTGGTGGAAATACCAAGATGGTCCTTACCTCACTTCAAAGAATAACCAATTCAAAATACCCATCCTTACATCAATCTAGGCTTGATGGTAACCCTAGTAGTAGTTGGATAAGTGATAAGATGAATTGCCTTGATATGTTCTCTGATGAATTGCCTTGATCTAATGATTGCCTTGTTTTCTTAGGAACTAGAGTGAGATAATCTAGTAGTTCATACCTTAGGACCCAATCTATGTTTGTAAGCATCAATCTCAGACCAAGCACCCCAATTCTGGATCTACCCTAAGCCACCAAAGTGGCCATCTCATCTCCTGATCAGCTCAATCTATGGATACTCCCTTTTGATAGTTCCCAACTCGATGAAGACCTAATCCAAGAATTGATCCCCTCCATTCAATATATACCTCAACATCAACCACTTGATGGGAAGTATAAACCATTGCCACTCTCTCAAATTGTTTCCCACTTGTAATCTAGTCTAAAACCCTACATCTGCCAAAATGGCTGTTTGGATTTCTTATCTAGATTCAATCTTTGGAGCTCTACATTTTCCAACCTATGTTCATTCATGAAAATGTACTTGAACCATCTTGTAGTATATGTTTAGTAGTACCAAATCCCACTCTTGACCTTGGATAAGCCATTCTGGTTCCCACTCATCCATGATGGTTTTGTAGTTAAGATAATAATCTTTTCTGCAAATCTTATCATCTTGCCTACTTTGACAGAAGCTCACATCCTTATGATACCACCCCTTGACCAACTCTTTGCATGGATATGATATTCTAATCATGTTCTATCAATCCCCTCTCCCCTTGTTTCCATTGGAGCCTTGTGCTTATTAAACCCACATGGTTTAGGAGGCTTCATGATGTATCTGTTATGGCAGCCTTATTTTTCAACAAAGTTTGCCATCTCTTCTAGACCACCTAAAATGCAACCAAGCACAACTCTTGCTTCCATGATCATCTACCTAACTTGGTCTATCTATCCATATATCCCTTGCATCAAGGTGAGCTCTGAGCTCACTAATCCAACCATGTTTTGGTGGCATGAAAATAACAAAAGCCTAGATTCCCTAATATCTAGTTTCATTCCATCTCACCAAAAATCCTTCAAAACCCAAGTGGACAATGATGTATGAATAGAGTCTACATCATATACTTTGGATATAATCTTTTGAAAAATAATTTCCATAATTATTTGGAGCCTAAAACTATTTAAATTCTTTTTCTGGCAAAATCCTCCAAACATTGTCCTTAAAGACAAGTTTATTTTTCTCCAAATCACCTTGACATCTCAAGGCACATCTGATGCCTATATATCCTATCCCATCTTTTTTTGATATTCTTTATTATTATTTCTTTTTGCCCTTTTTCTTAAATGGCAAAAAAAGAAATAATTCCTTAAAAATACTTTCCCATCTCAATAAATTCCAATAAAATTCTCCAATGTGTAATATGGTATTTAGGACCATATCACATCCTAAACAAACCCTGACTTACATAAAAATATCAATTAACCTTTTAGAAATAAGTTCTGCACTTTTTGATTAAATGCCAAGGGGCTTATAATCATCTAAAAAATCACTAATAAATCTTGGAGGTGTACATTGACATCCTTTATCTACCAGTACACTTTCCCCACCTTCCTCAATGTAAATTTTCAAACTTCCTTCACAACCCTTGTTTGGATCAATTTTGCCAATCAAGCCTTTGCTCAAATCAAAACCATTTCAAACCACATCCAACCCTGCCAAGCAAACTTCCCTAGCACCACTCACACCCCCTGGGTCGTGTGCATGGTAGCCCTAGTCCTATAGCAGCTCTACCCCTTTATCCTTTTTGTTTCAATAATAAAAAGGGAGAGGAGGGAACACAAATATCTTGTATCACAAACCCAGCAGCCACCACCCCTCCCCTCCACTCTCTGGTTGAGCACCAGGCCCACACCTTGCCCCAGCACCACCCAGCTTGACCAATCCATGGACAACACCCTCCCCTTCGCTCTCCTAAGCTCGGTCCACCATGAACCTGCTCCCTCCCTGTTAAATAGACCTAGGGAACCCCAGATCCTCCCTTCGCCCTCATTCTCCACCTCTGTTCCCCACTCACCTCCCCAGAGCATCTCTCCCTCCCCCTTTGCTACCCCTGCCCGTTAGAAGAAGATCAAAAAGCTTTGGCCCCGTCTCTCCTTGCAAGCACAGCTCCCTCCTCCCTCTGTTTCCTCCTCTGCATGTTGAAGCGCCTAGTTGATGTAGGTGTGCTTCGTCGGGAAACCCCAAGAGTAAGGTGTGATGCAACATAGCAGCAATTCTTCCCTCAGTAAGAAACCGAGGTTATCGAACCAGTATGAGAAAGGAAATGTCACACAAGTGTTGCAAGCAAAGTGGAAACCTGCACAACACAAACTCAAGACTTTCCCCAACAAACAGTGAGGTTGTCAATCTGACCGGTTGCTGTAACAAAAGATTAACTGTATGGCACGGAAGGTGATGATGGTTTGCAGCAAGTAAACAGTGGAAGATGTATCAATGGTAAAGATTGGACCGGGGTCCATAGCTCACTAGAGGTGCTCTCCTTAGATAAATAACATGGCATGAAGGGTAAACCAATTACAACAGGGCAATTGGCATGAACTGAGCAACGCATAACAATGCAATAATAGAAAAAAAGATCCTATGAGATTCGATTGGGCAATACAACAATATACATAGACCGCCATCCAACTTCATCTATGACTAGAAGTCCACCTTCAGGTTATCATCCGAACCCCCTCCAGTATTAAGTTGCAAGCAACAGACAACTGCTTTAAGAAAAGTGTGTAAGGTAAACAATCCACTTGTTCCATGAACAAGAGACCGTTGTTTTCTCCCTAGTGTCAACAACACATCTACAACCGAAGATATTTCTATCACTTCCCTTGGAAACTAGAGGCATGATCCCACTATTGAGCATAAATACCCTCTCTTGGAGTCACTAGCAACTACTTGGCCAAGATAGCTACTAACAACAGAGAGCATGCAAGATCACAAACAACATAGACATGATAGAATCAAATAGACAAAACCATTAATTAATCTGACATAGTAATCTCAATATCCATCGGATCCCCACAAACACAACATGCATGATTACCAATAGATTAGATCTTGATCATGAACGGAGCTCACAAGATCTATACATGAAAGCACAAGGAGGGGATATACCATCTAGCTACTACATGGACCCGTAGTCCAAGGTGGAAATACTCACGCTTCATACCAGAGGCTGGCATGATGAAGAAGAAGGCCTCCGGGATGATCTCCCCTCCGGCAGGGTGCCGGGAAGAACTTGAGATCCCCCCAATCTAGGGACGATGGTGGCGGCGGCTATAGACGGTTTCGTGGAGTTTTGATCGGGAGCCTAGGGTTTCTGCATCGGGGGCTTCTTATATGCGAAGGGGCGATCCAGGGGGCCACCAGGGCGGCTGCACCCCCCAGGCACGGGGTGGGCCCACCTGCGTGTCCAGGGGGTGTGGCCCCCTGGTGAGTCTTCTCCGTCTTGTCTTCTGGCTTCGTGTTGCCCACGGTAAAATATTGACTTTGGCTTTTGTCCCGTCCAATTCCGAGAATATTGATTTTTTGCCTTTCTAGAACCAAAAATAGAAGAAAACATGCAACTGGCGCTGTGGCAACTTATTAATAGGTTAGTTCCAGAAAACATATAAAAACACCTCAAAGTGTAGACAAAGCAAAGCGAAATAGATACTAAACAAGTATGGAATATCAAAAATTATAGATACGTTTCCGACGTATCACATGTCACCTTGCCGAACTCCCCTCTTCCCCTGCACCTAACCATGATTTTGTTTCGCCCAGGACCCTCTGTACCGACACCGCTGTGGAGCTTCGAGGCCACCCATACGGGCGTAGTCGCGCGAGCCATCTCTCGATGCTGGACCCCGGCTTCCCACCCCTCTCTGAGGTCGTCGGAGTGCACCGTGTCGCCTCCCCTTCGGCTCCCCTGCCCTCTGGTGAGCCCCCGCCTCTGCCCCCGACGAAGATAGGGTTCCCGCCGTCGGTGCTCTTTTGTGAGGAGGACGACGAGCCGCGGCCGTTGATCCTCACTGGATCTAACAGCCTGAGAGGCTCGGTACCCCTTCGCAGCCCCGGGTCGCTGACCACCGGGCCCCGCGGCCAGCTTTCAAAGGCCTCAGCG
Source organism: Avena atlantica (assembly GCA_910589765.1). Taxonomy (NCBI): domain Eukaryota; kingdom Viridiplantae; phylum Streptophyta; class Magnoliopsida; order Poales; family Poaceae; genus Avena; species Avena atlantica. The sequence goes on from OU342734.1 coordinate 30,142,443, forward strand.
CACGCATCCACGTCGTGAGCTGGACCAGCCCGACGCGGTGCCGCCTGGGTCGTTGGCATCAGACCCTCATCCTCCCTGCCCTTTTCCTTTTCTTTTAAAACATTTTTAGATCTGGATTTTTGCTGCTTAGTTTAAATCCAAATGAAAATGAAAAATGGCCTAAAAATACTAGATCTAAATCTTACCAGGTCTCTAAGTGTTTTTACTAACATGCAGTACCCTTGCTTACCCAAAATATTGCATAGATAAATATTAGAAATAAAATATCCAAGTGTGTTCCTTCCAATAACAAATGCTTCCAAAGAGTTTGGTAAATCCAAATGGACTAAATCCAATTGGTACTGAAAATTATTAGTCATACCTTGCATGTCACACTGGCCCTACCTAAAATGGCTTCCTAATTTTCCTTTAGTAAAAATAACAAAATCAGGGCATTTCTGCCTTTATAAATTTCTCTAGGACAAAAAAATGAGGTAATGACCTAATTCCAACTCTCTGTACATCTATATACCCATACATATCAAAAGACAGGAGCCCAAAATTTACTGAGCTCTCTTTGAATTCCGGTGAGTTAATCCTTTCTATGCATAGGTAATTCACCAATAAATTCATGTCATTAGTTCTGTAAATCCAAAAAGGGTGATTCCAATTTATAAAAAAGGCATTTCAAATGCCTAATATGTGTCCTTGGAATCACATCAAAAGCTTCTGTACATTAAATATTATGAAAAAGATAAATATCATCCAAAACTGCCTTTGGGAATTTCTTGAGGGAATTATGGTAATTAGTTTAAGATGAGTCCAACTCTCAGTGAATTAGTACACAAAATACTATCTAATCACCCAAGGAAATAATTTTTGGAGCTCCATAATTTGTCTGGTGAATTATTTTCCAAAACTAGAGCTTTATCCACTATAAAAATCATTATAAATCAATGGAAATTGATAAAATAGTGAAACCACTTTTGTCGGATTCATTTTATCAATACCTATCTGAATATACCATTTTATACAGTGGTATAATATAGAGCAAGCCCTTGGTAAAAAACCCTCTCTTAGATAGTCCCTAGATTATAAATCCCACCGGATCATCTCCCAATGACTCCAAGTCTAACCATCCAGCACCCTACCTATTTATTTCAAGTGTGGTATGATTGCTTGTTGTATATATTGATGCATGTATGCCTTGTATTGATTATGGTGTTGTTTGTGTGCATGTATGCTCAATAATGGCGATAGTTGCGATTGTGTGTCGTCGAGAGGAAGGAAGCATCAGGTGTTCTCTTATTATTATTGTACCCGGTATTCTGGTTTTCTAACTCCGTCAAGGGACATCTCGCTGGTCATAGGCAAGCCACCATTCCTGAACTCCTATATTAACCTACTCCTTTTTATCAATTGTTTTATATCTCGTTTATGAATTTCATGATTAAATGCATGGTTTTTTTCAAATAAAAGGCGTGAGTAACTTGTCTCCTCCGAGTTATGATGGAGTGTCCATTAGGACACTTACCCTCATTGACAACCACTTTTACCCTTTAGATCGAGGCTAAGATGCTTATCATCTTCCCAATTGGAAACTATGGGTTTTCGATGATAAAACTATTTTGGGCTTTTACCATACTTCAAAGTTTTCAAAATAAAACCCTTGGAAAGAGGCATCGTTTCCGAGTGGAGGTTTTACTAGAGAAGATATGAGGAGGATAATGAGAAAGTTGAGAAAGAGGAAGATAAAGGGATGTTCTACGCCTTTACCGGAACAATATATCCATGCAACCACACTACCCTAGTCGATGGGGCTTAGCTTGTAGTTTGTTGTCTTTAGCTGGGGCTGCTCATACTCGCTAAAGGGGAGAAATCCCCTGAAATCCGGACTGACATATTGTAAGTATGGAAGGAAGTGGAGTCAAATTACTATATGCCAAACTATAGTTTGGGGAATAGGCTTGTACGGAAGGGAGGACTATGGCCGTCGTGCCACATACTCGTGCCAGAGAGTACAACCCAAAAGGAAAATCGCCTTTGCTAGGGATGGACAAATGAAAAGTTAGGTTTGATTATCCGAAACCCCGTCTATCGTGTGTAGCGGTCTGTGGTTGTATCCTGACGGATGTATTGATTCTTGTGGGTAAAGTGCACAAACTCTACAGAGTCTAATATATTCGAATAGCCGTGTCCACGGTCAAAGATGGTTGGAAAGGTGATCCCTAGGAGTACCTGTGGGATATGTTTGAGATGAATAAAGAGGATGTGACTTGGTCACGAGGAAGGATAAGGACGAGATTGGTTTTGACCAGAGATGGTCGAAGATTTTTTAAAAAGGGGTTTTACTATAAAACTATTTTCAAAGTTTTTAACAAGGATATGGAGATATCTGGACTTTCTAAAAGGAGGCATATTTTCTAAAATCTCTTTTTCAACAAAGATATGGAGATGCCAATGTTAGGCTTTTCAGAAACAACTATAGTGTAGAGCTATCTCGCCACAGCCCAATATGCATTCTATTGTTTCCTTACCTTGGTGGTTTGCGAGTACATTCAAAGTACTAACCGGCATTGTCCCTGGCTATTTACTTGGCCAGATTGCAGATGTTAAGAAGTTACGAAGGTGCTGACGTCGATGCGAGCTAGGCCGTCTTACCAGTTAGTCGCCTGTAGGTTAAGGCATGCCATGGGCTCTGCGCTTGAAGACTTCCGCTACTTATGTTGTAATTTCCATAATGGCCACTTTGTAAGTTTTGTAATCGTTACTTTCTAGACGATGTAATGATACTGGTCTGTTATACTCACGGCTCACTAATCATGGGAACGTGAATTGTATGCATAACGGGTATTCTCAGACCGTAAATCCGGGATGCCACACAACTCTTGAACACTTTCAAATTGAAAACATTATACAACTCTTAATGTAAAAGAGTGTTTATAATTGACACAACTTTTGAACACTTTCAAGAAAAATTATACAACTCTTAATGTAAAGGCGTGTTTATAATTGACACAACTCTTGAACACTTTCAAATGGAAAAAATTATACAACTCTTAATGTAAAAGACTATTTATAATTGACACAACTCTTGAACACTTTCAAATAAAAAAATTATACAACTCTTACTATAAAAGAGTGTTTATAATTAACACAACTCTTGAACACTTTCAAATTAAAATAATTATACAACTCTTAATGTAAATGAGTGTTTATAATTGACACAACTCTTGAACACTTTCAAGACAATTTGGACATGATAATGTTGTCCTAAGAAAATCTTGAGAGTTTACCTTTTTAGAGCGTGAAAAGTGATCCCTAAACTAAAATCTTTATGCCTTGTGCATATACGAAAATCATAAACCTTTGAACACTGTGAAATCGCACTTAATACATGATAATGATGTGCTAACAAATTTTTGAGAGATTATCATTTTATCCCCATTTTCATAGAGTGTAATGTAATACATAAACTTGTATATACGATCATTTATCATTTTCATTAAGTGAAATATAATGCATACACTTGCATATACAAAAATTATACACCTTTGAACACTTTCCCTTCAAATTATATTCAAAATCATTTTTTTATGGATTTAAAGTACCAGTGGCAAACTCATTATTTTGCATGGATAGAGGGATGCCCCTCGACAGATATAGGGGTTATCATGTCCGCTAGATCACAGAGGATCAACGGTTGGTGGGTAAGATCCGCGTGACAACTGTCTCGACCAATCGGAGCGTAGTATCGAAGATGAGCACATGTGTGAGAGTTTGTGACTAAGAGGGGAAAACTGAGTTGAACTTAAAACCAAGGGAAAAACTGAGTAGAACTTAAAAACCAAGGGCAAAACTAACAAAGGGGTTCAAATATAAAACAAAAAGAGATTTAAAAAATGGAAAATGCTTCTTTTATACAATAAAATACATCTTGGCATACATTAAACTATTTGCAATTCAAATATACATCATTTTGACAATTGTTTCCTCATTCAGACAAACTATGTTTTGGGGAGGGATGTTTTAGGAACAGGATTGAGTAGAAAGCCATAAAACTTTAGAGATAGTAGGTTATTTGAGAAGTGGTGATTTAGGATAAACTTGATTTATGTACATTTCTTATGGTGGCAGGTCACATAATAAGACTCCTTGGGTAGATGCTACTATGTTTTGATCGTTTTGATTTTGTTGTGCATAAAATGACTCAATTAGCTAGCTAAAACCCATTTGTTGACTCTCTGTTGACCAGCCACCGGAGGGTAAAAGTGAGTATATTGCACACGGCAGTGTTAGTACTGGAGGGCAAAACTGATTACAACCAAACTGCCAGTGTTACATTTAAGGGTATAACTGAGCACAACTAAGTGGCCAAGGTTAGACATGAGGGGAAAACGTGACGCACCGTACGTGTGTCGCGGTGCATGGGGCGGTAGAGGATGCGTGTGGCCATGCATGACGCAGTAGAGTACGCGGTTACGTGGTGCACGGTGGTGCAATAATACGTATGCTCCCTGCACCTTTATAGAGGCCACCTCACTGTCACTCATCACTCATTCGCTCACTCACTCACGCAACCATCTCCACTGTCCCATCACCTTCTGCAAACACCCAAGAAATCCCCAACCACGCCGGCGATGGAGAAGAACGGCGCAGTGGCCATCGTCGCCTCCAAGGCCGCCGACTAGGAGGCCCCCGTCCCCGTATAGGGCCCCGTCGAGGCATCGAAGGTAGCCGTCGTACCCGTCTAGACCCCCGTCCCTGCTTCCGCCATAGCCGCCAACGAGGAAGCCCCTGCCGGTCTCAGGCAGATCCTAAACGGCTGGGACCCCTACGAGGAGGAGGATTACATCAGGCTGGAGAACCCCTACGACACCAGCAACTCTGGCCCATGGTCGGAGGTAACTCGGGTTTTCTCCCCTTCCTTTGTTCTTCCCCCATTCCCATCGTTGGATGCTAGATCGTGAGTTATTATGTTAGGCTGTTCATATTTCCAATCATTGGATGCTAGGTAGTTTTACAGTAGCTAATCCTATTGTGTTAGATATCATATTTCGATGAATGCCCCTTTTCGTATTTCAATCCTATTTTATTTGTCCTCCGAGTTGCAGTTAAGGGATCCCTAGTTAGTAATAGCGTCGATCTGTAGTTGGGACCAATATTCGATTTGGTTAGAGATTTGGGGAATAGGGAATAATGACGGGATCTCAATCAGTTAATTTATGCAAGTAATCAATCCTGATAATGAAAGTATCTCAATCATGTCCTTATTGCACTGTACTATTTTTTTAACAAGCAACAAGTGGATAGCAGCAACGTCTGCAGCGATGATGAGTCCAAGGACACCAAGGCTCGTCAGGTACTGAGGAGGCTGAAGTCCGGCCAGTACGACAACTTATTCGTCGGCGACATGTCACATCCCAAGATTTTCCAAATCTTGTAATGTGAAAATAAATTAATAAAATAAAACTTTGTTAATTTTCAGAGCCAGAAGAAACTTTTTGAACTCAATTGGAACTTCAAACCCATTTGAATTAAATAAAATCCTAAAGGGATTTAAAAAGATAAACATTTTAAATAAAGGAAAATAAAATATTTGGAATTGCTATTTTGAATCTTTTTATAAAAAGGATTGGTTCTCAATGAAAGGAAAGGTTTTCAAATAAAGATTATTTTATAAAACCAAATTAAAACCTTGGCCAAGCTTTGGTATTAAAGCATTTTATTATTTAAATTAACTAAAGTTTATGTAAATAAATTAATAAGAGTTTAATATCCAACCTTATTTAAATAAAAGGATGTACTAATTTAAATTGAAACATCAAAACTTGTTAAGTTATTTAAAATAAGTTTTCTCAATTAATTGGTTTTCACAAATAAAACCCACTAATTAATTTAGGTTTAAAATAATTATCTCAATAAAACAAATCATATTTGATTTAATAACTGAGAACCATTTAATTAAATTGTAAGTGGACCATAAATAAAAGGTTACTTTATTTTAAACAAGCTTTCCAAGTATTCCTTATTTCCAAATAAAACCTACTGATTTAGTTTTGAAAATATTTGGATTTAAAAAGGGATTTTATTAATTAAAACAAACCCTATTTTATTAAATAACTAAAGAACCATTTTATTTAAATTAAAGAGTGGTTCTTAAAAAGATTAAAATTATTATTTTATTTTGGATTTTGGTTCATAATAATAAACAGAACTAATTTCAATACCACAAAGTTGAATGTTATTTGAATTGATTTAAACAATGTTTGATTTGATGAATAATTGATTGGAAATTCAAAACAGAAATCAGAAAAAGAAAAGGAAAAGTTACAGAATAAAAAAAAATGGAGATTGGCCAACCCAGCCCAGGCAGCCCAACAAGCCCAGGAAACAGCCCAGTCCCTCACCCCGCGAAAAAAAACGATTCGCACCCTGTTCCTGAACCACACTGAGTATGACAGGTGGACCTCCTCTCTTGTATTCCCACTGACCGCTGGACCCCCTTTTCACTGTTCTCCTTCACCACCCGCGCGACCAGTTCTTCCCCTCCTCGTCGCCGTTTCCTGCTGTAACTTCGCGGCATCAATTCGCCTTAACGCCGCGTTAATTCATCGTCGCGGCCACTCCCATTTAACCGCCTGCTCCTCCTCCTCCTTTTTCCCCAGACACCGCCTCCATTCTGCCCCTAGGCTGCCTCCAATTCTCTCTGTACCGCCGCCGCTCCGACGATGTTCCGGTGGTGATTCCGACGAAACCCCACCGCCCCTTGCATCCCTAAGCACCCTAGCAGCTTCTCCACTCTCAGGCGCATCTGCTAGTAAATCCAACTCGACCGCGGGTACCCTGTAACCTCGCCTTCGACAACGACCACCGTCGCCACCGTCTGCTTCCTCACCGGCAAAGCCCACAGGTAGTATCTGACCGCCCCGCGCCTTCTAGTTCACGCACTCGACTCTGTCTTGTTCCTGCGCATCTAACCGTGTCGTCATTTCACTTTGAGGTGATCCACAGCGCCGTCCACGACGACCACCTGACGCTTCCGACGCCGCCATGAACTCCGGTGAGGAATTACCGTAGAACCCGAGCGCCCCTCATCCGACCAACACCTCCTCGAGCATCACCGTGACCTCCTGAACCCGGTGAGCTTCTTCTCCTCCTCTCTCGCTTCCTTGAACCACCGTAGCACCACCGCCTGGCCGTGCGCCGCCGCTAGCCGCCGTCAGCACCGCCCACATATGGTCAAACTCGCTAGTACCGTCCGATCTAGATCTAGCGCCCATGATTAGTTCACTTATCATCGAAGGGGTACGTGTCCTGGACCGTGCGATCAATCAGATCCAACGCCCCACAGCCGCGATCCACGCGAAGCGGTACCCGCGAATAGAAATGTGCCGCGTGTCACATATTCCGTTTTAAAAGAAATTTGAATCTAATCTAATTGCAAACTTCAAACCCTTATAACTTGAGATCTACACGTCCAAAAATTGCAAATTTTATGTCGTTGGATTCAGGAGAACAAGCCCTAGCCAACCATGGCCTTAGTTTGGAAAATAGTATCCATTTGTTTGCTTGTTTTTGCAGATTCTTATGTAAGCTTGTTTAGAGTATAAAAAATGTTTAAAATTGAATTTAGGGACAAAACCTTTGCAAAAGGATTTGTAGTGACCATACTGACCCTAGGAACCAACCCATAGTGTTAAAAATGATTTTGGTAAAAATTGGATTGAATCATTTAACTTAGCCATTTTCTAGCCAAATAAAAAAAATTATTAATTTTGTCATGAGAATGTTTTTGCAAGGAAAACTTTGTGAAAATGTTTTGGACCAAACTTGCTGACCCAAAACACCAAGCTTTGCCAAGAGCAACACACTTGGTGAAAAACCTAAAGTTTTGGGTGATAAAAATAATTTTCACCACATAAAATGATGAATGGATTTTAAAATGATCTTGAGATAAAACCCAAATTGCAAAGGACTTTGACATTTTGGTAAATGACCAATTTGGAACCTTACAAAGTCATAAACTTAGTAGAGACCATCCTTGCAATAGAACCATCCCTTGCATACTTATGCATGAATTAGATTCCATTTGTTTTGTGAGAGTGAAGTTGATGTTTGACTTTGATGTGGAATGTTAGTTGATTTGGTTTTGCTTGATTGACTTGTAGTGAATTTAGCAAAGTGTGAGACTAGCAAGATCAAGGAGTGAACCACCATTCCCTACCAAAAAGGCAAGTTACACTATCATACAAAAGACCTACTATTTTCATTATACCTAGTGGATTTTGTAAACATGCATGAAAATGTATATACCCATGCTATGCTAATCCTAATAGGATTCCCTATACACTCCTTAGAGAAAATATTGAAGTTGTACATGCTTAGCCATGCTATGTTTTGAAAAGAGATACATGTTGAGATTTTACAAAGGATGAGAAAAGGACTTGTGTTTTTACATAATAAAACAAGGACTCAATGAACCACCTAGGTGGTGGACACTTTATGTTTTGGAGAAGGAGGCAACAAAAGGGAACCATGTCTATGGCAATCACTTTGTGTTGTGCTCCAAATGAAAACCACCTAGGAAACTTAGAGGTTGAACATGTTTCTCCAATTGTGGCTTTCGTGTGCAACCACATGCTATTATGGCTCTGGCTTAGTCAACTACATTAGGAAGACCCATACATCGTCTTTAGTTACCGGACATGGGTATCTAGAATGCTTCATGGGGGCTGAAGACAAGCTAGCAATGATGTATGGGAGGACCTTTTGGAAAGACTTCGTCACATTCTCAGTCTGCCAGTACTCCATCTTGGTGAGCACTAATCCAGTAGGCCACCGGTGGCAACAAGATGGGATTGTGTCATGTGGGTAAAGTGTACTCCTTCTGCAGAAGTTAATAAAATCTAAGTACTTAGCCGTGTCCCCGGTTATGGACAATACTGAGCAACTAAAGTTTGAACCATGGGAGATCTCGACATTCCAATTTCTAATATTAAAACTTGATGCACTTGGGGGTACCAAGGAATTCAAAGAGATTTTGTTAAGCTTGTTGCACTTGGGGTTACCAAGGTGCTCAAGAGCATGAAGTACTTGGGGTTACCAAGGGACTCATGAGATTTTGATAAAAACTTGATGCACTTGGGGTTACCAAGTAGCTCAAGGGATTTTGACAAGGACTTGAACACTTGAGTTTCTACCAAGGAGTTCAAGGAACTTGGAAAAGAGATTTGACAAAGGACCAAAACCATTTTGAAAAGATAGGATAAATGTTGCTTTATGCAAATAAGCCCTAAACTCTACTTAGCCAAATATGCATGTATTGATAGGATCCACTCATATTTACATAAAAGTGAAGCTTGCCAATACAATTCAAAATGTATTGACCCTTGTGGCTGTGACTTGTAATGTTGCAGGTTGATTGATTTATTATATGAAGATTGTTTGATTGACTAGGACTACAAAGTCTACAACCAACATCTGCCTGTGGCACTTTGAAGATGAAGGACCCATGACTATTTTTATTCCGCTGCAATGTATTGTAATAGCCATATGAGCTATGAATGATGTAATAAAATTATGTTATTCCTGGTTATAAAGTTATATTATGAACTTTGTTTCTTGATATTACATCTTAACTGTGGATGCTAGCTATTGATCCAGGGACTAGCATTGTAAAACACAGGAGGGATCTACCTTTTCAGGTTGGGACCTCTACACGACATCTACAAGTGCCCCTTATGAACCATGAAGCTACACACCACCGACTTCAACTCCCCCGTGAAGCATGCCGAGGACGTGAAGACATGCGGCCCGTCCATGAACATCAACGGCTTCAAAGCTAAGCACAAGGCGCTCGGTTTTCACCTTCGCAACCTCTAGAAGGTGGCCATTAAGGAGGGTCGCATGCCCCGATCAATCCCAAGGTGCCCAAGGTCAAGAGACATGGCAGCAAGAAGTGGAGGAAGCGCCAGAGGGAGGAGGCGGAGGCCATGAGGGGACACTAATCTTGTGCTAGTGCTGCTGCTGTAAAGCAGCTTCTTTCGTTTTGTCTGTGTTGAACTTGTTCGCTGCTGCTGAGTAGCCTAATTGTTGAACCTCGTTTAAGTACCGTACTATATATATCCTATATTAGCTGCTTTATCTACACTTGCTCTGTTTACTGAATGTATTTCTGGTGCTGGTTAGATTTGCTGCTCTAGATTTGCTACCAGATTGGGAAAAATGAGGGCCAAAAGGAACCATGAATGAAGAGAGAAGCTGCTCTAGATTCTCTACCTTTTTGGGCAAAAAAAGACAACTATTAGTGAGATAAAGGGAAAAAGGCGCTCTTAAGAAGGCCAATTATAAAAATAACAAAAAATAAAACTTCCAATTTAGGCGACATACGCACATAACAACCAAACGCGCCCCACATGATCCCACACCACATCCCCCATAACGCGTTCCCAACAAGCCGACCCCAAGCAGTCCAACATGGAACGTCCCCACACGTCAGCATAATGCGTACCTGACCAACCAGTCCCACTTGTCAGCACGTAACGGCAAGGGTCCACTACGGGACCCGACTGAACGTGTCCCCACTCGTCAGCACGTAACGACAAGGATGACAGACATCGATTTTCTGACCGTGTGAGAGTTTCATACTAGGAGATGGGTAAAACTGAGGAAATGTTAAGCGTCTAGGGAAAAATAAGTACACCTAACGAACTAGGGGCAAGAAAATAGAAATCCCTATTAAAAATGGGGTGATGCATTTTCATATCACTTCCTTGATGGCTGCTTCACAAAATGAGCCCTTTTAGGCACCGAGAAAATGAAAAATGGATTTTTTGTGCAGAGAATGTAAAAACTTCATGAATTAACATTGTTTGCCATCACAAGATACACGCATGTGCGAAATATGGATGCATTAAGGCAAACTATGCCATGGCTGTGGTCATGACCTAGCTCATTTGCCTTGAAAGCCATGAATCCTCGAAGGCGGTAGGTCATTTATGTGAACACTTTTTTTAGAATAAACCCCATATTCCATGGTTTATTATTTTTGCATGCAATTGGGCAAAATAAAATGGCAATGCGCGAAGGTTTCACATTTTTTGAATTTTTTGAATTTTTTAAGATGGTTTTGAAATTCTGTCGATACCGCGGCAGTTAGGTTTCCTGGCTATGTGTCGGTTCTTGCTAATATATCATTTGATCTCTATAGAAATGCCATGTTTTGTACCTAGAAATGATATTTTGGAAAATTCCCGAGATAGATATGAGGTAGCTCTAGGCTAAATTTGGGTCGCCTCCAGCAAGACCGGCAGAAACTTGTTTATATCTCGTGGGTTGCGCCGAGAGGTTCTAGTTGGTGCCAATTGGTGATTTGGTGTAACATCTCAAGATATAAAAATTGGGGCTTATAAAATTGCATTTGCATGTTTCATGAGCATTGCATTGCATACATGCAAGCATTCAAAATTTGAATACAAAAATCCCTTTAGTAAAGTGTTTAGTTTTGCAAAATGTTCCTATAAGCAAATAAAAAGGGATTTGTAAGACCAATGTTTTTACTAAGGAAAAAGGATACAAATGACCCTACAATAATCTAATGAATATTATAAAATTTTAGAAACAATTTTTAGCTCATTTGGAGTTATAGAGAAAAAGTTTTGAAGGAATTGCCAAAAAATAAAAAGAATAAAAGAATAAGGAAAACAAAAAACTAAGCTAACCAAAAGAACAACCAAGTGGCCTAGCTGCCACCTCCTATCTACCGCGCAGAAAGTGTAGAAAAACCCTGAAGCCCACCGATCCTACTGCACGCTCAGCCATCAGCGTGCTAAGGCCCAGCACTGGCCCACCGGGGGACCAGTGGATAGTCCCATGTTCGCGCCTTGCACTTCATCCACTGACATGTGGACATGCACCAGTCGTCTTCCTCATTGCGCTAGAGACCCTTCCTGCACGAATTCTCCCGACCCCGATCAGAATCTGCTCGATTCACGTGTGGGTTCTTTCCCCCTTCGCACGCCATGCTCCCCATATATTTCCCTCCCTCTCTCTCCCATGTTTTTCTTTTGCAAATCACAAACCCTAGTTGCAGTTTGAGCTCGAATAGATCTCGTCGGAGCTGTGCGTCACCGAAGCTTCAAGAGGTCATGGTGGATGATTATTTTGAGCTCCCCAACCTCTCTATTTTCCTCCATCATGTATCCCTCGTCGTACCACGCCGCCCAGGAATCAAAGAAGTCTTCCATGATTCATTATTCAGAATCTTCCAGTGCAACCACAATACATATGGGCTCTGTCTTGGCCTAGTACTTAGTGGGAAAGCTCACCTGGGTACCATCACGTGGAGGTTATTGGCATGGGTGGATCCATAAGGTAGAGGGGCTACTAAGGGAAAGCCTCGCCATTGTCTTGTTTGTAAAAGGACTTGATCATGGATTATGGATAAAGTGCACAAACTCTCGAGAGTATTGCAATCTGATATATCAGCCGTGTTCACGGAAAAGAACAACTTTGAGCGTCTGAAGGATGGACCCTCTAAAGGATCTCCTCTCTCCTTTCTAAACAAAGTTTTGAAACCCCATGGCATGAGTAGTATTGCCAATGGGTGGGATTTTGGGGACTTGGTGTGTCATATCCAAGTAACTTGGTGCGTAATATCCAAGTGCCACTTGGTGTGTAATATCCAAGTGTTAGGTTGAGGATTGGAAACTTGGTGAGTAATATCCAAGTGCCTCTTGGTGTGTAATATCCAAGTGTTAGGTTGAGGATTGGAAACTTGGTGAGTAATATCCAAGTGGCTTGGTGAGTAATATCCAAGTTCTTGTTCCACTTGACGCTATATTACTTATCAGATGTTTTCAAAGTAGGATAAAACTCTTCCTCTTTTCTTCTTACTTAGAGGATTTATGCAAATAAACCTCTAAACTTTTGTCAGCCTTATGCATGTTGAAATAGCCAAGTCTTTTCCTTCAGGGTGTAATTTGCCAATACGTTCAAAGTAATGACCAACTCGTTTAGCTACATGTTTCATGTGCAGAATTTGGATATTGTTGAAAGGTGCGCTAGGATCGCGGGTCTTCACTCAACTAGCATGTGGCATTGATGGGACTCCAAGTTGTGTTTATATCGATTCTATTGTAATAATGTAAACTCTATATTATTCGATTCATGTAATAAAGACCTATGTTTTACATGGTATTTCATCGACTATGAGTGCTAGATATTGATCTAGGGACTAGCATGTTAATCACAGGGACTTAGGATCTTTACCAATCCGAGGTCAATATAGATAGTATCAGAGCACATGTTGACTGCAGATCGTGACCCTAGCATCAGAAAGACATTATGAGTAATATTTTCTAAGTTATTTCAGAAAACTCTCATACTTCTCATAATCTATCTTTGGAGTTTTAAGATTCTTAAATCACTTCTTTTCAACATTAGAAATGACCACTATGCACTTCAAGAAGAAACTTCTCTCATGACTACCTTTCCAAAAAAGATATTCTAAATGTTTTGCTCAAGTAAGGACTTGACCTCCATAGAAGATGTTCCAAGACTGAAGCTATGATAATGGAGACTCCAAATTTACAAGTACCAAAGACTTTGAAGGCCTAAAGTCGAGCTTATTAACTAAAGACCTCGAAATATTGAAGATAATGAAGAACATGAAGACTATCAAGAGCACGGAGACTTTTGAAGATTCGAAGTCTCGAAGATCTAAGTGACCTATTAGGAACCAAATCCAGATAGATTTTTTACAAAGTAGATACGGCGAATTGTTTGCTGTCTTTTTATGGTTTTATTACCTTAGCAAATGAAAACTTTTTTCTAATACAAGTTGTTTGTATGGGTATACCTGTCTCCACTCTAGATTCTATTCTTCCCTATATTAAACCCACGAAGTGAGAAGAATAAATTCAAGACATCAAGACAAATCAAGGATTCCAATGTGAATGCAAATAAGATATTTTAAACAGCTACAGAAGAACACTCTAAATGGTAGATGATGCACCAAGCCTTTGAAAACCGACAAGAAGAAATCATCACTTCAAGGTGTTACTAAGATGATCAAAGTTCTTCATCGATATGTAGAATAGAAGACAACAAAATCAAGACATAGTGAAGATAGAAGTTTTGAGAAAGACTTCAAGAGATAGAATCTTACCACTATGAGATGTGAGTACGAATAAGTACACACAAAATTTTGGCATACTCGAAGGAAGACATTATTTTAAGGGTGGTAGCACCCTCGTGTATCTTGAACCTATTTCTTTCTATCCTTCTCGAATCTCGAGGACGATATTCCTTTTAAGGGTGGTAGTCTGTAACATCCCAAGATTTAAAAATTGGGGCTTCAAAAAATTTGCATTTGCATGTTGCATGAGCATTCAAAACTTGAATACAAAAATCTCTTTAGCAAAGTGTTTAGTTTTGAAAAATGTTCCTATAAGTAAATATAAAGGGATTTGTAAGACCAATGTTTTTACTAAGTAACAAAGGATACAAATGACCCTACAATAATCTAATGAATATTAGAAAATTTTAGAAACAAATTTTAGCTCATTTGAAGTTATAGAGAAAAAGTTATGAAGGAATTGTCAAAACAAAAAAAGAATAAAAGAATAAGGAAAAAAGAAAACTAAGCTAACCGGCAGAACATCGAAGTGGCCTAGCTGCCACCTCCTATTTACCGCCCAGAGAGTGCAGCAACATCCTGAAGCCCACCGATTCTATTGTGCACGCTCAGCCATCAGCGTGCTAAGGCCCAGCACTAGCCCACCCGAGGAAAAGTGGCCATCCCCATGCCCGCGCCTTGCACTTTAGCCGCCGATATGTGGGCCTGCACGGTCGTCTTCCTTGTTGAGCTAGAGACCCATCCCCGCAAGAATTCTCTCGACCCCGATCGGAATCTGCTCGATTCACGTGTGGATTCTTGCCCCCTTCGCACGCCATGCTCCCAAATATTTCCCTCCCTCTCTCCCATGTTTTTCTTTCACAAATCGCAAACCTTAGTCGCAATTCAAGCTCGAATAGATATCGTCAGAGCCGTGCACCACTAAAGCTTCAGGAGGTCATGGTGGATATGATTCTGATATCCCCAACCTCTATATTTTCCTCCATCATTTATCCCTCGTCATACCATGCCGTCCAGGAATCAAAGAAGTCTGCCATGATTCAGAATTTAGAAGCTTACAGTGCGACCACAATAGGCTCTATCTTGGCCTAGTACTTAGTGGGAAACCTCACCTGGGAACCATCACTTGGAGGTTATTGGCACTGGTGGATCTAGAAGGTACATAGGTTACTAAGGGAAAGCTTCGCCATGGTATTATTTGTAAAATAACTTGATCGTCGATTGTGGGTAAAGTGCACAAACTCTTACAATCTAATCGATCAGCATGTTCAGGGAAAAGAACACCTTTGAGCATATGAAGGATGGACCCTCTAAAGGATTTCCTCTCTCTTTTCTAAAAAAAGTTTTGAAACCCCAAGGCGTGAGTAATATCACCAATGGGTGGGATTTTGGGGACTTGGTGTGTAATATCCAAGTGTCGCTTGGTGTGTAATATCCAAGTGTTAGGTCGAGGATTGGAAACTTGGTGAGTAATATCCAAGTGGGTTGGTGAGTAATCTCCAAGTTCTTGTTCCACTCAACCCTATATTACTTATCAAATGTTTACAAATTAGGATAAAACTCTTCCTCTTTTATTCTTACTTAGAGGCTTTATGCATTTTCACATCACTTTCTTGGTGGCTGCTTCACAAAATGAGCCCTTTTTGGCACCGGGAAAATGGAAAATGGATTTTCTATGCAGAGAATGTGAAAACTTCATGAAGCAACATTGTTTGCCATCACAAGATACACGCATGTGAAGAATATGGGCACATTAAGGCAAACTATGACATGGCTGTGGTCATGACCTAGCTCATTTGCCCTGAAAGCCATGAATCCTCGAAGGTGGTAGATCATTTATGTGAACACTTTTTTGAATAACCCCCATATTCCATGTTTGTTATTTTTGCATGCAACTAGGCAACATAAAATGGCAATGTGCGAATGTTTCACATTTTTTGCATATTTTTTGAATTTTTTAGGTTGGTTTTGAAATTCGTCCAGTACCATGGCAGTTAGGGTTCCTGCTATGTGTCGGGTCTTGCTAATATCTCATTTAATATCTGAATAAATGCCATGTTTTGTACCTGGAGATGATTTTTTTTGGAAAATTCCCGATATAGCTATGAGGTAGCTCCAGGCTAATTTGGGCCCCCTCCAATAAGACCGTCATAAACTTGTTTATATCACGGGGGTTGCGTCGAGAGGTTCTAGATGGATCCAATTGGTGATTTGGCCACTAAACGCTCTATTGTATTTATTAAAAATGGGGTGATGCATTTTCACATCACTTCCTTGGTGGGTGCTTAACAAAATGAGACCTTTTTGGCACCGGGATGTAACATCCCTAAAATCATGATTTCAAAGATTGCATATCATTCATGCATGCATATAGAATTGAGATCAATTTCAAAACCTATTTCAGAAAACAGAAGCACATAGTGCTATCATTTTATGTGAACAAACTTATATCAAATGGCCATCCCCATTTGAGAATTTGAATGTTTTAAACCTAGATTGTTTATCTCCCTTGTTGAGTGGTTTGAGTGTGGAATTTGAACCAAACTTTACAAAATAGAAATGGTTTCAAAAACATTTTTCAAACATTTGCAAATCAAGTGCAAAGTCCCTGTTATTTTGTTCTCCAAAATGACCAAGCCTTTTCAAAGTGACCACATGGTTTTATGCCTAGATTTGAGACTATTGCACACTGCAAAAATCCCAAATAAATTTGAATTCAAATGGAGTTTGAATTCATTTGAAAACCATTCCTGAAAATTTAATTGGAAAAAGGAAAAGAGAAAAGAAAAGAAAAAGGCCAGGCGCTCCTAATCTAGCCCAACAGCACAACCGGCCCAGTTAGCCCACCTGGCCTCCCTCTCTCTCTCTCGCACGCGCCAACGCACCCGCAGAGCCACTGACACCCAGACCCCACTTCCCTTCTGCTTATTTCGCTGACAAGCGGGCCCCGTCCACGTCACCCTCGTCTTCCCCAAATCGCGCCCGACCCCGTCGCCGGCCGTTTCCTCCGCCCATCACTGCCGCGATTGATTCCTCGCTTAATTGCCCTTGATTCCGCGCTTAATTGCCGCTCCCCTCTCGCCTACATAACCCCCTCTGCACCGCGGTCATTTCCCCTCCCTCAACGCCTCCACATCGCCACCAGGCTGCCCACAATCGCACTTGCGCCGCCGCAGACAGACGTGCTCCGGCGACGAATCACGGTAAGACCAGACCGCCCCGTTGCCTCTCGTTCAAACCACTACAACCAGCATGATCGTGTGCATCTGCTAACGCCTCTGGTTTGCTTGCTCGTGACCCAGGTCCTCGTTTCCGTTCACGCCCGCAACCACCAGCGCCGCCGCTCGACTCCGGCGAGCAATAGCGGTAAGAACTGAGCGCCCCTTGCCTTCCCTTTGTTACCAACTTGTTCGCTAGTCACTTGCGCATCTTCTGAACCCTCTTCCTTGTGCTAGGACGACGCGGAGCCTCGACAGCAAGCGACAGACGCCGCCCGCAACTCCGACGAGCCCCAGCGACCGTGCACGTGCGCCCCTCGTCAAGCCACTGCTAGGTTGAGCTTCTCCTCGACGCTGCGAACCTGGTAAGAATCTTCCTGCCTCTCCGGACGACCTGTAGCGCCGCGCCGCCGCAGACAGAGCTCGCCGCCGCCCCTCTTTGGTCGTTTGATCTAGAGCCGTCAGATCTGGATCCAGCGTATAGGATTAGATCACTAAATGAATCAATATGGGAAGATCTGAGCCATGTGTTTTAAGTAGATCCGACGGCGCGGGAGGGTGATCCTGAGCGAAACGGTATCAACCAATAGAATTAAGACGCGTTGCTAGGGTTAGAGTTTAAAACAGAATTTAAAACAGATTTGGATTCAAATTTGAATAGGCTATAACTTTTGATTCCCACGTTAGATTTTTGCAAATTTTATACCGTTGGAATCAGGGAGACAAGCCCTTTATGTTTATGCAATGTGTTTAGTGAAAAGTTTCTATTAAAATGACTTTATTTGCAGAAACTTGTTTAAGGCTATTTTGAGTATATAAATTGTTTAGGATTTTGTTTTGGTGTAAAATAAACTTGACTTAGCAAGTTTTCAACTTAATATTGATTCAGTATTGTGCACTTGCTTGGTGGAGTTTTAAAAGTCATCACTTAGCATTTTTGCATGCATGCATATATTTATGTTTGTATATGAATTGTTTGTAATTTTGTGCTACCAATTTTGTGTAGATTTTCGTGCTAGTGATTGTGATTGTGAAGAGTGCTACGCTCCCCATTACCAAGGCAAGTGGTACTTCATGAATATTTCCATCCCTATATTTTGTACAAGCATTAGAAATATTTTGCTAAGTCTTGCATGTTATTAGTTTGCCAAATGCTATGTTGGGAAATCCGAAGTAGTTGTAGAATTGCTAGGAAATTTCCTAAGTTAAGTTACTATGCCATGCTTAGACTAGATAGTAGCAAACAAGGGTTGGTAAAGTATATACATGCTATGATGAAAATATTTCTAAGTCTTTTGACTTATGTTTTTCTTAATAAAACAACTAAGTCAATGAATCACCTGGGTGGAATGGGACTTGAATGGTGGTTTTTGGTTGAGTGGTTACACAAGGCCCATGGACATGGTTTACCTTGTGTATCTCACTTGTGGTATGCCACCCAGGCACAAAGGGATTTTAGAGGCCAAGTGTTGAGAAGCTTATAGTGCAGCCACTTGGCAATATGGGCTCTGCCTGGATCACATAAGTTGCTAGAACTTAGCCATTTGGACAGTTGGTGGTAGTGGGAATGATAGGTTGGAGAGCGTCCATTTGGTCTAAGGAAAGGCTTCTGAAAGGTCCTGTCTTGGGAAACCAAGTCTGGTGGGTAAAGTGCACAACCTCTGCAGATGGAAAATCTAAGTACTTAGCCAAGTCCATGGCAATGGACAACTTGAGCATCAAGACATGGAATCTATCAGGAATCTCATCACTCCAACTTCTAAGTAAAAATTTGTGGGTGAACCAGGGTGAAGGACCCCAATGTCTATTGGTGGTTTCTTGGGAAAAGTTTTTGACAAAGAAAAACTTAGTGATTTCAACTAATAGGAAAAACCTATTTTGAGCAAAGCAAGCCAAGCTACACTTAGCCAAAATTGCATATAATAATATAGTCCACTTAAAATTTACTAAGGTATCACTTGCCAATACTATTCCAAAGTATTGACCCACTGTGGCTGTAACTTGTGATGTTGCAGGTTACTCCGATGATGATTAGGTGTCATGAGTCTACACTCAACATGATTGCCTGTGGCACATGAAGATGAAGACTTATGTTTATTTACTTATTCCAAACTCTTGTATTAGGCCTGTGGCCTTGAGTTGTAAAAGACTATGTTTTATCTCTGGAATGGATGTAATAAATGACCTTTGTATCTGTGTACTTCATCTTAAACTGTGGATGCTAGCAATGATCCAGGGACTAGCATTGCAATCACAGGGATCCTTTTCCTTTACAAAGGAGGGATCTTACAGATGGTATCAGAGCACTGTGTTGCCTGTAGGATTATGACCCTAGGATTGGAAACCACTAAGGAAATTTTTCAACTACTTCTACACTTGTCTATTCTTCTCGTAAACTTTTCTAATCTTCTCTTTATCATCTCTATTTGTAGATGAACTCCATCAACGAAGCCGTAAAGAAAGGACCACTCATGACCATGACCTTGGAGTGTGAGACTGAGTTTCCCAAAATTCTCAAGGACCTCATGGTGGCAATGGAAATACATGGTGCAGCTGTGTACAAAGGCTTTCCAGTGATGGATGAAGGAGTTGAGTACTGGTGGGTGCAACTTCACTTGTATAAAAACAAGGAAGACAACCACAAATAAAAAGGATTCTGCATGTACACCAACACAGTGGTGCACATCACATTCTTTGAGTCAGCAAGAGAAGCAGCTTGGAGGACTATCAAAGAACTTAGTGCAAGAGTCAAGTGCAGAATGTTAAACCTCCAAAAAGACTTGATAAAAGAGAAGGAACTTACCCAAGAGTTGGAAGCCACCAACCAAACCTTAAGAGGAGATATTATAGACTTAGTGATGGAATCATGTGAGCAAGATAGGATGATTGCTTCTAGGAACATTGTGTTAGCCAACAGATCCAGTGAGATAGGATTGTAAACGTACTTCGTTAGTTGGACCACCACCTATCACCTTATTTTCCAAAATGATACCTTAAATAAGATTGGACATTGGTTGATGTAATGGATTCATGTATGCATGACTTGTGTGATCTTGTTTTCCAAGGATATGTATGTGATGTTTGTCTTTGTTTTATCTTAAATTGTGTTGTTCTAACTTTTCTATCTTATAAATAGATGCCTATTACCATCAGCACTGTTGAGGAGTTCCAAGTTACCCGTTTTGGTCCTCGTATCGTTGAGCTTACCACCTTGCTCAATCTTCCTCTTCCCACCATCATGGTGCATCCACTCACCAAGTTCGAGAGGAAGGACCTCTGGGGCTTCAAGGTGAACCAGCCCGGACGCCAGACAGAGCCTACTACGGAGGCCATTGTCTTCAAGCTTATGCACGATGACAGGGAGAGAGGCATGGAGGTAGTTATGCAGGACCTGATAGGACGTCTGCTAGGTCAATACTCCCGACAGGTTAGAGGCACCCACTTCCACGTCTTCGGAAGACGTGATGAGGATGGAGAGTCCATCGACTTCGAGGACGACTCGAGGGACGCCGCAGAGACGATACGTCTGTATCTCCAGGACTTAGAGTCTCTCATTAGGCACGTGGACACGGACAGGACCAATGTCATGCTCAGTAATGACGAGCTCCAGGCGCAGCTTCGCGAGAAGGACAAGCTTTTCGCATAGCAGGACGAGATAGTCAAGGAAATGGAGGAGAAGTTCGAGACCCAGGACAGGAAGTTCAAGAGTCAGGAGAAACGTGTCCAGGATAGGAACAAGAAGATCCGGGACATGACTGAAGAACTGTAGTCCAAGGACTTCGAGCTAGAGCAGCAGCAGATGGTGATAGAGAGGCTTCGTTCCCAGAAGAGGGCTCTCAAGGCCAAGATTGAGTCCTTGACCACTACTATTGAGGAGAACAAGGCCGCGATGGAGAACGCAGGTCTTACCTTTGTCGAGGAGGAGATTGAGGCTGATGAGTAGACTTGACTACTCGTTTATCTTTTATTATCATACTTGTTATTTGAGAACTTGTTATTGGACCATCCGACATGTGGATGGCTTGCTACTTGTGTGTTTCACTTTGTGAACTTGTTATTTTGTTGTTGAACTTTTATTTCTTTGTTGCATGCTATGTGTTTGCTTATGTGATGTAATGTGCATGAAAACATCTATGGGTATCTCATTCTTATCTCTATTTGAACAAACCACAGATGCCTCCCCGTCGCGCAAACCCCAACCCTAACAACAACAACATCACACCAGAAATGCAACAAATGATGACTGCTCAAACACAACTGATGCAGATGATGACAACATTCATTCAGAACCAAAACAACAACAACAACAACCCCAATAACAACAACAATAACAACAATAACAACAACAACCCTCCGGGCTTTGATATGCTCACCAGATTTTTGCGATTGAGGCTAGCTAAGTTCTCAGGGATGACTGATCCCATGGTGGCCAATGATTAGCTACGTTCTGTAAACAAGGACTTAGTAACCGTGGGCTGCACGGATGCTGAAAAAATCAGATTTGCGACACATCTGCTGGAAGGGCCAGCCGCCACTTGGTGGGACAACTTTCAGATCACCACTCCTATAGATGAGGTGACTTGGGCTATCTTTGAGGATGGATTTCGCACTGCTCATATCTCATCAGGAATAATGAGCCTGAAAAAGAAAGAGTTCCACAATCTGAAGTAGCGTCACCGCAGCGTGGCTGAGTACATTGAGGAGTTCAACAATCTGGCGCGTTATGCACCGGATGAGGTTGACACAGATGCCAAGAGAAAGGAAAAATTTCTGAAAGGCTTGAATGATGAGCTGAATCTGCAGCTGGCTGTGGCATATGTTCCCACTTATCAGTCGCTCTGTAACAAGGCTGTAATATTGGAGAATAAAATGAAGCAAGTCGAGAGTAGAAAGAGAAAGCACTCCGACAAGCACAACTCGGGATCGTCTCACAAACGATCTCACTATGATGATAGCGGAAGCTCAGGATCCCACAAGCATGGGAAATTCAACAAGCACCATAACCACAACCGTCATGACAACAAGCATCACCGTAGTCATGACAATGACAAGTACAAGAACCACAAGAGTGGACATAAGAGCCACCACAGTGGTAATGGAAGTGGAAGTGGAAGTCAGCCTGCTAAGAGAGACATCAGTCAGGTTGAATGCTTCAAATGCAAGAAGATGGGACACTATGCAAATGAGTGCCCCGAAAAGAAAGTTGAAGGACCTGTCAAGCCCAATCCTTTCCAGAAAGGACAGGTGAACCACATCAATGTGGAGGAGGTCTATGAGGAGCCTGACGCTGTTGCTGGTAAGTTCAGACTCAATTCTATTCCAGAATTTGTACTCTTTGATACTGGTGCATCGCATTCATTCATATCAAGAGCATTTGTTGAAAGAATTGAACTACCGGTATAAACTATTGGGTGTCCTATAAAAGTAAGTTCTCCTGGTGGAGAAATGATAGTGAATTCAGGATGCCATGATCTAGTCATAGAATTTGGGAAGTATAAGTTTCCCGTTAACTTGATAATTCTAAACTCCCAAGGTTTGGATGTCATTCTGGGAATGGACTGGATGACCAAGTACAAAGGAGTGATAGATTGTGCCAGCCATACTGTCTCACTCACAACTCCAGAAAATAAAAGGATCAGATTCAAGACCAGCTTTGAAGCAAAAAGGAGTATGCTTAATTCTCTTAAGGGGGTTAGCATGGACAGTGTGCCAATCATGAGTGAGTATCCGGATGTGTTTCCGTAAGAATTGCCGGGAATGCCACCAAATAGAGATGTGGAATTTCTGATAGATTTGGTACCAGGGTCTGGACCAATAGCAAAGAGACCGTATAAAATGTCAGTTGATGAACTGAAAGAGCTCAAGAAGCAACTAGGAGAACAGTTGCAGAAAGGATTTATTCTACCCAGTTCTTCATCTTGGGGAGCCCCAGTCTTATTTGTGGAGAAGAAAGACAGAAGTCATAGGTTATGCATAGATTACCGTTCACTCAACGAGGTAACTATCAAGAACAAATATCCTTTGCCTAGAATCAATGACTTATTTGATCAGCTTGAAGGAGCATGTGTGTTCTCAAAGATTGATCTAAGGTCAGGCTATTTTCAACTCAAGGTAAGAGAACAAGACATACCTAAAACAGCATTCACCACAAGGTATGGATTGTATGAGTATACCGTAATGCCTTTCGGCTTGACCAATGCTCTAGCATACTTCATGAATATGATGAACAAGGTGTTCATGGAATTTCTTGACAAGTTTGTTGTCGTTTTCATCGATGACATCTTAGTCTACTCCAAGAGCAAGGAAGAACATGAAGGACACTTGCGTTTGATACTTGAGAAATTAAGAGAGCATAAACTGTATGCCAAATTCAGCAAGTGTGAGTTCTGGTTAGAGGAAGTTGGTTTTCTTGGTCATGTTATGACAAAGGATGGTGTAGCAGTTGATCCTGCTAAAGTTTCAGCTGTGACTGAATGGGAATCTCCCAAGTCCGTGAAAGAAGTTTGTAGTTTCCTTGGCTTAGCAGGTTACTACAGAAGGTTTATTGAGAATTTCTCTAAGGTAGCTAATCCC
Source organism: Avena atlantica (assembly GCA_910589765.1). Classification (NCBI taxonomy): domain Eukaryota; kingdom Viridiplantae; phylum Streptophyta; class Magnoliopsida; order Poales; family Poaceae; genus Avena; species Avena atlantica. The sequence continues at coordinate 30,166,353 of OU342734.1, forward strand.
ATGACTGAATTGTTAAAGAAAGACAAGAAGTTTGCTTGGTCTGAAGGTTGTGAACTCAGCTTTCAGGAATTGAAGAAGAGACTTGTGACAGCACCAGTCTTGTGTGTGCCAGACTTGGAAAAGGATTTCCAAGTGTATTGTGATGCATCTCATCAAGGTTTGGGTGCAGTACTTATGCAAGACGGTAAAGTTGTAGCTTATGCCTCGAGACAACTCAAAACTCATGAAGTGAACTATCCCACTCATGATTTAGAGTTGGCCTCTGTCGTCCATGCACTCAAAACATGGAGGCACTACCTTTTGGGAAAGCGTTGTGAAGTGTTCACTAATCACAAGAGTTTGAAGTATATCTTCACCCAGAAGGAAATCAATATGAGGCAAAGAAGATGGTTAGAGCTTATCGACTTAAGTTTGCAATACCACCCCGGTAAAGCAAATGTTGTAGCAGGTGCTCTAAGTCGTAAGGTATTTGTGAATGGCCTTACCAAAGGAGAATTACCAGACGATTTGTGTACCCAATTCAGAGAACTCAGGTTGGAGATTGTACCTGAAGGACATCTCATGTCATTAGATGTTCAACCCACTTTGTTGGATAAGATCAGAGAAGCCCAGAAGACTGATAAGGAAATTGAACAGATTAAGGAAAAGATTGGCCAGGGGAAAGCTAAAAATTTCCATGAAGACGAACATGGTACTTTATGGCATGGGAAACGTATCTGTGTTCCACAAGATCCAGAGTTGTGGAAACTGATTCTGCAGGAAGCACACAACTCTCCATATTCTATTCACCCGGGTAACACCAAAATGTACATGGACATGAAAGAAAGATTTTGGTGGAAGAATCTCAAGAGGGACATCGCCGAACATATTTCTTTGTGTGATGTGTGTAGTAGAGTAAAAGCGGAGCATCAGAAACCAGCAGGTTTGCTTCAACCACTACCTATTCCTGATTGGAAGTGGGACAAGATTGGTATGGATTTCATTACCGGACTACCAAGGACCAGGTCAGGGTATGATTCCATATGGGTAGTAGTGGATCGCCTAACTAAAGTGGCTCATTTCATACCCGTGAAGACAACTTATACAAGTGCCAAGTTAGCCAAAATCTACATGAGTAGAATTGTATGTCTACATGGTGTGCCCAAGAGTATTGTGTATGATAGGGGAACTCAATTCACTTCCCATTTTTGGAGACATCTACATGAGTCATTGGGAACGAGGTTAGAATTCAGTACCGCTTTCCATCCTCAAACAGATGGATAAACAGAAAGAACAAATCAAATCCTTGAAGACATGTTGAGAGCATGTGCCTTAGACTATGGAGCCAGTTGGGATGAAAGTCTGCCTTACGCAGAATTTTCTTATAACAATAGCTATCAAGCCAGCATTGAGATGGCACCGTTTGAGTTTCTCTACGGAAGAAAGTGTACCACCCCATTGTTATGAAATGGTGTGGGAGAAAGAAGTTTATTCGGGCCAGATCTTATCAAAGAAGCCGAAGAGAAGGTCGAATTGGTTAAAGACAGGTTGAAGATAGCACAGTCCCGACAGAAAAGCTACGCGGATCCTAGGCATAGAGAAGTCACCTACGAAGTGGGTGATAGAGCCTATCTTAGAGTGTCACCACTTCGCGGAGTGAAAAGATTCGGAGTCAAAGGAAAATTGGCACCAAGATATGTTGGGCCAGTTAAGATCTTGAGTCACAAAGGAGAGGTTCCCTATGAAATCGAATTGCCAGAATCTCTATCAGCTGTCCATAATGTGTTTCATGTGAGTCATCTCAAGAAATGTCACCCAGAAATGGAGGAAACTTCCTTGAAGGATACTATACCTTTGGAGGAAGTTCAACTAGAAAGTGATCTCACTTATGAAGAGAAACCTATCAAGATTCTTGAGACTGCACAAAGAGTCACAAGGACAAAGACTATCAAGTTTTGCAAAGTGCAGTGGAATCATCATTCCGAAGAGGAAGCAACATGGGAAAGAGAAGATGATCTTCGGAAGGACCACCCTCACCTATTTGCTAGCCAATCCGAATCTCGAGGGCGAGATTCACCTTAAGGGGGTTAGATTTGTAACATCCCTAAAATCATGATTTCAAAGATTGCATATCATTCATGCATGCATATAGAATTGAGATCAATTTCAAAACCCATTTCAGAAAACAGAAGCACATAGTGCTATCATTTTATGTGAACAAACTTATATCAAATGGCCATCCCCATTTGAGAGTTTGAATGTTTTAAACCTAGATTGTTTATCTCCCTTGTTGAATTTTTGAGTGTGGAATTTGAATGAAACTTTACAAAATAGAAATGGTTTCAAAAACCATTTTTCAAACATTTGCAAATCAAGTGCAAAGTCCCTGTTATTTTGTTCTCCAAAATGACCAAGCCTTTTTGAAGTGACCACATGGTTTTATGCCTAGATTTGAGACTGTTGCACACTGCAAAAAATCCCAAATAAATTTGAAGTCAAATGGAGTTTGAATTCATTTGAAAACCATTCCTGAAAATCTAATTGGAAAAAGGAAAAGAGAAAAGAAAAGAAAAGAAAAAGGCCAGGCGCTCCTAATCTAGCCCAACAGCACAACCGGCCCAGTTAGCCCACCCGACCTCCCTCTCTCTCTCTCGCACGCGCCAACGCACCCGCAGAGCCACTGACACCCAGACCCCACTTCCCTTCTGCTTATTTCGCTGACAAGCGGGCCCCGTCCACGTCACCCTCGTCTTCCCCAAATCGCGCCCGACCCCGTCGCCGGCCGTTTCCTCCGCCCATCACTGCCGCGATTGATTCCTCGCTTAATTGCCCTTGATTCCGCGCTTAATCGCCGCTCCCCTCTCACCTACATAACCCCCTCTGCACCGCGGTCATTTCCCCTCCCTCAACGCCTCCACATCGCCACTAGGCTGCCCACAATCGCACTTGCGCCGCCGCAGACAGACGTGCTCCGGCGACGAATCACGGTAAGACTAGACCGCCCCGTTGCCTCTCGTTCAAACCACTGCAACCAGCATGATCTTGTGCATCTGCTAACGCCTCTGGTTTGCTTGCTCGTGACCCAGGTCCTCGTTTCCGTTCACGCCCGCAACCACCAGCGCCGCCGCTCGACTCCGGCGAGCAATAGCGGTAAGAACTGAGCGCCCCTTGCCTTCCCTTTGTTACCAACTTGTTCGCTAGTCACTTGCGCATCTTCTGAACCCTCTGCCTTGTGCTAGGACGACGCGGAGCCTCAACAGCAACCTCGACAGCAAGCGACAGACGCCGCTCGCAACTCCGACGAGCCCCATCGACCGTGCACGTGCGCCCCCCGTCAAGCCACTGCTAGGTTGAGCTTCTCCTCGACGCTTCGAACCTGGTAAGCATCCTCTTACCTCTCTGGATGACCTGTAGCGCCGCGCCGCCACAGACAGAGCTCGCAGCCGCCAGTAGCCGCCGCCCTGCTTTGGTCGTTTGATCGAGAGCCGTCAGATCTGGATCCAGCGTATAGGATTAGATCACTAAATGAATCGTTATGGGAGGATCTGAGCCGTGTGTTTTAAGTAGATCCGACGGCGCGGGAGGGTGATCCTGAGCGAAACGGTATCAACCAATAGAATAAGACGCGTGGCTAGGGTTAGAGTTTAAAACAGAATTTAAAATAGATTTGGATTCAAATTTGAATAGGCTATAACTTTTGATTCCCACGTTAGATTTTTGCAAATTTTATACCGTTGGAATCAGGGAGACAAGCCCTTTATGTTTATGCAATGTGTTTAGTGAAAAGTTTCTGTTAAAATGACTTTATTTGCAGAAACTTGTTTAAGGCTATTTTGAGTATAGAAATTGTTTAGGATTTTGTTTTGGTGTAAAATAAACTTGATTTAGCAAGTTTTCAACTTAGTAATGATTCAGTATTGTGCACTTGCTTGGTGGAGTTTAAAAAGTCATCACTTAGCATTTTTGCATGCATGCATATATTTATGTTTGTATATGAATTGTGTGTAATTTTGTGCTACCAATTTTGTGTAGATTTTGGTGCTAGTGATTGTGATTGTGAAGAGTGCTACGCTCCCCATTACCAAGGCAAGTGGTACTTCATGAATATTTCCATCCCTATATTTTGTACAAGCATTAGAAATATTTTGCTAAGTCTTGCATGTTATTAGTTTGCCAAATGCTATGTTGGGAAATCCGAAGTAGTTGTAGAATTTCTAGGAAATTTCCTAAGTTAAGTTACTATGCCATGCTTAGCCTAGATAGTAGCAAACAAGGGTTGGTAAAGTATATACATGCTATGATGAAAATATTTCTAAGTCTTTTGACTTATGTTTTTCTTAATAAAACAACTAAGTCAATGAATCACCTGGGTGGAATGGGACTTGAATGGTGGTTTTTGGTTGAGTGGTTACACAAGGCCCATGGACATGGTTTACCTTGTGTATCTCACTTGTGGTATGCCACCCAGGCACAAAGGGATTTTAGAGGCCAAGTGTTGAGAAGCTTATAGTGCAGCCACTTGGCAATATGGGCTCTGCCTTGATCACATAGGTTGCTAGAACTTAGTCATTTGGACAGTTGGTGGTAGTGGGATGATAGGTTGGAACGCGTCCATTTGGCTAAGGGAAGGCTTATGAAAGGTCCTGTCTTGGGAAACCAAGTCTGGTGGGGAAAGTGCACAACCTCTGCAGATGGAGAATCTAAGTACTTAGCCAAGTCCATGGCAATGGACAACTTGAGCATCAAGACATGGAAGCTATCAGGAATCTCATCACTCCAACTTCTAAGTAAAAATTTGTGGGTGAACCAGGGTGAAGGACCCCAATGTCTATTGGTGGTTTCTTGGGAAAAGTTTTTGACAAAGAAAAACTTAGTGATTTCAACTAATAGGAAAAACCTATTTTGAGCAAAGCAAGCCAAGCTACACTTAGCCAAAATTGCATATAATAATATAGTCCACTTAAAATTTACTAAGGTATCACTTGCCAATACTATTCCAAAGTATTGACCCACTGTGGCTGTAACTTGTGATGTTGGAGGTTACTCCGATGATGATTAGGTGTCATGAGTCTACACTCAACATGCTTGCCTGTGGCACATGAAGATGAAGACTTATGTTTATTTACTTATTCCAAACTCTTGTATTAGGCCTGTGGCCTTGAGTTGTAAAAGACTATGTTTTATCTCTGGAATGGATGTAATAAATGACCTTTGTATCTGTGTACTTCATCTTAAACTGTGGATGCTAGCAATGATCCAGGGACTAGCATTGCAATCACAGGGATCCTTTTCCTTTATAAAGGAGGGATCTTACACGGGAAAATGGAATATGGATTTTCCATGCAGAGAATGTGAAAACTTCATGAAGCAACATTGTTTACCATCACAATATAACCACATGTGCAGAATATGGGCGCATTAAGTCCAACTATGCCATGGCCATGGTCATGACCTAGCTCATTTGCCTTAAAAGCCATGAATCCTCGAAGGCGTTAGGTCATTTCTGTGAATAGTTTTTTAGAATAACCCCCATATTGCATGCAACTAGGTAACATAAAATGGCAATGTGCGAAGGTTTCACATTTTTTGATTTTTTTTTGAATTTTTTAGGCCTGTTTCCAAATTCGGCCGGTACCGCCGCAGCTAGGGTTCCTGGCTATTTGCCCGGTCTTGCTAATATCTCGTTGGATCTCTGAAGAAATACCATGTTTTATACCAGTAAATAATTTTTTGGAAAATTCCCGAGATAGCTATGAGGTAGCTCCAGGCTAAATTTGGGCCCCCTCTAGCAGGATCGGTAAAAACTTATTTATGTCGTGGGTGTTGCGTCGAGAGGTTCTAGGTGGATCCAATTGGTGATTTGGCCACTAAATGCTCGATAGTATGTATTAAAAATGGGGTGATGCATTTTCACATCACTACCTTGGTGGATGCTTCACAAAATGAGCCCTTTTCTGCATCGGGAAAATGGAAAATGGATTTTTCATGCAGAGAATGTGAAAAATTCATGAAGAAACATTGTTTGCCATCACAAGATACACACATGTCCGGAATATGGGTGCATTAAGGCAAACTATGCCATGGCTGTGGTCATGACCTATATCATTTGCCTTGAAAGCCTCAATCCTCGAAGGCGGTAGGTCATTTATGTGAACACTTTTTTTAGAATAACCCCCATATTACATGTTTTTATTTTTGCATGCAACTAGGCAACATAAAATGGCAATATGCAAAGGTTTCACATTTTTTGCATTTTTTAGGATGGTTTCATCCGGCCGATACCGCGACAGTTAGGGTTCCTGGCTATGTGTTGGGTCTTGCTAATATCTCATTTGATATCTGAAGAAATGCCATGTTTTTTACCTGGAAATGATTTTTTGGGAAATTCCCGAGATAGCTACGTGGTAGCTCCTGGCTGAATTTGGGCCCCCTCCAGCAAGACCGGCAGAAACTTGCTTATATCGCGAGGCTTGAACTGAGAGGTTCTAGCTAGAGCCAATCAGTGATTTGGCCACGAAATGCGCTATAATATTTATTAAAAATGGTGTGATGCATTTTCACATCACTTTCTTGGTGGCTGCTTCACAAAATGAGCCATTTTTGGCACCGGGAAAATGGAAAATGGATTTTCCGTGTAGAGAATGTAAAAACTTTATGAGGCAACATTTCTTTCCATCACAAGATACACGCATGTGTGGAATATGGGTGCATTAAGGCCAACTATGCCATGGGCTCTAGTCATGACCTAGCTCATTAGCCTCGAAAACCATGAATCCTCGAAGGCGGTGGGTCATTTCTGTGAACACTTTTTTTAGAATAACCCCCATATTCCATGTTTGTTATTATTTCATGCGACTAGGAAAAATAAAATGGCAACGTGCTAAGGTTTCACATTTTTTGAAATTTATTTGAATTTTTAGGCCTTTTTCGAAATTCGGCCGGTATCGCGGCAGTAAGGATTCCTGGCTATGTGTCGGGTCTTGCTAATCTCTCGTTTGATCTCTCAAGAAATGCCATGTGTTGTACTTGAAAATGATTTTTTTGGAAAATTCCCGAGATAGCTAGCTCCTGGCTAAATTTGGCCCCCTCCAGCAAGACCGGCAGTAACTTGTTTATATCGCGGGGGCTGCGCCGAGAGGTTCTAGATGGAGCCAATTGGTGATTTGGCCACTAAATTCTCTATAGTATTTATTAAAAATGGCGTGATGCATTTTCACATCACTTCATTGGTGGTTGTTCACAAAATGAACCCTTTTCTACACAGGGAAAATGGAAAATGGATTTTCAATACAGAGAATGTGAAAAATTCATGAAGAAACATTATTTTCCATCACAAGATACACGCATGTGCGGAATATGGGTGCATTAAGGCAAAATATTCCATGGTTGTTGTCTTGACCTAGCTCATTTGCCTTGAAAACCATGAATCCTCAAAGGAGGTAGGTCATTTCTGTGAACACTTTTTTAGAATAACCCCCATATTCCATGTTTGTTATTTTTTAATGAAACTAGGCAACATAAAATGGCAATGTGTGAAAGTTTCACATTTTTTGAATTTTTAGGCCGGTTTCGAAATCCAGCCGGTACCGCGGAAGTTAGGGTTCCTGGCTATGTGCCAGGTCTTGCTAACCTCTCAAGAAATGCCATGTTTTGTACCTAGAAATGATTTTTTTTGGAAAACTCCCGAGATAGCCACGAGGTAGCTCTAGGCTAAATTTGGGCCTCCTCTAGCAAGATCAGCAGAAACTTGTTTATATCACGGGGGTTGCGCCGATAGGTTCTAGCTGGATCCAATTGGTGATTTGGCCACTAAATACTCTATAGTATTTATTATTAAAAATGGGGTGATGCAATTTCACATCATTTCGTTGGTGGCTGCTTCACAAAATGAGCCCCTTTTGGCACCAGGAAAATGGAAAATGGATTTTCCGTGCAAAGAATGTGAAAACTTCATGAAGCAACATTGTTTGCCATCACAAACTACATGCATGTGCAAAATATGGGCGCATTAAGGAAAACTATGCCATGATTATAGTCATGACCTAGCTCATTTGCCTTGAAAGCCATGAATCCTCGAAGGAGGTAGGTCATTTCTATGAACAACTTTTTAGAATAACCCTCATATTCAATGTTTGTTATTTTTGCATGCAACTAGGCAACATAAAATGGCAATGTGCGAAGGTTTCACATTTTTGAATTATTTTTGAATTTTTTAGCCGGTTTCAAAATTCGTCCGGTACCGCGGCAGTTAGGGTTCCTGGCTATGGTCGGTCTTGCCAATCTCTCGTTTGATCTCTAAAAAATGCAATGTTTTGTACCTGGAAATATTTTTTTGGAAAATTCTCGAGATAGCTATGAGGTACTCCAGGCTAAACTTGGTCCCCCTCCAGCAAGACCTGTAGAAACTTGTTTATATCGTGGGTGTTGCGCTGAGATGTTCTAGCTGGAGCGAATTGGTGATGAGGCCACTAAATGCTCTATAGTATTTATTAAAAATGGGGTGATGCATTTTCACATCACTTCCTTGGTGGATGCTTCACAAAATGAGCCCTTTCGGCACCGAGAAAATGGAAATGTATTTTCCGTGCAGAGAATGTAAAAACTTCATGAAGCAACATTGTTTGCCATCACAAGATACACACATGCATGGAATATGAGCGCATTAAGGCAAACTATGCCATGATTGTGGTCATGACCTAGATCATTTGCCTTGAAAACCATGAATCCTCAAAGACGGTAGGTCATTTCTCTGAACACTTTTTAGATTAACCCCTATATTCCATGTTTGTTATTTTTTAATGAAACTAGGCAACATAAAATGGCAATGTGCGAAGGTTCACATTTTTTGAAATTTCGTTGAATTTTTAGGCCGGTTTCGAAAGTCGTCCGGTTTCGCGGTAGTTAGGGTTCCTCGTTATGTGTCGGTTCTTGCTAATCTCAAGAAATTCCATGTTTTGTACCTGGAAATGATTTTTTTGGAAAATTGCCGGGAAAGCTACGAGGTAGCTCCAGGCTAAATTTGGGCCCCCTCCAGCAAGATCGGCAGAAACTTGTTAATATCGCTGGGGTTGCGCCGAGAGGTTCTAGCTGGATCCAATTGGTGATTTGGCCCCTAAATGCTCTATAGTATTTATTAAAACTGGGGTGATGCATTTTCACATCACTTCCTTCATGGCTGCTTCACAAAATGAGCCCTTTTTGGCAATAGTAAAATGGAAAATAAATTTTCCATGCAGAGAATGTGAAAACTTCATGATGCAACATTGTTTGCCTTCACAAGGTACACGCATGTGGGGAATATGGGCACATTAAGGACAACTATGCCATGGTTGTGGTCATGACCTAGCGCATTTGTCTTGAAAGCCATGAATCCTCAAAGGCGGCATGTCATTTCTATGAACACTTTTTTAGAATAACCGCCATATTCCATGTTTGTTATTTTTGCATGCAACTAGGCAACATAAACTGGCAATGTGCAAAGGTTTCACATTTTTTGAATTTTCGAGGCCGGTTTCAAAATTCGACTGATACCGTGGCTATTAGGGTTCCTTGCTATGTGTCGGGTCTTGCTAATCTCTCGTTTGATCTCTGAAGAAATGCCATGTTTTGTACCTAGAAATGATTTTTTGTAAAATTCCCGAGATAGCTACGAGGTAGCTCTAGGCTAAATTTGAGCCCCCTCCAACAAGACCGACAGAAAATTGTTTATATCGTGGGGGTTGCGCCGAGAGGTTCTAGCTAGAACCAATTCTTTATTTGGCCACTAAATTCTCTATAGTATTTATTACAAATGGGGTGATGCATTTTCACATCACTTCCTTTGTGCCTGCTTCACATTTTTGAATTTTTTAGGCCGGTTTCGAAATTCTAGCGAGGCCGGTTTCGAAATTCGGGCAGGACTCACTCATTATGGTGCTGCTTGCTTAACCCTCCCTATTCCCCACCACTCCACTCTCCCTGGCGACCAGCAAATCCAGGACAAAATCTGGTCCCCTCCAAAGCAACTAGCAAATCCGCTCCCCTTCTCGGCGTCCACAAAATCCTCTCCCCTCCCTGGTGACAACAGCGGCGGCGGTGGCTGCAGGCTCATGGGTAAGTGCCCGGTGGCCTATCTCAATGCATCTCCTCCATGTTCCATGACTGTGCATCTGTACTCGATCGGTCACCGCATCAACAATGTTGCCTATCTCTAGGTCATCGGCGACGGGTCTAGGTCCACACGGTCGATCTAGGTCTAGGTCCCTGATAAACACAAGATCTAGGTATAGGTCCCACGAAGTAGTAGTCACTTGATGCTTGTGCTTCTAATTTAATTTTTGTATTACTCTCTGAGACAGGTAGGATGAACTATGAGGATTGTAGGTTATGTGGTATGAAGTCTAGCGACATAAAAGAGCAGGTTCTAAAATTGTTTCTACCGGCACTAACATAGCAGTGAAACCTATTGTATACCATCAAAACAAAACATTCTAATTAGCGTAATGTCTATTTTAGGCTAAAAATCAAGGATACAATGTTCCATCTGATGACGAGGTGAAGCAACCTACAGCCAAGAAAGATGAGAACGAGGGACCTTACTAGAGGTTAGAGTCATATACATTGGCCATTCTTATGCCGCTATAGATTACTTTCTAATACTGTCTATCTAGGTCCCTCGATGAAGGGCAGCGAGGACTTCGACGATTACTGCGTGTTTGGAAACGATATGGAATTGACTTCAAACCAAGCTGCATATCTCAGAGCTGTTTCACAACACTAGCCACCTATACCACTCTTTGTCTGCAAGATGAAAAGGTCAAATGGCATCCCTGGGAAGGCCAAGATGGTAAAATTTTGAATTTGACTCTTTGAATCTACTTATGCACATTGAACTGTAGTCAGTAACTAACTTTATTCTCCACCTCGAGTACTTTTCAGCTAGGTACAATAATGCCTACCTCAACCAATATCTACCTATGGATATCCCTGCCATAATCGCAGATTGTGTAGTAGGTCGTGAGCATGTTTAGTTTATCAAAGGCAAGAATGATGTTGCCTAGATGGCAACCAACTGGTCAAACATGGTCGAGGCTGCTCAAATCAAAAAAGGGGATCTGTTCATCTTCACCTTGTTTGATGATCCCATATCTGACTTGATGTGTTATATTATTAGCTTGAAATGAGGGCACATAGTACTGGTTGTGTGCTGGTTCGATGTGTTATCAGTTAACACGTAGTCGGTTTCGAACTGTATTTGAACCTGGTAGTCTACATGGTTTCTAACTCTAAGTGAACTTGGTTGTCTAGTTGGTTTGGAACTGCCTGTGAAGCATGTTCTCTATATATTTATAAGATTTTGTTCTATCTCCATGTTGATATATGGTGTGTTTTGATTATTGTTGTATTTTCCTATACTTCAAGTTTTTCTTCTTGTTGTGATTGAGAAATCAGTGTTGTGAAATATGAACTAGTGCTATATTTGAAGCATAGTTGTCTTCTCCAGCTGTTGGGCTGTTAGTGAAAACATGCGTAAAATATGGAAAGATGGCGGATTTTGAACATGTGTATAAGAAAGGAAAAGTAGTAAAACTATCAGAAACAGAGTCCTCTGGACCAGCGGTTCGAGCATCTCGACCAACATGCGTGGTCGAGTGAAAACTGCAAAGAAGGCTGAATCGAGTGTGTACGTGAGTTCAATCTATGTTTAAGGTATTTTTTAAGAGATTTAATTTCTATCAGACTGACTGACAGCTGGTAGTGTGCATAAGCATGCATAATCAGTAATATAAATGAACACTAGAAATTTTAAGGAACTACATATAAAGGAGTAATATATATATAGACGAGTTCATAGTTCAGCGACCACCACTAGAGACCACAGAAGAGTGAAATTATCTTACATGCAACCAGGTAATAGTTAAATTATACAAAATAAGCAGGGGCAGCAGCAGGAGGGACATTGAGACGACTTAGCAGGGGCATTAGCAGGAGGGACACATAGACGACTTATTAGTAAGGGCAGCAGCAGGAAGGACACGGAGACGGCTTAGTAGGGGAAACAGCAGGAGCATGCAGTAGCCTAGTCCAGGGGAAACAGGTCAGTCCTGACATATTCCAGGAGGAATTTGCGGTAGGCTGCATGCCTCGCCAAGGTCTTCGGGTGGTGCTTTTGGCCTAGGATTTTGCTAATGTCAACCTTGTGCTAGATCATGTATTGGGACCCAGCATACCATTGCATGTGTAGTATATTATAGTTGTGGACATAACATTCACTGAACACTGTTCCACAAATGTCACATCCCTTAGAGTGGTACAACAGAGACATTGCAGGTCTATATTAAAAACATACACACATTATTATTATTACAATACCAGAAGTTCGGTACTTCAAGTGATTCAAACTTACAAACCAAATTTAAGTAGTTTTAGTGGAAGATCAAAGTTTCAAACTGATAACCAAATTGAGCTCAACAACTTATTATATAAAGTTTATGCTGCTTGGCTCATTTGGTTTACAAGCTAAACAAGGCAACTACTCGGACCCGTTTCCCTCCACTCCATAATTTATCTCGTAGTCAACTCCTTCCACTCCTCCGGACATTCCTGGTTCCTTGTAGTAGACATCCTCTTACCCTTCATTAGCGTGATGACTCCTTGATAGCGCCAAAGAACTTGGCGCTTGACGTGGAGCATGTTGGGAACCCCAAGAGCAAGGTGTGAAGTAGCACATAAGCAAGTATTCCCTTAGTAAGAAACCGAGGTTATCGAACCAGTAGGAGGAAGGAAGCGTCACATAGGTGTTCCAAGCAACGCGGAGACCTGCACAACACAAACTCAAGACTTTGCCCCAACTAACAGTGAGGTTCTCAATCTCACCGGTTGCTGTAACAAAGGATTAAATGTATGGTGTGGAAGGTAATGGTTTGCATCAAGTAAACAGGTAACAGTGGAAGATGTATCAATGGTAAATATTGGACCGGGGTCCATAGTTCACTAGAGGTGCTATCCTTAGATAAACAACATGGCATGAAGGGTAAACAAATTACAGTAGGGTAATTGACAGGAACTGAGCAAGGCATAACAATGCAATACCATACAAAAAGATCCTATGAGACTCGATTGGGTAATACAACAATATACATAGACCACCATCCAACTGCATCTATGACTAGAAGTCCACCTTCAGGTTATCATCTGAACCCCCTCCAGTATTAAGTTTAAAGCAACAGACAACTTCTTTAAGCAAAGTGTGTAAGGTAAACAATCCACTTGTTCCATGAACAAGAGACCGTTGTTTTCTCCCTAGTAGCAACAACACATCTACAACCGAAGATATTTCTATCACTTCCCTTGGAAACTAGAGGCATGAAACCACCATCGAGCATAAATACCCCCTCTTGGATTAACTAGCAACTACTCGGCCAAGATAGCTACTAACAACAGAGAGCATGCAAGATCACAAACAACACAGACATGATAGAATCATAAAGACAAAACCATTAACCAATCTGACATAGTAATATCAATATCCATCGGATCCCCACAAACACAACATGAATGATTACAAATAGATTAGATCTTGATCATGAACGGAGCTCACAAGATCTATACATGAAAGCACAAGGAGGAGATACAACCATCTAGCTAATACATGGACCCGTAGTCCAAGGTGGAACTACTCACTCTTCATACCGGAGAGAAGCCTTCCGAGATGATTTCCCCTCCGGCAGGGTGCCGGGAAGAACTTCAGATCCCCCCGATCTAGGGACGATGGTGGCGGCGGCTACAGAAGGTTTCGTGGAGTTTTGATCGGGTACTTAGGGTTTCTGCATTGGGGACTTCTTATAGGCAAAGAGGCAAGGCCGGGAGGCGACTAGGGGGGCCACACGCTGCCTAGGAGCGGGGCAGGGCCCACCCGCGCCTAGGGGGGTTTGGCCGCCCTGGCTTGCGTCTGTGTATCGTCTTCTCGATTCGTGTCTCACACGGTAAACTATTGACTTTGGCTTTTGTCCCGTCCAAATCCAAGAATATTGATTTGCTGCCTTTCTGGAACCAAAAACAGAAGAAAACATGCAACTGGCACCGTGGCAAGTTGTTAATAGGTTAGTTCCAGAAAATATATAAAAACACCTCAAAGTGTAGACAAAGCAAAGCAAAGTAGATACTAAACAAGCATGGAGCATAAAAAATTATAGATACGTTTCCAACGTATCAAGCATCCCCAAGCTTAACTCTTGCTCGTCCTCGAGTAGGTAAGTGATAAAAGAATAATTTTTGAGGTGACATGCACTGTCAAAACCAAGATCAAACCATTTGCAAGCATTGAAAGCTGGGATCAAAGAACTCTAAACATGTGCATGAAAGATGGAGTTCTAACAATAAGACATAGTAACTATGCATGCAACATGAAAGGCTACAAACAAAGATCATGAATAACATGCATTGAAAAATGTTTGTTTGTTTCACATACAAAAAACATATCATAGTGGAATTCAGCTTGTCCCTCATAGAGTAGCAAATATATGCATAGGACACCTTCAAATTTCACAAGGGTGACTAGAAACAAGTAGCACAAGAATGAATAATATCACAATATGCATCAATCAATAAGTTTTGGGACACTGCACACAGAATGAAAACTATGATCTCTTAATGGTGCCTAAAAGTAGAAGGTGGAGACTCAAATAATGGTGGAAGAAAGGCCTTTAATAAAGGAAGCAGGGATTTCAAGTTTCAAAAAGAGCTTCCAAAAATTATGGTACTTGTTAGCTTTCAGCCCTCATTGCCCCTATCATAAGCATCTTGAAGTGATTAAGGTTAAAAAGAACAAAGATGGAGTATATGCTTGCCAAAGTATAAGTTGGCAATCTCAAGTCCATTGAATACGAGGAGCACACCTCATGCTACTCAACTTCAGTCACCTGTAAGTTATTTTCATTGTAAATACATGCATATCATAGAGAACCGCCAATGGGGTACCCCTTGCACATGGTACAGGAGCTATCCCATAACCAAAATGACAAGGCAAGCAGACAATGAGCATCTCAGCGATCTTTTTATTTACTATATGCATAGCTTTTTATTGAGGACGCTTCATAGATAGCTCACTATGGTGATGCTGCAAGTTTCCACCATGATTAGGCATGGCTTAGGCTAGCGGACCAGGCGTTTCTCTAACACAAAATACAAACTCCATGGATTTACAAGTTCCCTATTTATTTCACACCGGTGACATCCATAGACAAAACATCATGATATCAACTGAGTACAAAGTACAAGTGAAATGTTGAAAACGTTCCCCGTGACAGCACGTTTCTGCCAATTCCATCGTATAAGTGCAAGCATATACAACATAGATGACACAATCGTTCAAGTTTATTAGGTGCAAATAATATAAAGTGTGCCATCAAGTTCGTGAGGGCTTTAATCACTAAGTTTTCACATAACAAAATAGTTTTTAATTGGAAGATAGCTGAAAACAAGAATATACATGGAATGGTGTAACACACCATGCATAGGAGTTTATAGTGGACACTTTGGAATAACTTGGTTTCTTGGGAGTGGAAGCATGAGTAGAGCTTACTCATACAAATGGAGGCTAGCAAAAGACTAGGAGCAACCAACTAAGTGAGCATAATGGCTATAATCATGGAGAGCAACAAAACATTACTAATCAAAGCATAGGGTGGTACTACAAGTCAAGGACTAAATGATCATAGAGGCTATGGTAACTTGTTCATAGTCATAACATGGTGTGAGTATGTGCCAAGTCAACCCAAGCAAAGCATCAAAGGAGAATACCACAATACTATGCTTTTGCATGCTAAAACAACGCATAATTTCTTCAAGGCACACTAAGAAATCCCAATTGTTTGGAACAAGACATGCTACAACAATAATCACTAAGCATTAGGTCAAAACAACACCTAGCATGTCATGCTAAAGTCTAAGTCACAGTCAATGCAAACTCCTCTTGCACTTACAAGAAAGCACTTACTACTCCTTTCTAACACCAAGCAATTTATTTGCAAACAACACAGCGAGAACGGGGGTCCAAACTACTTTATTCAAGCAAACTAAACAACCTAAGCAAAGCAAACGAAAACTAAGATGCTCCAAGAACAACACAACAGTGCATGAAACAATAAAAACGAAGTGTCTAGAAAGACTTGAGCTTTTTATTAATGAAGAAGGGGATGCCTTGGGCATCCCCAAGCTTTGACGCTTGTACCTCTTGGATATTTCTTGGGGTGACACCATGGTGGCATCCCCAAGCTTGAGATTTTTCCATTCTTCATCTCATTACATCATTCTCTCTACACCTAAATTTTTTCCTTCATACAAAACTTCACACAATCTTCATTAGCAACATTAGTTTATTCAAAAGATATTAGACCTCTGGCAAAGCTTTGGAACAGCAAAATTTTTCACTAAAAACACATGCTACTGTAGAAACTCCTTCAAAAATCTCAATTCACCTAAAGAGAACTCAAAAAGGAATCAATAAGCAGAAAATGCAAATAATGGCAGAAATCTGTCAAAACAGACCAGCATGTAGAAACCTATTTTTTCGAAAAACTTTTGCTGCTCAAATAAAAAAGTGTTGAACTAATGAAAGTTATATAACATACTGGGGGATTAATTCATAAATTATCAGCTCAATCCGAGTTACAGAGACTCCTCACGAATTTTTATGATGGAGGACAGAAATCTGTTTCGGGACAACAACTCCCCAAATCTTACTTCCCTCTCATTAGAGGTCATTCTTGGCACAAAAAGAAAACAAAAAGGATAAGGAGAGGTCATTACAGAAGTAATAACTTCCAAGACTTAAGGAAACTCTTGGGTTATCTCCCAATAAGTACTTTTCTTTAACGCCTTTAAGTTAGGCACAAAAAGTTTGAGAAGATGCTCACATAAGAAATATGAATTGAAGTAAAAGAGAGCATCAAGAAGCAAATTCAAAACAAATTTAAGTCTAACCCTCTTCCTATGCATCGGAATCTTGTACAAAAATAAATTCACAAAGAACAAAGTGACAAGCATAGGAAGATAAAACAAGAGTAACTTCAAAACTTTCAGATAATAGAGAGGTGTTTCAGTACCATGAAAAATTCTACAACCATACTTTCCTCTCTCATAATAGTTTTCAGTAGCATCATGAATAAATTCAAAAATATAGATATCACAATAAGCATGCTTTTCATGATCTACAAACACATAATTTCTATCAAGCTCAAAAATAGTGGGATTAAAACCTCCACAGGTTTTATCCAAAGTAGATATTTCAAAAGGATCCACAAGAACATAACATTCATCCTCCTTTGGTAAGCATGGGGGACAATCGAATAATGTAAGGGATAAATAGTTACTCTCATTAGAAGGTAGGCATGGGTAGATAATCCATTCTTCCTCCTTTTGTTCATCACTCTCCCCCTCTTTTTCATCTAATGAGCTTCCAGTTTCAACAATTTATTCTTCCATAGGCTCCTGCAAGGCATTAGCCTCTTCCATTTGTGGAAAACGCCTATTAAAATATTCAAGAATATAGCCATTTTCTTCCCTGTAATTATCAAAGCAAAATTTAAGTATCTCATAAACCTCACATTCATAAGGTGCATCATCAGTATTTTCAAGAAAACTGGCAAGTTCAAATGCATCCTTGAAGGCAATAAATTCTTCAATTTGTTCCACATCATCAAAATCATAATTTCCTTTAACATATGAAGATATGGTAACATTATCATTATACTCACATTGAAAGGGTAGATGTTTATACCTCCTGCAGCAGCAAGATTTATCAAAGCAATAAGTAACATTATAAATAGAGCACACGTCTCTAGCAAGTGTATTCAACCTATAAATTTGTTCCCATAGGTGTTTCCATTTTTGTGACAAAAGGTGATCCTTATAATAATACTTTTGTTCCTCCGTGAACCCACCTTGCCAATAAGAACTAGTTTCAAAGAAACCACCCATTGATAGAAAGCATGACCAAGCAAGGCAATAACAGACCGACAACTAGAGTAGGAACTAATTTTTTTATATTTTTGAATAAAGGAAGCAAACCAAACTAGACTAATTTTTTGGGGTTTTTGAAAAGAGGCAAGCAAAACCAAGCAAAAGAAACTAAGCAAACTAAAAACAAAGTAAAGAGAAAGGAAGTGAAGGACTCCCCTTGTGAAGACGTCCTTAGCCTCCCCGGCAACGGCACCAGAAAACTTGATGACTCCTTTATAGTGCTAGAGAACTTGGCGCTTGACGTGGAGCCTGTTTGGAACCCCAAGAGCAAGGTGTGAAGCAACACAGCAGCAAGTCTTCCCTCAGTAAGAAACCGAGGTTATCGAACCAGTAGGAGGAAGGAAACGTCACACAGGTGTTGCAAGCAACGTGGAGACCTGCACAACACAAACTCAAGACTTTGCCCCAACTAACAGTGAGGTTGTCAATCTCACTGGTTTGCTGTAACAAAGGATTAAACATATGGTGTGGAAGGTAATGGTTTGCAACAAGTAAACATGTAACATTGGAAGATGTATCAGTGGTAAAGATTGGACCGGGGTCGATAGTTCACTAGATGTGCTCTCCTTAGATAAACAACATGGAATGAAGGGTAAACAAATTAAAGTAGGGCAATTTACAGGAACTGAGCAAGGCATAACAATGCAATACTAGACAAAAAGATCCTATGAGATTCGATTGGGCAATACAACAATATACATAGACCTCCATCCAACTGCATCTATGACTAGAAGTCCACCTTCAGGTTATCATCTGAACCCCCTCCAGTATTAAATTGCAAGCAACAGACAATTGCTTTAAGCAAAGTGTGTAAGGTAAACAATCCACTTGTTCCATGAACAAGAGACCGTTGTTTTATCCATAGTAGCAACAACACATCTACAACCGAAGCGATTTCTATCACTTCCCTTGGAAACTAGAGGCATGAACCCACTATCGAGCATAAATACCCCCTCTTGGAGTCACTAGCAACTACTCGTCCAAGATAGCTACTAACAACGGAGAGCATGCAAGATCACAAAAAACACAAACATGATAGAATCATAAAGACAAAACCATTAATCAATCTGACATAGTAATCTCAATATCTATCGTATCCCCGCAAACAAAACATGCATGATTACAAATAGATTAGATCTTGATCATGAACGGAGCTCACAAGATCTATACATGAAAGCACAAAGAGGAGATACAACCATCTAGATACTACATGGACCTGTAGTCCAAGGTGGAAGTACTCACACTTCATACCGGAGAGATGCTCTCCGGGATGATTTCCCTTCCCGTTGGGTGCCGGGAAGAACTTCAGCCCCCCCCGATCTAGGGACGACAGTGGCGGCGGCTACAGAATATTTGTAACATCCCAAAATTCATGAACTACAAAAGCTTGCATTTCATTCATGCACTCATAGCATTCTTGGCTTGCACAAAAAAATTCAAATCAAAAACTCCAAATAAACCATTTTTATGCCTATTATCTATATATGAAAAAGGCATGGTTTTATTTTATTTTAAAAGGATCAACGTGTAGTGAACTAACCAGTAGTGTTTTATACACAATTAAGTGCAAGGTTCACACTACAAAAATCTAGAGGTGATTTGAAATCAAACTCATTTGAATTTGGTTTGAAAATGATTCCTAAAAATCCAAATAGAAAAAGAAAAAGAGAAATAAAAGGAAAAGGGCCAGCGCTACCTAATCGGCCCAGTGCTAGAAACATCCCATGAGCCCACCCGGCCGTTCCACCTCTCCCCTCTCTCTCACGCGCGCAGCCCCTACCCCGCTGTCACTTCCTAGTGGCCCCGCGCCAGCTCACCCACTTCTTCCCCAAATCCCGCGCCAGACCACGTCGCCGCTACCATTCGCTGTCGTTGATGGCGCGGCTTAATTGCCATTGATACAGCGAGTGATTCTCGACGTGCCTCTGCCTACTTAAACCCCTCCCCACCATGAGCATTTCCCCTCACTCGCCACCCCCTTTCCGCCACTAGGCTTCTAGTATTTTAACTCACAACCTCGCTTCCCAACGAACTCTGACGAGGTAATCCGGCGAACTCCGTCTGCCCCGTGCCCTCTTCTTCCTACTGTCGTGCTCCCCTTGCTCGTGCGCTTCTTATCATTCCTCTGCTCATGGCCCAGGTCGTCGCCTCCATCAAGCACTGCAAGTGCCCGACGACGAGCTCTACTCCGGCGACTCCTCCTGGTAAACCTAGCCCTCCCCCTTCTCTCTGGTTCACGCTCGCACACTCACCGTTCCACTGCGCGTATAATGCCTCCTTTTACTTGCCTTCCCGTGCCTTGTAGCACCGTCAACGACGACGCCCGAGCACACCCGTCGCCAGTAGCATCTCCGGCGAGAAATTCCCAGCAACCTCGTGCGCTCCTTGGCCAACGGAGACCACCTCGAGCATCCCTTCACCACAGCGACTCCGGTAATGCCCGCACCCTCTCCTTTTCTTCCAGGAACCGCCAGAACGTCACTGGCAGAGCGCCGCCGCCGCGCAGCCATCGCCAGCGCCGCCAGCCTTTTGTTGCATGTGCTAGAGCCGTCAGATCTGGATCCTAGGGCTAAGATTAGAACCTAGCGCGAATCGGTATCGTTAGATCTGAGCCACTGGATCTGACTTAGATCCAACGGTCCACGCGCTTGATCCGCGCGAAGTGGTATTGACCAATCAGGAGCGTCCATGTGTCTGGTTTTTAGAATTAAAATCTATTTTTGAATCTATTAGAGATTCAAACTTGTAAAATTCATTTTTGTTCTGTTTATCCAAAAAATGCAAATAATATATCATTGGATTCAAAAAAATAAATCCTACACTACTGTGGACTTGAATTTGTATTTTGCTTCTGTAAAATTAGGTTTATTTGCAGAATCAAATATAGGCTTATTTTGGCTATATAAATTATTTGGAAAATGATTTTAAAACAAATTTAGTTTTATTTAGACTATAAATAGATGGTTTTGTTTTTAGTACTGTTTGCTTTGTATAGTATAGTGTAGAAAAATTCATTCCATTGCATTTGCATGCATTCATATATTTTTCTTGATTATTTGGAATGTGAATTTGGTGCTATTATTTTATGTGTAGATTTTGGTGCTAGTGGTTATTGTGATTGTGAAGATTGTTGCTACTCCCCCAACTACCAAGGCAAGTGATGCTTCATGTATTTGTCCTAATATTTTTGACTATGTACTAGTGATATTTTTATAGGGCTTGCATGAAATTTTGCTAAGTATCTATATTGCTATGCCATGGGAAATCCTAGTAGTTGTAGTATTGGTAGAATTTTTTCTAAGTTAAGATACTTGTTATGTTATCATTCTTAGCCTAGATAGTAGCAAACAAGGGTGGATTATGTACATGCTATGGAAATTTTGCTAAGTCTTTGACTTATGTTTTTCTTAATAAAACAACTAAGTGAATGAATCACCTGGGTGGAATGGTATGATTGGGTTATGTTGAGTGGTTACACAAGGCCCATGTCTATGGTCTACCTTGTGTATCACACTTGTGGAAAGCCACCCATGAACAAAGGGATTTGGGATACTTAGTGTTTAGAAGCTTCTAGTGCAACCACATGGCATATGGGCTCTGCCTTGATCATATAGGTTGCAATAACTTAGCCAGATGGACAGTTGGTGGTAGGGTGATAGGATGGAACGCGTCCATTTGGTCTAAGGGAAGGCTTCTGAAAGATCTTGTCTCGATGCATGTCGAGTCTGGTGGGGAAAGTTCACCACCTCTCGAGAAGGAAAAACCTAAGTACTTAGCCGTGTCCCCGGCAACGGAAAATTTGAGCATCAAGACATTGAAGCTATCAAGGATCTCCTCATCCCAATTTCTAAGTTAAAAACTTATGGTTTAACAAGGGTAAAGGTTAACCAATGTCTATTGGTAGTTCCTTGGGAGTTTTTGTCAAACAAAAATCTAGTGTTTTTCAACTGATAGGAAAAACCTACTTTGAGCAAAGCAAGCCTAAGTTACACTTAGCCAAATTCATATTGATGTTAGATACTACTATTATACTATGGTATCACTTGCCAATACAATTCCAAATGTATTGACCCACTATGGCTGTAGCTTATGATGTTGCAGGTTACTCTGATGAGGATTAGGGTTATGAGAATACACTCAACATGCCAGCATGTGGCACATGAAGATGAAGACTTTACTTTATTTACTTATGTTATGAACTCTTGTACTAGCCTTTGGCTTTGGAGTTGTAAAAGACTATGTTTATCTCTAGAATGACGATGTAATAAGGTCCTTTGTATCTGTGTACTTCATCTTAAACTGTGGATGCTAGCATTTGATCCAGGGACTAGCATTGCAATCAAAGGGACCTTTACCTTATAAAGGTGGGGTCTTACAGATGGTATAAGAGCACTGTGTTGCCTGTAGTATTATGACCCTAAGTTGGATTAGACTAAGGAACCCACTAGGAGAAATGCAACTCTTTGCAAAATTCCACACTTTTCGTTTTCTTCTCGTAAACTTTTCTAATCTTCTTTCTCATCTCCATTTGTAGATGAACTCCATCAACGAAGCCATCAGGAAGGGACCACTCATGACCATGACTTTGGAGTGTGAGACGGAGTTTCCCAAAGCACTCAATAACCTTATGGTTACCATGCGGATACATGGTGCAGCAGTGTACAAGGGATTTCCCGTGATGGATGGAGGAGAAGAATATTGGTGGGTGCAACTTCACTTCTACAAAAACAAGGAAGACAACCACAAAGAGTCGGGATTCTGCATGGTCACCAACTCAGAATGCACATGTCATTCTTTGACTTTGCAAGGAATGCAGCTTGGAATGCCATCAAGGAGCTTGGTGATAGACTCAAGTGTATAATGCTCAACACTCAGAATGACCTTAGAGAAGAGAAGAAGCATACACAAGACTTAAAGGCTACCAACCAACATCTAAGACAAGACATCATAGACTTAGCATTGGAATCTTGTGACCAAGATTGATAGATTGCCTCTAGGGATGCCCTGATAGCTATTTTGGCAAGTGAGTGAGAATTGTAACGTACTCCGCTAGTTGGACCACCACACTTGTCGTATTTTCACAAAAAATTGTCTAAGATATGTTTGAACCTTAGTGTTTGTGGTAGACTTTGTATGCCATGACTTGTATGTTTTATGGATGATGTATGCTTTTGATTTCATTTTACAGTCTTGTTTTTCTCTTACTTGTGTTGTCCTAATATTTCTCTATCTTACATTAGATGCCTAGATTTGTGATCAGCACTGCCGAGGAGTTCAATGGAACTCGTTTTGGTTCACGCATTGTGCAGTTTACTAGTGTGCTCAACCTCCCACTCCCTAGTATCAGGGCACTTCAGCTCACCAAGTTTGAGAGGAAGGACCTATGGGGCTTTAGAGTCTCGCAGCCGGGATGACAGACGGAGCCACTCCCGGAGGAGATTTCCTTCAAGCTGATGAACGATGACAAGGATAAGGGTCTAGATGTAGTCATGCAGGAGCTACTCGGACGCCTCTGCGGACGCCACTGCACCGAGCTTAGAGGCCTCTACTTCCACCCGTTTGGGAGACGTGATGAGGAGGGAGAGGCTACTAGAGAGATGATTGAGCCAGTTCGTTTGTATCTGTATGATCTTGAGGGCCTTATTAGACACCTCGACATAGATAGGACCAACGTCATGCTTAGAAATGACGAGCTCCAGGTTCAGCTGAGGGAGAAGGACAAGATCTTCGCGGAGCAAGACGAGATCGTCAAGGAGATGGAGGCCATGTTGGAGATATGAACTATAGGCAATAATAAATGTAGTTATTATTATATCTTTGTGTTTATGATAAATATTTACATTCATGCTATAATAGTATTAACAAGGAAACAGATACTTGTGTGATTTGTAAACTTAATTTGAAGTCCCTAGTATAGCCTCTATACATCACTAGCTTGTTGGTTGATAAATGATTGTGGTTTCCCTGTCATGAACATTGAGATGTTATCAACAACAAGATCATATCGTTAGGAGAATGATATGATGGACATACTCCTATAGATAAGCGTAGCATAAAGATCAAGTCATTTCAATAGTTCAATTGCTATATGCTTTCTGATACATAGTAACCTAATTCCTTCGACCATGAGATCATGCATATCACCTTTACCGGATGGATGCTTATATGACATCAAACACCACACCGTAACTGGGTGGCTATAAAGGTGGCATTGAGTGTTCGGAAAGTATTGGTTGAGACACATGGATCAAGAGTGGGATTTGTCCATCCATATGACGGATAGATATACTCTGGGCCCTCTCGGTGGAATGTCATCCAATTAGCTTGCAAGCATGTGACTGGCTCACAAGGGATCACATATCACGGGAACGAGAAAAGAGTACTTATCGGTAACGAGGTTGAACGAGGTATGAAGAGATACCGACGATCATAACCTCGGATAAGTAAACTATCGTGAGACAAAGGGAAATTGGTATCGTATGTAAGTGGTTCATTCGATCGCAAAGTAATCGTAGAAATATGTGGGAGCCATATGAATTTCCAGATTCCTCTATTGGTTATTGTTCGGAGAAGTGTCTCGATCATGTCCGCATAATTCACGAACCGTAGGGAGACACACTTAAGGATTCGACATTGTTTGAGTAGTTATGGAATGAATGAGAAAGAGACTGAATGTTGTTCGGAGTCTCGGATGGGATCCGGGATATCACGAGGTGATCCGGAATGGTCCGGAGAATAAGATTCATATAAGGAATGTCCCGTTTCGGAGTTGGGGAATGATTCCGGTGTTTTCACTGGGAATGTTCTAGAAGGTTCCAAAATGTCCGGCACTCCGGAGGGGAAGGGGTACATGAATGTGTCATTGCATATTGGAATGATTGCATCATTTACTAAGTGTCATCGCTGTTCCAAATAAAGGATTAATTCAAATCCTAGTTTGAAAAGTCAAATAGCTAGTTTGTAAAGTCAAACGACTAAAATTGGAAAGAGGAAAAGAGGAGGAAGTGGGAAACCGAGTTGGGGAGGGAATCCCTCCTCCAACCGGCGGCGCCCCCTCCAAGCCGAGTTGGGGAGGGACTCCCCTCCCTCCCCTTGGCCGCCGGCCCCTCCACCTATATAAGGAGGGGCAGGGCTCCCTCCTCTAGACACACAAGTCCCTCACCTCAAACCCTAGAAAGCTGCAGCCCTCCATAGCCGCCGCCCACCCCTAGGGTTTTGCCCTAGCCGCCGACTTGGGTGTCCCCGGAACCCTAGCCGCCGGCTCTAGCCTTTTCTCCTTGGTGTGTCTAAACCCTAGATCGCCGAGGAGCTCTCTCATACTCCACCATACTCGCTCCGGCTTAAGGCGAAGCCCTGCGAGATCTCCCCTCTACTTCCGCTACCACGCCGTTGTGCTGCCGGAATCACGAGGAGAGTGCTACAACCTCCGCTGCCTGCTGGAACAAGGGAGAGGAAGGTCTTCGTCGAGTACCGAACGTGTGACCGACTGCGGGAGCGCTGCCGGAACGCAGCGCCGGAAGGATCGTCTACGCGATCTTGAGATCGGGAAGAGTACGACAACATCACCCACGAGAATCCGCTCTCGTTAAACACTTTGGAATCTTCGAGGGTAAGTTATTCCATCGACTCGTTGCTACAATCTAGTAGATAGATCTTGGCTTGTTGGTTTGTATGTGATAGAATTTTTTTGTTTTCCATGCTACGAAACCCTACAGTGGTATCAGAGCCGTGTCTATATGTAGATCTGTTGCACGAGTAGAACACAATGGTCATTGTGGGCGTTGATGCTTTTATTGTCGATTGCTTCTTGTGTACTTTGCATCTTGCGGTATGTTGGGATGAAGCGGCCCGGGCTAACCTTACATGACATCGTTCATGAGACTTGCTCCACGCTTGACATGCAACTTGTATTGCATAAGTGGCTTTGCGGGTGCCTATTTCTCCTAGCATAGTTAAGATCCAATTTACAACGGGTGATTAACAATACTAGTATCAATGTTGTGGTTCATGTTCGTAAGTTAGAACGACACTTATTGAAAGCCCCAAACCACGTAAAATATGCAAAGAAAGTAGAGGCGTCTAACTTTGTTTTGCAGGGGTGTGCAGTGATGTGATATGGCCATGATTGTGATTATATTTGATGTATGCAATGTTCCTTATTGTAAGTTGGCAACCGGCAGGAGCCATATGGTTGTATTTAATTTATGTTAAGACCCGCGTGTCTATTCAAAGTAGTTGTAATAGTTGAAGCCGGTGGACGACAACCATGGAGAGGCGTCATTGACCTTGATGCAATGCCGGTGATGATGGATATCATGTTCGTGCTAGAAGATGGAGATCGGAAGCACAAAGAAGAAAGGCCATATCATATCACATATTATGAATTGCATGTGATGTTAATCCTTTATGCATCTTGTATTGCTTAGTAGACGACGGTAGCATTATAAGATGATCCCTCATGCACATGAATTTCAAGTCATAAAGTGTTCACCCTTAGTTAGCACCGTTGCTAAAGCTTGTTGTTTCGAAGCACCACGTGATGATCGGGTGTGTTAGATTCTGCAAGTGTATACAACGTGAGCAAGCCAGATTTGCTCATGCAGAAACTAAGGTTTGATCTTGACGAGCCTAGCATGTACAGACATGGTCTCGGAACACGGATCACCGAAAGGTAAAGCATGAATCATATAGTAGATATGATGAACATGACGATTGTTCGCCATTGAAACTATATCAACTCTCGTGATGATCGGTGTTGATGTAGTGGATTTGGTTTGTGTGATCACTAAAACAATGTGAGGGATATTGTTTTGAGTGGGAGTTCACCTAGATTAACTTTATTATTAATTTGAACTCAATTTGTCATAAACTTAGTCTAAACTATTGCAAATATGTTGTAGATCAATGGCAGCCCCTACCATCAATTTTAATGCATTCCTAGAGAAAGAAAAGTTGAAAAACAATGGAAGCAACTTCGCGGATTGGTTCCGCAATTTGAGGATTGTCCTCATAGATGGTAATTTGACCTATGTGCTGGATGCACCGCTGGGTGACCCACCTGCAGTTGATGCTTCCGATGAAGTAAAGAATGTTTACCTCGCTCGAAAGAATCAGTACTCCATAGTTCAGTGTGCTATCTTGTATGGTTTGGAATCGGAGCTTCAGAAAAGGTTTGAGAATTCAGACCCATATGATATTGTCGAGGATCTCAAATTGATCTTTGAGACTCATGCGGCAATTGAAAGTTATGAGGCTTCTGAAAAGTTCTTTAACTGCAAGATGGAAGAGGGCAGCTCCGTCAGTGAGCATGTGCTTAAGATGTCTGGGCACGCAAACAAACTTCAAAGCTTGGGTATAGTGATTCCTAATGCTTTGGGGATTTACCGTGTCCTCCAATCACTACCACCAAGTTACAAGAACTTTGTGATGAACTACAACATGCAGAACATGAACAAGCAGTTGCTAGAACTGTTTGCTATGTTGAAGTCTGCAGAAGTGGAGATCAAGAAAGAGCATCAAGTGTTGTTGGTCAATAAGACCACCAAATTCAAGAAAGGCAAGTCTAAGCAGAAGGGACACTTCAAGAAGGGTGGTAAGAAAGTTACCACGCCGGCGAAGAAAACCAAGGCTGGACCTAAGCCTGAAACTGAGTGCTTTTACTTCAAGGGAGAAGGTCACTGGAAGCGGAATTGCCCAAAGTACTTGGCGGATTTGAAGAACGTCAACATCAAGAAGAAAGGTATATATGATATACATGTTATTGATGTGTATATCACTAGTACTCGTAGTAGTGCCTGGGTATTTGATACTGGTTCGGTTGCTCATATTTGTAACTCGAAACAGGTGCTGCAGAATAAACGGAAGCTAGCGAAGAACGAGGTGACGATGCGCGTGGGAAACGGATCAAAGGTTGATGTGATCGCGGTCGGCACGCTACCCCTTCATCTACCATCGGGATTAGTTTTATACTTAAATAATTGTTATTTGGTGCCTGCGTTGAGCATGAACATTATATCGGGATCTTGTTTATTGCGAGACGGTTACTTATTTAAGTCCGAGAATAATGGTTGTTCGATTTATATGAGTAATATGTTTTATGCACATGCACCTTTGATAGATGGCCTATTATTATTGAATCTCGATAGTGGAAATACACATATCAACAACATTGAGGCTAAACGTTTGGAATCGAGCGATAACTCGACCTATATGTGGCACTGTCGTCTTGGTCACATTGGAGTGAAGCGTATGAAGAAACTCCATTCCGATGGACTTCTTGAATCACTTGATTTCGAATCACTTGATAGATGCGAAGCATGTCTGATGGGTAAAATGACTAAGACTCCATTTTCTGGTATGATGGAGCGAGCTACGGACTTATTGGAAATCATACATACCGATGTGTGTGGTCCAATGAGTGTAGCATCGCGCGGTGGTTATCGTTATGTTCTTACCTTCACGGATGACTTGAGTAGATATGGGTATATCTATTTCTTGAAACATAAGTCCGAAACTTTCGAGAAGTTTAAGGAATTTCAAAGTGAGGTAGAGAATCAACGTAACAAGAAGATTAAATTTCTACGTTCTGATCGTGGAGGTGAATATCTAAGTTACGAGTTTGGCGAGTATTTGAAGAAATGCGGAATACTTTCACAGTTGACACCGCCGGGAACACCACAGCGTAATGGTGTGTCCGAATGTCGTAATCGAACTCTCTTAGATATGGTTCGTTCTATGATGTCACTTACAGATTTACCGCTATCATTTTGGGGTTATGCATTAGAAACAACCGCATTCACTTTAAATAGGGCACCATCTAAATCCGTTGAAACGACACCGTATGAATCATGGTTTGGGAAGAAACCTAAATTGTTGTTCCTTAAAGTTTGGGGATGCGAAGCCTATGTAAAGAAGTTACAGCCGGACAAGCTAGAACCCAAAGCGGAAAAATGCGTCTTCATAGGATACCCGAAGGAAACTATTGGGTATACCTTCTATCATAGATCCGAAGGCAAAATCTTCGTTGCCAAGAATGGATCCTTTCTAGAGAAGGAATTTCTCTCGAAAGAAGTGACTGGAAGGAAAGTAGAACTCGACGAGGTTGTCGAACCTTCTCTCGAAATTGCGAGTAGCGCAGCACCGGAAGAAGTTCCTGTGGTTCCTGCACCAATTAGAGAGGAAGCTAATGATGATGATCATGAAACTTCGGTTGAAGTTGCTACAGAGCCTCGGAGGTCAACGAGAACTCGTACCACTCCAGATTGGTATGATCCCGTTATGAGTGTCATGTTGGTGGATAACACCGATGACCCCGAGACATATGAGGAAGTGATGATGAGCCCAGATTCCAATAAATGGCAAGAAGCCATGAAATCCGAGATTGGATCCATGTACGAAAACCAAGTATGGACTTTGGTGGACTTACCAGATGGCCGGAAGGCTGTCGAGAACAAATGGATCTTCAAGAAGAAAACAGATGCTGATGGTAATGTTACTGTCTATAAAGCTCGACTTGTCGCAAAAGGGTTTCGACAAATTCAAGGAGTTGACTACGATGAGACTTTCTCACCAGTAGCGAAGCTAAAGTCTGTGAGGATTATGTTAGCAATCGCTGCATATTATGATTATGAGATATGGCAGATGGATGTCAAAACAACATTCCTCAATGGAGACATTGATGAAGAGTTGTATATGATGCAACCCAAAGGTTTTGTCGATCCTAAAGATGCTAACAAGGTATGCAAACTTCAACGATCCATCTATGGATTGAAGCAAGCATCCCGAAGTTGGAATCAACATTTTGATAAGGTGATCAAAAGTTTTGGTTTTATACAAACTTATGGAGAAGCTTGTATTTACAAGAAAGTGAGTGGGAGCTCTGTAGCATTCTTAATACTATATGTAGATGACATATTGTTGATTGGGAATGATGTAGACCTTCTTAATAGTGTCAAGGAATATTTGAATAATAGTTTTTCAATGAAGGATCTTGGCGAAGCAGCTTACATATTAGGCATAAAGATTTACAGAGATAGATCGAAACGCCAAATATCATTGTCACAGAGTACATATTTGGACAAAGTTCTAAAGAGGTTTGGAATGTAAGATAGCAAGAAAGGGTTCTTGCCCATGTTGCCCAATACGACCTTGAGTAAAACTCAAAGTCCGACATCGGCAGAAGATAGAGAAAGGATGAGTAAGACTCCCTATGCCTCAGCCATAAGATCTCTAATGTATGCCATGCTATGTACTAGACCCGACATTGCATATGCTGTTAGTTTGACTAGAAGATATCAAAGTGATCCAGGAGTGGATCATTGGACAGCGGTCAAAAACATCCTTAAGTACTTGAGAAGAACTAAGGATATGGTTCTTTCTTATGGAGGTGATGAACAACTCGTTGTTAATGGTTACACTGATGCTAGTTGGAACACTGATCCGGATGATTCTAAATCACAATCTGGATACGTATTTATTTTGAATGGTGCAGCAGTTAGCTGGAGGAGTGCAAAGCAAAGCATTGTGGCGAGATCTTCAACTGAATCGGAATACATGGCTGCTTCGGAGGCTTCACAAGAAGCGATATGGATGAAAGAGTTCATTACAGAGTTGGGTGTGGTTCCTAGTGCGCTGGACCCACTGTCTATCTACTGTGATAACATGGGCGCCATAGCCAATGCGCAAGAACCAAGGTCACACAAGAAGCTGAAGCAAATCAAGCTACGTTTTCATGCTATTCGAGAACATATACAAGATGGGGATATAAAGATTTGCAAAGTACACACAGATCTGAATGTGGCGGATCCGTTGACTAAACCTCTCCCGAGGGAAAAACATGACCAACACCAAACTGCCATGGGTGTTCGGTATATTACCATGTAATCTAGATTAGATGACTCTAGTGCAAGTGGGAGACTGTTGGAGATATGCCCTAGAGGCAATAATAAATGTAGTTATTATTATATCTTTGTGTTTATGATAAATATTTACATTCATGCTATAATAGTATTAACAAGGAAACATTGATACTTGTGTGATTTGTAAACTTAATTTGAAGTCCCTAGTATAGCCTCTATACATCACTAGCTTATTGGTTGATAAATGATTGTGGTTTCCCTATCATGAACATTGAGATGTTATCAACAACAAGATCATATCGTTAGGAGAATGATATGATGGACATACTCCTATAGATAAGTGTAGCATAAAGATCAAGTCATTTCAATAGTTCAATTGCTATATGCTTTTTGATACATAGTAACCTAATTCCTTCGACCATGAGATCATGCATATCACCTTTACCGGATGGATGCTTATATGACATCAAACACCACACCGTAACTAGGTGGCTATAAAGGTGGCATTGAGTGTTCGGAAAGTATTGGTTGAGACACATGGATCAAGAGTGGGATTTGTTCATCCATATGACGGATAGATATACTCTAGGCCCTCTCGGTGGAATGTCATCCAATTAGCTTGCAAGCATGTGACTGGCTCACAAGGGATCACATATCACGGGAACGAGAAAAGAGTACTTATCGTTATCGAGGTTGAACTAGGTATGCAGAGATACCGACGTTCATAACCTCGGATAAGTAAACTATCGTGAGACAAAGGGAAATTGGTATCGTATGTAAGTGGTTCATTCGATCGCAAAGTAATCTTAGAAATATGTGGGAGACATATGAATTTCCAGATTCCTCTATTGGTTATTTTTCAGAGAAGTGTCTCGATCATGTCCGCATAATTCACGAACCGTAGGGATACACACTTAAGGATTCGACGTTGTTTGAGTAGTTATGGAATGAATGAGAAAGAGACCGAATGTTGTTCGGAGTCTCAAATGGGATCCGGGATATCACGAGGTGATCCGGAATGGTCCGGAGAATAAGATTCATATAAGGAAAGTCCCGTTTCGGAGTTGGGGAATGATTCCGGTGTTTTCATCGGGAATGTTCTAGAAGGTTCCGGAATGTCCGACACTCTGGAGGGGAAGGGGTACATGAATGTGTCATTGCATATTGGAATGATTGCATCATGTACTAAGTGTCATCGCTGTTCCAAATAAAGGATTAACTCAAATCCTAGTTTGAAAAGTCAAATAGCTAGTTTGAAAAGTCAAACGGCTAAAATTGGAAAGAGGAAAAGAGGAGGAAGTGGGAAACCGAGTTGGGGAGGGAATCCCTCCTCCAACCGGCGGCGCCCCCTCCAAGCCGAGTTGGGGAGGGACTTCCCTCCCTCCCCTTGGCCGCCGGCCCCTCCACCTATATAAGGAGGGGCAGGGCTCCCTCCTCTAGACACACAAGTCCCTCACCTCAAACCCTAGAAAGCTGCAGCCCTCCATAGCCGTCGCCCACCCCTAGGGTTTTGCCCTAGGCGCCGACTTGGGTGTCCCCGGAACCCTAGCCGATGCTCTAGCCTTTCCTCCTTGGTGTGTCTAAACCCTAGATCGCCGAGGAGCTCTCTCATACTCCACCATACTCGCTCCGGCTTAAGGCGAAGCCCTGCGAGATGTCCCCTCTACTTCCGATACCATGCCGTTGTGCTACCGGAATCACGAGGAGAGTGCTACAACCTCCGCTGCCTGCTGGAACAAGGGAGAGGAAGGTCTTCGTCGAGTACCGAGCGTGTGACCGACTGCGGGAGCGCTGCCGGAACGCAGCGCCGGAAGGATCGTCTACGCGATCTTAAGATCGGGAAGAGTACGACAACATCACCCACGAGAATCCGCTCTCGTTAAACACTTTGGAATCTTCGAGGGTAAGTTATTCCATCGACTCGTTGCTACAATCTAGTAGATAGATCTTGGCTTGTTTGTTTGTATGCGATAGAATTTTTTTGTTTTCCATGCTATGAAACCCTACAGGCCATATTCGAGAGCCAGGACAAGAGAGTCAAAGACAGAAACAAGAAGATCAAGGACATGAAGGCTGAGATAGAGGACAAGGACTTCGAGCTCGAGACCCAGCAGGGAGTGATTGAGAGGCTGCGCTCATAGAAGAGAGCTCTACGTGCGAAGGTTGAGGCCTTGACCACTAGTGTCGAGGAGTACAAGACAACCATGGAGAGAGCCGGACTTACACTTGTTGTCGTGGAGGTCGACATGGAGGAGTAGTGTAGACTACTCGTCTATCTTTTATCTATCCTACTCTGTTTATTGAGTCGCACATGACCATCTAACATGTGGATGGCTTTCTTTGGTGTGTTTACATTTTTTTCCAAAACTTGTTGGTTACATTGTTCAAACTCTATGTTATTTTGAGCTTGGTTATTGTGATTGTTGTTCTGTGATGTATTATGCATATTAAGCATCTATGGGTTATATCTTATTCCTTATCCTTATTGAAACCACATATGCCTCCCCATCGTGCCAACCCCAACCCAAACAACAACAATAACGTCACCCCTGAGATGCAGTAGTTGATGACAGCTGAAGCTCAACTGATGCAGATAATGACTCTCAGAATAACAACAACAATAACAACAACAATCCCAACAATCCACCAGCATTTGACATGCTTACAAGATTTCTAAGGTTGAGGCCAGCCAAGTTCTCGGGAACAACTGATCCAATGGTAGCCAATGACTGGTTACGTTCTGTGAACAAGGACTTAGTCACTGTGGGCTGCACTGATGAAGAAAAGGCCAGGTTCACAGCTCATCTGCTTGAAGGACCAGCAACAACATGGTGGGATAACTTTCAGATCACCACTCCCCTTGAGGATGTGACATGGGCTATCTTTGAGGATGGTTTCCACACTGCCCACATCTCATCAGGAGTGATGAACTTGAAGAAGAAAGAGTTCCACAATCTAAAACAGCATTACCGTAGTGTGGCTGAGTACATTGAGGAGTTCAACAATCTGGCGTGCTATGCACCGGATGAAGTTGATACTGATGCTAAGAGGAAGGAGAAGTTCCTCGAAGGATTGAATGATGAATTTAACCTGTAGCTATCTGTTGCCTATGTCCCAACATATCAGTAACTTTGTGACAAGGCCACCATCTTGGGAAACAAGATGAAATAGGTTGAGGGCAGTAAGAGGAAGCATAACTTTGATAAGCATAGCTCGGGATCGTCTCATAAGCGTTCCCATAATGATGATAGTGGAGGTTCTGGATTCCACAAGCATGGGAAATATAATAATCACCACAACCATAACCTTCACCATGACAACAAGCATCATCCCCGTCATGACAATGACAAGTACAAGAACCACAAGAGTGGACACAAGAGCCACCACAGTGGAAATGGTAGTGGTAATGGGAGTTAGCCTGCAAAAAGAGACATCAGTCAGGTTGAGTGCTTCAAATGCAAGAAAACTAGGCACTATGCAAATGAATGCCCAAAAAAGAAAGTTGAAGGAGCCAAAAAACCCAACCCTTTCCAGAAGGGAAAAGTGAACCACATGAATGTGGAATAAATATATGAAGAGTCTGATGTTGTGGCTGGTAAGTTCAAGCTCAATTATTTTCCAGCACTTGTTATTTTTGATGCTGGCGCATCACATTCATTCATATCAAGAGAATTTGTTGATAAAAATGGACTTCCAACTGAAACTATTGGGTGTCCTATAAAAGTAAGCTCTCCCGATGGAGAGATGATAGTGAACTTTGGATGTCATGATCTAGTGATAGAATTTGGAAAGTATAAGATTCCAGTTAGTTTGATAATCCTAGATTCCCAAGGATTGGATGTAATTTTGGGTATGGATTGGATGATTAAGTATGAAGGAGTACTAGATTGTGCCAATCGTACTGTTACACTCACAAACCCAGATAAGAAACGGATTTGGTTCAAGTCTAACTTTGAATCTAAAGGGAGTAAGCTAAATTCTCTTAAGGGGGTTAGCATAGACAATGTGCTAATTGTGAGGGAGTATCTGGATGTGTTTCCGGAGGAATTTCCTGGAATGCCACCAGATAGAGATGTAGAGTTTCTGATTGACTTACTGCCAGGATCGGGACCAATAGCAAAGAGACCCTACAAGATGTGAGTTGATGAGTTGAAAGAACTCAAGAAACAACTTGGAGAACAGTTGCAGAAAGGATTTTTTCAACCAAGTTCTTCATCTTGGGGTGCACCAGTTCTGTTTGTTGAGAAGAAAGATAGAATTCAAAGGTTGTGCATAGACTATCGTTCACTCAATGAAGTGACTATCAAGAACAAATATCCTTTGCCAAGAATCAACGATCTGTTTGATCAGCTAGAAGGAGCCCGTGTGTTCTCAGAGATTGATCTCCGATCAGGCTACTTTCAGCTAAAGATTAGAGAGCAATACATACCTAAGACTGCTTTCACCACTAGGTATGGTTTGTATGATTACACCGTGATGCCATTTGGTTTGACAAATGCACCAGCCTATTTCATGAATATGATGAACAAAGTGTTCATGGAGTTTCTTGACAAGTTTGTTTTTGTATTCATCGAAGACATTTTGATCTATTCCAAGAGCAAAGAAGAGCTGTCGCATCCCAAAATTTTCCAAATTTTGAAATGTGAAAAAGAAATAAACAAAAGAAACAATTGTTGAAATTTAGGGTGAAAAGAAACTTTTTTCTTCTAAATGGAAACTTCAAAACCCTACTGGAACAAATTTGAATAAAAGGGAATCCAACAAAATTTCAATCAAGTGAAATGCATTCATCAATGAATGTATCTTGAAATTTAAACACTTGGAAAAGTTAAACCAAAACCCTAAAACCCTAATGGAAGAAAATCATTTCCAAGATCTCTCTAAGACTATGGATTTGAATAATATAAAAATTTATAACAAACATTTATAAATGATAAAAAATGATAAACAAACATATTATAAAACCATAGAAATTGGTTTCATTTAATTTGGAGCGATGGATAAAAACTTATGAATTTATTAAGATAAAAGGAAACAATTTCCAAAGCTAATAAAGCTCATAAATAAAATCCATACCAAATTGTGACAAAATTAATCCTAAAAGGATTTAAAAAGATAAACAAATATTAAATAAAAGTTATACAAAATGGAATCACCAATTTTGGATCTATAAATAAAAAGATATGGATTTTATAAGAAAAAGAAAGAAAGAAAATAAATAAGGAATATTTAAAAGCCAAATTAAATCTTGGACAAATTCATAAACAAATGGAAGATATTAAATAATAAAAATATTATTTAAATAAAACTATATGGGCTTTGAACCTTATTCAATTTTATTTAAATGAAGACAAATTGGCTAAATAAATAATAAAACCCAAGAAAATTATTTGGAAGACAAATTAGAACTTGAATTAAATCCACAAGAAAATGGAATAAAGATAATTCAAATCCAAATAAAATAAATGGATAAAGAATAATCAAATAAAAACATATGGGATTAAACCATATTCTAATTATATTTAAATGGAAGACAAAATCCCTAATAGAAATGATTAATTAAATCATGAGAAAATAATAAATTGGAATTTGCCAAAGTGGATTAAAAAGTTATCTAATTAACTTAAAAAGAATTATTTGAATAAAATATATATGGGTTTAAAACCATATTTCATTTAATTTGAATAAAGACAAATCCCCAATTTAAATGAACATTAAATCATATTAAAATATTTCAAATAATTCAAAGTGAATTATTTACACTAATGATTAAAATAAAACCTAATGAAAAAGGTTTGGTAAAAAATGGAATTCAAATAGAAGTTTGAAATATATTTAAAATGTTATTTAAATAGAGACAAGTGCCTATTTTAAATAAATAATAAATCATAAAAGAATATAAGAAAATATTCAAAAATTGATTCTAAAAATACCTTGTTAAACAATATTAAAACATACTGAATATTTGGAAAAGATTTGAAAAACAAATCGGAATTCAAATGATTGTTTGAATTCAAAACAGAAAATCAAAATAGAAAAAGGAAAAAGAAAGAGAAAAGAAAAAAAATGAAATGAACCAGCCCAGCAAACCAGGCCCAGTCCAGCCCAGCAGCGCAGCCCACTCTCTCCCCCTCCCCGAAACGTTTTATCACTCGCAGACGATCTCACTCGCAGACGAACCCCTCAGTCACTAACAATGCTGCCCCATCATCGCCCCGTCATTGTCATCAACCTCTCGCTGACCCCGCCCGTCTTCTCTCCTAGCTGTTTCTGCCACGATGAATGCTCGTCAATTCGTATCAAATGGCTGATTAATTCCTCCCTGTGATCACGCATACTTAATCGCCTAGTCCTCCTCTACCTTTCCCCTCATTCGCCACACCCTCTCTGCCCCTAAGCTACCCGAATTGCTCACCCGAACACTCACTGCTCCAACGAGCTTCTCCGCCGATTCTGGCGACGCCAGACCTCACCACTGCCCCTGGACTCCACGATCATGCTCTCCACCACCTCACGCACCTAACCATACCCTTAGCTCGCCCGCGTGTGCTCCCTAGCGTCGGCAACCTCGACGACAGAGCGCCACCGCCTCCTGCTCCAACTCTGGCAACAACCCCTGGTATCTACTGACCTCCCCTCTCCCTCTCAAGGATACGCGTGTGAACAGTGACCTCGTGCGCATCTAACGCAATCGTTTGTTTGTCTTAGCTTGCACTGTAACGTCGCCTCCGTCATCGATAGTGAGCACCCGCCGCCACGAGCATCTCCGACGAGGAATTCCCATCACATACGTGCGCCCCTTAGCCAGCTACAACCACGTTGAGCATCGCAATGATCCCACAAACCTGGTGAGCCATTCCTTTTCCTCCCTCGCTTCTTGTAGCCGCCACAACACCATAGTGTAACATCCCTAAAATCATAATTTCAAAGTTTTCATATCATTCATGCATGCATATAGATTTGAGATCAATTTCAAACTCATTTCAGAAAAACAGAAGCACTTGGTGCTATGATTTTATGTGAACAGATTTAAATCAAATGGCTATCCCCATTTGAAAATTTGATTGTTTATGAACCAAGTTGTTGCCTTCTATGAAGATAGGTTTGAGTGTAGAATTCAAACCAAGTTTTCCAAATTGGAAATGGTTTCAAAAACCATTTTTCAATTTTTACAAAACCAAGTACCTAGTCTCTGATATTTTTGATCTCCAAGCTTGATCAAGCCTTTACTTAGCAAACCACCTAACTTTGTGCCTAATTGGATACTACAGTACCCTGCAAAAATCCCAGAAGGATTTGAATTCAAAAAAGTTTGAATTCAATTCAAAACCATTTCAGAAAATCGAATCAGAAAAAGAAAACAAGCAAACAAATGAAAAAGGCCAGGCGCCACCAATCTAGCCCAGGAACGAAACAGGCCCAACTAGCCCACCCGGGGCATTTCTTTTCCTTCCGCACGCACGAGCACACCCACCCAGCCGCTGAAGACAGGACCCCACCTCCACTTCGCGCACTTCGCTGACAGGCGGGCCTCCTCCACGTCAGCTTCGTCTTCCCCCTGATTCCACGCACGACCTCCGCCGCTGCCCGTTGCAGCACTGATTTCGCGAGCTTAATTGTCATTGATGCAGCGAGCGTTTCTTGTTGAGCCTCGGGATATAAGATCCCCCCATCCTCGTGACCATTTCCCCCCAAACAATTTCACCTCCACGCCACTAGGCTGCCCACAACTCGCACGACGGCGGCGCTGTTCCGACGACTGCGCCGGCGAATTCCGGTGAGTTCTGTGCTCCCCTCTGTCTCTCGTTCATGCAAACAGGTTCAGTGAGTCCTTGCACACCCCCTGACACTTTCCTTTTGACCTTGCATGACCCGTAGCTCCACCAACTTCGACGACGTCCGCCACCGTTCTCTGCAAGAACTCCGGCGACTTCCCTCCGTAAGTAGCCACCGCCCCTTGCCCTCTGACTTGTACGCCTAGAATCTACGTCGATGTTCGCATCTAACGGTACCCTTATCTTGGCTTAGCGCGACGAGGAACCTCACCAACGTCGACGACTGACCGTGCCGATGTCTGCCTCTACTCCGATGAGAAATCCTCGCCGTATCAGCGCGCCCCTTCGCAAACCAATGCTACCTTGAGCATCAGCAGCCTCCTGCGGTTTAGGTATGACCCTTCCCCCTCTCACGCACGACCTGAAACGCTAGCGCCGCCGTAGACAGAGCGCTCCGCCGCTCGCTGACGCCGCGCGCCGCCAGGACATGGTCGCGTGCTCGCGCACCGTTAGATCTAGATCCAAGCGACAGGATAGAATCACTTATCAGCGAGGAGTTACACGCTTAGGACCGTGCGATTTATTTAGATCCTGCGGCGCGGAAGGGTGATCCGGTGTGAACCGGTACGCACCAGTAATATCGTGACGCGTGGCTAGCGTGGATTCAAAAATAGAAATTCAAATCAGATTTAGATCCCATTTTCAAATGGCTATAACTTGAGATTCCCATGTTAGATTTTTGCAAATTTTATACCGTTGGAATCAGTGAGTCAAGCCCTTTCTGAATCTCCAATGTGTTTAACAAAAAGTATCTGTTAAAATGACTTTGTATGCAGAAACATTTCTAGGTCCATTTTGAGTATATATTTGGTTTAGCAAATTGTTTTAGGGCTAAATAAGTTTAGTTAGCAAACTTTGTGACTTGTTATGTTTCTGTATCATGCACTTGCTTAGTAGAGTTTTCAAAATCATCACTTAGTAATTTCTTGCATACATGCATTCATATTTTTGTTTGTATATAAATTGTGTGTAATTGTATGCTACAAATTTTGTGTAGATTTTGCTAGTGACTGTGATTGTGAAGAGTGCTACTCTCCCCATTACCAAGGCAAGTGATACTTCATGATATTTCCACCCTTTATTTGGAATAAGCATTAGAATTATTTTTTCTAAGTCTTGCATGCTACTTTTGCCAAATGCCATGTTGGGAAATCCTATGTAGTGTAGAATTGTAGAGTTGCTAGGAAATTTTCCTAAGTTAAATTATTATGCCATGCTTAGCCTAGCTAGTAGAAAACAAGGGTTGGTAAAGTATGTACATGCTATGGTGAAATAATTCTAAGTCCTTTGGGACTCATGCTTTTCTTAATAAAACAACTAAGTCAATGAACTTCCTGGGTGGAATGGGACTTGAATGGTGGTTTTTGGTTGAGTGGTTACACAAGGCCATGGATTTGGCTTGTGTATCTCACTTGTGGTATGCCACCCAGGCACAAAGGGATTTGGAGGCCAAGTGTTGAAAAAGCTTACAGTGCAACCACTTGGCAATATGGGCTCTGCCATGATCATATAGGTTGCTAGAACTTAGTCACTTGGACAGTTGGTGGTAGTGGGAATGATAGGTTGGAGCGCATCCATTTGACTAAGGAAAGGCTTCTGAAAGGTCCTGTCTTGGGAAACCAAGTCTGGTGGGGAAAGTGCACAACCTCTGCAGATGGAAAAATCTAAGTACTTATCCAAGTCCATGGCAATGGACAACTTGAGCATCAAGACATGGAAGCTACAAGAATCTCATCACTCCAATTTCTAAGTAAAACTTGTGGGTGAACAAGGGTGAAGGACCCCAATGTCTATTGGTGGTTTCTTGGGAAGTTTTTGATAAAGAAAAACTTAGTGATTTCAACTAATAGGGAAAACCTATTTTCAAGCAAAGCAAGCCAAGCTACACTTAGCCAAAAATGCATATAGTAATATAGTCCACTTAAAATTTACTAAGGTATCACTTGCCAATACTATTCCAAAGTATTGACCCACTGTGGCTGTAACTTGTGATGTTGCAGGTTACTCCGATGATGAGTAGGAGTCATGAGTATACACTCAACATGCTTGCATGTGGCACATGAAGATGAAGACTTATGTTTATTTACTTATTCCAAAACTCTTGTATTAGGCCTTTGGCCCTGAGTTGTAAAGACTATGTTTTATCTCTGGAATGAATGTAATAAACGACCTTTGTATCTGTGTACTTCATCTTAAACTGTGGATGCTAGCATTGATCCAGGGACTAGCATTGCAATCACAGGGATCCTTTCCTTTACAAAGGAGGGATCTTACACGTAGACAGAGCGCCTCCTCCGCTCACCGTCGCGCCAGTGCCGCACATCTATGGTTACATGTTGTGACCGTTGGATCTTGATCTGATGGATACGATAGAATCTTAACCCGAAGGGGTAAGCTTCAATCTGTGTCGCACGATTTTCATTAGATCCAACACACTGTATTGCTTGATCTAGCCGAACCGGTACGCACCAGTTAGATCAAGACACGTGGCCAGCCTTTTGATTTAAAAACAGAAACTTGTCTATTAGATGGTTAGATTTGAAAAATTCATAACTTTTAATCTACATGTCCAAAATTTACAAATTTTATATCACTGGATTCAGAAAAATGAAAACTTTGCAACAATTCCCTTCGTTTAGTGTTTTGCTTATGTAAAAGTAGATGTTTTTGCAGAAACATTATTAGGCCTATTTTGATTATAAATGTTATTCTAAAAATGTTTTTAGGGTAAAATCTTTTGTAAATGGATTGTTTTGAACCTACTGACCATAAAAACCAACTTGTAGATTTAAAAGTATATTATGTGATACTAAGGAATAAATCTTTGAATAAAAGCATTTCCAGTTAAATAAAAATGTTGATTATGGTTTAAAAATGCTTTTTGAGTAAACCTTTTGCAAATGGGTTGAATTAAACTCTCTGACCCTAAACCCAAAGTCTTGGATTTAAAAATGTATTTGATTAAACCCTAGAAAATTATTACTTTGATTAAAGCCATTCCTAGAAAAATAAAATGTTGATTTGATTTAAAAATGGTTTTTTGGGTGAAACCTTTTGTAAAAAGATTTGTTTTAAAACACTTTGACCATAAACATTAATATTTGTGTTTAAAAATATATTTGGCAAACACTAGAAATTGTTAATTTGATTTAACTCATTTCTAGCAAAACAATAATGATTTAAATGGGCATTTCCACTAACTTGATTTTAAATGATTTTGCCACTTTTATAAGTGACCAATAGGTGTTTTAAAATATTTATAGCCTATTAGAAACCACTTTTCCAAATAAAACAATCTTTTGCATGCTTGCATGCATTGTTTTGTTTTTACTATTTTACGTGATGAATTGTTTGAATGATAGTTTGAATTTGTGCCTTGATTGAATTGTAGTGAAATTTGAACTTATATTCTCTACTAAAAAGGCAAGTGGTGCTTCATACTTTTGTCCTATTATTTTCACTATGCATTAGTGATGTTTTGAGTAGGACTTGCATGGAATTTTTACTAAGTATGCTATGCCTTAGTAGAATTTACCCTAAGTTAAGATTCCTATTACTATCATGCTTAGCTTAGCTAGTAGAAAACAAGGGTGGATTATATTCATGCTATGAAATATTTCTAAGTCAATGACTTGTGTTTTGTTTAGTAAAACAACTATGTGAATGAATCACCTGGGTGGAATGGTGTGAATGGATTATGTTGAGTGGTTACACATGGCCCCATATTTATGGCCTACCCTAGTGTATCTCATTTTGGAAAGCCACCCAGGAACAAAGAGATTTGAGATGTCAAATGTTGAGAAGCTTCAAGTGCAGCCACATGGCATTATGTGCTCTGCCTGGATCATATAGGTTGCAATAACTTAGCCAGATGGACAGTGGTGGTAGGGGTGATAGGTTTGGGAACGCGTCCATTTTGGTCTAAGGGAAGGATTCTGAAAGATCTTGTCTCGATGCATGTCGAGTCTTGTGGGGAAAGTGCACCACCTCTCGAGAGAGTAAAATCTAAGTACTTAGCCGTGTCCCCGGCAATGGACAATTTGAGCATCAAGACATGGAAGCTATCAAGGATCTCCTCATCCCAATTTCTAAGTTAAAAGCTTGTGGTTGAACAAGGGTAAAGGTTCACCAACGTCTATTGGTGGTTCCTTGGTAGTTTTTGACAAACAAAAACTTAGTGTTTTCAAATGATAAGGAAAATATATTTTGAGCAAAGCAAGCCTAAGCTCCACTTAGCCAAATGCATATAGATGATAGACTCCACTATTCTACCATAGTATTACTTGCCAATACAAATCCAATGTATTGACCCTTGTGGCTGTAACTTATTATGTTGCAGGTTTGTTTGATGTTAGTAAAGTGTGTTGATTAGGATTACAAGTCTACAACCAACATGACTGCATGTGGCACTTTAAAGATGAAGGACTCCATGCAATATAGATATTCTGCTGCATTGTAATGTGATAGCTAAATGAGCTATGTAAGATGTAATGAAATATTTTATTCCTGGTTATAAAGTTGTATTATGACCTTTGTTTCTTGATATTGCGTCTTAAACTGTGGATGCTACCTATTGATCCAGGGACTAGCATTGTAAACACAGGGATCTCTACCTTAACTGGTTGGGACCTCTACAAGAGCATGAAGAGCATTTGTGTTTGATACTTGAGAAGCTCAGGGAGCACAAGCTGTATGCCAAGTTCAGTAAGTGTGAATTATGGTTGAATGTA
Organism: Avena atlantica; assembly: GCA_910589765.1. Lineage (NCBI taxonomy): Eukaryota > Viridiplantae > Streptophyta > Magnoliopsida > Poales > Poaceae > Avena > Avena atlantica. The sequence continues at coordinate 30,209,754 of OU342734.1, forward strand.
GTTGGATTTCTCGGACATATTGTGTCGGGAGATGGTATAGCTGTTGATCCCGTAAAGGTGTTAGCTGTGACTGAGTGGGAATCTCCCAAGTCAGTGAAAGAAGTTCGTAGTTTCCTCGTCTTGGCAGGATACTATAGAATATTCATTGAGAATTTCTCAAAGGTAGCTAAGACAATGACGGAGTTACTCAAGAAAGAAAAGAAATTTGATTGGACTGAAGGATGTGAAGATAGTTTCCAAGAATTAAAGAAGAGACTAGTGTCAGCACCAGTCTTGTGTCAGCCAGATTTGGAGAATGATTTCCAAGTTTATTGTGATGCATCTCACTGATGACCCACAAGTATAGGGGGTGTATCGTAGTACTTTTGATAAATAGGAGTGTCGATCCCAACGAGGAGCAGAAGGTGCTGAACAGCGGTTTTCTGACAAGGCAACAAAACAAAGAGCAAGTAACAGAAGTAACAAACAAACAGAGAAAGTGGCCCAATCCTTTCTTAGCAAAGGACAAGCCGATGGAAATACTTATAAGGACCAAACTTTCTCAAGGACACATGGGAATTCTGTCAAGTGCTTTCGCTTCAAATAGCTGAGTACTCTTCTTTGGTGTTTGTAAGTGTTGTGTGCGTGAACCTGTGCTAACATATTGCCCTTCATAGGACTAATACATACTTGTGATTAAACCCTTTGCAAACATCTGTAACTACAGGAAAGTAATTAAGATATAAATCTAACCACAGCCTTAAACTCTGAGATCCTACACTACCTTGTGCAAAGGTGTCCTAACAGGGGTTCAGGTTTCTGTCACTCTGGCAACCCCGCGATTAGTAGCCAAATACACAATGCATTCCCCTAGGCCCATAAATGGTGAAGTGTCATGTAGTCGACGTTCACATGACACCACTAGAAGAATAGAACCACAACTTAAATATTAAACCATTGAATAATAATTCATCACAGATTCACTACTAACAACATGACTTCTCCCATGTCCTCAAAAACTAAACGAACTACTCACAAGACAACATATGGATCAAGATCAAAGATGATATGATAATGGATAACAATCTGAACATAAACAATAATCCAATAGTTCCACTCACAAGCATCAACTACAATAGTAATTAACACCGGGAAAGTTTCCCCTAATGAACTAAGCAATATCCAACACAATTGTTACTGCGGGACAGCGTGGTGGTGATGGTGCTGGTGGAGATGATGGTGTGGATGATGATCCCTATGAAGCCTAGCTTGATGACTGTATTGATGGCGACGGTCTCCCCTCTCCGGGAAGGAATTTCCCCAGCAGAAATCTGTCTGCCGGAGAGATCTTTCTCTCTCGGTGTTTTCCGCCCCCTAGAGGCGGCATAAATCTATCTCTGGTCGCTCCCCTAGTATTATGGTTCCGTATGGAAGAAATAGGCAAAGGGGTGGAGACGGAGGCCGGGCAGGTGGGCCACATCTTCCCTAGGCGCGGGGTCAGGTGGGCCCGCACCTAGGGGGTGTGGGCCCCCCTGAGGCCCAACTCCGTCCCTCCTTCTAGCTTCCTTTGTCTTTTGGTAAAATAATATGTTTCCATATTTTTCTGGTATTTTTCTGATCTTTGCGAAATTGCACCGAAACGCCTTCTTTTCCATCAGAATCCAGACTCCGCCAGTCCATCCTCCAGGAATCATCCAACATGCATAATCAGATGAAAAGCCATAATTAATACCTCATAATAAGACAAATATCAATGAATAGATGTAAATTATGATTTAGAATGGTGATGCAAATTGGGCGTATCAACTCCCCCAAGCTTAGACTTCGCTTGTCCCCAAGCGAATACTGAGCTCAGTAAACATGTCCACAAGTTTATGGAGTGAAGTGTCGATAAAAAGAATACGAACAAGAAGCATCACACTTACCATTGCACAACTCAAAGAAGAAAGCAACTCACCATTATATAACTTAACTTGTAACCAAGTACAACCGTCACAATAGAGATGCATAAAGATAAATCACAATTATAATTGGCAAACTTTTTCTTGGTCAGAGAACACCTGGCAAACAGTTTCACAAAAAGCTTTTTGTAGAATTTCAAATAGGAGAACTCTTTGCTCAAAAATGTTTTTCACAAGTGAAGGCTTTCAAAGTAATACTCAATAGATAAGAGTTTTGTGCAAACAAGGAAGATAGAGAACATGATTGAATAAATCACCATATGAATGCTTGAAACACAACAACTCAAAAGCTTGCTAGAGATAGAGAGGAAATAGGTTTACTGACTCAAACTGGAAGTGGGAGAAAGGTCCCTTCTTAGAGGGTAGCAGGGATTACAAGTCATAAAGAGCTTCCAAAAGATTATGGTACTTACTAGCTTTGAGGCCTCATTTCCCCTATCATAAGCATCTTGAGATGGTTAAGGTTAAAGTGAACAAAGATGGAGCATATGCTTGACGAAATATAAGTTGGCAATCTCATGTCCCTTGAATATGAGGGCCACTCCTCATGCATACTCAACTTTGGGTCTAGGTAAGTTCTTGTCATTGTAAGTATTTGCATATCATTGAGAACCGCCAACGGGGTACCCATTGCACATGGCACATGAGCTTTCCCATAACCAAAATGACAAGGCAAGCAGACAGTGAGCATCTCAGCAATCTTTTTATTTACCATGTGCATAGCTTTTTGAGGATGCTTCATAGATGACTCACTATGGTGATGCTGCAAGTTTCCACCATGATTAAGCATGGATTAGGCTTGCGGCCCAGGCGTTTCTCTATTACATAATACAAACTCCATGGACTTACAAGTTCCCTCTTTATTTCACACCGTTGACATCCATAGACAGAATAACATGATATCAACTGTGTACAGAGTACAAGTGCAATGTTGAAAACGTTCCCTGTGACAACACGGTTCTGCTAATTCCTACGTATAGATGCAAGCATATACAACTTCGATGTTCACAATGGTTCAAGTTTATTAGGGGCAAGGAAATAAAGTGTGCCATCAAGTTTGTGAGAGCTTTACTAACTAGTTTTCTCATAACAAAATACTTTTTAATTTGAAAGGTAGATGAAGCTTGAGAATTTTCTAGGAATAGCAAAAGCTTCTAGGTAGATATGGTGGACACAAGTGGCGAAGGTTTTTGGTTCAAAGGGTTTTGGAAACATGAGAAGTATGCCTTCTCAAAACAGGTTTTTGGCTAGCAAGGCTGGGTAGCAAGCAAGAGAGTTGAAAGAAACAAGTAAACACACAAGTAATAAAGCCAATCATGCAATCTTCCTTGAAGACACAAAAGAATCTTAAATAAAGAATACTAAGCTGATGAGCCAACAAGAAAGAAAACAATTGATACCAAATACATGTAAGCTCTTTCTTTCTTTATTTTTCTTTCAAACTAAAGCCACTGACCAGAACTCGGTTTGCCAATACCAATTTAGATCCACTTGATGATCCCAGAGTGGTGCCAATACTGAATAATAAGATCCATCATATAATAGAGATTGCAAACTAAAAATAAGAAGTGCAAAAAGTAAATATGAGACTTCTCATTAATATTCCAATAAGGGCACTCACACCAAGGGATACACGGATAATCAACTAAAGGAGAGATACTTCCTCTTTTAAACCAAACTATAAGATAAACTCTCTACCACAGATATGAATCCACTAAAAAGGTAAAAGATAAAGATAATGGTGGTGATAACGCGGCACTCCCCCATGCTTGGAACAAGCCAAGGGGATGCCAAACCTGATGACGAATTACTCCTTCGGTGGTGGTGGAGGTATTCTCTTGATAAGCTCCTAAATAAGTTTCTTCAACTCCTCGAAGTGAAAAGTAAGAGTACGGATTAGCTCCGAGTTTTGCTCTATACGGTTCATGATCATGTCAGTCCGACAATCCCAGTTCTTGTTGTTCTTTCCCCACTCTTCATCCCTGGCATGGTCCTTCTCTGCATTGTTAGAACGACGCATATCCCAAACCGAAGGCAAGTTTCCTTTGGGCACATGTTGATATTGATATTCATGTATAAGTGTATGGAAGGGTCTCTTGTTACATGGAGGAGATGGCTATGGATTGTAGAAGAGACGTGGAGGTTTCCCTCCTGTAGACATCCGTGCTATCTTCTCAAGCTTGGTCGGTAGTGCCACCAAACCAATGCTTGTGACGGTAGCACGGGTGTCTGGTTGCTTGTCCTCCATGTCACCTTCATATCCTTCCTGGATCTCTTCCTCCTTGGAAGCTTGAGGTTCTTCTTTCTCGGGCTTCTTGCCTTCGTCGTTGGCGAAGGCCATGGTGCTCTAACATTGATAAGATTTCCTAAAAGAAACATATCGAAATGAAAACACGACGAGAACATGATGCAAGAACCTCGGGGAACCCGGGGGGTTATAAATTACGAAGATTCAATGCATAAGGAAATTTTTGACACGGAAACGAAGCGGAGACGGAGTTCAGGGGAGTCAAACCCCCTTCAGGCGTGGCCAGGCTGGGCCCACGCCTGGGGTGGGTTTGTCCACCCTGGGCTCTGTTTCCTCTTCAGTTTTATCTCGTAACTTCCCTTATGTATTAAAAACATCAAAAATATAAAAATATTGGAGTTTCACGAACCTTCTATTGTTACCACTTTTACCTATTCAAAGACGAACTCTGCAGATTCTGGTGTTTGGTTCTTGATAAATTCTTCAGGAGTCACCATTTGGATGACATCCACATATTCATTGTAAGAATCTCCAGAAATATAATGCTTTAATATTTGACCATTAACCACCTGTGTTGTGTCATCCTTTAGAGAAGAGATTTTGATGGCACCTGAACGGTATACTTCCTTGATAACAAAAGGTCCTTCCCATTTGGAGAGTAGTTTTCCTGCAAAAAATCTGAGACGAGACCTATACAAAAGGACTTTCTCACCAACATTGAACTCCCTTTTGAGAATCCTCCTATCATGCCATCTTTTTACTTTTTCCTTAAAGAGCCTAGCATTTTCGTAAGCTTCCCCTATCCACTCATCTAGATTACTTATATCGAGCAGTCTTTTTTCACCAGCAAGTATAAAGTCTCTATTCAACTCTTTCACTGCCAATAAGCTTTGTGTTCTAATTCTAAAGGCAAGTGACAAGCTTTCCCATAGAACATTTTGTAAGGAGACATCCCCATAGGATTTTTATAAGCATTAAGCCCACAAAGCGTCATTCAACTTTTTAGCCCAATTTTTCCTAGATCTATTGACAGTCTTCTGCAAGATAGATTTGATTTCCCTATTGGAAAGTTCTACCTGTCCACTAGTTTGAGGGTGATAAGTTGAAGCTATTATGTGGTTTGCATCTTTGAGCATTTTCAAAAAGTTCTTACCATCAGCATTGCTTGTAGGTATGGCTTCTACCCACTTTGTAACGTAGTCAACAACAACAAGAATATGAGTAAACCCTTTTGAAGGAGGAAAAGGCCCCATAAAGTCAAATCCCCAACAATCAAAAGGTTCAATAACAAGAGAATAATTCATAGGCATTTCATTGCGTCTAGAGATCTTACCTACTCGTTAGCATTCATCACAGGATAAGATAAACTTACTTGCATCTTTAAAAAAATTAGGCCAATAAAATCCAGATTGTAAAACCTTTTGTGCAGTCCTATCCCCAGCATGATGTCCTCCATAAGCACTGCCATGACATTTTCTCAATATCTCTTGTTGTTCAAATTCTGGAACACATCTTCTCATAATGCCATCTACTCCTTCCTTATATAGGTGTGGGTCATCCCAAAAGTAATGCCTTAGATCATAAAAGAATTTCCTTCTTTGCTGGCCTATAAAGGTTGGAGGCAAATACTTGGAAACAATAAAGTTACCATAATCAGCATACCAAGGATTCTCATGTGGACTTACCCTTATTGCAGCTAACTGCTCATTTGGAAAACTATCATTAACAGGCAAAGGGTCAAAAGAAATGTTTTCCAAATGAGATAAATTATCAGCAACGGGATTAGCAGCTCCTTTCCTATCCACAATATGCAGATCAAACTCTTGCAAAAGCAACACCCACCTTATAATCCTAGGCTTAGCGTCCTTCTTTGTCATAAGGTATTTAATACCTGCATGGTCAGTATGAATAGTAACCTTAGAATCAACAATATAAGGTCTAAACTTATCACAAGCAAATATTACAGCTAAGAACTATTTTTCAGTAGTAGCATTATTCTTTTGAGCAACATCTAGAGTCTTGCTAGCATAATGAATTACATTCAGCTTCTTGTCAACATGTTGTCCAAGGACAGCACCCACAACAAAGTCACTAGCATCACACATGATTTCAAAATGTAAACTCCGATCAGATGGTTGGACTATAGGAGTAGTTGTTAAAGATTTCTTCAAAGTTTCAAAAGCTGCCTTACAATTATCATCAAAAACAGAAGGTACATCTTTTTGAAGAAGATTAGTAAGGGGATTTGAAATTTTGGAGAAATCTTTAATAAATCTCCTATAGAAACCAGCATGACCAAGGATACTACGAATACCTTTGATATCTATAGGACAAGGCATCTTCTCAATTGCTTAAATTTTGGCTATCAACTTCAATACCTCTTTCAGAGATCTTATGTCCAAGAACAATTCCTTCATTAACCATGAAATGGCATTTCTCCCAGTTAAGAACAAGGTTGGTTTCCTCACATCTCTGCAAAACTTTATCAAGGTTGCCTTGTGCAGAGCAGTGGTTGAAGTTCTCCTCGGCTTCTTCTTCGTAGTATCCTCCTTCCTCCTTGTATCCTTGGTCGGTACTAGCGTCTATAAATAAATATGATGTACACAATCACCAAACAATACTTAACTACTTGCAATCATCACACAAAAGGGTCCTATAGATGATCTAGCATCATCACTAACATTACAAGATTAAAGCTTGGTTTAATTCCTTTTATTTTTAGAAAAGTAATTTCTACTCATTGAAAAACTACTTAAGATTTAATATTCTCCAAACCAAACATGGGGTCATGTTGACACATGTCATCACCACATATGTTAGTCCATGGGAATGTGATTTAAAGTGGTGTCACAATTTAATAAGGTGTTTCTCTTTTATTTTAATTAATTAAAGTGGCTAGAAATTCCTATGTAGCATTCTTTTATTACTTGAACATCATTTCTGCAAGTAAACCTATATATTTTTATATATTCTGAAAGGTATGTTTAAATGTGATTTTTGAGAGTTGGAATCAACTCAAAAGCTATTATGGTTTTAATTTGAAAAATGTTTGAATGCAGAAAAGCTTCTGCCTTGTTATTTTTACGAAGGATGATCTACAGATCCAAATGACTTGAATCCAACGGGCTTGGATTCAGCATTCCCAGACCTTTCTAACAAAATTGGTTTCATTCAATTTGGTTCACTGAATTGATCTGGGTTGATTTTTGAATCTAGGTTGAGAAGTGTGTTTGAAATAAAATGGAAAAGGTTAATTTCAAATGACTGGGCTGCGCGGGAAGCGATACTGGGCCGGCCTGCTAAGGATAGCGCTTACGCGGGCTGGTTAAGTGGCTGTCCCCACGTGTCAGTGAGACGAGGGGGTGCGAAGCGGTATGGGGCGATGTGGTGCGTTCGATCTGGTTCTAATCCAACGGCTGAGTGTCATCGTCGACGTTGGGCAACGCCAGCGAGAGAGAAACCTAGCGCAGCCAGTGGGGGTCGTTGGGGGCTCACCGGGGTTCTGGCAAGGGTCGACGAGGCGGGATAATGATGAAGTCGATGACGGCGAACCTACTGGTACCGGCAGCTTCTCCTGGGGCGGCTCCAATTGTTGGCTCCCTTCTTCTCCAGTAGCGGCGGGCTCCGGTGAAATTCCGGCGATGCGCTGCTCGCGTTGCTGCGGGAACAGGGTGGCACGATCAGTGAGGAGAGGGGAGTGAGATGGTGTGCTCAATTCGGCTGGGGGTGGCCTCTATTTATAGTGGAGCGATGGGACCGACGGGGCGCAAGGTGAGCTCGTCGTGTTCGACCGTACAGACGGCTATCGGCGTGGGCGACGGTAGGGGGCGGTGCGGTGCTCCCTGGCGATGCTCAACGACATGGTGGCGAGACATGGGGCGGTGTGGTTTGGTCGGAACGCGACGATGCTCTGCGCGTGCCCGACGGAAGATTTAATGGCGCACAGCGCGCGTGGTCCGCGCGGCGGCGAACGAGCATGTCTGCGGGGTTGCTGGGATGGTGGTGATCACGTATGCACGCGACGAGGGCGGCGCACGGTCTGTGGGCGTCGGTCGAGCGTGGCGCACGGGGCGTGCTCTCGGCATGGTTGCTGGCGAGGTTGGCATGGTTCGTGCGTGTGGTCCAGTGGCTGAAAATGTTCGAGCGCTGGATAGGGAGTGGAGATGGGATGTTGGCTTGCTCCCAGACATGCTGGCTAGGCTTGTTTCTCCTCCTAGCTAGCTGTCGACATGGGGGTGACAAGGGTGCATTCGGCCTGCTCACCATTGATGGCAATGCCAAGCTTACAGTGATGCTAAGGGTGTGCAATTGAGCTAGATGATCTACTAAAACCTAGTTGTAACCAGAAAGGGAACAAGTTAGGCTTCAATCACTGCTCACAATAGTGTTTAAGATTTTGATGATTTGTGTATGCAATGTGTTTGATGAAATGGCCGCAAGAATTCAATTTTTGAATTTTGAAAAGATTTTTGGTGGGTGTGCTTGGTTGGTGCTGGTGAGTCTGCAGATGCTTGGGTTTTGAAAGTTGAGCTTGTTTGAGTGGTTTTTGAAAAAGTGGGATCTTCTCATATGATAAAGATTCCATTTTGAATTGTCATTTAAACTATGCATTTGAAAGTTTCTGGATGATCACAAAGTGGGCCTTGATACTTTGTTATGAGTACAATCAAGGGGTGCAAAGGTCCAAACAAGTTTTTGTTAAGTTCTGAAAGTTTGGGACAGTCAAAGTAGGCATGGGAGTTAAATTGGTCAAAATGACCATTCATCCAATTTGGTTTGTTTTGATTTGTTTGTCTTTGGGAAAAGTGTGGGAATTGTTTAGATGATGTTTATTTCACCTAAGAAACATTTTACAAGGAAAGAAACACATAAACAAGGCAATTCAAAAGAATTCAAAATGGGATGCATACACACATGCATGCTTTCATATTTTTATTTAGAAAAGTTTTTGTTAACCCTAATTTTGATGATTAGAGTTTGATGATCCAAGTTTAGTATTTTTGGGATGTTACAAACCTTCCCCCCTTAAACAAAATCTCGTCCCGAGATTTGAAAAAGGACAAAAAAGATTACCTAGGATTTGAAGAGATCGGGAAACTCTGTCCTGGTGTGATCTTCGCGCTCCCAGGTAGCTTCCTCTTCTGTGTGGTTGCTCCACTGAATCTTGAGAAACTTGATGCTTCGGGTTCGGGTAGTTCGGAAAGCTTCTTCCAAAATACGGATGGGTACTTCGGTATAGGTCAGGTCATCGTTGATCTCTATGGTCCGATGATCGATATTTTTGAACACTTCGGTCTTCTCGGGGACTTCGAGACACTTGCTAAGTAATGAGATATGGAACACCTTGTGCATAGATAACATCTCTTCGGGTAGTTCCAATTGATACGACACTTCTCCTCGATGGTTCAGAATCTTGAAAGGTCCTATATATCTGGGGGCTAACTTTCCTTTGAGTTGGAAACGCTGCATTCCCTTCAATGGTGACACTTTCAGATATACAAAATCTCCTATGTTGAAGGCGAGGTCTCTACGTCTCTTGTCGGTGTAACTCTTCTGTCTGGACTGGGCAGTCTTGAGGTGCTCATGAATCTTGTGAACCTTCTCTTCTGCTTCTCGTAGGATGTCGGGTCCAAAAATCTGACTCTCTCCTACCTCCGACCAGTTCAAAGGGGTGCGACACTTCCTTCCATACATGAATTCAAATGGGGCCATTTGCAAACTGGCTTGATAACTGTTATTTTATGAAAATTCTGCAAACGGCAGACAGTCTTCCCACTTAGATCCATATTCTAGCACACATGCTCTCTGCATATCTTCGAGTACTTGGTTTACTCGCTCCGTTTGTCCATCGGTCTGAGGGTGATACGCGGTGCTGAAATCTAGGAGGGTTCCTAAACCTTCTTGGACTTTCTTACAGAATCTCGAGGTAAACTAAGTTCCTCGATCCGATACGATGTTCTTCGGGACTCCGTGCAAACTAACTATCCTAGCGATGTACAACTCCGCTAGTTTCGAACTCTAATATGTGGTCTTGACGGGCAAGAAATGGGCGACTTTGGACAATCTGTCCACTATGACCCAGATAGAGTAATTTCCCCTACTAGAAGTAGGCAGTCCAGTGGTAAAGTCCATTCCAATGGAATCCCATTTCCATTCCGGAATCTGCAAGGGTTGCAACAATCCAACGGGTCTTTGATGTCCTGCCTTGACTCGCTGACAAATGTCCCACTTGGCGATATAGCTTCCGATTTCTCTCTTCATCTTATGCCACCAAAATTGCTCTTTCAAATCCTGATACATCTTAGTTCCTCCGGGGTGGATAGAATAAAGAGTATCATGAGCCTCCTTCAGAATCACTTCTTTCAACTCAGAATCTATTGGTACACAAAGGCGTCCTTTGTACCACAGAACTCCTTCTTCGTCTTCGGTGAATCCAGGTACTTTGCCTATACCGATACAACGCTTGATTCCGTCGATACTAGCATTTCCCTTCTGAGCCTCTTTAATATGACTGATCAAAGTGGGCTGGAGTTCTATGCTAGCCAAAAAAAAACCTTCACTTACTAATTCTATTCGAAAATCTTCCATCTCTTTGTGCAGGATTGGTTGCTCCTTCAAGATCATGGAGTTCAAGCGGCACGACAATCTGCTAAGGGCATCTGCTACCACATTGGCTTTACCAGGGTGATAGTGAATGTACAGATCGTAATCCTTGATTAGCTCAATCCATCTTCTCTGTCTCATATTCAGCTCCTTCTGAGTGAATATATACTTCAGACTCTTGTGATCCGTATAGATCTCACAGCGATTTCCCATGAGGTAATGCCTCCATGCCTTTAGGGCTAGAACTACGGCTACGAGTTCGAGGTCATGGGTTGGGTAATTTTGCACATGTTGTTTCAGTTGTCGAGATAGATAAGATATGACCTTGCCTTCTTGCATTAGCACACATCCGAGACCGATCTTGGATGCGTCACAATACACATCAAAGGGCTTCGTGATATCCGGCATGATTAAGATTGGGGCTGAAATCAATCTCCTCTTGAGTTCTTGAAAACTCGCTTCACATTTGTCGGTCCATTCAAACTTCTTGTCCTTCTTCAGCAATTGGGTCATGGGTCTGGCGATACTCGAGAATCCTTCTACAAATTTGCGGTAATATCCCGCCAATCCGAGAAATGCACGAACTTGGGTTTGAGTGGTTGGGGCTTGCCAATCTTCTACATCTTTCACTTTGGCAGGGTCAACGGCAATTCCTCCGGCTGATACAATATGACCGAGGAATCCTACCTCCTGTAACCAGAATTCACATTTGCTAAACTTTGCATACAGCTGATGCCCTCTAAGGGTTCCAAGAATGTTCCTTAGGTGTAGCTCATGTTCTTCTTCCGATTTGGAATAAATCAGAATGTCATCGATGAAAACAACGACAAACTTATCCAGGAAGTCCATAAAAATCTTATTCATGAGATTCATGAAATAAGCGGGGGCATTGATTAATCCAAAATACATGACTGTATACTCGTACAATCCATATCTGGTGGTAAAGGCAGTCTTGGGAATATCTTCTGCATGAATCTTGAGTTGATGATAGCCAGTTCTAAGATCAATCTTACAAAACACTTTGGCACCGGTCAACTGATCAAACAAATCTTCTATCTTGGGCAAGGGGTACTTGTTCTTGATAGTGACATCATTCAACTTCCGATAATCCGTACACAAACGGTTACCTCCATCCTTCTTATCCACGAACAAAACAGGTGATCTCCAAGGTGACGCACTTGGTTGAATCAATCCAATTTCCAACATGGAATCCAGTTGCTTCTTTAGTTCTGACAGTTCTGACGGGTTCATACTATATGGTCTCTTGGCTATGGGTCCAGTTCCGGGGATTAGTTCAATGATAAATTCGATATCCCGATCTGGGGGCATACCGGGCAAAACATCTGGAAATACATCGGGGTATTCACAGACTATCCGGACTTGGTCAATGGTAGGTTGGGCTATACTCTTGTTGCACTTGAATTGACGAGGTAAGGTTTCAGATCTATGCTCGACTGATATTCTGGCGGTACTGGTCATGGTTATGGCTTTCTTGGCATAGTCAATCAATCCTTTATGTTTGTACATCCAATCCATTCCTAGTACTACTTCCAAACCTTTAGTTCCGAGTACTATCAGATTAGCATAAAAAATATGCCATGGATTCGGATAGGGACGGCTTTGGAAATTTGCCTAGCCTTGGTGGTTGATCCGGGAATTTGAACAATCATAACATGCTTCAGTTTGGTTGGTTGAATTTTACTAGTGCAGGCAAATTCTTCGGTGACAAATGAGTGCGATGCACCAGAATCAAAAAACAATCATGCAAGTACTGAATTAACAGAAAACATACCCAGCACGATGTCTGGCGCTTCCTGAGCTTCTTTAGCATGCATGAGAAAAAGACGGCCATTGCGGTTGAGCGAATTCCCTCGGGCAAATCTTCTTCCGGGCTGAACACGACGCTGCTGCTGAGCTGGGGCATTGGCATTGGGTGTTGCGGCATTCTTCTTGTTGGGGCACTCGTTGGAGTAGTGACCCTTATTTCCATAGTCATAACAAGTCACTTGCGACTTTTCCTTTGCTGCTACATGCACAACATTGCTTCCAGTCCTCGGGGCAGTGTTGGTGTTGGCGGTAGCATTGTTGTTGTTGAACTTGTGTGGGGCACGATTGAAATTGCTAGCGTTGTCGGGGTTGTTGTGATTTCCTCCGGGCCTAGGGTTTACACAGTTGGGATAGGTCGGACGGTTCATCGGGGGTCTGTTGGTTCTTGGGGAAAATCCGGGAGATGGGTTAGGGCGATACTTTGGGGTCTGATGGGTTCCTGGCTGATGCATCATTCGACGCTTGCGGTTCTCATTGACTTGGTTGATCTTTCCTTCCATCTGGATAGCAGAGTCGACAAGGGCTTCAATATCAGCAAAGGGGATATTGACTAACACTGTCTGCATCTAATCGTGCAGACCATTCAGGAATCTTTCTTTCTTCTTGGCCTCGGTGTCGATCTCATCTGGGGCATACCTAGCTAATGACAAGAATTTGTCACGGTATTCCACTACGGTCATCCTTCCTTGCTTCAGCTCTCTGAACTCGTCTCTCATTCTCTTGATCAAACCCGGTGGCACATGGTTTCTGCTAAACTTGACCTTGAATTCCTCCCAGGTCATCATCTGGCCTCCGGTCATTGTGCGAACACTGTTCCACAATGCCCTGGCATCTCCGGCTAGATAGTGGCTGGCGAACAGAACTTTCACGTTGGCTTCCACTCCGGCGACTTGTAGGTTATTTTCCATGGTTTGCAGCCAATCATCAGCGTCTAGGGGTTCTTCTGACTTAGTGAAAACAGGTGGGTTGGTATTCTGGAAATTCTTGAGCTTAGATCCATGGTTGTCCTGATTTCCGTGGCCTTGGTTGTTGTGGGCTAGCTGGGCTATCTGCTGCAGGGTGGCTAGGTTGGCTTGACGTTCCGCTCTTTTAGCTTCGCGGTCAGAAGTCAACATTTGCAGAATCTACAACATCGGGTCCGGGGATGAACCACTTCCTCCACGTGGCATCTGAAGATTGAGGTAGATCGTGAGAAAAGAGGGAAGTTTCTAAGGTTTTGGGTCTTCGAAAAGTTTTTAAAGTTTGACTCAGATTTTTCTAGCAACTTGCTTTTTCATTTATTCATTCATAGCACACGATACAACACACACCATGTAGGGTTCGCAGCATAGAAAACAAAAATTTTCCTACGATGTGAACTATGTACCAAGATCTATCTACTAGATACAAACAACGGACAGATGTATATCCGTAGAGAACATACCCTCGAAGACCGACAAAGCTTAACGAGTTCGACTCATGGTTGATGTAGACGATCTCTTGCCGATATCAAGATCGAGAGGAAGTCCTAGCGCCGCAAAACAGCAGCGCACCCGTGCTCGCACACACATTCGAGGCACCGAGCAATCTCCGCCTCCTCGCTCCAGTGATGCAGCGGAAGCACAACTCTTCTTGCCGAATAGCCACCGGGAACATGTATCTCGCTAGTCCAATACCATGGGGGATAAATTCTAGATGGGGAGAGAGATCCTTCACGAGGAGGTGTGAGTGAGAAGTGAGGAGAGGGGTGCCTTTTATAGGAGGAGGGGGGAACCCCAAGGGGGTGGCCGGCACATGGGGCTGCCCCCTTGCCCTCCCCTCTTCATGTGGGTGGACACCCCACTCACAAAAATCCATTCAAATCCCTCCACTCAAAATCCCACTCAAACTTGCCATTAAATTTCCACCAAATTTAATGCAAACTCTCATTAAATAAAACTATTTTATTCTATTCATAATTTTGTCAATTACTTTAATGACAAACATTCACAAATAACCCCTTGCTATAATTCTATTTCACATTCATAACCACTTTATGCAATTTCACCCGAAAACCTGTTTCGGTATCTAGTGAAATAAATTCCTGCGCTTGTTCATTCTTTCGGCATGAAACTTTTGCTCCAATTGTATGTTAGTGTCTCTTAAGTGTGTCACCCTATGGTTCGTGAATAATGCGGACATGATCGATACCCCTCTCGGATCAATAATCAGAAGCGGGATCTGGAGACCCATACTGACTCCCACACATTCAACGATGACTTTCTTGTGATCGTCGGAACCTTTTACGCTAGTATCTTAATCCCTTTGTTTCACGATATATTACATGTCCGATATTCGATCATCGGTATCTCCATACCTAGTTTGATCTCGATACTGACATGCACTCTTTTCTCGTTCCTGTGATATAACATTCTAGTGATCAAATCACTTGCTTGCAAGCTAACTAATGTGATATCACCGAGAGAGCCCAGAGTATATCTATCCATCATCGGGATGAACAAATTCCACTCTCGATCCATGGGCCTCAACATTACACTTTATTATTTATGAATCCATCTTTATAATCACCCTGTTACGGTGTGACGTTTGATGTTATCAAGAAACTCTTCCGGTGTTAGTGATTGACATGATCTCATGGTCTAAGGATTAGGATCACTTCGTAAGTTGTTATAGCAATATAAACTCAATGACTTTGATCGTAATGCTATACTTCGGATGAATGTTCATCACACCATTACACTAATGTTGTGATCCCGTTATTAACAACATCGAATGTCCATGATCGGGAAACCTTGATCATCTTGTTAATCAACGAGCTAGTTTATGAGAGAGGCATAACTAGGAACTTTCTATTTGTTTGTTAAACACACATGTATTAACGTTTCCGTATTAATACAATTATAGCATGCAAAATAAACATCTATCATATACTTGGAATACACATAATAAACACTTTATTATTGCCTCTCAGGGCATATTCTCTTTAGTCTCCCACTTGCACTAGAGACAATAATCTAGTTACATAGTGATAAATCTAACACCCATTGAGTTCTGGTGTTGATCATGTTTTGCTCTAGGGAGAGTTTTAGTCAACGGATCTGCTACATTGAGATCCGTGTGTACTTTACAAATCTTTATATCTCCATCCTTGACATGCTCGCGGATGGAGTGAACCCGGCGCTTAATATGCTTGGAATGCTTGTGAGACCTTGGCTCTTTGGCATTGGCAATGGCACCATTGTTGTCACAATATATCACCATTGGGTCCAACGCGTTTTCAACCACTCCTAGTTCGGATATGAACTGCTTCATCCAAACTGCTTCCTGAGCCGCTTCTGAAGCAGCAACATATTCGACCTCCGTTGTTGATCCGGCCACCACAGGTTGTTTGGAACTCCTCCAACTAACCGCTCCTCCATTCATGAGAAATACGTATCCGGATTGAGACTTAGAGTCATCCGGATCGGTGTCAAAGCTAGCGTCAACATAACACTTAGTGACGAGCTCTTCTTCACCTCCGTATACAAGAAACATATCCTTAGTTCTTCGTAAGTACTTAAGGATATTCTTGACCGCTATCCAGTGTTCCGAACCTGGATTCGATTGGTACCTACTAGTCAAACTAATAGCATGTGCCACATCCGGTCTTGTACATAGCATGGCGTACATTATAGA
Source organism: Avena atlantica (assembly GCA_910589765.1). Classification (NCBI taxonomy): domain Eukaryota; kingdom Viridiplantae; phylum Streptophyta; class Magnoliopsida; order Poales; family Poaceae; genus Avena; species Avena atlantica. Next base: position 30,226,026 of record OU342734.1, read on the forward strand.
GCCTATGGCTGAAGCATAGGGGACTTTGTCCATTATCTCTCTTTCTTCCGCCGAAGCCGAACTTTGAGTCTTACTCAATGTCTTGCCTTGCAACATAGGTAAGAACCCCTTCTTACTTCCGTCCATTTTAAACTTCTTTAAAATCTTATCAAGGTATGTACTTTGCGATAGCCCTATTAGGCGCCTAGATTTATCTCTATAGATCTTTATGCCTAATATGTATGAAGCTTCACCTAGGTCCTTCATTGAAAATTTGTTGTTTAGATAACTTTTAACACTGTTTAAAAGATCTATATCATCTCCGATCAATAATATGTCATCCACATATAATATCAGAAATGCCACATTGCTCCCACTCACTTTCTTGTAAATACAAGATTCTCCATAAGTTTGGACAAATCCAAACTCTTTGATCACCTCATCAAAGCGGAGATTCCAAATTCGTGATGCTTGCTTCAATCCATAGATGGATCGCTGAAGCTTGCACACCTTGTTAGCATCCTTAGGATCGACAAAACCCTTTGGTTGTATCATATACAAATCTTCTTCAATATTACAATTGAGAAACACGGTTTTGACATCCATCTGCCATATCTCATAATCGAAATATGCAGCAATTGCTAACATAATCCTAACTGACTTTAGCATTGCTACGGGAGAGAATGTCTCATCATAGTCAACTCCTTGAATTTGTCGAAACCCCTTTGCGACAAGTCGAGCTTTATAGATGGTCACATTACCATCAGCATCAGTTTTTCTTTTGAAAATCCATTTGTTCTCCATGGCCTTTCGGTCGTGAGGTAAATCCACCAAGTTCCAAACTTGATTTTCATACATGGATTCCATCTCGAATTTCATGGCTTCTAACCATTTGTTGGAATCCGGGCTCATCATCGCTTCTTCATACGTCGCAGGGTCATCATTTTCATCGACCATGAAATTCATGACAGGATTTCCGTATAGCTCGGTAGATGCACGTGTCCTGCTAGACCTACGAGGTTCGGTAGTACTTTGTTTTGGAGTTTCATGATCATTATCATTAGTTCCCCCCTCAACAGGTGAAGACAGCTCTGGAACAACTTCCAGTGCTGCGCTACTCGCCATACTTTGAAGAGAAGGTTCAATAACCTCTTCGAGTTCTACCTTCCGACTATTCACACCTTTCGTGAGAAACTCTTTCTCTAGAAAGGATCCATTCTTGGCAACAAAAACCTTTCCCTCGGATCTGTGATAGAAGGAATACCCAATAGTTTCCTTAGGGTATCCTATGAAGACGCATTTTTCCGCTTTGGGTTCGAGTTTATCCGGTTGAAGTTTCTTCACATAAACATCGCATCCCCAAACTTAAGAAATGACAGCTTAGGTTTGTTTCCAAACCACAATTCATACGGTGTCTTTTCAACGGATTTAGATGGTGCTCGATTTAAAGTGAATGAAGCAGTTTCTAGTGCATAACCCCAAAATGACAACGGCAAGTCCGTCAGAGACATCATAGATCGAACCATATCTAATAAAGTACGATTATGACGTTCCGACACATCATTTCGTTGTGGTGTTCCGGCAGGTGTGAGTTGTGAAACAATTCCACACTCTTTCATGTGAGTGCTAAACTCGTAACTTAGATACTCACCTCCACGGTCGGACCGTAGAAATTTTATCTTTCTATTACGATGATTTTCCACTTCATTATGAAATTCCTTGAACTTTTCAAAGGTTTCAGACTTGTGTTTCATCAAGTAGATATAACCGTATCTACTCAAATCATCCGTGAAAGTAACAAAATAACGATATCCACCTCGCGCCGACACACTCATTGGACCACATACACCAGAATGTATGATTTCCAATAAATCTGTCGCCCGTTCCATTGTACCGGAAAACGGCATTCTAGTCATCTTGCCCATAAGGCATGGCTCACATGTATCAAATGATTCAAAATCAAGTGATTCCAAAAGTCCATCCGAATGGAGCTTCTTCATGCGCTTAACGCCAATATGACCTAGACGGTAGTGCCACATGTATGCGGATACATAATTAAGTTTAATCCTTTTAGCATCAACATTATGAATATGTGTAACATTATCATAGAGATCTAATAGAAATAAACCATTCATCATCGGTGCATGACCATAAAAGATTTCATTCATATAAATAGAACAACCATTGTTCTCGGATTTAAATGAATAACCACTTCGCATCAAACACGATCCCGATACAATGTTCATGGTCAGTGCAGGCACCAGATAACAATTATTCAAGTTGATAACTAATCCCTATGGAAAATGGAGAGGTAGCGTTCCGACGGCGATCACATCAATGCTTGATCCATTGCCGACACGCATCTTGACCTCACCCCTTGCTAGCGGTCGCTTGTTCTGCAGCCCCTGATTCGAGTTACAAATATTAGCAACTGAACCGGTATCAAATACCTAGGTGCTACTGCAAGCACTAGTTAAGTACACATCAATAACATGTATATCATATATACCTTTGTTTGCCTTGCCGGCCTTCTTGTCTGCCAAATACTTGGGGCAGTTGCGCTTCCAGTGGCCAGTCCCCTTACAATAGTAGTACTCGGTATCAGACTTAGGTCCAACTCGGGGTTTCTTTTTAGGCACGGCAACCAGCTTGCCGCCCTTACTTCCCTTCCGTTTTCCCTTCTTGTCTTTCTTGAAACCAGTGTTCCTATTGATCATCAACACTTGATGTTCCTTTTTGATCTCCACTTCTAAAGTTTTAAGCATTGACAGAAGCTCGGGGAGAGAATTCTTCATGCCTTGCATATAATAGTTCATCACGAAGCTCTTATAGCTAGGTGGCAGAGACTGCAGAACACGATGTATGCCTAAGTCAATGGGAATCGTTATTCCCAAGGACACAAGCTTATCGTCATAACCCTACATCTTGAGTACATGCTCACTAACGGAGCTGTGCTCTTCCATCATGCAGCTAAAGAACTTTTGTCACATCCCAAGATTTTCCAAATCTTGTAATGTGAAAATAAATGAATAAAATAAAACTTTGCTTAAGTTTCAGAGCCAGAAGAAACTTTTGAACTCAAATGGAACTTCAAACCTATTTGAATTAAATAAAATCATAAAGGGATTCTTAAAGATAAATAGTTAAGAAAGGAAACAAAAAATATTTTGGATTTATTATTATTTGATCCTTTAATAAAAAGATCTATTATCAAAAGAAATGGTGGATTTATAAATAAAGAATATTTGATAAGGCCAAATTAAATCTTGACCAAAACTTTGAATTAAAACAAATTATTTTAAATAAAGTAGCAAAGGTTTAATTAAAAAAAAATAAAGGATTTATTATTTAAAATAATTAAATGTCCAAACTCTTTTAAAATAAAAGGTCTTACCAATTTAATTGAAACATCAAAACTTATTAAATTATTTAAAATAAGTTTTCTAAGTATTTTTGTATTCTTTAATAAAAAAAACCTACTAAAGTGTTTTGACTTTATTTTAGACTTCAAATAAATATCCCAATAAAACAAACCCTAGTCAATTTAAAAATGAAATTTTATTATTATATTAATTAATAAAGGACACTAAAATAAAAGGTTATTTTGTTTTATAACAAATTTCAAAATATTATATGTTTCCCAAATCAAACCTACTAATTGGGTTTTGAAAATATTTAGGTTTCAAGTAAAGATTTTATTAATAAAATCAAACCCTATTTTGATTTAATAACTAAGTTCCATTTTATTTAATTATTAATGGTCCCTAAAGTAAAAGGATTATATTATTTTAAAACAAATTTTCAAAATATTCTTTATTAACAAATAAAACCTACTGATTTGGATTTCAAATGGAAATTTATTTAAATAAATCAAACCCTATTTTTTTTTACTAAAGGTCCATTTTATTTAATTGTTAAATGGATCCTAAATTAAATATAAAAATATTATTTTATTTTTGGATCTGGTTTATGTTGCTAAACAGAACCAAAATTCAAAGTTCAAAGTTTGCTGAATGTTTGATTTGATTTGAGTGTGAATTGTTTGTTTGGAAATTCAAAACAAAAATTGAAATTAGAAAAGGAAAAAGAAAACAGACAGGAAATAAAAATAAAGCAGCCAAACAAGGCCCAGCCCAAACAGCCCACCTAGCCCAGTTTCCCCTCTCCCCGCAGAAAACGATTCGAACCAAATATTCTACCCACAGAACCAATGACTGGTGGACCTCCCCTCGTTTCTTTTTCCCACTGACCAGAGGACCCCACACTGCCCCTCCTTCTTCTCCACCCCGCGACTGCTTCTCCCTTCTCTCGTCGCCGTTGCCAGCATTGATTCACGGGCATCAATTCGCGTTAACGCCACACTTAATCCCTCCTGCAACCATACTGTTTTAATCGACCCTGATTCCTCTCCGTTTTCCCTCTGCCTTCTTCCTCCGACACGCCCCCAGGCCGCCTCGATTTCGCTCTGAGCACCCTCGGCTCCGACGACCTTCCTTGCCAAAATCCGTCCAGCACACACCTCCCCGAGCCTCCCCGAGCACCCTGGCAGCCTCCCCACTCCCAGACCTTCCTCCCCATACCACCCATTTGACCGCGGGCGCCCCAGAGCCTCGGCTACGACAAGCTTCTGAGCGCCGCCGTTTGTTTCACCTCCGACGAGCTCCTCCGGTAAATCCAGACCACCCCGACCCCTCTCGTTCACGCACACGCCTTCTTCGTGTCCTTGCGCTCCTGACCGTGTGCCTCGTTTGTCTCCGGGTGACTCCTAGCTTCGTCTTCGACTTCGACCAGAGCCGTCCGTCGCCAGTACCAACTCCGGCGAGCAATCCCGCCCAACCCAGTGCGCCCCTTCACCCACCCGTACCACGTTGAGCATCAGCGAACGTCAGCGAACCCGGTGAGCTTCCTCCCTCTCTTCCTCGCTTCCTGCCTTGCCAACGCCGCCGCCGTCTGCCCATCGCCGCCGCGCGCTGCCGCTAAGCGCCGCCAGAATTAGGTCAGGCCATCCCCAGCCATTAGATACAGATCGTAGGGGCACGATAGAGTCATTTAACGCCGAAAGGGTATGCGTTCAGAGCCGTGCGATGTAACTTAATCCAACGGCTGCCACAGTGCGATCCGAACGAAGCGGTACCGGCGAATTAGAATAGGACGCGTGTCCAGTGTTTGATTTAAATCAGATATTTGAATCAGATTGAATTGCAATTTTCAAACCATTGTAACTTTCAAACCACACATCCAAATTTTGCAAACTTTATATCAATGAATTCAGGAGAGCAAGCCCTAGCCAACCCTACCCTTAGTTTAGCAAATAGTATTTGATAAATTGTTTGATTTTGCAGATTCTTTTGTGTGCTTGCTAACATTAGAAAAATCATTTAAAAATGAATTTTGAGATCAAACCTTTGACAAATGGTTTAATGTGACCCTACTGACCCTAGGAACCAACCCTTGGTATTAAAAATGGTTTTTGTAAGATTTAGGTTAGATTAATTGACTTAGCCATTTTCTAGCCAAATAAAAAGAATAGTTTTATTTATGAAAATGTGTATGGAAAGAAAACTTTGAGAAAATAGTTTGGACCAAACCTACTGACCCAAGAACACCAAGTTTTGCAATAGAAACTCATTTGGTGAACCCTATAGACTAATGCCTTAATAAAAATATTTCTACACCACATAAAATAACACTTTGTTTTGAAAATGGTTTTTAAGAGAAACCTTTTGCAAATGACTTAGCCACTTTAGGAAATGACCATTAGATGTACCCAAATGACTATGACCCACTAGGAACCACTTTTTCAAACAAAACAAAGCTTGGCATGCTTGCATGCATTTCTTTGACTTTGTTATTTATGTGTGTTGTTTTGCTTGATTGGTAGATTGAGTTTGTGCCTTGCTTGATTGATTTGTAGTGACTTGAAGAGTGTGATTGTTGCAAAGATCAAGAAGTGAACCTATACTCTACCAAAAAGTCAAGTGATGCTTCATACTTTTTGTCCCATTATTTTCTCTATGCATTAGTGAATTTTGCTAAGTAAAACTTGCATGGATTTTGCTAAGTATGAACCTTGCTATAGGAAAACCTAGTAGATGAATCCTTAGTGGGATTTTCCTAAGTTAAAGATTCCTACTACTATCAAGCTTAGCCTAGCTAATAGAAAACATGGGTGGAAAATATATTCACACTATGGAAAAATATTCTAAGTCTGAGGACTTATGTTTTTGTTTAATAAAACAACTAAGTTAATGAATCCCCTGGGTGGAATGGGCTTGCTTGGTGGAGAATGGTTGAGTGGTTCACAATGCCATGGGCTTGGATTGTGTATCTCACTTGTGGAATGCCACCCAGGAAACAAAGGGATTTGAGATGTCAAATGTTGAGAAGCTTCAAGTGCAACCACTGGGCAATATGGGCTCTGCCATGATCATATAGGTTGCAAGAACTTAGCCATATGGACAGTGGGTGGTAGTGTTTGATAGGTTGGAACGCGTCCATTTTGGTCTAAGGGAAGGCTTCTGAAAGATCTTGTCTTGGGAAACCAAGTCTTGTGGGGAAAGTGCACCACCTCTGCAGAGTGTAAAATCTAAGTACTTAGCCATGTCCCTGGTAAAGGACAAATTGAGCATCAAGACATGGAAGAAATCAAGAATCTCATCATTCAAATTTCTAAGTTAAAATCTTGTGGTTTGAACAAGGGTTGTTTGAATTCTTCAATCATTGATGGAGAGATGGCTTGGTACAAGGATCTTGAAATCTTTGATTGAGGAAAATGATTTTGTCAAGCAAAAACTTAGTATTTTCAAAATGATAAGAAAAATCTATTTTGAGCAATGCAAGCCTCAACTCCACTTAGCCAAATGCATATAGATGATAGACTCCACTATACTACCATAGTATCACTTGCCAATACAATTCAAATGTATTGACCCTTTGTGGTTGTAACTTGTATGTTGCAGGTTTGATTGATTTTAGTGAAGATTGTTTGATTAGGATTACAAAGTCTACAACCAACATCTGCCTGTGGCACTTTGAAGATGAAGGACCACTTGACCATAGCTATTCCGCTGCAATGTAATGAAATAGCCTAATGAGCTATGTTTGATGTAATAAACTTATGTTATTCCTGGTTATAAAGTTATATTATGACCTTTGTTTCTTGATATTACATCTTAACTGTGGATGCTAGCTATTGATCCAGGGACTAGCATTGTAAAACACAGGAGGGATCTACCTTAACAGGTTGAGGCCTCTTACAGATGGTATCAGAGCATCGTGTTGCCTGTAGGATTTGTAAACCTAGGATTGGACAAAAACCCTTAGAAAAATAGGAGTTGTTTTGTTCCAAAAACTTATTTACAAAAACTTGTAAACTCTTTCCTCTACAATTTTGGTTTCAACTCGACATCTCTTCTATTTCAACTTGATGGAAAAACCTACCCCATGGCCAAAGACTACACCATGTGCAAAGGACTTCTTCAACATCTTCAGCTCTAATGACATCAACATCTTCAGCATATTCCCCAAGGTCTTCCAACTTGAAAACTATTAAGGATCACAAGTGAAACAAGTAAATCTTGCTCAAGAGTTAGAGACTGAGGGAATGCAAAATAAGAAGAAACCAACAACAACTTTGAAGTATTGTGACCAAAAGTTCTTCTCAAAAGAAACCATGATCCCATACAAGAAGAAGGAAGGAAGGATCACAAGGAAACCATGTAGATGGACCACCATAATTTAGTTAAGATAAACCACCAACTTATGTGGTGTAACAAAAATATTTTGTTGCCTAAGTATGTGCTTGAACCTTGTTTGAGTGAAATGTTGGTTTGTAATTGCATGCACATTGCTTGTGTGAATTGTGCTGTGTGTGAGTAGAATTGATTCCTTAGAAATATCTTGCCCATTCTAATCTCCCTTCAACCCAAACAGATGACTACCCCAAAGGACTCCAAGGTTGATGACACCAACACCAACCAAGATGACAGCTTAGGAGAACTCTTAGCAACCCAGCATCAGTTGAACCAACTGACAGCTCAGTTCCTAGCCAACAATAGTAATGAAGACCCAGCACTTCAAAAGTTTTTGGAGGAACAATCCCAATTGATGCTTAAGGTGACTAATCAAATGATTAGCATGGAAGAAAATTATCCTAGAAGAGGGTATGATAGCAAGGATGACAAGAATGTTGTTCTAGATGGAGCCCCAGCTTGCACAATATGTGGAGACAAGGATCATGCTTCCAAGGAGCATGAAGGCCAATGCCCCAATTGTGATGAAGACCATTCTGTTGGTGAATGCCCTACCTCTCAAGCTACTTGCTACCTTTGTGAAGGAAGTGATCATACTCCTGGCCTATGCCCAATCTATGCCATGGTGGAACAAAGGAAACAAGAAGGATCCAAGTCTACCAAAGGAAAAGGACCACTTCTACCTCCTAACAAGATGACCCAATTCAAAGGATCTAGAAAAATCAAGAAGCCCAAGCAAGACATGAGCCTTGTACAATGTCGTAAATGTAAGGAAATGGGACACTACTCTAGTGGATGCCCAGGGAACATAAAGAATAAAGGAATTGACCAGGTGTGGTGTAATAACTGTAATGAACCAGGTCACTATGTAGCAACTTGCCCAAAAGAGCAACGCAAAGAACTCAAGGACATTAATTGCTTCAACTGCAAGAACCCAGGACACTATGCAAGCAACTGTCCAGAAAGGATGAAGAACAAGTTGAACAAGCCTATGGAGAAACTCAATCTTGGCCCATGAGTCCAGTATAGGAATAAAGCCAAAGTTTGACATAGAAAATTTCCAGGACCCAAGAAGGCCAATATGTAATTTTTGTTTGAAAAATTTTAAGGATGGTAGAACCCTAGTTGCTTGAACTTGCTTGAAACCCTAACCTCCTCAAATCTCGGGACGAGATTTATTTTAAGGGTGGTAGCCTGTCACATCCCAAGATTTTCCAAATCTTGTAATGTGAAAATAAATGAATAAAATAAAACTTTGCTTAAGTTTCAGAGCCAGAAGAAACTTTTGAACTCAAATGGAACTTCAAACCTATTTGAATTAAATAAAATCATAAAGGGATTCTTAAAGATAAACAGTTAAGAAAGGAAACAAAAAATATTTTGGATTTATTATTATTTGATCCTTTAATAAAAAGATCTATTATCAAAAGAAATGGTGGATTTATAAATAAAGAATATTTGATAAGGCCAAATTAAATCTTGACCAAAACTTTGAATTAAAACAAATTATTTTAAATAAAGTAGCAAAGGTTTAATTAAAAAAAAATAAAGGATTTATTATTTAAAATAATTAAATGTCCAAACTCTTTTAAAATAAAAGGTCTTACCAATTTAATTGAAACATCAAAACTTATTAAATTATTTAAAATAAGTTTTCTAAGTATTTTTGTATTCTTTAATAAAAAAAACCTACTAAAGTGTTTTGACTTTATTTTAGACTTCAAATAAATATCCCAATAAAACAAACCCTAGTCAATTTAAAAATGAAATTTTATTATTATATTAATTAATAAAGGACACTAAAATAAAAGGTTATTTTGTTTTATAACAAATTTCCAAATATTATATGTTTCCCAAATCAAACCTACTAATTGGGTTTTGAAAATATTTAGGTTTCAAGTAAAGATTTTATTAATAAAATCAAACCCTATTTTGATTTAATAACTAAGTTCCATTTTATTTAATTATTAATGGTCCCTAAAGTAAAAGGATTATATTATTTTAAAACAAATTTTCAAAATATTCTTTATTAACAAATAAAACCTACTGATTTGGATTTCAAATGGAAATTTATTTAAATAAATCAAACCCTATTTTTTTTACTAAAGGTCCATTTTATTTAATTGTTAAATGGATCCTAAATTAAATATAAAAATATTATTTTATTTTTGGATCTGGTTTATGTTGCTAAACAGAACCAAAATTCAAAGTTCAAAGTTTGCTGAATGTTTGATTTGATTTGAGTGTGAATTGTTTGTTTGGAAATTCAAAACAAAAATTGAAATTAGAAAAGGAAAAAGAAAACAGACAGGAAATAAAAATAAAGCAGCCAAACAAGGCCCAGCCCAAACAGCCCACCTAGCCCAGTTTCCCCTCTCCCCGCAGAAAACGATTCGAACCAAATATTCTACCCACAGAACCAATGACTGGTGGACCTCCCCTCGTTTCTTTTTCCCACTGACCAGAGGACCCCACACTGCCCCTCCTTCTTCTCCACCCCGCGACTGCTTCTCCCTTCTCTCGTCGCCGTTGCCAGCATTGATTCACGGGCATCAATTCGCGTTAACGCCACACTTAATCCCTCCTGCAACCATACTGTTTTAATCGACCCTGATTCCTCTCCGTTTTCCCTCTGCCTTCTTCCTCCGACACGCCCCCAGGCCGCCTCGATTTCGCTCTGAGCACCCTCGGCTCCGACGACCTTCCTTGCCAAAATCCGTCCAGCACACACCTCCCCGAGCCTCCCCGAGCACCCTGGCAGCCTCCCCACTCCCAGACCTTCCTCCCCATACCACCCATTTGACCGCGGGCGCCCCAGAGCCTCGGCTACGACAAGCTTCTGAGCGCCGCCGTTTGTTTCACCTCCGACGAGCTCCTCCGGTAAATCCAGACCACCCCGACCCCTCTCGTTCACGCACACGCCTTCTTCGTGTCCTTGCGCTCCTGACCGTGTGCCTCGTTTGTCTCCGGGTGACTCCTAGCTTCGTCTTCGACTTCGACCAGAGCCGTCCGTCGCCAGTACCAACTCCGGCGAGCAATCCCGCCCAACCCAGTGCGCCCCTTCACCCACCCGTACCACGTTGAGCATCAGCGAACGTCAGCGAACCCGGTGAGCTTCCTCCCTCTCTTCCTCGCTTCCTGCCTCGCCAACGCCGCCGCCGTCTGCCCATCGCCGCCGCGCGCTGCCGCTAAGCGCCGCCAGAATTAGGTCAGGCCATCCCCAGCCATTAGATACAGATCGTAGGGGCACGATAGAGTCATTTAACGCCGAAAGGGTATGCGTTCAGAGCCGTGCGATGTAACTTAATCCAACGGCTGCCACAGTGCGATCCAAACGAAGCGGTACCGGCGAATTAGAATAGGACGCGTGTCCAGTGTTTGATTTAAATCAGATATTTGAATCAGATTGAATTGCAATTTTCAAACCATTGTAACTTTCAAACCACACGTCCAAATAGGACGCGTGTCCAGTGTTTGATTTTTGCAGATTCTTTTGTGTGCTTGCTAACATTAGAAAAATCATTTAAAAATGAATTTTGAGATCAAACCTTTGCCAAATGGTTTAATGTGACCCTACTGACCCTAGGAACCAACCCTTGGTATTAAAAATGGTTTTTGTAAGATTTAAGTTAGATTAATTGACTTAGCCATTTTCTAGCCAAATAAAAAGAATAGTTTTATTTATGAAAATGTGTATGGAAAGAAAACTTTGAGAAAATAGTTTGGACCAAACCTACTGACCCAAGAACACCAAGTTTTGCAATAGAAACTCATTTGGTGAACCCTATAGACTAATGCCTTAATAAAAATATTTCTACACCACATAAAATAACACTTTGTTTTGAAAATGGTTTTTAAGAGAAACCTTTTGCAAATGACTTAGCCACTTTAGGAAATGACCATTAGATGTACCCAAATGACTATGACCCACTAGGAACCACTTTTTCAAATAAAACAAAGCTTGGCATGCTTGCATGCATTTCTTTGACTTTGTTATTTATGTGTGTTGTTTTGCTTGATTGGTAGATTGAGTTTGTGCCTTGCTTGATTGATTTGTAGTGACTTGAAGAGTGTGATTGTTGCAAAGATCAAGAAGTGAACCTATACTCTACCAAAAAGGCAAGTGATGCTTCATACTTTTTGTCCCATTATTTTCTCTATGCATTAGTGAATTTTGCTAAGTAAAACTTGCATGGATTTTGCTAAGTATGAACCTTGCTATAGGAAAACCTAGTAGATGAATCCTTAGTGGGATTTTCCTAAGTTAAAGATTCCTACTACTATCAAGCTTAGCCTAGCTAATAGAAAACATGGGTGGAAAATATATTCACACTATGGAAAAATATTCTAAGTCTAAGGACTTATGTTTTTGTTTAATAAAACAACTAAGTTAATGAATCCCCTGGGTGGAATGGGCTTGCTTGGTGGAGAATGGTTGAGTGGTTCACAATGCCATGGGCTTGGATTGTGTATCTCACTTGTGGAATGCCACCCAGGAAACAAAGGGATTTGAGATGTCAAATGTTGAGAAGCTTCAAGTGCAACCACTGGGCAATATGGGCTCTGCCATGATCATATAGGTTGCAAGAACTTAGCCATATGGACAGTGGGTGGTAGTGTTTGATAGGTTGGAACGCGTCCATTTTGGTCTAAGGGAAGGCTTCTGAAAGATCTTGTCTTGGGAAACCAAGTCTTGTGGGGAAAGTGCACCACCTCTGCAGAGTGTAAAATCTAAGTACTTAGCCATGTCCCTGGTAAAGGACAAATTGAGCATCAAGACATGGAAGAAATCAAGAATCTCATCATTCAAATTTCTAAGTTAAAATCTTGTGGTTTGAACAAGGGTTGTTTGAATTCTTCAATCATTGATGGAGAGATGGCTTGGTACAAGGATCTTGAAATCTTTGATTGAGGAAAATGATTTTGTCAAGCAAAAACTTAGTATTTTCAAAATGATAAGAAAAATCTATTTTGAGCAATGCAAGCCTCAACTCCACTTAGCCAAATGCATATAGATGATAGACTCCACTATACTACCATAGTATCACTTGCCAATACAATTCAAATGTATTGACCCTTTGTGGCTGTAACTTGTATGTTGCAGGTTTGATTGATTTTAGTGAAGATTGTTTGATTAGGATTACAAAGTCTACAACCAACATCTGCCTGTGGCACTTTGAAGATGAAGGACCACTTGACCATAGCTATTCCGCTGCAATGTAATGAAATAGCCTAATGAGCTATGTTTGATGTAATAAACTTATGTTATTCCTGGTTATAAAGTTATATTATGACCTTTGTTTCTTGATATTACATCTTAACTATGGATGCTAGCTATTGATCCAGGGACTAGCATTGTAAAACACAGGAGGGATCTACCTCAACAGGTTGAGGCCTCTTACAACTTTTCTGAAGCGTTCTAGATCTCTACAGCAGCATGTGTGTCGAAAATCATTTTCAACTTACCCATTGTATCAAATGCATTGTCGTTTTCGAAATGTTTTCGAAGTTCCGGCTCTAGCCCATACAATATGCTGCAATGAACTAAGTTGTGGTCCTCCTGACGAGTCTGATAGACATTCTTCTCCTCGTCAGGGGCATCCTCAAAGGGTGGGGGGCCTAGCGGCGCTTCTAGCACATATTGCTTTTCTGCAGCATAGAGGAGAATCCTCAAATTCATGGCCCATTCGGTAAAGTTGCTACCGTTCGTTGCAAGTTTCTCTTTCTCCATGAACACATTGAAATTAAAAGCAGGTGGTGCCATCTACAACAGAATTTGTAAAGTTTAGACTAAGTTTATGATAGATTGAGTTCAACTAATCCATATTACGAATGAACTCCCACTCAAAAACGACATCCCTCGTGCCTTTTTGGTGACTACATGAACCAAATCCACTACACCAAGTCCGATCATCACGTGAGTCGGTATAGCTTCAAAGGCGAGCATCAAATGGGCATCATATCTACTATATGACTCATGCTTAACCTTTCGGTCCGAGTTCCGAGGCCATGTCTGTACATGCTAGGCTCGCCAAGTTAGAACCTTAGTATTCGCGTGTGTAACTGTTTTACACCCGAAATATGGTCGTGGATCCAAGAACACCCGATCATCACGTGATGTCTTAGAGCGACAAAACCATAATCGGTGCATACTAAAGGAAGAACACATTCTTATCTTGATATTTAAATGAGGGATCATCTTATTATGCTAACAAAGCGCTAAACAAGCAATATAATATGCTATCAAACATCACATGTTTATTAGTGAAATGATATGGTTCCCGCATATGATCTCTATCATGTGCATCGTGGTATGATCACTATCATACCTATATGTCTAAGTCCAAGGTCTATGGAGATTACACGTTATGTATGTTGTAAGAGTATCATCTCATACTTCTACTTACAACATCACCATATCATAACACTAGCCCAGCAACAATCTAAACTACCCGCCTCTAATTTATCCATTGCAAGTTTTACGTGGCTTAGGGCTTTCGAGATAGAACCGTTCTTACCTACGAACATGAACCACAACGAGGATAACCAAATTGTTGACAACTCGTTTCAAAATAAATATTGACTATAGTAGGAGAGACAGACACCTGCTAGCCACTTATGCAAACTAGTTGCATGTCAAGCGTGGAACAGGTCTCATGGTCGAGGACATGTAAAGTTTGTCCAGGCCGCTTAATCCTACTATGCCACCAATATCCAAAATTACAACTAAGGAGCAATAACATGATCATCATCGCCCACATACTCATATGTGTACTACCCGTGTAAAGAATCTACGCATAGATCCGGCTCTGATACCAATGTAGGGTTCGCAGCATAGAAAACAAAAAATTTCCTACGATGTGAACTATGTACCAAGATCTATCTACTAGATACAAACAACGGGCGGATGTATATCCGTAGAGAACATACCCTTGAAGACCGACAAAGCTTAACGAGTTCGACTCGTGGTTGATGTAGACGATCTCTTGCCGATCTCAAGATCGAGAGGAAGTCCTAGCGCCGCAAAACAACAGCGCATCCGTGCTCGCACACACGTTCAAGGCACCGAGTAACCTCCTCCTCCTCGCTCCAGCGATGCAGCGGAAGCACAACTCTTTCTTGCCGAATAGCCATCGGGAACATGTATCTCGCTAGTCCGAGACCATGGGGGATAAATTCTAGAGGGGGAGAGAGATCCTTCACGAGGAGGTGTGACTGAGAAGTGAGGAGAGGGGTGCCTTTTATAAGAGGAGGGGGAACCCCAAGGGGGTGGCCGGCGCATGGGTGGACACTCCACTCACAAAAATCCATTCAAATCCCTCCACTCAAAATCCCACTCAAACTTGCCATTAAATTTCCACCAAATTTAATGCAAACTCTCATTAAATAAAATCTATTATTTTATTCAGAATTTTGTCAATTAATTTAATGACAAACATTCACAAATAACCCCTTGCTTGAATTCTATTTCACATGCATAACCACTTTATGCAATTTCACCTGAAAACCTGTTTCGGTATCTAGTGAAATAAATTCCTGCGCTTGTTCATTCTTTCGGCATGAAACTTTTGCTCCAATTGGATGTCGGTGTCTCTTAAGTGTGTCACCCTACGGTTCGTTAATAATGCGGACATGATCGAGACCCCTCTCGGATCAATAATCAGAAGCGGGATCTGGAGACCCATACTGACTCCCACACATTCAACGATGACTTTCTTGTGATCGTCGGAACCTTTTACGCTAGTATCTTAATCCCTTTGTTTCACGATATATTACATGTCCGAGATTCGATCATCGGTATCTCCATACCTAGTTTGATCTTGTTAATGACATGCACTCTTTTCTCGTTCCCGTGATATAACATTCTAGTGATCAAATCACTTGCTTGCAAGCTAACTAATGTGATATCACTGAGAGGGCCCATAGTATATCTATCTGTCATCGGGATGAACAAATTCCACTCTCGATCCATGGGCCTCAACATAACACTTTATTAGTTCTGAATCCATCTTTATAATCTACCTGTTACGGTGTGACGTTTGATGTTATCAAGAAACTCTTCCGGTGTTAGTGATTGCCATGATCTCATGGTCTAAGGATTAGGATCACTTCGTAAGTTGTTATAGCAATATAAACTCAATGACTTTGATCGTAATGCTATATTTCATATGAATGTTCATCACACCATTACACTAATGTTGTGATCCCGTTATTAACAACATCCAATGTCCATGATCAGGAAACCTTGATCATCTTGTTAATCAACGAGCTAGCTTATGAGAGAGGCATAACTAGGAACTTTCTGTTTGTTTATTAAACACACATGTATTAACGTTTCCGTATTAATACAATTATAGCATGCAAAATAAACATCTATCATATACTTGGAATACACATAATAAACACTTTATTATTGCCTCTCAGGGCATATTCCCTTCACACCACAACAAAGAAAAACAGACGGTTTTAAGAACCATTCTGAAAACTACGATAGAGTGGGACCGAATACTACTCACTACGCTAGTGCTCAAGTGGTACTACTCCTCGGAATCTGTGGCTTCATCATCCTCATCATCATCATCGATGAAGGCAAAATCATCCTCATCGGTGAAGAAGTCCATAGCCTGATCCTCTAGAAAATCATCGTCATCGCTGAGATAGGAGTAGGGGTCTCCACGAAGATCCTCTCCGGCATCTCCCTTTCCTCCAACTGCATGGCTCTCTCATGGATGGTCTCCTCCAAAGATGAGATACGATGGCGAAGACGGGCAATAATTCGCTCCTTATTGTCGAGCTGACGGCGGCGAGACTTGCGATCCTTTTCTAGCATGGCGATGGTTTGATCCTTCGTTTTGATGATGGCAGACTAGTGGTTGGAGTAGTCATGGCAGTTATCTAACTCCTGCTGACGATCGTACATCATGAAGCTAAGTGGTCCACTTGGGTCTTCAGCTCAGGGTGGTATGGGGCTTCCAGTGGTTGTCCATTTGCATCACGCCTTGGGCAAAACTCAAAGCGAGTTCCCTTGATCTGATTGATGCTCTGCCCACACAGACGAGAAAGAGCTTCCTGCATGGCCCTGGCAAGTCCGTCGAGCCAGTTGTTCTCTCTTAAGGTAAACTGAATTCCCTCAGCAGTGGGAGGTTCAATCTTTCCTCGGAGACTTGCAACAATTAGCCACTGCAGATCTTCTCCTCCTTGATCATTGAGATGAGCTCCGAAGAACTCGGGGTGCGGACGCTCCAGAAGTTCCGAAAGCTGGTCCAAATCCCTCTCAAAGATAAGGTATCCTCCATTCCCCAACTGATAAAACTTGCTGTACTTCACATCCATCTATAAGAATATAGGATGAGTAGGTTAGTAGAGTGGTCAAGTGTGTCAAATTTTATGTATTTTGCAAGAGTTTTTGAGGAACATGAATTTTCATGAAAGAATCAAAGGGATAAGAATGAGAATAAGTTTTTGTAAATATTTGTTTTCTTTGGTTTTGAAACTAAGTTTTTGATTCAAACGTCCAGTCTAACTAGGGTCTCCTATAGTCAGGATGGCTCTGATACCAACTTGTCAACACCCGAATTTTTAATCCCAGATGCCTGTTATGCCATACATCACAATCCCAGGATTACCATTTTTGCGAGGCATAACAGATTTGGATACCACAGTACATCATCCATTACAAACCATACATAAGGTCTTACACAAATAAGGATCTCATGATCCAGTTCTTAATACAACTCAAGCAGCAGAATAACGTAATAATAACGGTAGCGTAGGCGAAGCTCCATCTTCGGGGTCACAGGCAATGCTGACGATGGGAGATGATCCTAGTTGTCGTAACCTTCCTGGGGTCCATCCTCCAGGTACTCCTCTTCATAGTCTGGCCACGGGAATAGCCAAGGACAAAGCCATGAGTACTCTTTAAGTACTCGCAAACTAATACTAACAAGTGGAGGGGTTTTTGTAGTAGGACACTAAGCTCTAGGGTTGTTTTGCAAAAATCCATATTTACCTCTACTAAGTTCAGAAGAAAAGAATGCTAGTTGAAGTTTTATAACACCTAAGTGGGAACTTGTATTTCATATCACAACTCTGTTGGCGTCAAGTCAAAATCTCAATTAATTTCACAAGTCATTTTGAAAACATCTGACGGGGGAACAGTATGGCCACTCCAACTGTCCATGACCACGGACGCGGCTATTCGAATAGTTTGACACTCTACAGAGATTGTACACTTTCACCACAACATTCGATAAACCCGACAGGAACAAATCCTGAATTCACCATACTCAGTATGCGGATAATCAATCCTAACCTTTCAATTACACGCCCTAGTATAAGCACCTCTCTTGTGAGTTTGGCCGCCCAACCATGACCAACTGTCATCTTGGGTACTGCACAGGTGGACAATCTTCACAAGGTAGCCTCAGCTCATACCTTGGCCGGGAGGGAACTAATACTAAGGTATATAAGTTTCCAGTCAAGCCCTACCCAATCTTCGGGTATTGTGGTTGTACGTTAAAATTGGAATGGTATCGCATCCAAACAACCATCAGTTTTATAAAGGGCTAAGGCTCATGCCTCAACATTTTCATCACCAAAATCATCAGGTGTTCGAAAACACATGTCAAAATATCTCAGTAGAATGATCCATCATTCTAAGGTTTTCATAACCATTTTCACCAAGTATTCCCATCTAATGTTGATCAAGTTTTATGCTTATCACTAGCATCTACAAGTGGGGGTAAGTACTAATGAGGGGTGGTAAACTAGTGGAGTTTCAACTAAGTTTAATCTCATGCCTTAGGATGACATCAAGATTATCTAGTTTAGGCCTAATTTTATGCTCTTTATGCAACCTTCAATTATCCTTCTAGTATCTACCATTTATTCCAGTAAACTCTAAGTAAGATCTTTGATAAAGAAATAAAGTAATAAACTTGCAAGTAAAACTAGGATTGGTTTATCAAGGGGTTATGATCATATATGCTTTAAGGCATATAGTGGGCATGGTAGAAAGCAGGTATTAGCTTGCACATCCAACTAGTAGTATTAGGCTTGCTAAAGTAGAGTATCTTGCAAGTGTTAGCTTGCCTTGTGCATAGCAGTGGTTGAAGTTCTCCTCGTCTTCTTCTTCGTAGTATCCTCCTTCCTCCTCGTATCCTTGGTCGGTACTAGCGTCTATAAATAAATACGATGTACACAATCACCAAACAATACTTAACTACTTGCAATCATCACACAAAAGGGTCCTATAGATGATCTAGCATCATCACTAACATTACAAGATTAAAGCTTGGTTTAATTCCTTTTATTTTTAGAAAAGTAATTTCTACTCATTCAAAAACTACTTAAGATTTAATATTCTCCAAACCAAACATGGGGTCATGTTGACACATGTCATCACCACATATGTTAGTCCATGGGAATGTGATTTAAAGTGGTGTCAATATTTAATAAGGTGATTTAAAGTGGTGTCACAATCTAGAAATGCCTATGTAGCATTCTTTTATTACCTGAACATTATTTCTGCAAGTAAACCTATATATTTTTATATATATTGAAAGGTATGGTTAAATGTGATTTTTGAGAGTTGGAATCAACTCAAAAGCTATTATGGTTTTAATTTGAAAAATGTTTGAATGCAGAAAATCCTCTGCTTTGTTATTTTTACCAAGGATGATCTACAGATCCAAATGACTTGAATCCAACGGGCTTGGATTCAGCATTCCCAGACCTTTCTAACAAAATTGGTTTCATTCAATTTGGTTAAATGAATCAATCTGGGTTGATTTTTGAATCTAGGTGCAGAAGTGTGTTTGAAATAAAATGGAAAAGGTTAATTTCAAATGACTGGGCTGCGCGGGAAGCGATACTGGGCCGGCCTGCTAAGCACAGCGTTTACGCGGGCTGGTTAAGTGGTTGTCCCCATGTGTCAGTGAGACGAGGGGGTGCGAAGTGGTATGGGGCGATGTGGTGCGTTCGATCTGGTTCTAATCCAACGGCTGAGAGCATCGTCGACGTTGGGCAACGCCGGCGAGACAGAAACCTAGCGCGGCCAGTGGGGTCGTTGGGGTCTCACCGGGGTTCAGGCGAGGGTCGGCGAGGCGAGCGAACGACGAAGTCAACGACGGCGAACCTCCTGG
The DNA here is from genome assembly GCA_910589765.1 of Avena atlantica. Lineage (NCBI taxonomy): Eukaryota > Viridiplantae > Streptophyta > Magnoliopsida > Poales > Poaceae > Avena > Avena atlantica. The sequence goes on from OU342734.1 coordinate 30,245,899, forward strand.
TACCGGCAGATTCTCCTGGGGCGGCTCCAATCGATGGCTCCCTTCTTCTCCAGTAGCGGCGGGCTCCGGTGAAATTCCGGCGATGCGCTGATCGCCTTGCTCCGGGAACGGGGTGGCACGATCAGTGAGGAGAGGGGAATGAGATGGTGTGCTCAATTCGGCTGGGGGTGGCCTCTATTTATAGTGGAGCAAGGGGACCGACGGGGCACAAGGTGAGCTCGTTGTGGTCGATGGTACAGACGGCTATCGGCGTGGGCGACGGTAGGGGCCGGTGAGGTGCTCCCTGGCGATGCTCAACGACATGGTGGCGAGACGTCGGGCGGTGTGGTTTGGTTGGAACGCGACGATGCTCTATGCGTGCCCGACAGAAGATTTAATGGCGCACAGCGCGTGTGGTCCGTGCGGCGGCGAACGAGCATGTATGCGGGGTTGCTAGGATGGTGGTGATCACGTATGCACGCGGCGAGGGCGACGCGCGGTCTGTGGGCGTCGGTCGAGCGTGGCGCACGGGGCGTTCTCTCGGCATGGTTGCTGGCGAGGTTGGCATGGTTCGTGTGTGTGGTCCAGTGGCTGGCAACGTTCGAGCGCTGGACAGGGAGTGGCGGTGGGATGTTGGCTTGCTCCCAGACATGCTGGCTAGGCTTGTTTCTCCTCCTATCTAGCTGTCGACATGGGGGTGACAAGGGTGCATTCGGCCTGCTCACCATTAATGGCAATGCGAAGCTTACAGTGATGCTAAGGGTGTGCAATTGAGCTAGATGATCTACTAAAACATAGTTATAACCAGAGAGGGAACACGTTAGGCTTCAATCACTGCTCACAATAGTGTTTAAGATTTTGATGATTTGTGTATGCAATGTGTTTGATGAAATGGCCGCAAGAATTCAAGTTTTGAATTTTGAAAAAAAAATTGGTGGGTATGCTAGGTTGGTGCTGGTGAGTCTGCGGATGCTTGGGTTTTGAAAGTTGAGCTTGTTTGAGTGGTTTTTGAAAAAGTGGGATCTTCTCATATGATAAATATTCCATTTTGAATTGTCATTTAAACTATGCATTTGAAAGTTTCTGGATGATCACAAAGTGGGCCTTGATACTTTGTTATGATTACAATCAAGGGGTGCAAAGGTCCAAACAAGTTTCTGTTAAGTTCTGAAAGTTTGGGACAGCCAAAGTAGGCATGGGAGTTAAATTGGTCAAAATGACCATTCATCCAATTTGGTTTGTTTTGATTTGTTTGTCTTTGGGAAAAGTTTGGGGATTGTTTAGATGATGTTTATTTCACCTAAGAAACATTTTACAAGCAAAGAAACACATAAACAAGGCAATTCAAAAGAATTCAAAATGGGATGCATACACACATGCATGCTTTCATATTTTTATTTAGAAAATTTTTTTGTTAACCCCAATTTTGATGATTAGATTTTGATGATCCAAGTTTAGTATTTTTGGGATGTTATAATCAGGTAAAGGTTTTAATTCGAAAACAGGGTCCCCTTTGGGTGAAAATGTGGTACCCAAATCTTCCATAGGTAAATTATGCTTAAGTAACTCAGGCTGACGAAGGAAAACCTCATCAATCTCATTTCTTTCATTCATAAAGGCATCACTTTCATGATCTTCCATGAACTGCTGCAAAGCATTTTTAGGAGCAAGAGAAATATCACATAGTTGTTCAACCTTGAAATCCTCATCATGTAATTCACTTTCATAAGGGGTTTTGGCAAATTTGGAAAAATTAAACTCATAAGATTCTCCAGCAAACTTAGTCAAAACTTTTTCCTTCCTACAATCTATGATAGCCCCACAAGTATTAAGGAAGGATCTACCAAAGATGATAGGATAAGTTTTACTAGCTTCTTTACTAAGTACTAGAAAATCAGCAGGATATTTAATCTTACCACAAAGGACCTCCACATCTCTTACAATACCAATGGGGCAAACTTGCTCTCTATTAGAAAGGTGAATAACCACATCAATGTCCTCAAGCTCACAAGGACCAATCTCGTTCATAATTTCCCTGTAAAGCTCATAAGTAATAGCACTAGAACTAGCACCAATATCACATAAACCATAGTAGCATAAGAAGCATCTAGTAAATATTTATCATGAAGAGAAAGCCTAGCATAAAAGTTATTGAGAATAATATTATTAGGGAGTTCATGAATATGACATTTAAGCATTAGTAGCTTCAATCTACCCCAAGCTTGGGTTGTACTCTCTCCATCAAGAGGCCAAAAGTTATATATAAGACTTCTATCCTCATGGATTTCACTCAGAGGAAAAAATTTAGAGTAAAAGAGAGATGCCATCTCCTCCCATTCCATGGATTGTCCATTCTTCAGAAGCTTATACCATACCTCAGCTCTCCCTTTCAAGGATATGGAGAGTAACTTCTTCTTCACCTGTTTAGTTGTAATACCTGCACACTTAAACAACCCGCATAATTCATGGATATAAAGCAAGTGATCATCGGGATGGACAATTCCATCCCCAAAATAGTAATTATCTATAACACGATTAATAATACTTGTAGGTATCTTAAAAGGACCAATCTCAATAGGAGGTGGTTCATCTACTACCCTACCAGCAGTAGTAGTTTTCCCAAATAGAAAACCAAGTGGGTTATCCATATTGGAAACAAAGTAACAAGCAGTAACAAAAGCAATACTCACAGTAAAAGTTTCCCTTACAAGTTCCACTCTTCAATAGCGCTTCACTCCCCGGCAACGGCGCCAGAAAATAGTCTTGATGACCCACAAGTATAGGGGGTGTATCGTAGTACTTTCGATAAATAGGAGTGTCGATCCCAACGAGGAGCAGAAGGTGCTGAACAGTGGTATGGAGCAGGAAATCCCTGTGAATACTTAGCAAATAGATTTTTAGCGGTTTTCTTTCAAGGCAACAAAATAAAGAGAAGTAACAGAAGTAACAAACAAATGGAGCAAGTGGCCCAATCCTTTCTTAGCAAAGGACAAGACGGTGGAAATACTTGTAAGTACCAAACGTTCTCGAGGACGCATGGGAATTCTGTCAAGTACTTTCGCTTCAAATAGCTGAGTACTCTTTGGTGTTTGTAAGTGTTGTGTGGGTGAACCTGTGCTAACATATTGCCCTTCCTAGGACTAATACATACTTGTGATTAAACCCCCTGCAAACATCCGTAACTATAGGAAATTAATTAAGAGATAAATCTAACCACAGCCTTAAACTCTTAGATCCTACACTCCCTTGTGCAAATGTGTCCTAACGGGGGGTTCGGGTTTCTATCACTCCAGCAACCCCGCAATTAGTAGCCAAACACACAATGCATTCCCCTAGGCCCATAAATGGTGAAGTGTCATGTAGTCGACGTTCACATGACACCACTAGAATAATAGCACCACAACTTAAATACTAAACCATTGAATAATAACTCATCATAAATTCACTACTAACAACATGAATTCTCCCATGTCCTCAAGAACTAAACGAACTACTCACAACACATCATATGGATCAAGATCAAAGATGATATGATAATGGATAACAATATGAACATAAAAAATAATCCAATAGTTCCACTCAAAAGCATCAACTACAATAGTAATTAACACCGGGAAAGTTTCCCCTAATGAACTAAGCAATATCCAACACAATTGTTACAACAGGATGGAGTGGTGGTGATGGTGATGGTGGAGATGATGGTGTGGATGATGATGATGATGATGATCCCGATGAAGCCTAGCCTGATGACGGTGTTGATGGCGACGGTCTCCCCTCTCCGGGAAGGAATTCCCCCGATAGAAATATGTCTGCCAGAGAGATCTTTCACTCTCGGTGTTTTCCACCCCCAGAAGCGGTGGAAATCTATCTCTGGTCGCTCCCCTGGTTTAGGGTTCCGTAGGGAAGATATAAGCGAAGGGGTGGAGTCGGAGGCCGGGCAGGTGGGCCACACCTACCCTAGGCGCGGGGTCAGGTGGGGCCGCGCCTAGGGGGTGTGGTTGTAACATCCCAAAAATCATGTTTCAAAACTCATGCATATCATCCATGCATCCATGATCATGTAGGGTTTCATTTCAAAAATCAATTCAAAAACAGGAGCATATGAGCTCATTATTTTATGTGATCAGCATTAAATCAAATGCTACTCTCCAATGAGAGATTGTTGTTCATGGATCAAACCTTGTTACTCTCAGATTGTTTTGCTTGCTTGCTATTTACTTAAACCAAAAAATTGCAAAACAAAAGTGAATTTAAATCCATTTCAAAACTTGATCAAATCTAGTGCCATATCACTATTTATTTTGTTTGATCAATAGGACCAAGCTAATATAGAGGGTCCATATGTTTTTACACTCAGAATTATGATTGTTACACTCAGCAAAAAACCCAGAACAAATTTGAATTCAATTGACATTTGAATTTGTTTGAAAATGATTTCAGAAAATCAAACCAGAAATAGAAAATGAATTAAGAGAAGGAAAAAGGCCGGCACCAGTTATTTAGCCCAACAACAGAACTAGCCCACAAAGCCCACCCAGGTTTCCCCTTCTCTCTCTCTCACTCGTAGACAAACCCACTGAGTCACTGACCGCTTGGGCCCATTCCCTCTTTCTTACTCTCGCTGGCAAGTGGACCCTGCGACCACGTCGTCGTCGTCCCCAATCAACGCGCGGCCGAGGCGCTCCGCCGTTACCTCGCCGCAGTCACTGCTTGCGTAATTGCCATTGATACCACGCGTGATCCTCGCCCCCGCTCTGGCTATAAGACCCCCTCCCCTCGCCGCTCATTTCCCCTCACCTAGCACAGACGCCACGCCACCAGGCTGCCAGTAATTGCCATTGCCTCGCCGCAGACAGAATTGTCACATCCCAAGATTTTCCAAATCTTGTAATGTGAAAAATAAATGAATAAAATAAAACTTTGTTTGATTTTCAGAGTGAGAAGAAACTTTTTGAATCCAATTGGAAAACTTCAAACCAATTTGGGATCAAATAAAATTCTAAAGAGGTTTAAAAAGGTAAAACATTTGATAAATGAAAACAAAATATTTTGAATTACTATTTTGGATCTTTTAAATAAAAAGATTTGGTTTCAAAAGAAATAGAAGTTTTACAAATAAGGATTATTTTATAAGCCAAATTAAACCTTGGCCAAGCTTTTGAAATAAAAACATTTTGTTTTGATAAAAATAGTAAAGGTTTATTTAAAGTAAACTAATAAGGATTTAATATCCAAGTTTTATTAATAAAGGTTTTACTATTTCCAAAACATCAAAACTTATTTGTTTATTTATTTCAAATAAGTTTTCCAAGTATTGTATATTTACAAATAAAACCTACTATTTTGGTTTTGAAAATAATTAGATTTCAAAAGGAGTATTTAAATAAAACAAATCCTATTTGATTTAATAACAATGGTCCATTTATTTAATTAATAATGGACCCTAAAATAAAATTATTATTTTGGTTTTGGAATTTTGGTTTATGTTACTGAACATAACCAAATTCAAAGTTGCATTGTTTGGTGATTGTTTGAATCAATTTGAATGTTGTTTGTTTGTTCGAATTTCAAAACAGAATTTAGAAATAGAAAAAGAAAAGGTTTTAGAATAGGAAAAAATAGGATCTGGTCGACCCAACCCAGCAGCACAACAAGGCCCAGTACCAGCCCAGCTTTCCTTACCCCAAAAGAAAACGATTCGCACTCATTTCTGAACCCGCGCTATCACTGACTGGTGGACCTCCTTTCCTTCTCGCTTCCTCACTGACGAATGGACCCCACCTCTCCTGTTCATCGTCCTCACCCCGCGCTAATTCCTCCTCGCCGTTTCCTTCCTTAAACGCCGGCGATCTAATTCGCAATAACCACGACCATTACTCCCCCTGCGACCACGCAGTATTAAATGACTGCGTCTTCTCCTCCTTTCCCATCTGTCGCCATAACCAACACGCCACCAGGCTACACAAATTTCGCCAGAGACCACCTTCTGCTCCGACGAGGTCCAGTACCAATTCCGGCGACTCAGCGCCGCCCCTTGTCTCATTGACCACGCACACATACTCTCCACCTCCTGGCGCATCTGTCCGTTACTCTCGTTCAACTGCGGGCGCCCCAGAACGTCGCCTTCGACAAACTCCGAGCGCCGCCGCGTCTGTTTCTTCTCCGACGACCTCCCCTGGTAAGCACAGACCGCCCCACACCGTCTCATTCACGCTCCCACACTCGCCTCACTCTTCTGCACCTGACCATGTCCTCTGCTTGCCTTCTCGTGATCGACAGCGTCGCCTTCGACCGCGAACAGAACCACCCGTCGCCAGACCCTACTCCGGTGAGGAATTCCTCCTGTCCTCGTGCGCCCCTTGCCCAGACAACTTCACGTTGATCTTCCCTAGGCCTCTGCGATCACGGTGAGCACTTTCCCTTACCTTCTAGCTTCCTGCATCGCCGGCGCCGCCACCATCTGACCGTCGCCGCCGTGCACAGCTGTCGAACACCGCTAGTTCTTGGTTGAGTGCTGCAGACCGTAGGATCTAGATCGAACGAATAAGATAGATCACTTAAGCACTGAAAGGGTACGCGTCATGTGCCGCACGATCTGTTTAGATCCAACGCGCCGCAGGGCCGATCCGACCGAACCGGTACCAATGAATAGCGTTGCGACGCGTGGCCAGTTCTTATTTAAAACAGAAGTTTGAATCTGTTTATAATATGATTTTGAAAACCCTATAACTTTTGATCCACACGTCCAAAATTTGCAAACTTTATATCGTTGGAATCAGTGGAACAAGCCCTAGACAACCATGCAATTGGTTTAGTAAATAGTATCTGTTAGATTGTTTGTTTTTGCAGAAACATTTGTATGCTTGTTTAGATTAGAAAAATGATTCAAAAATGTTCTTGGGGTTGAAACCTTGGCAAATTGATTTGTGGTGAACTTACTGACCCTAGGAACCAACCCATGGTTTTAGAAATGGATTTGGTGAAGTTTAGGAATAAAAACTTGGTTTAGCCCATTTCTAACCAAATAAAAATAATGGTTTTGCTATGAAAATGTTTTTGGAATAAAAACTTTGGGAAAATGATTTGGATTAAACCTACTGACCCTAAACACCAAGTTTTTAGAAACAACAACTTATTTTGTGAACAACTTAAAGTTGTTGCTTTGATAAAAATATTTTCCACCACATAAAATGATGATTGGATTTAAAAATAGTTTTTGGACAAAACCCTTTTGCAATGACTTTGCCACTTTGGAAAATGACCACTTTGAACCTTACAAAGTTTATAAGCCTAGTGTAGACCACCTTTGCAATTAGAACCATCTCTTGCATGCTTACATGCATGACTTAGATCCCATTGTTTTATGTGTATGAATTGTTTATTGGTTTAGAATGCTAGTTGATATTGAGTTTGCTTGATTGATTGTAGTGAAGTTAGAAATGTGTGAGACTAGCAAGATCAAGGAGTGAACCAACATTCCCTACCAAAAGAAAGGCAAGTTACACTATCATCTAAAGTCCTACTATTTTCATTATACTTAGTGGATTTTGAAAACATGCATGAAAAGAATTTCTATACTTATGTAATGCTAAATCCTAATAGGATTACCTATACACTCCTTAGTGAAAACAATGTAGTTGTTACATGCTTAGCCATGCTTTTTTTTGAAAAGAGATACATGTTGAGATTTTATGAAGTTGAGAAAAGGACTTGTGTTTTTACATAATAAAACAAGGACTCAATGAACCACTTGGGTGGCCAAGGATACTTTGAGTTTTGGAGAAGGTGGCAACAAAAGGAACCATGTCTATGGCAATCTCTTTGTGTTGTGCTCCAAAGGAAACCACCCAGGAAACTTAGAGATTGAACATGTTTCTCCAATTGTGGCTTTCGTGTGCAACCACATGCTATTTATGGCTCTGGCTTAGTCAACTACATTGGGAAGACCCATGCATTGTCTTCAGGCTACTGGACATGAGGACCTGGAATCCTACATGGGTACTTGAAGACAAGCTAGCAATGGTGTATGGGAGGACCCTCTGGAAAGACTTCGTCACATTCTCAATCTGCCGGTACTCCATCTTGGTGAGCACTAATCCAGTGGCCACTGGTGGTAAAAGGATGGGATTGTGACATGTGGGTAAATTGTACTACTTCTGCAGAAAATAATAGAATCTATGTACTTAGCCGTGTCCCCGGTTATGGACAATACTAAGCAACTAAAGTTTGAAGCTATGGGAAATCTCGACATTCTAATTTCTAAAAGAAAACTTTTAAAGACTTGATGCACTTGGGGGTACCAAGGAGCTCAAGAGATTTTTGATAAAAACTTGAAGTACTTGGGGGTACCAAGGAACTCAAGAGATTTTGATAAAACTTGATACACTTGGGGTTACCAAGGAGCTCAAGGGATTTTTGACAAGGACTTGAACACTTGGGATTTTACCAAGGAGTTCAAGAGATTCTGAAATGGAGATTTGACAAAGGACCAAAACCATTTTGAAAAGATAGGATAAATTTTGCTTTATGCAAATAAGCCCAAAACTCTACTTAGCCAAATATGCATGTAGTGATAGGATCCACTATATTCTACATAGTAGTGAAACTTGCCAATACAATTCAAATGTATTGACCCTTGTGGCTGTAACTTGTAATGTTGCAGGTTTGATTGATTTTAGTGAAGATTGATTGATTAGGATTACAAAGTCTACAACCAACATTTGCCTGTGGCACTTTGAAGATGAAGGACCCCATGATTATAGTTATTCCGCTGCAATGTAATGTAATAGCCAAATGAGCTATGTAAATATGTAATAAAATTATGTTATTCCTGGTTATAAAGTTATATTATGACCTTTGTTTCTTGATATTACATCTTAACTGTGGATGCTAGCTATTGATCCAGGGACTAGCATTGTAAAAACAGGGGACTCCACCTTATATTGTGTAAAGGTTGGGACACTCCCTCTACAGATGGTATCAGAGCATTGTGTTGCCTGTAGGATTTGTAAACCTAGGATTGGACAAAAACTCTTAGAAAAATAGGAGTTGTATTTGTTCCAAAACTTATTTACAAAACAACCTTGTAAACTCTTTCCTTAACCATTTTGGTTTTGAACTCCACATATCTTCTATTTCAACTTAATGGAAAAACCTACCCATGGCCAAAGACTACACCATGTGCAAAGGACATCTTCAACTCTAATGACTTCAACTTCTTCAACTCTAATGACTTCAACTTCTTCAACTCTAATGACTTCAACATCTTCAACTCTAATGACTTCAACATCTTCAGCATATTCCCCAAGGACTTCCAACTTGGATACCACTAAGGACTACAAGTGAGACAAGGAAATCTTGGTCAAGATCTAGAGACTGAGGGAATGCAAAAGTTAGAAGGAACCTACATCATTTGAAGTCTTGTGACCAAGAGATTTCTCAAGGAAACCATGATCTCATACAAGAAGAATCAAGAAGGATGGAAAGATCACAAGTAAACCATATAGATGGACCACCATATTTTAGTTAAGTCAAACCCACCAACTTATGTGGTGTAACAAAAATATTTTGTTGCCTAAGTATGTGCTTGAACTATGTGTTTGAGTGAAATGTTTGGTTGTGATTGCATGCACATTGCTTGTGTGAATTGTGATGTGTGTGATTAGAATTGATTCCTTAGAAATATCTTGCCTATTCTAATCTCCATTCAACCCAAACAGATGACTACTCCAAGAGACTCCAACATTAAGGTTGATGACACCAACACCAACCAAGAGGACAGCATGAAAGAGCTCATAGCAACCCAGAACCAGTTGAACCAAGTGACAGCTCAATTTATAGCCAACACTAGTGGAGAAGATCCAACCCTGCAAGGATTTTTGGAAACTCAAGGCCAATTGATGCTTAAGGTGACTGATCAAATGATCAATATGGAAGAAAGCTATTCCAAAAGAGTCTTTGACAACAAGGATGACAGAAATGTTATTCTAGATGGAGCCCAGCTTGCATTATTTGTGGAGACAAGGATCATACTTCCAAGGAGCATGGAGATCAATGCCCCAACTGTGAAGAGAAACATCATGTTGGACAATGTCCCACCTCTCAAGCTACTTGCTACCTATGTGAAGGAAACAACCATGTTCCTATCCAATGCCCCATCTATTCCATTGTTGAACAAAGGAAACAAGGTGGAGTGCAACAAATGATTGCAGACCATCAAGAAGGATCCAAGTCTACCAAGAAGGTTAATGACAAAGGAAAAGGTCCACTTATACCTCCAAACAAGACAACACAATTCAAAGGACCAAACAAAGGGCCTATGAATTATCCAAAGAGCAAGAGAAGGCCCAGGAAACATGTAGATATTCCTACCTACCAGATAACATATGAACAACATGAACTGGATGCACTCCTAGCTTTGGATAAACCCAAGAAGCAAAAGAAGGACAAAATCCATGTGCAATGTCATAAGTGTAAGGAAATGGGACACTATTCCAGTGAATGCCTAGAGAACCAGAAGAATAAAGAGATTAGCCAAGTAGTGTGCAACAACTACAAAGAGCTAGGCCACTATGTAGCAACTTGTCCACAAGAGCTACGTAAAGAACTCAAAGATATCAACTGTTTCAATTGCAAGAACCCAGGACATTATGCAAGCAACTATCCAGAAAAGATGAAGAACAAGTTGAACAAGCCTATGGAGAAACTCAACCTTGGCCCATGAGTTAAGTATGGAAACAATGGACACTAAGAAGAAGTTTTCCCAGAGAAGTTTCCCCAAGATCTCAAGCAAGCCAACTTGTAATTTTTGTTTGAAAATTTTTAAGGGTGGTAGTACCCTAGTTGTTTTGAGCCTACTTGTAACCCTAGCTTTCCCCAAATCTCGGGACGAGATTTATTTTAAGGGTGGTAGCCTGTCACATCCCAAGATTTTCCAAATCTTGTAATGTGAAAAATAAATGAATAAAATAAAACTTTGTTTGATTTTCAGAGTGAGAAGAAACTTTTTGAATCCAATTGGAAAACTTCAAACCAATTTGGGATCGAATAAAATTCTAAAGAGGTTTAAAAAGGTAAAACATTTGATAAAGGAAAACAAAATATTTTGAATTACTATTTTGGATCTTTTAGATAAAAAGATTTGGTTTCAAAAGAAATAGAAGTTTTACAAATAAGGATTATTTTATAAGCCAAATTAAACCTTGGCCAAGCTTTTGAAATAAAAACATTTTGTTTTGATAAAAATAGTAAAGGTTTATTTAAAGTAAAATAATAAGGATTTAATATCCGGGTTTTATTAATAAAGGTTTTACTATTTCCAAAACATCAAAACTTATTTGTTTATTTATTTCAAATAAGTTTTCCAAGTATTTTATATTTACAAATAAAACCTACTGTTTTGGTTTTGAAAATAATTAGATTTCAAAAGGAGTATTTAAATAAAACAAATCCTATTTGATTTAATAACAATGGTCCATTTATTTAATTAATAATGGACCCTAAAATAAAATTATTATTTTGGTTTTGGAATTTTGGTTTAAGTTACTGAACAGAACCAAATTCAAAGTTGCATTGTTTGGTGATTGTTTGAATCAATTTGAATGTTGTTTGTTTGTTTGAATTTCAAAACAGAATTTAGAAATAGAAAAAGAAAAGGTTTTAGAATAGGAAAAAAATAGGATCTGGTCGACCCAACCCAGCAGCACAACAAGGCCCAGTACCAGCCCAGCTTTCCTTACCCCAAAAGAAAACGATTCGCACTCATTTCTGAACCCGCGCTATCACTGACTGGTGGACCTCCTTTCCTTCTCGCTTCCTCACTGACGACTGGACCCCACCTCTCCTGTTCATCGTCCTCACCCCGCACTAATTCCTCCTCGCCGTTTCCTGCCTTAAACACCGGCGATCAAATTCGCAATAACCACGACCATTACTCCCCCTGCGACCACGCAGTATTAAACGCCTGCGTCTTCTCCTCCTTTCCCCTCTGTCGCCATAACCAACACGCCACCAGGCTACACAAATTTCGCCAGAGACCTGCTCCGACGAGGTCCAGTGCCAATTCCGGCGACTCAGCGCCGCCCCTTGTCTCATTGACCACGCACACATACTCTCCACCTCCTGGCGCATCTGTCTGTGTCTCTCGTTCAACTGCGGGCGCCCCAGAACGTCGCCTTCGACAAACTCCGAGCGTCGTCGCGTCTGTTTCTTCTCCGACGACCTCCCCTGGTAAGCACGGACCGCCCCACGCCGTCTCATTCACTCTCCCACACTCGCCTCACTCTTCTGCACCTGACCATGTCCTCTGCTTGCCTTCTCGTGATCGACAGCGTCGCCTTCGACCGCGAACAGAACCACATGTCGCCAGACCCTACTCCGGTGAGGAATTCCTCCTGTCCTCATGCGCCCCTTGCCCAGACGACTTCACGTTGAGCTTCCCCAGGCCTCTGCGATCACGGTGAGCACTTTCCCTTCCCTTCTAGCTTCCTGCATCGCCGGCGCCGCCACCATCTGACCGTCGCCGCCGCGCGCAGCTGTCGAACGCCGCCAGTTCTTGGTTGAGTGCTGCAGACCGTAGGATCTAGATCGAACGAATAAGATAGATCACTTAAGCGCTGAAAGGGTACGCTTCCTGTGCCGCACGATCTGTTTAGATCCAACGCGCCGCAGAGCCGATCCGACCGAACCGGTACCAGCGAATAGCGTTGCGACGTGTTGCCAGTTCTTATTTAAAACAGAAGTTTGAATCTGTTTATAATATGATTTTGAAAAACCTATAACTTTTGATCCACACGTCCAAAATTTGCAAACTTTATATCATTGGAATCAGTGGAACAAGCCCTAGCCAACCATGCAATTGGTTTAGTAAATAGTATCTGTTAGATTGTTTGTTTTTGCAGAAACATTTGTATGCTTGTTTAGATTAGAAAAATGATTCAAAAATGTTCTTGGGGTTGAAACCTTGGCAAATTGATTTTTGGTGAACTTAATGACCCTAGGAACCAACCCATGGTTTTGAAAATGGATTTGGTGAAGTTTAGGAATAAAAACTTGGTTTAGCCCATTTCTAACCAAATAAAAATAATGGTTTTGCTATGAAAATGTTTTTGGAATAAAAACTTTGGGAAAATGATTTGGATTAAACCTACTGACCCTAAACACCAAGTTTTTAGAAACAACAACTTATTTTGTGAACAACTTAAATTTGTTGCTTTGATAAAAATATTTTCCACCACATAAAATGATGATTGGATTTAAAAATGGTTTTTGGACAAAACCCTTTTGCAAATGACTTTGCCACTTTGGAAAATGACCACTTTGAACTTTAAAAAGTTTAGAAGCTTAGTGGATACCACCTTTGCAATTAGAACCATCTCTTGCATGCTTACATGCATGACTTAGATCCCATTGTTTTATGTGTATGAATTGTTTGATTGATTATTGGTTTGGAATGCTAGTTGATATTGAGTTTGCTTGATTGATTGTAGTGAAGTTAGAAAAGTGTGAGAATAGCAAGATCAAGGAGTGAACCAACATTCCCTACCAAAAGAAAGGCAAGTTACACTATCATCTAAAGTCCTACTATTTTCATTATACTTAGTGGATTTTGAAAACATGCATGAAAAGAATTTCTATACTTATGCTATGATAAATCCTAATAGGATTCCCTGTACACTCCTTAGTGAAAACAATGTAGTTGTTACTTGCTTAGCCGTGCTTTTTTTGAAAAGAGATACATGTTGAGATTTTATGAAGTTGAGAAAAGGACTTTTGTTTTTACATAATAAAACAAGGACTCAATGAACCACCTGGGTGGCCAAGGATACTTTGAGTTTTGGAGAAGGTGGCAACAAAAGGAACCATTTATATGGCAATCTCTTTGTGTTGTGCTCCAAAGGAAACCACCCAGGAAACTTAGAGATTGAACATGTTTCTCCAATTGTGGCTTTTGTGTGCAACCACATGCTATTTATGGCTCTGGCTTAGTCAACTACATTGGGAAGACCCATGCATTGTCTTCAGGCTACTGGACATGAGGACCTGGAATCCTACATGTGTACTTGAAGACAAGCTAGCAATGGTGTATGGGAGGACCCTCTGGAAAGACTTCGTCACATTCTCAATCTGCCGGTACTCCATCTTGGTGAGCACTAATCCAGTGGCCACTGGTGGCAAAAGGATGGGATTGTGACATGTGGGTAAAGTGTACTACTTCTATAGAAGATAATAAAATCTAAGTACTTAGCCGTGTCCCCGGTTATGGACAATACTGAGCAACTAAAGTTTGAAGCTATGGGAAATCTCGACATTCTAATTTCTAAAAGAAAACTTTTAAAGACTTGATGCACTTGGGGGTACCAAGGAGCTCAAGAGATTTTTGATAAAAACTTGAAGTACTTGGGGGTACCAAGAAACTCAAGAGATTTTGATAAAACATGATGCACTTGGGGTTACCAAGGAGCTCAAGGGATTTTTGACAAGGACTTGAACACTTGGGATTTTACCAAGGAGTTCAAGAGATTCTGAAATGGAGATTTGACAAAGGACCAAAACCATTTTGAAAAGATAGGATAAATTTTGCTTTATGCAAATAAGCCCAAAACTCTACTTAGCCAAATATGCATGTAGTGATAGGATCCACTATATTCTACATAGTAGTGAAACTTGCCAATACAATTCAAATGTATTGACCCTTGTGGCCGTAACTTGTAATGTTGCAGGTTTGATTGATTTTAGTGAAGATTGATTGATTAGGATTACAAAGTCTACAACCAACATTTGCCTGTAGCACTTTGAAGATGAAGGACCCCATGATTATAGTTATTCCGCTGCAATGTAATGTAATAGCCAAATGAGCTATGTAAAGATGTAATAAAATTATGTTATTCCTGGTTATAAAGTTATATTATGACCTTTGTTTCTTGATATTACATATTAACTGTGGATGCTAGCTATTGATCTAGGGACTAGCATTGTAAACACAGGGGACTCCACCTTATATTGTGTAAAGGTTGGGACACTCCCTCTACAAGAACCCACTCCGGCGACCAATCCTGGTGAGCGTCGTGCGCGCCTTCCTCCCTGGTTCACGCGAACTGCTTCGCAACCTCCTTGCGCTCCTACTGACACCCTTAGTTCGTCCCGTACTGCCCCAGGTCGTCGACTCCAACAAGCACCGCAAGCTCCTGACGCCGTCTCCAACTCCGGCAAGCGATTAAGGTAAAAGCCGACTGCCCCATGCCTTCCCTTTGACACTAACTTGTTCGCTTGATCGATGCGCACCCGCTGATGCCCTCCTTTTGTGTTAGGGCGGATCAGAACGTCGCCAACGTCGCCGTCCACCCGAGCCCGACGTTGTCCTCTACTCCGACGAGCTCCCACGGCCACTGCAGCGCGCCCCTTGTCAAGCCACCGCCACGTTGAGCTTCAGTACATCGCCATGAGTCTGGTAAGCATCTCCGATGACCCCAAACCCCCTGTAGCCGCAGCGCCTCCGTGGACAGAGCGCACCGCCGCCAGCCGTCGCCGCGCACCGCCATACATTGGTCGTGTGATCGAGAGCCGTTAGATCTAGATCTAACGCGTGAGACAGAATCACTTAACGAAACGGTATGTTTAGATCTGGACCATGCGCAGTCACTTTAATCCAACGGCCTGCATCGACTGATCCGTGCGAAGCGGTATCGACCAATTAGAACACGCCGTGTGGCTAGGGTTTAGATTTAAAATCAGAATTTGAATCTATTAGATGTTTAAACTTGTTTTAATCATAACTTTTGATTCCCACGTCCAAATTTGATGAATTTTATATCAATGGAATCAGGAGAGAAAGCCCTTTCCATTAATGCAATGTGTTTAATGTTTTGTTTCTGTTAAAATGGTTTTATTTACAGAAACATGTGTAGGCCTATTTTGTATATCACAAATATTTAAGAAATGTTTTAATGTCCAAATAAAGTTTGTTTGGCAAGTTTTGAACTTGTTGATGAACCAGTACTGTGCACTTGTCTTGTTGAGTTTAGAAAATCATCACATATCATATTGCATGCATCATATATTTTTGCTTGTATTTATTTTGTATGTGATTTGGTGCTATGATTTTATGTGTAGATTTTGGTGCAAATAGTGATTGTGATTGTGAGGATTGTAGCTACTCTCCAAACTACCAAGGCAAGTGGTGCTTCATGATTATATTCCTATGTTTTTCAAATATGCATTAGAAATATTTTGCTAGACTTGCATGGATAAATTTTGGTCTTTATATGCTATGCTTGGAAAATCCTAGTAGTTGTAGAATTGCTAGAAATTTCTAAGTTAAGATGCTTATCTATGCCATGCTTAGCCTAGCTAGTAGCAACCAAGGGTGGCTATATTGTTCATGCTATGAATAAATATTTCTAAGTCTTTGGACTATGTTTTTGCTTAATAAAACAACTAAGTGAATGAATCACCTGGGTGGAATGGTTGTGATTGGGTTATGTTGAGTGGTTACACAAGGCCCATTTCTATGGTTTACCTTGTGTATCTCACTTGTGGAAAGCCACAACAGGAACAAAGGGATTTGAGAGGCCAAATGTTAAGAAGCTTCTAGTGCAGCCACTTGGCAATATGGGCTTTGCCTGGATCACATAGGTTGCAATAACTTAGCCATTTGGACAGTTGGTGGTAGTGGGATGATAGGTTGGAACGCGTCCATTTGGTCTAAGGGAAGGCTTTTGAAAGGTCCTGTCTTGGTGAAAATCAAGTCTTGTGGGGAAAGTGCACAACCTTTGCAGATGGAAGAATCTAAGTACTTATCCATGTCCCTGGAAATGGACAACTTGAGCATCAAGACATGGAAGCTATCAAGAATCTCATCATCCCAATTTCTAAGTAAAACTTGTGGTTGAACAAGGGTGAAGGCCCCCAATGTCTATTGGTGGTTCCTTGGGAAAAGTTTTGACAAAGAAAAACTTAGTGTTTTCAACTGATAGGCAAAACCTATTTTGAGCAAAGCAAGCCTAAGCTACACTTAGCCAAAATGCATATAGTATATAGTCCACCAATATTCTACTAAGGTATCACTTGCCAATACTATTCCAATGTATTGACCCACTGTGGCTGTAACTTGTGATGTTGCAGGTTATTCTGATGATGATTAGGAGTCATGAGTCTACACTCAACATGCTTGCCTGTGGCACATGAAGATGAAGACTTATTTATCTATTTACTCATTTAAAATCTTGTACTAGGCATGTGGCCATGGAGTTGTAAAAGACTATGTTTGTCTCTGGAATGACTGTAATAATGACCTTTGTTTCTGTGTACTTCATCTTAAACTATGGATGCTAGCATTGATCCAGGGACTAGCATTGCAATCACAGGGATCCTTTTCCTTTATAAAGGAGGGATCTTACAGATGGTATCAGAGCACTATGTTGCATGTAGGATTATGACCCTAGGATTGGAAACCACTAAGGAAAAATTTTGACAACTTCCACACTTGTCTTTTCTTCTCGTAAACTTTTCTAATCTTCTTTCTCATCTCTATTTGTAGATGAACTCCATCAACGAAGCCATAAGGAAGGGACCACTCATGACTATGACTTTGGAATGTGAGACAGAATTCCCCAAGGCTCTCAAGGACCTCATGGTTGCAATGGGAATACATGGTGCAGCTGTGTACAAAGGTTTTCCTGTGATGGATGAAGGAGTTGAGTACTGGTGGGTGCAACTTCACTTGTATAAAAACAAGGAAGACAACCACAAGGACTCAGGATTCTGCATGGTCACCAACACAATGATGCACACCACATTCTTTGATTCAGCAAGGGATGCAGCGTGGAGGGCCATCAAAGAACTTGGTGATAGAATCAAGTGCAGAATGCTTAACACCCAGAATGACCTTAGGGAATAAAAGAAACATACCCAAGAGTTGGAGGCTACCAACCGAACATTAAGGGGAGACATTATAGACTTAGTAATAGAGTCATGTGCTCTAGATAGACAGATTGCCTCTAGAAATATCATGTTAACCAACTTGGCAAGTGAGTTGGGATTGTAACGTACTTCGTTAGTTGGACCAACACTTAACCATTTATTTTCCAAAATGTTGCTTGAAATAAGTTGAACCTTGGAATGTTTGTAATGGTTTCATGTATGTCATGACTTGTGTGTTTTATTTCCAAAGTTATGCATGTGATGCCTTGTCTTGTGATTTGTCTTAAAATTGTGATTGATTCTAACTTCTCCTATCTTATTAAATAGATGCCTAATGTTACCATCAGCACTGTTGAAGAGTTCCAGGGAACTCGTTTTGGTCCTCGTATTATTGAGCTCACTAGTTTGCTCAATCTCCCTCTTCCTACCATCATGGTACTTCCCCTAACCAAGTTTGAGAGGAAAGACCTTTGGGGCTTCAAGGTCAACCAGCCCGGACGCCAGACTGAGCCTACCACGGAGGCTATCATCTTCAAGCTCATGCACGATGACAAGGAGAGAGGCCTAGAGGTAGTCATGCAGGACTTGATTGGATGTCTGTTAGGGAGACACTCTCGACAGGTTAGAGGTACTCACTTCCACACCTTCGGTAGACGTGATGAGGATGGTGAGGCCATTGACTTCGAGGACACTTCGAGGGAGACAGCAGAGCCGATTCGTCTATACCTCCAGGACTTAGAGGTTCTCCTTAGGAACGTGGACACTGATAGGACCAACGTCATGCTCAGCAATGACGAACTCCAGGTGCAGCTTCGTGAGAAGGACAAGCTCTTCGCAGAGCAAGATGAGATAGTCAAGGAGATGGAGGCCAAGTTCAAGAGTCAGGACAGAAAGTTCAAGAGTCAAGAGAAGCGAGTCCAAGATAGGAACAAGAGGATTTGAGACATGACTGCAGAACTGGAGGCCAAGGACTTCGAGCTCGAGCATCAACAGACTGTGATTGAGAGGCTTCGTTCTCAGAAGAGGGCTCTCAAAACCAAAGTAGAGACCTTGACCACCAATGTCGAGGAATACAAGACAGCTATGGAGAATGCAGGTCTTACCTTTGTTGAGGAGGAGGTTGATGCCGAGGAGTAGTGATGACTACTCATTTATCATTTATTTATCATGCTTTTCATTGAGTCGCAATGACCATCCAACATGTGGATGGCTTGCTATTGGTGTGTTTACTTTGCAAACTTGTCGTTTATGTTTTTGAACTATTTTTATTATGATGCATGTTTGGTGATTGTTTATGTGATGTATTGTGCATGTTAGCATCTATGGGTATCTTATTCTTATCTCTATTGAACAAACCACAGATGCCTCCCCGACGTGCCAATCCCAACCCCAACAACAACAACATCACCCCTGAGATGCAGCAAATGATGACATCTCAGACTCAGCTGATGCAGATGATGACTACGTTCATCTAGAATCAGAACAACAACAACAACAACAATAATAACAACAATAACAACAACAATCAGAACAACTCACCGGGTTTTGACATGCTTACCAGGTTCTTGAGATTGAGGCCAGCAAAGTTCTCAGGAACAACTGATCCTATGGTGGCCAATGATTGTCTATGCTCTGTGAACAAGGACTTGGTAACAGTTGGCTGTACTGATGAAGAGAAAGTCAGATTTGCAGCTCACTTGTTGGAAGGACCGGCAGCTACTTGGTGGGATAACTTCCAAATCACCACTCCCATTGAGGATGTGACATGGGCTATCTTTGAAGATGGTTTCCGTACTGCTCACATCTCATCTGGAGTGATGAGTTTGAAGAAGAAAGAGTTCCATAACCTGAAGCAGTGCCACCACAGCGTGGCTGAATATATTGAAGAGTTCAACAATCTGGCGCGTTATGCACCGGATGAATTTGACACGGATGCTAAGAGGAAGGAAAAATTCCTTGAAGGGTTGAATGATGAACTGAACATGCAGTTAGCTGTGGCATATGTTACCACATACCAGTCTCTTTGTGACAAGGCTGCTATTTTGGAGAACAAAATGAAGCAAGTTGAAAGTAGGAAGAGAAAGCACTCTGACAAGCACAGCTCGGGATCGTCTCATAAACGTTCCCATTATGATGATAGTGGGAGTTCAGGATCCCACAAGCATGGGAAATTCAACAAGCACCACAACCACAACCGTCATCATTAAAACAAGAGTCACCGTAGTAATGACAATGACAAGTACAAGAATCACAAGGGTGGATATAAGAGCCACCACAGTGGTAGTGGAAGTGGCAGTGGAAGCCAGCCTGTCAAGAAGGATCTTAGTCAGGTTGAGTGTTTCAAATGCAAGAAGATGGGGCATTATGCAAATGAATGCCCAGAAAATAAAGTTGAAGGACCCAACAAGCCCAACCCTTTTCAAAAGGGACAAGTGAACCACATCAATGTGGAGGAGATTTATGAGGAACCTGATGCTGTTGCTGGTAAGTTCAAACTCAATTCTGTTCCAGCATTTATTCTCTTTGATACTGGTGCATCTCATTCATTCATATCAAGATCATTTGTTGAAAGAAATGAACTACCAGTAGAAACTATTGGGTGCCCTATAAAAGTAAGTTCTCCTGGCGAAGAAATGATAGTGAATTCAGGATGTCATGATCTAGTCATAGAGTTTGGGAAGTATAAGTTTCCCGTTAACTTGATAATCCTAAACTCCCAAGTATTGGATGTCATTTTGGGAATGGATTGGATGACTAAGCACAAGGGACTGATAGATTGTGCCAACCATACTGTCTCACTCACAACTCTAGAACATAAAAGGATCAGATTCAAGACCAATTTTGAATCAAAAAGGAGTAAGCTAAATTCTCTTAAGGGGGTTAGCATGGACAGTGTGCCAATTGTGAGTGAATATCCGGATGTGTTTCCGGAAGAATTACCGGGAATGCCACCTGATAGAGATGTGGAATTTCTCATTGATTTGCTACCAGGATCTGGACCAATAGCAAAGAGGCCGTACAAGATGTCAGTTTATGAGTTGAAAGAACTCAAGAAGCAGCTTGGGGAACAGTTGTAGAAAGGTTTTATCCAACCAAGTTCTTCATCTTGGGGAGCACCAGTTTTGTTTGTGGACAAGAAAGATAGAAGTCAAAGGTTATGCATAGATTACCGTTCACTCAATGAGGTGACTATCAAGAACAAGTATCCTTTGCCTAGAATAAATGATTTGTTTGATCAGTTAGAAGGAGCCTGTGTGTTCTCAAAGATTGATCTCCGGTCAGGTTATTTCCAGCTCAAGATAAGGGAACAAGATATACCTAAGACAGCTTTCACCACAAGGTATGGATTTTATGAGTATACCGTGATGCCATTTGGTTTCACCAATGCACCAGCATACTTCATGAATATGATGAACAAGGTGTTCATGGAATTTCTTGATAAGTTTGTTGTCGTATTCATCGACGACATTCTAATCTACTCCAAGAGCAAAGAAGAGCATGAAGGACATCTACGTTTGATACTTGAGAAACTTAGAGAGCATAAGTTATATGCCAAATTCAGCAAGTGTGAATTTTGGTTAAATGAAGTTGGATTTCTTGGACACGTTGTGTTAGGTGATGGAGTAGCAGTTGATCCTGCTAAAGTTTCAGCTGTAACTGAATGGGAATCTCCCAAGTCAGTGAAAGAAGTTCGTAGTTTTCTTGGCTTAGCAGGTTACTACAGAAGGTTCATTGAGAATTTCTCCAAGGTAGCAAAATCTATGATAGAATTGCTAAAGAAAGACAAGAAATTTTCTTGGTCTGAAGGTTGTGAACTCATCTTTCAAGAATTGAAGAAGAGACTCGTGTCAGCACCAGTCTTGTGTTTGCCAGATTTGGAGAAAGATTTCCAAGTGTATTGTGATGCATCTCATCATGGATTAGGTGCAGTACTTATGCAAGAAGGGAAAGTTGTGGATTATGCCTCGAGACAACTCAAAACTCATGAAGTAAACTACCCTACTCATGATTTAGAGTTAGCCTCTGTTGTCCATGCACTCAAAACATGGAGACACTATCTTTTGGGAAAGCGATGTGAAGTTTTCACAGATCACAAAAGTTTGAAGTATATCGTCACCCAGAAGGAAATTAACATGAGACAAAGAAGATGGCTAGAACTCATCAAGGACTATGACTTAAGTTTGCAATACCACCCCGGTAAAGCAAATGTTGTAGCGGATGCTCTAAGCCGTAAGGTTTTTGTGAATGGCCTTACTAAGGGAGAATTGCCAGATGATCTGTGTGCCCAATTTAGAGATCTCAGATTGGAGATTGTGCCTGAAGGACATCTCATGTCTTTGGATGTTCAACCCACTTTGTTGGACAAGATCAAAGAAACCCAGAAGACAGATATGGAAATTGAAGAGATTAAGGAAAAGATTGGCAAAGGAAAAGCCAAAGGATTCCATGAAGACGAACATGGTACTTTATGGCATGGTAAACGTATCTGTGTTCCACAAGATCCGGAGCTTCGGAAACTGATTTTACAAGAAGCACACAACTCACCATATTCTATTCGTCCGGGTAACACCAAAATGTACATGGATATGAAGGAAAGATTTTGGTGGAATAATCTCAAGAAGGACATCGCAGAACATATTGCTTTGTCTGATGTATGTAGTTGAGTGAAAGCGGAACATCAGAAACCAGAAGGATTGTTACAACCACTACCTATTCATGATTGGAAGTGGGACAAGATTGGTATGGATTTCATTACCGGATTACCAAGGACCAGGTCAGGATATGATTCTATTTGGGTAGAGTGGATCGCCTAACTAAAGTGGCTCATTTCATACCCGTGAAGACAACTTATACAAGTGCTAAGTTAGCCAAGATCTATATGAGAAGAATTGTATGTCTACATGGAGTACCCAAGAATATTGTGTCCGATAGAGGAACATAATTCACTTCTCATTTTTGGAGGAAATTACATGAGTCATTGGGAACGAGGTTGGCATTCAGCACCGCTTTTCATCCTCAGACTGATGGACAGACTGAAAGGACTAATCAAATTCTTGAAGATATGTTGAGGGAGTGTGCCCTAGACTATGGAGCCAGTTGGGATGAAAGTCTGCCTTACGCAGAATTCTCTTATAATAACAGCTATCAAGCCAGTATTGAGATGGCACCATTTGAGTTTCTCTATGGGAGAAAGTGTACCACCCCATTACTATGGAATGGTGTGGTAGAAAGAAGTTTGTTCAGACCAGAACTAATCAAAGAGGCTGAAGAGAAAGTCAAACTGGTTAAGGACAGATTGAAGATAGCACAGTCCCGACAGAAGAGCTACGCAGATCCTAAGCGTAGAGAAGTCACCTATGAAGTCGGTGATAGAGCTTATCTTAGAGTGTCACCACTTCGTGGAGTGAAGAGGTTTGGAGTCAAAGGAAAATTGGCCCCAAGATTCTGAGTCGTAAAGGAGAAGTTGCTTATGAGATAGAATTGCCAGAGTCTTTGTCTGCTGTTCATAATGTGTTCCATGTGAGTCAACTTAAGAAATGGAAGAGACTTCTTTGAAGGATACTATACCTTTGGAAGAAGTCCAATTGGAAAGTGATCTCACTTATGAAGAGAAACCTATCAAGATTCTTGAGACTGCAGAAAGAGTTACTCGGACTAAGACTATCAAGTTCTCCAAAGTTCAATGGAACCATCATTCCAAAGAAGAAGCAACTTGGGAAAGAAAAGATGATCTTCGGAAAGACCGCCCTCACCTATTTGCTAGCCAACCCGAATCTCGAGGGCGAGATTCATCTTAAGGGGGTTAGATTTTTAACATCCCTAAAATCATGTTTCAAAACTCATGCATATCATCCATGCATCCATGATCATGTAGGGTTTCATTTCAAAAATCAATTAAAAAACAGGAGCATATGAGCTCATTATTTTATGTGATCAGCATTAAATCAAATGCTACTCTCCAATGAGAGATTGTTGTTCATGAATCAAACCTTGTTACTCTCAGATAGTTTTGCTTGCTTGATATTTACTTAAACCAAAAAAAATTGCAAAACAAAAGTGAATTTAAATCCATTTTCAAAACTTGATCAAATCTAGTGCCATATCACTATTTATTTTGTTTGATCAATAGGACCAAGCTAATACAGAGGGTACATATGTTTTTACACTCAGAATTATGACTGTTACACTCTGCAAAAAACTCAGAACAAATTTGAATTCAATTGGCATTTGAATTTGTTTGAAAATGGTTTCAGAAAATCAAAATAGAAATAGAAAATGAATTAAGAAAAGGAAAAAGGCCGGCGCCAGTTATTTAGACCAACAACAGAACCAACCCACTAAGCCCACCCCGGTTTCCCCTTCTCTCTCTCACTCGCAGAAAAACCAACTGAGTCACTAACCGCTTGGGCCCATTCCCTCTTTCTTACTGTCGCTGGCAAGTGGACCCTGCGACCACGTCGTCGTCGTCCCCAATCAACGTGCGGCCGAGGCGCTCTGCCGTTACCTCGCCGCAGTCACTGCCTGCGTAATTTCCATTGATACCGCTGAAGGGTTTCGCGGCATAGTAAATCAAAATTTTCTATGGAGCGAACAGAGGGAAAGCCAAGATCTAATCTAGGAGATGCAAACAACGAGAGAGATTGGATTAGATCTTCATACCCTTGAAGATTCGCACAGCGGAACGTTCGTCGGAACGTGGGTGATGTAGTCGTACTCGCTTCTCCTCCTCGCGATCCGATCCGATCTAGCACCACAATTGGCGGTGCCTCCGTGAGATGCACACGTGCAGCACCTCGACGTCTCCTCCTTCCTCGGACCAGCGAGTATGGTGGAGAGATAGATTGGATCTACAACACGACGGCGTGGTGTATATGGTGGAGAATTTCTGCTGCAGGGCTTCGCCTACAAACAGTCGGGAGGGAGAGAGGAAGGCAGCAAGGCTGCTAGGGCTTGGAGGAAGGTGTGTGTGGGGGGGAGGGGGCGCACCACCCCTCTATATATAGAGGGGGGGCGGCCAGCCCTTGCCCCTCCTCCAAGACTATCTCTAGTTGAAACAATTTAAACTCTCCCTTATCTAGAAATCCTATCTCTAGTTTAAACGATTTAAACTCTCCCTTATCTAGAAATTCTATCCCGAGATTTAAACGAGTCAAATCTCTCTAGAATCGGCTGGGCCCTATGGGGCCTTGTGCCCCTGGCCCAATGCGGCCAGGACACTCCCTCATAGGCCCATGCCCCCTCCCGGAAGGTGGGGCCACATTGGTCCCCTTCCGGAAGGTTCTAGAAGCTTCCGGTACAATACCGATTAACCCGGAACAATTCCGAACTCCAAAAACTGCACTGCCTTATATGAATCTTATTCTCCGGACCATTCCGGAACCTCTCGTGATATCCCGGATCCCATCCGAGACTCCGAACAAAAATTCATAAACCAATTATCCAATCTATCCTAGCGCCGAGACCCGTTAAGTGTGTGACCCTGTGGGTTCGAGAATATGCAGACATGATCTTCTATCAATAATCAACAGCGGGGTCTGGGCACCCATATTGACTCCCACACATTTATCGATGATCATATCGGATGAACCACGATGCCAGGATTCAATCAATCCCATATATATATTCCCCTCGTCTCGCGATATTTTACTTGCCCGAGATTCGATCGTCGGTACCGTCATACCTAGTTCAATCTCGTTCACAGCAAGTACTTTACTCGTTCCGTAATCCGATATCACTTTGTGATTAACTCCTTAACCACATGCTTGCAAGCGGTGTTGATATCGATTACCGAGTGGGCCCGAAGTATATCTCTCCGACTTGGGAGGGACAAATTCCATCTCGATACATACAACCCAACAGATACTTTCCGATCACCTGAGAGACACCTTTATGATCACCCTCTCATAGGATGACGTTTGATGACCTCAAAGCTTTCTTCCGATACCAGGGAGTTGCATTATCTCATGGTCTAAGGAATACAATATTTGACATAGGAAAAGCTTCGCAAAGACGAACACGATGACACGATCTAATTGCTCTGCTTTGTTTGGGTCTATCCACCATATCATTCTCCCAATGATATGATCTCATTATCAATTGACAACTCATGTCTATGGTTAGGAAACCTTAACCATCATTGATCAATGAGCTAGTCCATAGAGGCGTACTAGGGACACGGTGTTGTTCACAAACCACGCAAGTATTAAAGTTTCCGCTTAATACAATTCTAGCATGGAATATAAACTTTATCATGAACAAGAATTATAATAATAACATCTTTATTATTGCCTCTAGGGCATAATTCCAACAGTCTCCCACTTGCACTAGAGTCAATAATCTAGTTTACATCTGGCAACAATCTCACACCCATGGCACTGAGGTGTTGATCATGTTTTACACGTGGAAGAGGTTTAGTCAATGGATCTGCGACATTCAGATCCGTATGTACTTTGCTAATCTTCAGATCTCCATCTACTATATAATCTCGGATTATATGAAACTTGCGGTTGATATGCTTGGTCTTTGGATGATATCTTGGTTCCTTAGCGAGTGCTATGGCGCCAGTGTTGTCACACAATATCTCCAGTGGGTCCAATGCACTTGGAACCACGCCAAGCTCAGTGATGAAGTTTCTGATCCAAACTCCTTAACTTGACGCTTCTGCAGCAGCCATGTATTCCGCTTCTACTGTAGATCCCGCGATCACGCTTTGCTTGCAGCTTCTCCAGCTCACAGCTCCTCCATTCAAAATATAAACGTATCCTGTCTGAGATTTAGAATCATCCTTGTCGGTGTCGAAACTAGCATCGACGTAACCTTTTACGACAAGCTGTTCATCACCCCCATAGACTAAGAACATTTCTTTAGTTCTATTTAGGTACTTTAGGATGTTCTTCACGGCTGTCCAGTGTTCCACTCCTGGATCACTTTGATATCTGCTCGTCAAACTAAGAGCATTGGACACATCCGGTCTAGTACACAACATGGCATACATGATGGAACCTATGGCCGAGGCATAAGGCACTTTGCTCATAGCTTCCCTATCATTTACCGTAGCTGGACACTGAGCCTTGCTCAATATCTTACCTGACAACATAGGCACTGAACCTTTCTTTGCTTATCCATTCTGAACCTTTTCAGAACTTTGTCTAGGTATGTACTCTGGCTTAAAGCTATCAGGCGTCTTTGTCTATCTCTATAGATCTTGATGCCCAATATATAAGCAGCTTCACCTAGGTCTTTCATTGAAAAACACTTGTTCAAATAACTCTTCACATCGTTAAACATGTTGATGTCATTTCCGATAATCAATATGTCATCCACATACAGTACCAGAAACGTCACCGAGCTCCCACTCACTTTCTTGTAGATGCAAGCTTCGTAGCAATTTGGAACAAATCCAAAGCTCTTGATCACTTGATCAAAACGAAGGTTCCAACTCCGAGATGCTTGCTTCAGCCCATAAATGGAACGCTGAAGTTTGCATACTTTACTAGCATCCTTAGGATCGACAAAACCTTCGGGTTGCATCATATACAACTCTTCATCAATGTTTCCATTGAGGAAAGCAGTCTTGACATCCATCTGCCTTATTTCATAATCATGAAACGCAGCAATTGCTAATAAAATCCGAATGGACTTAAACATCGCTACGGGAGAGAAAGTCTCATCGTAGTCAACACCTTGAACTTGTCGAAAACCTTTTGCGACAAGCCGTGCTTTATAGACGGTAACATTACCATCCGCGTCCGTTTTCTTCTTGAAAATCCATTTGCACTCAACGGCCTTTCGGTCGCTAGGAGGATCCACCAAAGTCCATACTTGGTTTTCGCTCATGGATCCCAATTCGGATTTCATGGCTTCCAGCCATTTCTCAGAGTCTGGGCTCATCATCGCTTCCTCATAGTTCGTAGGTTCACTGTCTTCTACCAACAAGACAGTCAAGACAGGGTTGTCGTACCACTCAGGAGGGGCACGCGACCTTGTCGACCTGCGACGTTCAGTAGCAGCATCGTCCGAAGCTTCATGATCCTTGTCATTAGCTTCCTCTATTGTTGGTGCAGGCGGCACTGGAACAATTTCAGGTGCTGCGCTACTCTCCAATTCAAGAGAAGGTTCAATAACCTCGTCTAGCTCTACTTTCCTCCCACTCACTTCTTTCGAGAGAAACTCCTTCTCAAGAAAGGAACCGTTCTTTGCGACAAACACTTTGCCTTCGGTTCTGTGATAGAAGGTATACCCAATAGTTTCCTTAGGGTATCCTATGAAGACGCATTTCTCCGCTTTGGGTTCGAGCTTGTCCGGCATCAACTTCTTGACGTAAGCTTCGCATCCCCAAACTTTAAGAAACGACAACTTAGGTTTAGCACCAAACCACAGTTCATACGGTGTCGTCTCAACGGATTTAGATGGAGCCCTATTTAAAGTGAATGCAGCGGTTTCTAATGCATAACCCCAAAATGATAACGGCAAATCAGTAAGAGACATCATCGATCGGACCATATCTAATAGGGTTCGATTCCGACGTTCAGACACACCATTGCGCTGTGGTGTTCCGGGTGGCATGAGTTGCGAAACGATTCCACTTGCTTTAAGATGCGTGAGAAAATCATAACTCAAATATTCGCCCCCACGATCGGATCGTAGAAACTTAATCTTTCTGTTACGATGGTTCTCCACTTCATTCTGAAATTCCTTGAACTTTTCAAATGTTTCGGATTTATGTTTCATTAAATAGATATACCCATATCTACTTAAGTCATCGGTAAAAGTGAGGAAATAGCGATATCCACCGCGCGTCGAAATACTCATCGGTCCGCATACATCGGTATGTATGATTTCCAACAAGTCCGTTGCTCGCTCCATCATTCCGGAGAACGGGGTTTTGATCATCTTGCCCATGAGGCATGGTTCACATGTGTCAAATGATTTAAAATCAAGAGACTCCAAAAGTCCATCAGAATGGAGTTTCTTCATGCGCTTTACACCAATATGACCTAGACGACAGTGCCACAAATAAGTAGTATTATCACTATCTACTTTGCATCTCTTAGCCTCAATGTTATGGATGTGTGTTTCATCCCTTTCGAGATTTAGAAGAAATAAACCATTCACAAGAGGTGCATGACCATAAAAGATGTTACTCCTATAAATAGAACAACCATTATTCTCCGATTTAAATGAATAACCGTCTTGCAATAAACACGATCCGGAAATGATGCTCATGCTCAACGCAGGCACATAATAACATTTATTAAGGTTAAAACTAATCCCGAAGGTAAAACTAAGGATAGCGTGCCGACGGCCATCACATCAACTCTTGATCCGTTGCCAACGCGCATCGTCACCTCATCCCTCGCAAGCCGCCGTCTATTCCGTAGCTCCTGTTTCGAGTTACAAATATTAGCAACTGAACCGGTATCAAATACCCAGGAACTACAACGAGGGCTAGTAAGGAAAACATCAATAACATGTATATCAAATATACCTTTGATGGTGCCAGCCTTCTTGTCCGCTAAGTACTTCGAACAGTTGCACTTCCAGTGACCCCTGTCCTTGCAATAGAAGCACTCAGTGTCCGGCTTAGGACCAGACCTGAGCTTCTTCTCAGCAGGGGCATTGTGCTTGCCTCCGCCCTTCTTGAAGGGCTTCTTTTCTCCCTTACCTTTCTTAAAGGAGGGCTTGTTGACCATCAACACATGATTATCCTTCTTGATGTCCACTTCCGCAGCCTTCAGCTTTGCGAAGAGCTCGGTGATCGTATCAGTGGAACCAATCTGATTATGAGTCACTACAAAACTTTTGTAGCTGGGAGGGAGTGATTGCAGAACCCTGTCAATCTTGAGCTCCTCTGGAATCGTGCATTCCAGTTGCTCAAGGCGTTGAGTGTAGCCCGACATCTTTATGGCGTCCTCACTAACGGAACTCCCTTCCTCCATCTTGCAGTTAAAGAACTTCTCAGAGATCTCATATCTCTCAGAACGGGCTTGGGTCTGAAACATGGTTTTCAGCTCCTCGAGAATCTCAAAGGGCCCGGGATAGGTTTCAAAACGATTTTGAAGCTCCGGTTCCATAGCAAACAACATGGTGCTCTTAATCACACCATAATCATCTTTGCGCGACTGATAGACAGCTTTCTCATCAGCCGGCGCAGTTGCAGCAGGGGGGTTACCTAACGCTTTCTCAAGGACATAGTCCTTTTGTCCGCCAGACAGAATGATTCTTAGATTGCGGAACCAGTTGGTGAAGTTAGACCCATTGTTTCTAAGCTTTTCTTTCTCAGCAAAAACGTTGAAGTTGAAGTTGGACTTGGCCATTGGATCTACAGTATTTGCAAGTACAATTTAGACTATGTTCATGATAAATAGTTCAACTTAATCAAATTACTAGATGAACTCCCACTAAATTCAACATCCCTCAAGTTGTTTAGTGAACATGATCCAAATTCACCACACCTAATCCGATCATCACGAGAAGAGATGTGGTTTCAATGGTGGACAAAGAAGTGTCGATCATATCATTCATATGACTCATGCTTAACCTTTCGGTTCTTGTGTTCCGAGGCCATGTCTGTACATGCTAGGCTCGTCAAGTTAGAGCCAAGTATTTCCGCGTGTGCAAAAACTGGCTTGCACCCGTTGTATGTGAGCGTAGAGTCTATAGCACCCGATCATCACGTGATGCTTGGACACGACGAACTTTCGCAACGGTGCATACTTGGGGAGAACACAGTTTTTATCTTGATCTTTAAGTGAGGAATCATCTTATAATGCTACCGTCGCGATCTAAGCATGACAAGATACATAAAAGGATAAACATCACATGCATATAACTTTATGTGACATAGTATAGCCAATCTTCGCGCAATGATCTCCATCTTGTGCGTTCCGGCATGATCTCCATCACTCCACCATGATTGCCTCCACCACGAATAGCAACTACAACTATTGCTAACTACTTAGCGATAAAGTAAAGCTATTACATGGTGTATAAGAAGTTGACTCGCAGGTCATACACAATTATAAAGACAACCATATGGCTCCTGCCGGTTGTGTACTCATCGACATGCAAGTCGTGAAACATTACAAAACATGATCATCGCATACAATATACACATCACATCTTGGGCCATACCATATCACAGAAAACACTCCCTGCAAAAACAAGTTAGACGCCTCTACTTTGTTGTTGCATGTTTTACGTGGCTTATGGGAGTAGATGCTAAGAACGATTCTTACCTACGGAAAGCCACAACGGTGATATTATGGTTTCCAAACTCCGGTGTTAATCCCATGACAACTATAGTGAGAGAAACTGACATCCACCAGCCGCATGTGTGGAACAAGCCACACGTCCAGTGCGGAGCCGGTCTCGCGAGCGACGTCGCGTAAGGTTGGCCTGGACCGCTTCAATCTCACTATCCCGCGTCATAAGAAGAACACAAACAAGAGGCTTGCAATAGAAAACATCAACGCCCGCAACAACCATGTTGCGTTCTACTCGTGAAACACATCTACGCATAGATCTAGCTCTGATACCACTGAAGGGTTTCGCGGCATAGTAAATCAAAATTTTCTACGGAGCGAACAGAGGGAAAGCCAAGATCTAATCTAGGAGATGCAAACAACGAGAGAGATTGGATTAGATCTTCATACCCTTGAAGATTTGCACAGCGGAACGTTCGTCGGAACGTGGGTGATGTAGTCGTACTCGCTTCTCCTCCTCGCGATCCGATCCGATCTAGCACCACAATTGGCGGTGCCTCCGTGAGATGCACACGTGCAGCACCTCGACGTCTCCTCCTTCCTCGGACCAGCGAGTATGGTGGAGAGATAGATTGGATCTACAACACGACGGCGTGGTGTATATGGTGGAGAATTTCTGCTGCAGGGCTTCGCCTACAAACAGTCGGGAGGGAGAGAGGAAGGCAGCAAGGCTGCTAGGGCTTGGAGGAAGGTGTGTGTGGGGGGGAGGGGGCGCACCACCCCTCTATATATAGAGGGGGGACGGCCAGCCCTTGCCCCTCCTCCAAGCCTATCTCTAGTTTAAACAATTTAAACTCTCCCTTATCTAGAAATCCTATCTCTAGTTTAAACGATTTAAACTCTCCCTTATCTAGAAATTCTATCCCGAGATTTAAACGAGTCAAATCTCTCTAGAATCGGCTGGGCCCTATGGGGCCTTGTGCCCGTGGCCCAATGCGGCCAGGACACTCCCTCATAGGCCCATGCCCCCTCCCGGAAGGTGGGGCCACGTTGGTCCCCTTCCGGAAGGTTCTAGAAGCTTCCGGTACAATACCGATTAACCCGGAACAATTCCGAACTCCAAAAACTGCACTGCCTTATATGAATCTTATTCTCCGGACCATTCCGGAACCTCTCGTGATATCCCGGATCCCATCCGAGACTCCGAACAAAAATTCATAAACCAATTATCCAATCTATCCTAGCGTCGAGACACGTTAAGTGTGTGACCCTGTGGGTTCGAGAATATGCAGACATGATCTTCTATCAATAATCAACAGCGGGGTCTGGGCACCCATATTGACTCCCACACATTCATCGATGATCATATCGGATGAACCACGATGCCAGGATTCAATCAATCCCATATATATATTCCCTTCGTCTCGCGATATTTTACTTGCCCGAGATTCGATCGTCGGTACCGTCATACCTAGTTCAATCTCGTTCACAGCAAGTACTTTACTCGTTCCGTAATCCGATATCACTTTGTGATTAACTCCTTAACCACATGCTTGCAAGCGGTGTTGATATCGATTACCGAGTGGGCCCGAAGTATATCTCTCCGACTTGGGAGGGACAAATTCCATCTCGATACATACAACCCAACAGATACTTTCCGATCACCTGAGAGACACCTTTATGATCACCCTCTCATAGGATGACGTTTGATGACCTCAAAGCTTTCTTCCGATACCAGGGAGTTGCATTATCTCATGGTCTAAGGAATACAATATTTGACATAGGAAAAGCTTCGCAAAGACGAACACGATGACACGATCTAATTGCTCTGCTTTGTTTGGGTCTATCCACCATATCATTCTCCCAATGATATGATCTCATTATCAATTGACAACTCATGTCTATGGTTAGGAAACCTTAACCATCATTGATCAATGAGCTAGTCCATAGAGGCATACTAGGGACACAGTGTTGTTCATAAACCACACAAGTATTAAAGTTTCCGCTTAATACAATTCTAGCATGGAATATAAACTTTATCATGAACAAGAATTATAATAATAACATCTTTATTATTGCCTCTAGGGCATAATTCCAACAACCGCCGTGATCCTCGCCCCCGCTCTGGCTATAAGACCCCCTCCCCTCGCCACTCATTTCCCCTCACCTAGCACAGAGGCCACGCCACCAGGCTGCCAGTAATTGCCATTGCCTCGCCGCAGACAGAACCCACTCCGGCGACCAATCCTGGTGAGCTCCGTGCACGCCTTCCTCCCTGGTTCACGTGAACTGCTTCGCAACCTCCTTGCGCTCCTACTGACACCCTTAGTTCGTCCTGTACTGCCCCAGGTCATCGACTCCAATGAGCACCGCAAGCTCCCGACGCCGTCTCCAACTCCGGCAAGCGATTAAGGTAAAAGCCGACCGCCCCGTGCCTTCCCTTTGACACTAACCCGTTCGCCTGATCGATGCGCACCCGATGATGCCCTCCGTTTGTGTTAGGGCGGATCGGAACGTCGCCAACGTCGCTGTCCACCCGAGCCCGACGCTATCCTCTACTCCGACGAGCTCCCACGGCCACTGCAGCGCGCCCCTTGTCAAGCCACCACCACGTTGAGCTTCAGTACATCGCCGCGAGTCTGGTAAGCATCTCCGACGACCCCAAACCCCCTATAGCCGCCGCGCCGCCGTGGACAGAGCACACCGCCGCCAGCCGTCGCCATGCGCCGCCAGACTTTGGTCGTTTGATCGAGAGCCGTTAGATCTAGATCTAACGCGTGAGACAGAATCACTTAACAAAACGGTATGTTTAGATCTGGACCTTGTGCAGTCACTTTAATCCAATGGCCTGCATTGACCGATCCATGCGAAGCGGTATCGACCAATTAGAACACGCTGTGTGGCTAGGGTTTAGATTTAAAATCAGAATTTGAATCTATTAGATGTTTAAACTTGTTTTAATAATAAGTTTTGATTCCCACGTCCAAATTTGATGAATTTTATATCAATGGAATCAGGAGAGAAAGCCCTTTCCATTAATGCAATTTGTTTAATGTTTTGTTTCTGTTAAAATGGTTTTATTTACAGAAACATGTGTAGGCCTATTTTGTATATCACAAATATTTAAGAAATGTTTTAATGTCCAAATAAAGTTTGTTTGGAAAGTTTTGAACTTGTTTATGAACTAGTACTGTGCACTTGTCTTGTTGAGTTTAGAAAATCATCACATATCATATTGCATGCATCATATATTTTTGCTTGTATTTATTTTGTATGTGATTTGGTGCTATGATTTTATGTGTAGATTTTGGTGCAAATAGTGATTGTGATTGTGAGGATTGTAGCTACTCTCCAAACTACCAAGGCAAGTGGTGCTTCATGATTATATTCCTATGTTTTTCAAATATGCATTAGAAATATTTTGCTAGACTTGCATGGATAAATTTTGGTCTTTATATGCTATGCTTGGAAAATCCTAGTAGTTGTAGAATTGCTAGAAACTCGTGGATCCATAGCTGTACGAGTTTCTCTCCTCGAAATCCCGAATCTACACATACCCGAATCTTGTTTCGCTTTTTAACCCATCTAGACTTCGTCGTTTGCCTTCGGTCAAAAAATGAAAGTCGTAGGGATCGTCGAAATCTTTCAATCCCGACAAACCTCACCTCTTTTCAACCACCACAGCCGGAGAATTTCGTATCGCAATGTTTCAGATCTTACGGTGTAAATCCAAGATGTACTCGCGCTCGTTTCTTCAATTCCAAATTCCTTTGGTGAGAAGGTAGGAATAATTATTTCCCACAACTTTCATGTTTTGAGTTTTTCGATTTGACCTACGGATTTGTCTCTATAACACAGATCTATTTCTTGTCTATTCTGAGCCAAAATCGGGTCAATCTTTTCTTCTAGCCACCGGATCCTATCTAGACGGTCGAGATCCAATCAAACCGGTGCGTGCCATGTCGTCATCCCGGTCATCTTCCTCATCAACACCACGTCAACGTAAGGTCAACATCTAGTCCCAGTCAGCATGCAAAGTCAACCTGTCCAGTCAGCGGAATATTCTCTGGAATATTCCGTTCGAATTTAAAATTGCACATTATAGATCTAACTTGTAAAAATCATTAGAAATTCATACCACGTCCAAAAATTGCATATAATATATCAAATTGAAGATAATTTCACATAGAATCATCTTATCAGAATAGATCCAACTTTTATTGTACGTGCTTACTGCAGTAATTTAATTAGTTTTAATGGTCTTTTAGGTTAATAAATTCATAAGAAATTATCTGTAACTCCGAAAAATATGAATAATATATCAAATTGAAGCTACTGTAATGTTCTTTAATAATATCTGGTTGGATCTAGAATTTGCGGAATATTTAACCCGTAGCAATTTAATTAGTTTTAATGGCCTTATCAATCATTAAATTCATAGTAAATTAATTGCTTGTCACAAAAATATAAATGATAGGCCGATGGAAAGCTGGTTCCATGTAGATCATCAATATGCAATTAGTTCAGACTTTTACTGCAAGGTTTTGCCGCGAAGATTTAAATGGTTTAATGGCTTATTTAGAGTAATAAATTCATAAAAAATAAATACTATTCAGAAAATTACAAATAATATGTCCCTGAAATCACAATTCCGTGGAGATTACAGATATAATTTTAGTTTGATTTTTAGACAATAGAAACTATATGAATCGTTTAAAACCATTAAACACTATTTAAATCAAACAAAAAGATCTATAACTCCGATTAGGGTGATTCCAATGCCTGCTGGTTCGTATTAATGTCCTCTATCCAGTAAACCCAAGAAACAATTTTAATCCGATAGTTAGAACAGGCGTTACAACAAAACTATTAAAAACCCTATATTGGCAAGTAATTATTAATAACAAGTACTCCATTGCATTAATTGGTCTCTTGCATGCATCATATACTTCAATATTGTTTAGAGAACTAAAGTAACAACCATTGTGACTTATTAAATTGCCATGCATGCATTTGTTGCATTTGTTTGATCTCTATGTGCTATTGTTTATGTTGTATGCAATTGTTTGATCGATAGATTGCGAGGAGTGCAACGTGTGTGATTGCAACTACTATGATTGCAAGCATTATGGTTATGACGAGAGCAACCATTATATCTATGAGAATTGTGAGGATTATCTAATCGACTACATCTACAACAAAGGCAAGTGGTGCTATCTTGGTCATAAATGCCCTACTGTTTTCCTATGCATTGTAGATGTTTTTGTAGAATTGCATATGTAGGAATTGATGTGTATATGCTATGCTATATCCCATATTATTACCTAGTACTCTTTGTTTATGAGCCATCGTATTGGTAGATTGCTTAGCTATGCTATTTAGACGAGGAAGGGAATCACATCATGAAAAGTTATATGTTTTGAAAGGCTTATGTTTTGCTAAATGACAAACCAACATGTTTTAATGAACCACCTGGGCGGAATGGCATTTATTGGGTCATCGAGTGTGGATTTTGGTGGGGAATGCCGCCCAGGACACTGAGAAAGGATTGGTTTCTTTGTTTGGAAGCTTTCGTGTGCAACCATGTGCCAATAATGAAATGGGCGGTTGGTTGAACTCAGTAGGTTGTGGTAACTCGAACCCGCGTATCCAGAGATGTAGATAGTGTAGGTTGGACCGGTGCGCGTCGGGATTGGGGAGCTACTTCCCGAATGGTTCCTTCTTGGACTTCTCCCTATCATCACCCAATATGAGAGTGGTGGTACGAGCTGGGCTGGCCAAGTCACATGGGTAAAGTGTACAAACCCCTGCAGGGTGTATAAACTAATCGATTAGCCGTGTCCCCGGTTATGGACAATTTGAGCGACCTGATACTGATGCTATGATATTTCTCACTCATCCCAATTTCTTAATTACTAAAACTTGATGGATGAACATGGGTTTAGGAGCATACGAAAGCTGAACTCTCTTGTATCTATATGGGTTTATGCTGGTATGTCCTTAGAAGATTGTTTTTGAAGAAAGAAAAGTATTTTGAAAGTAGGAAAAAGTTGTATTTCTTTATGCAAATAAGCCTGAACTCCACTTGGCCAAATAAGCATGTAGTTGATAGATCTGTTGTTAACCACTTTAGCCTACTTGCCATACATTCAATGTATTGACCATTCGTGGCTGCAACGTTTCATGTTGCAGGTTATATCGTATCTGAGTGATCGTTCATAGGTCGCGAGACTCCACTCAACATTTGTTCGCCTGTGGCACATTTGAAGGATGGAGATCTACCTTGTATTCGTTTTCCGCTGTGTACTTGAATAAATAATGTAAATTCTGGATCATATTCGTTGTATTTATGATGCACAGTTATATTTGGTATCATTTTGTACTGTGTGTGCCAGTGAACCAATCCAGGGATTGGCACTATACACATGAACTCAGCCTTATCAGGCGAGGGTGTTACAAGATGGTATCAGAGCTGTGTGTTGACTGTAGGATCGTGACCTTAGAAATGGATTAGTAATAGAAGACCTCTATTAGGAGAACTATCATATTTTATACTTATTAGAGTTCTTATATTCCTTGTCTATCTTTTCTATAACCTCTTCTTGTTCAAAATTTGTAGTTGTCCATTCTTATGATACCTATATGAGAGTTAGCATATAAGTAAAACAATAAATAAGATGACGTAAATAAACATATCATCAAGTTTGGTTAGGTCTAGACCACCATGTTCTATCTCTTTAGGAGATCATCGCTATCGCGTTAGCATATTGTTCTTATCAACTTATGTGGTATGACAATATAGGTTGTTTGCTTGGTTGTATTGAGCTATTTTGTGTGATGCTTTGTTTGGGATCAGTTAGTTTTGAACTCTAATGTTTCTGAGTTTTTGTGTGGTTTTAAAATTATTTTAATGGTGTGAATTGATTGAATTCGTGGAATTACTGCTGCAGTTTTCTGCCGGACCTGCAGTACCGCGCGATTTTTCATATTTTACTGGTAAATCAGAAAAATCTAAAAAAATAGGATCTGGAGCTTAATTACCTGTAGTACATGCACAAAAATTGGCTAAATTCCTGACAAGTTTAAGTTAGTCAGAAAAATTCGTGAAACCTGCTGTACTGTTTTGACAGATTTAGTTTAGTGCTTATATGTTGCTATGTTTTACTCTAGTATTGTTCCCAATGCTTTCAAACTATTTTGTGGTTATATACTGCTATATTTAAACCCCTGTAATGTTATTATACAATTGTTTGATTGTGTGTTGATCGCCTATGATTGTTTCCTTGTTTGTGACATTGATTGCTTCATATAGTTATGGGTAGGATTATTTTCTTAGTGGTTTCTTTCCTATAGAATCTATTCTTCCCTATCTTGAACCCTTGGAGATATAATGATGTGTTAAGTGGAAGGTTTGACAACACATTGCATTTAGGAAGGAAAATGCTTCACCTAATAGAAAAAAAAGATGTGGAAGTATGAAGTGTTGCACATGATGTTATGTAGTAGATTACCCAACCTGAAAGTTGAAGTATCGATAGCTTAGTTTTAGTATTAGCTTTGTTGATTGGATACATGGGAGTATACATAGAGCATTAGCTCGTGCCCATGGAAACAATTTTCAAGGCAAGTGAGAATGCCCGAGTGATAGAAAAACGTGATTCACCTATCCTCATACAGGGTAATGATTTGGGTGCAGGATGGATTGATCACCATTCCTACTACTCTTATTATTCTCTCTTGTTCTGTGGGCTTTGCGAATCTTGAGTGCCTTTCAGCCTTAGCAAAGAGCCGGCATTGAGCCTAAACCTTAGAATGGTAGATTGTTCCACCTCTATAAAAGCATTCATTGCTAAGCGTAGGAATATACGGTAAGGATGAATTTCAACCATTATTAATGGGTACCGTGAAGTAAACGTTTCCTAATTGCCCACCATGAGAGTTTTGCTAGTTTAAGAAGTGATTCCTCAGAAACTATCAATCATGATGTTTAGAATGTGCTAGACATTGTGCCAATAAAAGTCTAAAGGAGAACCAATCTGAGCTAAGTGAATCCTCGAGAAGTGACCTATTAAATTTTATTTTAAGGGTGGTAGCATCCTAATGGATCCCGAACCTTTCTTTCTTTCTAGCCTTCCCAAATCTCGGGACGAGATTTCTTTTAAGGGTGGTAGTCTGTCACATCCCAAAATTCTCCTAATTTTGGAATGTGAAATAAATAAATAAGATTGATTGATTGTTTGACTTTGTTGAAAATTCTCAAAGAGAAGAAACTTTTTGAATAGAAAATCCTCTCAACCTTGAATTCAAAATCTTATATTCTTTTGTTATGACCTAAGTAGCCATATAGGCAAAAGGGCATGGATTGATTATGGATTGTAGAATTGGTGTGCAAGATTTCAAAATGAAAATCATAAGCATTCATAAGCACTTTATTACATCCATGCAAAGTTCTCACAAACTAAATCCAAATCCTGGTATCTAAATCCTATAGTCGATTCGCCCAAATATTTCTAAAGGAAATTAAATTGAATTTATAAAACCCACTATTGTAAGGCATAAATTATTGATAATTATAGCCTAAAAAGATCCAATTAATATTACAAAATTATAGAAACAAAGTTGGGCTCATTTGGAGCTAGTATGAAAAAGTTATGAAATAAACACAAACACATAAAGATATAAATAAAATGGAATATACAAGGATTTATAAATCCACTACTTCCAAACTAGTAAAAAGATTACAAATTTGATCCTACAATAATCTATACGATTTTAGAAAAATTTAGAAACAAGAATCATGTCATTTGGAGTTCGTATGCAAAAGATATAAGGAAAACAAGTAAATAGAAAAAGAAAAAGAAAAAAAGGAAACCCGGACCAAGCCAGCCGGCCAGCGCGCACGCACGTGCCCAAATTACTCCAAAAAACGTGCGAAAACTGATTTTTCTATACCTATCTCTACTCAAACACTTGTAATTTTTTATCTACAACTCTGAATTGACTTCCGTTTGTTTCTACTTGTTCCCTACTCCAAGGCCTATCTCTACACCGTCTCAAACCTCCATATAAACTCGTGGATCCATAGCTGTACGAGTTTCTCTCCTCGAAATCCCGAATCTACACATGCCCGAATCTTGTTTCGCTTTTTAACCCATCTAGACTTCGTCGTTTGCCTTCGGTCAAAAAACGAAAGTTGTATGGATCGTCGAAATCTTTCAATCCCGACAAACCTCACCTCTTTTCATCCACCACAACCGGAGAATTTCGTATCGCAATATTTCAGATC
The DNA here is from genome assembly GCA_910589765.1 of Avena atlantica. NCBI lineage: Eukaryota > Viridiplantae > Streptophyta > Magnoliopsida > Poales > Poaceae > Avena > Avena atlantica. Next base: position 30,286,288 of record OU342734.1, read on the forward strand.
TTACGGTGTAAATCCAAGATGTACTCGCGCTCGTTTCTTCAATTCCAAATTCCTTTGGTGAGAAGGTAGGAATAATGATTTCCCACAACTTTCATGTTTTGAGTTTTTCGATTTGACCTACGGCTTTATCTCTCTAACACAGATCTATTTCTTGTCTATTCTGAGCCAAAATCGGGTCAATCTTTTCTTCTAGCCACCGGAATCTATCCAGACGGTCGAGATCCAATCACACTGGTGCGTGCCATGTCGTCATCCCGGTCATCTTCCTCATCAACACCACGTCAACGTAAGGTCAACATCTAGTCCCAGTTAGCATGCAAAGTCAACATGTCCAGTCAGCGGAATATTCCCTGGAATATTCCGTTCAAATTTAAAATTGCACATTATAGATCTAACTTGTAAAATTCATTAGAAATTCATACCACGTCCAAAAATTGCGTATAATATATCAAATTGAATATAATTTCACATATAATCATCTTATCAGAATAGATCCAACTTTTACTGTACGTGGTTACTGCAGTAATTTAATTAGTTTTAATGGTCTTTTAGGTTAATAAATTCATAAGAAATTATCTGTAACTCCAAAAAATCTGAATAATATATCAAATTGAAGCTACTGTAATGTAATTTAATAATATCTGGTTGGATCTAGCATTTGCGGACTATTTAACCCGTAGCAATTTAATTAGTTTTAATGGCCTTATAAATCATTAAATTCATAGTAAATTAATTGCTTGTCACAAAAATATAAATGATATACCGATGGAAAGCTGGTTCCATGTAGATCATCAATATGCAATTAGTTCAGCCTTTTACTGCAAGGTTTTGCCGCGAAGATTTAAATGGTTTAATGGCTTATTTAGAGTAATAAATTCATAAAAAAATAAATACTATTCAGAAAATTACAAATAATATGTCCCTGAAATCACAATTCCGTGGAGATTACAGATATAATTTTAGTTTGATTTTTAGACAACAGAAACTATACGAATCGTTTAAAACCATTAAACACTATTTAAATCAAACAAAAAGATCTATAACTCCGATTAGGGTGAATCCAACGCCTACTGGTTCGTATTAATGTCCTCTATCCAGTAAACCCAAGAAACAAATTTAATCCGATAGTTAGAACAGGCGTTACAACAGAACTATTAAAAACCCTATATTGGCAAGTAATTATTAATAACAAGTACTCCATTGCATTAATTGGTCTCTTGCATGCATCATATACTTCAATATTGTTTAGAGAACTAAAGTAACAACCATTGTGACTTATTAAATTGACATGCATGCATTTGTTGCATTTGTTTGATCTCTATGTGCTATTGTTTATGTTGTATGCAATTGTTTGATCGATAGATTGCGAGGAGTGCAACGTGTGTGATTGCAACTACTATGATTGCAAGCATTATGGTTATGACGAGAGAAACCATTATATCTATGAGAATTGTGAGGATTATCTAATCGACTACATCTACAACAAAGGCAAGTGGTGCTATCTTTGTCATAAATGTCCTACTTTTTTCCTATGCATTGTAGATGTTTTTGTAGAATTGCATATGTAGGAATTGATGTGTATATGCTATGCTATATCACATATTATTACCTAGTACTCCTTGTTTATGAGCCATCGTATTGGTAGATTGCTTAGCTATGCTATTTAGACGTGGAAGGGAATCACATCATGAAAAGTTATATGTTTTCAAAGGCTTATGTTTTGCTAAATGACAAACCAACATGTTTTAATGAACCACCTAGGCGGAATGGCATTGATTGGGTCATCGAGTGTGGATTTTGGTGGGGAATGCCGCCCAGGACACTGAGAAAGGATTGGTTTCTTTGTTTGGAAGCTTTCGTGTGCAACCATGTGCCAATAATGAAATGGGCGGTTGGTTGAACTCAGTAGGTTGTGGTAACTCGAACCCGCGTATCCAGAGATGTAGATAGTGTAGGTTGGACCGGTGCGCGTCGGGATTGGGGAGCTACTTCCCGAACGGTTCCTTCTTGGACTTCTCCCTATCATCACCCAATATGAGAGTGGTGGTACGAGCTGGGCTGGCCAAGTCACATGGGTAAAGTGTACAAACCCCTGCTGGGTGTATAAACTAATCGATTAGCCGTGTCCCCGGTTATGGACAATTTGAGCGACCTGATACTGATGCTATGATATTTCTCACTCATCCCAATTTCTTAATTACTAAAACTTGATGGATGAACATGGGTTTAGGAGCATACGAAAGCTGAACTGTCTTGTATCTATATGGGTTTATGCTGGTATGTCCTTAGAAGATTGTTTTTGAAGAAAGAAAAGTATTTTGAAAGTAGGGAAAAGTTGTATTGCTTTATGCAAATAAGCCTGAACTCCACTTGGCCAAATAAGCATGTAGTTGATAGATCTGTTGTTAACCACTTTAGCCTACTTGCCATACATTCAATGTATTGACCATTCGTGGCTGCAACGTTTCATGTTGCAGGTTATATCGTATCTGAGTGATCGTTCATAGGTCGCGAGACTCCACTCAACATTTGTTCGCCTGTGGCACATTTGAAGGATGGAGATCTACCTTGTATTCGTTTTCCGCTGTGTACTTGAATAAATAATGTAAATTCTGGATCATATTCGTTGTATTTATGATGCACAGTTATATTTGGTATCATTTTGTACCGTGTGTGCCAGTGAACCGATCCAGGGATTGGCACTATACACATGAACTCAGCCTTATCAGGCGAGGGTGTTACAGGTTGTGATTGGGTTATGTTGAGTGGTTACACAAGGCCCATTTCTATGGTTTACCTTGTGTATCTCACTTGTGGAAAGCCACCCAGGAACAAAGGGATTTGAGAGGCCAAATGTTAAGAAGCTTCTAGTGCAGCCACTTGGCAATATGGGCTCTGCCTGGATCACATAGGTTGCAATAACTTAGCCATTTGGACAGTTGGTGGTAGTGGGATGATAGGTTGGAACGCGTCCATTTGGTCTAAGGGAAGGCTTCTGAAAGGTCCTGTCTTGGTGAAAATCAAGTCTTGTGGGGAAAGTGCACAACCTCTGTAGATGGAAGAATCTAAGTACTTAGCCATGTCCCTGGAAAAGGACAACTTGAGCATCAAGACATGGAAGCTATCAAGAATCTCCTCATCCCAATTTCTAAGTAAAACTTGTGGTTGAACAAGGGTGAAGGACCCCAATGTCTATTGGTGGTTCCTTGGGAAAAGTTTTGACAAAGAAAAACTTAGTGTTTTCAACTGATAGGCAAAACCTATTTTGAGCAAAGCAAGCCTAAGCTACACTTAGCCAAAATGCATATAGTATATAGTCCACCAATATTCTAGTAAGGTATCACTTGCTAATACTATTCCAATGTATTGACCCACTGTGGCTATAACTTGTGATATTGCAGGTTATTCTGATGATGATTACGATTCATGAGTCTACACTCAACATGCTTGCCTGTGGCACATGAAGATGAAGACTTATTTATCTATTTACTCATTTAAACTCTTGTACTAGGCCTGTGGCCATGGAGTTGTAAAAGACTATGTTTGTCTCTGGAATGACTGTAATAATGATCTTTGTTTATGTGTACTTCATCTTAAACTGTGGATGCTAGCATTGATCTAGGGACTAGCATTGCAATCATAGGGATCCTTTTCCTTTATAAAGGAGGGATCTTACAGTGGTCCCCCTGAGGCCCAACTCCGTCCCTCCTTCTGGCTTCCTTCGTCTTCTGGTAAAATAATATGTTTCCATATTTTTCTGGTATTTTTCTGATCTTTGCGAAATTGCACCGAAACGCCTTATTTTCCATCAGAATCCAGACTCCGCTAGTCCATCCTCCAGGAATCATCCAACATGCATAAACAAATGAAAAGCCATAAGTAATACCTCATAATAAGACAAATATCAATGAATAGAGGTAAATTATGATATAGAATGGTGATGCAAATTGGGCGTATCACTCACCAAGGATTAGGTGGAGATTTGATGCAAGAAGGGAAAGTTGTGGCTTATGCATCGAGACAACTCAAAACTCATGAAGTAAATTATCCTAGTGATGACTTAGAGTTAGCCTGCATTGTCCATGCACTCAAAACATGGAGACATTATCTTTTAGGAAAACGTTGTGAAGTGTTCACAGATCACAAGGTTCTAAAATATATCTTCACTCAAAAGGAAATCAATATGAGACAAAGAAGATGGCTTGAGCTCATCAAGTACTATGACTTGAGTTTGCAATACCATCCCGATAAAGAAAATGGTGTAGAGGATGCTTTAAGCCGTAAGGTTTATGTGAATGGCCTTACTAAGGGAAAATTTCCAGATGATCTGTGTGCCCAATTCAAAGATTTCAGATTTGATATAGTACCCAAAGGACATCTCATGTCATTAGAAGCCCAAAAGTTGGACAAGGAAATTGAAGAGATTAAAGGAAAAATTAGCAAAGGGAAAGCTAAAGGATTTCATGAAGACGAACATGGTACTTTATGGTATGGAAAACGTATCTATATTCCGCAAGATCCGGAGCTTCGGAAACTGATTCTACAAGAAGCACACAACTCATCATATTCCATTCATTCGGGTAATACCAAAATGTACATGGATGTGAAGGAAAGATTTTGGTGGAACAATCTCAAGAAGGATATTGCGGATCATATTGCCTTGTGTGATGTGTGTAGTCGAGTGAAGGCGGAACATCAGAAACCGGCAGGGTTATTACAACCACTACCTATTCTTGATTGGAAATGGTATAAGATTGGCATGGATTTTATCACCGGACTGCCAAGGACTAGATCCGGATATGATTCTATTTGGGTGGTTGTAGATCGCCTAACTAAAGTGGCTCATTTCATACCTGTGAAGACAACCTATACAAGTGCTAAGTTAGCCAAGATTTATATGAATAGGATTGTATTTCTGCATGGAGTACCCAAACGTATTGTGTCGGATAGAGGAACTTAGTTCACTTCGTATTTTTGGCGACAATTGCATAAATCGTTGGGAACGAGATTAGAGTTCAGTACAGCTTTTCACCCCCAGGCTGATGGACAGACAGAAAGAACCAATCAGATTTTGGAGGATATGTTGAGGGCATGTGCCCTAGACTATGGTGCTAGTTGGGATGAAAGTCTGCCTTACGCAGAATTCTCTTACAATAACAGCTATCAAGCCAGTATTGAGATGGCACCATTTGAATTTCTCTATGGAAGAAAGTGTACTACACCGTTGCTATGGAGTGGTCTTGGAGAAAGAAATTTGTTCGGACCAGAATTGATCAAGGAAGCTGAAAAGAAGATAAAATTGGTAAAAGACAGATTAAAGATAGCACAGTCCCGACAGAAGAGCTACGCAGATCCAAAGCGTAGATAAGTCACCTATGAGGTAGGTGATAGAGCTTATCTTAGAGTCTCACCACTTCTTAGTGTGAAGAGATTTGGAGTCAAAGGAAAATTGGCACCAAGATACGTTGGACCATTCAAGAGTATGAGCCACAAAGGAGAAGTGGCTTATGAGATTGAATTGCCTGAATCACTATCTGCAGTTCACAATGTGTTTCATGTGAGTCAGTTGAAGAAATGCCATCTTGGATATGGAAGAAACTTCTTTGAAGGATACTATACCCTTGGAAGAGGTTCAGTTGGAGAGTGATCTCACCTATGAGGAAAAACCTATCAAGATTCTTGATACTGCGGAAATAGTTACTCTAACCAAGACTATCAAATTCTGCAAAGTTCATTGGAACCGCCATTCCAAACAAGAATCAACTTAGGAAAGAGAATATGACCTTCGGAAAGATCACCCTCACCTATTTGCTAGCCAATACGAATCTCGAGGGCGAGATTCATCTTAAGGGGGTTAGATTTGTAACATCCCAAAATTCATGAATTACAAAAGCTTGCATTTCATTCATGCACTCATAGCATTCTTGGCTTGCACAAAAAATTTCAAATCAAAAACTCCAAATAAAACCATTTTTATGCCTATTAACTATATATCAAAAGTCATGGTTTTATTTTATTTTTCAAAGGATCAAGGTGTAGTGAACTAATAAGTAGTGTTTTATACACAATTAAGTGCAAGGTTCACACTACAAAAATCTAGAGGTGATTTGAAATCAAACTCATTTGAATTTGGTTTGAAAATGATTCCTGAAAATCCAAATAGAAAAATAAAAAGAGAAAAGGAAAAGGGCCAGCGCTACCTAATCGGCCCAGTGCCAGAAATAGCCCACGAGCCCACCCGGCCATTCCCCCTCTCCCCTCTCTCTCACGCGTGCAACCCCTACCCTGTTGTCACTGCCCAGTGGCCCCGCACCAGCTCACCCCCTTGTTCCCCAAATCCTGCGTCGGACCACGTCGCCGCTGTCGTTCGCTGCTGTTGATGGCGCAGCTTAATTGCCATTGATACAACGAGTGATTCTTGTCGTACCTCTGCCTACTTAAACCCCTCCCCACCATGAGCATTTCCCCTCACTCGCCACACCCTTTCTGCCACCAGGCTGCCAGTATTTTGACTCGCAACCTCGCTGCCCGACGAACTCCGGCGAGGTAATTCGGCGAACTCCGTCCGCCCCATGCCCTCTGCTTCTTACTGTTGTGCTCCCCTTGCTCATGTGCTTCTTATCATACCTTTATTTCCTCTGCTCATGGCCTAGGTTGTCGCCTCCATCAAGCACTGCAAGTGCCCGACGACGAGCTCTACTCCGGTGACTCCTCTTGGTAAACCTAGCCCTCTCCCTTCTCTCTGGTTCACGCTCGCACACTCACCGTTCCACTACATGTCTAATGCCTCCTTTTACTTGCCTTCCTGTGCCTTGTAGCGCCGTCAACGACGACGCCCGAGCACACCCGTCGCCAGTAGCATCTCCGGCGAGAAATTCCCAGCAACCTCGTGTGCCCCTTGGCCAACGGAGACCACCTCGAGCATCCCTACAACACAGTGACTCCGGTAATTCCCCGCACCCTCTCCTTTGCTTCTAGGAAACGCCGGAACGTCACTGGCAGAGCGCCGCCGCCGCGCAGCCGTCGCCAGCGCCGCCAGCCTTTGGTTGCATGTGCTAGCGCCGTCAGATCTGGATCCTAGGGCTAAGATTAGAACCTAGCGCAAATAGGTATCGTTAGATCTGAGCCACTGGATCTGACTTAGATCCAACAGTACACGCGCTTGATCCGCGCGAAGCGGTATTGACCAATCAGGAGCGTCCACGTGTCTGATTTTTAGAATTAAAATCTATTTTTGAATCTATTAGAGTTTCAAACTTGTAAAATTCATAAATTTTGTTCTGTTTATCCAAAAAAATGCAAATAATATATCATTGGATTCAGAAAATCCTACATTACTGTGGACTTGAATTGTATTTTGCTTCAGTAAAAATTAGGTTTATTTGTAGAATCAAATATAAGCTTATTTTGGCTATATAAATTATTTGGAAAATGATTTTGAAACAAATTTAGGTTTATTTAGACTATAAATAGATGGTTTTGTTTTTAGTACTGTTTGGTTTGTATAGTATAGTGTATAAAAATCATTCCATTGCATTTGCATGCATTCATATATTTTTCTTGATAATTTGGAATGTGAATTTGGTGCTATTATTTTATGTGTAGATTTTGGTGCTAGTGGTGATTGTGATTGTGAAGATTGTTGGTACTCCCCCAACTACCAAGGCAAGTGGTCCTTCATGTATTTTTCCTAATATTTTTGACTATGCACTAGTGATATTTTGTATAGGGCTTGCATGAAAATTTTGCTAAGTATCTATATTGCTATGCCATGGGAAATCCTAGTAGTTGTAGTCTTGGTAGAATTTTCTCTAAGTTAAGATACTTGTTATGTTGTCATGCTTAGCCTAGATAGTAGCAAACAAGAGTGGATTATGTACATGCTATGGAAATTTTGCTAAGTCTTTGAATTATGTTTTTGCTTAATAAAACAACTAAGTGAATGAATCACCTGGGTGGAATGGTTTGATTGGGTTATGTTGAGTGGTTACACAAGGCCCATGTCTATGGTCTACCTTGTGTATCACACTTGTGGAAATCCACCCAGGAACAAAGGGATTTGGGATACTTAGTGTTTAGAAGCTTCTAGTGCAACCACATGGCATATGGGCTCTTCCTTGATCATATAGGTTGCAATGAATTAGCCAGATGGATAGCTGGTGGTAGGGTGATAGGATGGAACGCGTCCATTTGGTCTAAGGGAAGGCTTCTGAAAGATCTCGTCTCGATGCATGTCGAGTCTTGTGGGGAAAGTGCACCACCTCTCGAGAAGGAAAAACCGAAGTACTTAGTCGTGTTCCCGGCAACGGACAATTTGAGCATCAAGACATTGAAGATGTCTAGGATCTCCTCATCCCAATTTCTAAGTTAAAAACTTATGGTTGGACAAGGGTAAAGGTTCTCCAATGTCTATTGGTGGTTCCTTGGGACTTTTGTCAAACAAAAACCTAGTGTTTTTCAACTGATATGAAAAACCTACTTTGAGCAAAGCAAGCCTAAAATTACACTTAGCCAAATTCATATAGATGTTAGATACTACTATTCTACTATGGTATCACTTGCCAATGCAATTCAAAATGTATTGACCCACTATGGATGTAACTTATGACGTTGCAGGTTACTCTGATGAGGATTAGGGTTATGAGTCTACACTCAACATGCTTGCCTATGGCACATGAAGATGAAGACTTTACTTTATTTACTTATGTTATGAACTCTTGTACTAGCCTTTGGCTTTGGAGTTGTAAAAGACTAAGTTTATCTGTAACATCCCAAAAATACTAAACTTGGATCATCAATCTCTAATCATCAAAATTAGGGTTAACAAAAACTTTTCTAAAATAAAAATATGAAAGCATGCATGGTGTATGCATTTCATTTGGAATTCTTTTGAACCAACTTGTTTGTGTGTTCCTTTGCTTGTAAATGGATGCTTAGGTGAAATAAACATCATCTAAACAATTCCCAAACTTTTCTCAAAGACAAATAAATCAAAACAAAGCTAAATGAGTGAATGGTCATTTTGACCAATTTAACTCCCATGCCTACTTTGGCTGTGTCAAACTTTCAGAACTTAACAGAAACTTTTCTGGATCCTTGCACCCCTTGATTGTACTCATAACAAAGTATCAAGGCCCACTTTGTGATCATCCAGATACATTCAAATGCATAGTTTAAAGGACAATTCAAAATTGAATCTTTATCATATGAGAAGATCCCACTTTTTCAAAAACCACTCAAACAAGCTCAACTTTCAAAACCCAAGCATCTGCAGACTCACCAGCACCAACCTAGCACACCCAGCAAAAATCTTTTCAAAATTCAAAACTTGAATTCTTGCGGCCATTTTATCAAACACCTTGCAGACACAAATCACAAAATCTTAAACACTTTTGTGAGCAGTGATTGAAGCCTAACTTGTTCCCTCACTAGCTCACAACCATCTTAGTAGATCATCTAGCAAGCTAAACCAAGCACTAGCCCCACTGTAATCTTGGCAATGCCATCAATGGTGAACAGCCGAAGCTCACCATGCCACCCCAGTGTACACAGCAAGCTAGGAGAGAAACTAGTCGTGCCAACCTTGTCTGGAAGATCACCCATGCCTCACCGCCCCCTCTCGACCAGCCCTGCCTCGAAGACACCGACCAGAGCACCCAGGAATGCCGCGCATGTGCCTCTGTCAACCATGCCGAGCATGCGCCAGAGCGCCACACTCGACCGACGCCCACAAGACCGCGCGCCGCCCTCGCCACGTGCATACATGATCGCCACCGACCCAGGAGACCGCCAGACATCCCCATTGGCCGCCCCATGCCGCACATCCACCGCTCGCCGTCGAAGACGCCGCCTCTGCCGCGCAGAGCATCGCGCATTCCAGACCAAACCGCATCGCCCCTACGCGTGCATTAAAGCCGTAGAGTATCGCCAGGAGACCACCAAGCGAACGCCACCGCCGGCCATGCCTCTAGCCGCCCGTAGCCATGTCGCCACCGTCGCCTGCCCATCCCGTTCGGTCTCGCTGTCGCGACTATAAATAGAGGCCACCCCTAGCCTAATTGAGCACACCATCTCACTACCCTCTCCTCACTGATCGTGCCACCCCGTTCCCGGAGCAAGGCGAGAAGCGCATCGCCGGAATTTCACCGGAGCCCGCCGCTACTGGAGAAGAAGGGAGCCAGCGATTGGAGCCGCCCCAGGAGAAGCTGCCGGTACCAGGAGGTTCATCGTCGTCGACTTTGTCGTTCTCCCGCCTCGCCGACCCTCGCCTGAACCCCGGTGAGCCCCCAACGACCCCCACTGGCCACGCTAGGTTTCTGTCTCGCCGGCGTTGCCCAACGTCGACGATGACCCTCAGCCGTTGGATTAGAACCAGATCGAACGCACCACATCGCCCCATACCGCTTTGCACCCCCTGTCTCACTGATGCGTGGGGACAGCCACTTAACCAGCCCGCGTAAGCGCTGTGCTTAGCAGGCCGTCCTAGTATCGCTTCCCGCGCAGCCCAGTCATTTGAAATTAACCTTTTCCATTTTATTTCAAACACACTTCTGCACCTAGATTCAAAAATCAACCCAGATCGATTCAGTGAACCAAATTGAATGAAACCAATTTTGTTAGAAAGGTCTGGGAATGCTGAATCCAAGCCCGTTGGATTCAAGTCATTTGGATCTGTAGATCATCCTTGGTAAAAATAACAAGGCAGAAGCTTTTCTGCATTCAAACATTTTTCAAATTAAAACCATAATAGCTTTTGAGTTGATTCCAACTCTCAAAAATCAAATTTAACCATACCTTTCAGAATATATAAAATATATAGGTTTACTTGCAGAAATAATGTTCAAGTAATAAAAGAATGCTAAATAGGCATTTCTAGCCACTTTAATTAATTAAAATAAAAGAGAAACCCCTTATTAAATTGTGACACCACTTTAAATCACATTCCCATGGACTAACATATGTGGTGATGACATGTGTCAACATGATCCCATGTTTGGTTTGGAGAATATTAAATCTTAAGTAGTTTTTCAATGAGTAGAAATTACTTTTCTAAAAATAAAAGGAATTAAACCAAGCTTTAATCTTGTAATGTTAGTGATGATGCTAGATCATCTATAGGACCCTTTTGTGTGATGATTGCAAGTAGTTAAGTATTGTTTGGTGATTGTGTACATCGTATTTATTTATAGACGCTAGTACCGACCAAGGATACGAGGAGGAAGGAGGATACTACGAAGAAGAAGACGAGGAGAACTTCAACCACTGCTATGCACAAGGCAAGCTAACACTTGCAAGATACTCTACTTTAGCAAGCCTAATACTACTAGTTGGATGTGCAAGCTAATACCTGCTTTCTACCATGCCCACTATATGCCTTAAAGCATATATGATCATAACCCCTTGATAAACCAATCCTAGTTTTACTTGCAAGTTTATTACTTTATTTCTTTATCAAAGATCTTACTTAGAGTTTACTGGAATAAATGGTAGATACTAGAAGGATAATTGAAGGTTGCATAAAGAGCATAAAATTAGGCCTAAACTAGATAATCTTGATGTCATCCTAAGGCATGAGATTAAACTTAGTTGAAACTCCACTAGTTTACCACCCCTCATTAGTACTTACCCCCACTTGTAGATGCTAGTGATAAGCATAAAACTTGATCCACATTAGATGGGAATAAGCCGAGGAGAACTTCAACCACTGCTCTGCACAAGGAAGGAGGATTCTACGAAGAAGAAGCCGAGGAGAACTTCAACCACTGCTCTGCACAAGGCAAGCCTAATACTACTAGTTGAATGTGCAAGCTATTAACTTAGCAAGCTTATACCGAGACTGATGCAAGCAAATAACTGCTTGTTACCATGCCAACCATATGCCTTAAGCATATGTGGTTATACTCACTTGATAACCCAATCCTAGTTTTACTTGCAGGCTTATTACTTTATTTATTTATCAAAGCTCTTACTTAGAGTTACTGGAATAAATGGTAGATACTAGAAGGATAATTGAAGGTTGCATAAAGAGCATTAAATTTGGCCTAAGATAGATAATCTTGATGTCATCCTAAGGCATGAGATTAAAACTTAGTTAAACTCCACTAGTTTACCACGCCTCATTAGTGCTTACCCCCACTTGTAGATGCTAGTGCTAAGCATAAAACTTGATCAACATTAGATGGGAATACTTGGTGAAAATGGTTATGAAAACCTTAGAATGATGGATCATTCTACTAAGATGTTTTGACATGTGTTTCCGAACACCTGATGATTTTGGTGATGAAAATGTTGAGGCACGAGCCTTAGCCCTTTATAAAACTGATGGTTGTCTAGATGCGATACCATTCCAATTTTACCGTACAACCACAATACCCGAAGATTGGGTAGGGCTTGACTGGAAACTTATATGCCTTAGTATTAGTTCCCTCATGGCCATGGTCTGAGCTGAGGCTACCTTGTGAAGATTGTCCACCTGTGCAGTACCCAAGATGACAGATGGTCATGGTTGGGAGGCCAAACTCATAGGAGAGGTGCTTATACTAGGGCGTGTAATTGAAAGGTTAGGATTGATTATCCGCATACTGAGTATGGTGAATTCAGGATTTGTTCCTGACGGATGTATCGAATGTTGTGGTGAAAGTGTACAATCTCTGCAGAGTGTCAAAATATTCGAATATCCGCGTCCACGGTTATGTACAGTTGGAGTGGCCATACTGTTCCCCCGTCATACTTACCAAGTTCCTACTTAGGACTTATAAAATATTTGTGAAAGGAAGTGAGACTTTGACTTGACCACAACAGAGTTGTGATATGAAATACAAGTTCCTACTTAGGACTTATAAAATTCTGACTAGCTTCTCTTGCTTCTCAGCTTAGTAGAGATAAATCTGGCTTTTGCAAAATAACCCTAGAGCCTAGTGTCCTATTATCAAAAACCCCTTTCACTTGTTAGTATTAGTTTGCGAGTACTTAAAGAGTACTCATGGCTTTGTCCCTGGCTATTCCCATGGCCAGACTATGAAGAGGATTACCTGGAGGATGGACCCCAGGAAGGTTACGACAACTAGGATCATCTCCCATCGTCAGCATTGCCTGTGACCCCGAAGATGGAGCTTCGCCTACGCTACCGTTATTATTACGTATTTCGCTGCTTGAAGTTGTATTAAGAACTGGATCAATGAGATCCCTATTTGTGTAAGACCTTATGTATGGTTTGTAATGGATGATGTACTGTGGTATCCAATTCTGTTATGTCTCGCAAAAATGGTAATCCTGGGATTGCGATGTATGGCATAACAGGTATTTGGGATTAAAAATCCGGGTGTTGACAAGTTGGTATCAGAGCCATCCTGACTATAGGAGACCCTAGTTAGAGTGGACGTTTGGAATCAAAAACTTAGTTTCAAAACCAAAGAAAGCAAATATTTACAAAAACTTATTCTCATTCTTATCCCTTTGATTCTTTCATGAAAATTCATGTTCCTCAAAAACTCTTGCAAAATACATAAAATTTTGACACACTTGATCACTCTACTAACTTACTCATCCTATATTCTTATAGATGGACGTGAAGTACAACAAGTTTTATTAGTTGGGGAATGGAGGAGACCTTATCTTTGAGAGGGATTTGGACCAGCTTTCAGAACTTCTGGAGCGTCCGCACCCCGAGTTCTTCGGAGCTCAGCTCAATGATCGAGGAGAAGATCTGCGGTGGCTAATTGTTGCAAGTCTCCGAGGAAAGATTGAACCTCCCACTGCTGAGGGAATTCAGTTTACCTTAAGAGAGAACAACTGGCTCGACGGACTTGCCAGGGCAATGCAGGAAGCTCTTTCCCGTCTGTGTGGGCAGAGCATCAATCAGATCAAGGGAACCCGCTTTGAGTTTTGCCCAAGGCGTGATGCAAATGGACAACCACTGGAAGCCCCATACCACCCTGAGCTGAAGACCCAAGTGGACCACCTTAGCTTCATGATGTACGATCGTCAGCAGGAGTTGGATAACTGTCGTGACTACTCCAACCACAAGTCTGCCATCATCAAAACGAAAGATCAAACCATCGCCATGCTAGCCAAGGATCGCAAGTCTCTCCGCCGTCAGCTTGACAAGAAGGAGCGCATTATTGCCCGTCTTTGCCATCGTATCTCATCTTTGGAGGAGACCATCCACGAGAGACATGCAGTTGGAAGAAAGGGAGAATGCCGGAGAGGATCTTCGTGGAGACCCATACTCCTATCTCAGCGATGATGATGATTTTCTGGAGGATCAGGCTATGGACTTCTTCATCGATGAGGATGATTTCGCCTTCATCGATGACCATGAAGATGACGAAGCCACCAATTCCGAGGAGTAGTACCACTTGAGCACTAGCGTAGTGAATAGTAATTGGTTCCACTGTATCGTAGTTTCCAGAATGGTTCTTAAAACCATCTGTTTTTCTTTGTTGTGGTGTGTGTTTTATCGTGTGCTATGAATGAATGAATGAATGAATGAATGGCGAGTTGCTAGAAAAATCTGAGTCAAACTTTAAAAACTTTTCAAAATTCCAGAACCTTAGAAATTTCCCTCTTTTCTCATGATCTATCTCAACCTTCAGATGCCACGCAGAGGAAGTGGTTCATCCCTGGACCCGATGTTGCAGATCCTGCAAATGTTGACTTCTGACTGCGAAGCTGAAAGAGCGGAACGTCAAGCCAACCTAGCACCCCTGCAACAGATAGCTCAGCTATCCCACAACAACCAAGGCCACGGAAATCAGGACCACCATGGATCTAAGCTCAAGAATTTCCAGAATACCAACCCACCTGTTTTCACTAAGTCGGAAGAGCCCTTAGACGCCGATGATTGGCTGCAAACCATGGAAAATAACCTAGAAGTCGCTGGAGTGGAAGCCAACGAGAAAGTTCTGTTCGCCACCCACTATCTAGACGGAGATGCCAGAGCATGGTGGAACAGTGTTCGCGCAATGATCGGAGGCCAGATGATGACATGGGAGGAATTCAAGGTCAAGTTTAGCAGAACCCATGTGCCACCGGGTTTGATCAAGAGAATGAGAGACGAGTTCAGAGAGCTGAAGCAAGGAAGGATGACCGTAGTGGAATACTGTGACAAATTCTTGTCATTAGCTAGGTATGCCCCGGATGAGATCGACACCGAAGCCAAGAAGAAAGAAAGATTCCTGAATGGTCTGCACGATGAGATGCAGACAGTGTTAGTCAATATCCCCTTTGCTGATATTGAAGCCCTTGTCGACTCTGCTATCTAGATGGAAGGAAAGATCAACCAAGCCAATGAGAACCGCAAGCGTCGCATGATGCATCAGCCAGGAACCCATCAGACCCCAAAGTATCGCCCTAACCCATCTCCCGGATTTGCCCCAAGAACCAACAGACCCTCGATGAACCGTCCGACCTATCCCAACCGTGGAAACCCTAGGCTCGGAGGAAATCACAACAACCCCGGCAACTCTAGCAATTTCAAATGTGCCCCACCCAAGTTCAACACCAACAATGCTGCCACCAACACCAACACTGCCCCGAGGACTGTAAGCAATGTTGTGCCTGTAGCGGCAAAGGACAAGTCGCAAGTGACTTGTTATGACTGTGGAAATAAGGGTCACTACTCCAATGAGTGCCCCAACAAGAAGAATGTCGCGGCACCCAATGCCAATGCCCCAGCTCAGCAGCAGCGTCGTGTTCAGCCAGGAAGGAGATTTGCCCCAGGGAATTCGCTCAACCGCAATGGCCGTCTTTTTCTCATGGATGCTGAAGAAGCTCAGGAAGCGCCAGACGTCGTGCTGGGTATGTTTTCTGTTAATTCAGTACTTGCAAGAGTTTTTTTTGATTCTGGTGCATCGCATCCATTTGTCACCGAATAATTTGCATGCACTAGTAAAATTCAACCAACCAAACTAAAGCATGTTATGATTCAAATTCCCGGTTCAACCACCAAGGCTAGGCAAATTTGCAAAGCTGTCCCTATCTGAATCCATGGCATAGATTTTTATGCTAATCTGATAGTACTCGGAACTAAAGGTTTGGAAGTAGTACTAGGAATGGATTGGATGTCCAAACATAAAGGATTGATTGACTGTGCCAAGAAAGCCATAACCATGACCAGTACAGCCGGAATAGCAGTCGAGCATATATCTGAAACCTTACCTCGTCAATTCAAGTGCAACAAGAGTATAGCCCAACCTACCATTGACCAAGTTCGGATAGTCTGTGAATACCCCGATGTATTTCCAGATGTTTTGCCCGGTATGCCCCCAGATCGGGATATCGAGTTTATCATTGAACTAATCCCCGGAACAGGACCCATAGCCCAGAGATCCTATAGTATGAACCCATCAGAACTGGCAGAACTAAAGAAGCAACTGGATTCCATGCTGGAAATTGGATTGATTCAACCAAGTGCGTCACCATGGAGATCACCTGTCTTATTTGTGGACAAGAAGGATGGAGGTAACTGTTTCTGTACGGATTATCGGAAGTTGAATGATGTAACCATCAAGAACAAATACCCCTTGCCCAAGATAGAAGATTTGTTTGATCAGTTGACCGGTGCCAAAGTGTTTTCTAATATTGATCTTAGAACTGGGTATCATCAACTCAAAATTCATGCAGAGGATATTCCAAAGACTGCCTTCACCACCAGATATGGATTGTACGAGTATACAGTCATGTCTTTTGGATTAACCAATGCCCCCGCTTATTTCATGAATCTCATGAATAAGATTTTTATGGACTTCTTGGATAAGTTTGTCGTTGTTTTCATCGATGACATTCTGATTTATTCCAAATCAGAAGAAGAACATGAGCTACACCTAAGGACCATTCTTGGAACCCTTAGAGAGCATCAGCTATATGCAAAGTTTAGCAAATGTGAATTCTGGTTACAGGAGGTAGGATTCCTCGGTCACATTGTATCAGCCGAAGGAATTGCCGTTGACCCTGCCAAAGTGAAAGATGTAGAGGATTGGCAAGCCCCAACCACTCAAACCCAAGTTCGTGCATTTCTCAGATTGGCGGGATATTACCGCAAATTCGTAGAAGGATTCTCGAGTATCGCCAGACCCATGACCCAATTGCTGAAGAAGGACAAGAAGTTTGAATGGACCGATAAATGTGAAGAGAGTTTTCAAGAACTCAAGAGGAGATTGATTTCAGCCCCAATCTTAATCATGCCAGATATCACGAAGCCCTTTGATGTGTATTGTGATGCATCCAAGATCGGTTTTGGATGTGTGCTAATGCAAGAAGGCAAAGTTATATCTTATCTATCTAGACAATTGAAACAACATGAGAAAAATTACCCAACCCATGACCTCGAACTCGCAGCCGTAGTTCTAGCCCTGAAGACGTGGAGGCATTACCTGATGGGAAACTTTTGTGAGATTTATTCGGATCACAAGAGTCTGAAGTATATATTCACTCAGAAGGAGCTGAATATGAGACAGAGAAGGTGGAATGAGCTAATCAAGGATTACGACCTGGACATTCACTATCACCCTGGTAAAGCCAATGTGGTAGCCGATGCCCTTAGCAGATTGCCGTGCCGCTTGAACTCCATGATTTTAAAGGAGCAACCAAGTTTGCACAAAGAGATGGAAGATTTTCGAATGGAATTAGTGAGTGAAGGATTTTTTGGCTAGTATAGAACTCCAGCCCACTTTGATCAGTCATATTAAAGAGGCGCAGAAGGGAAATGCTAGTATCAACGGAATCAAGCGTCGTATCGGTACAGGCAAAGTACCCGGATTCACCGAAGACGAAGAAGGAGTTCTGTGGTACAAAGGACGCCTTTGTATACCATCAGATTCTAAGTTGAAGGAAGTGATTCTGAAGGAGGCTCATGATACTCTTTATTCTATCCATCCCGGAGGAACTAAGATGTATCAAGATTTAAAAGATCAATTTTGGTGGCATAAGATGAAGAGAGAAATCGGAAGTTATATCGCCAAATGTGACATATGTCAGCAAGTCAAGGCATGACATCAAAGACCCGCTGGATTGTTGCAACCCTTGCAGATTCCAGAATGGAAATGGCATTCCGTTGGAATGGACTTTATCGCTGGACTGCCTACTTATAGTAGGGGAAATGACTCCATCTGGGTCATAGTGGACAGATTGTCCAAAGTTGCCCATTTCTTGCCCGTCAAGACCACATATCAGAGTTCGAAGCTAGCGGAGTTGTACATCGCTAGAATAGTTAGTTTGCATGGAGTCCCCAAGAACATCGTATCGGATCGAGGAACTCAGTTTACCTCGAGATTCTGGAAGAAAGTCAAAGAAGGTTTAGGAACCCGCCTAGATTTCAGTACCGCATATCACCCTCGGACCGATGGACAAACGGAGCGAGTAAATCAAATACTTGAAGATATGCTGAGAGCATGTGTGTTAGAATATGGATCCAAGTGGGAAGACTGTCTGCCGTTTGTAGAATTCTCATACAATAACAGTTATCAAGCTAGTTTGCAAATGGCCCCATTTGAATTCATGTACGGAAGGAAGTGTCGCACCCCTTTGAACTGGTCGGGGGTAGGAGAGAGTCGGATTTTCGGACCCGACATCCTACGAGAAGCAGAAGAGAAGGTTCACAAGATTCGTGAGCACCTCAAGACTTCCCAGTCCAGACAGAAGAGTTACGCCAACAAGAGACATAGAGACCTCGCCTTCAACATAGGAGATTTTGTATATATGAAAGTGTCGCCATTGAAGGGAATGCAGCATTTCCAACTCAAGGGAAAGTTAGCCCCCAGATATATCAGACCCTTCAAGATTCTGAACCGTCGAGGAGAAGTGTCGTATCAATTGGAACTACCCGAAGAGATGTCATTTGTGCACAATGTGTTTCATATCTCATTACTTCGCAAGTGTCTCGAAGTCCTTGAGAAGACCGAAGTGTTCAAAAATATCGATCACCGGACCATAGAGACCAACGATGACCTGACCTATCCCGAAGTACCCATCCGTATTTTGGAAGAAGCTTTCCGAACTACCCAAACCCGAAGCATCAAGTTTCTCAAGATTCAGTGGAGCAACCACACAGAAGAGGAAGCTACCTGGGAGCGCGAAGATCACATCAGGACAGAGTTTCCCGATCTCTTCAAATCCTAGGTAATCTTTTTCGTCCTTTTTCAAATCTTGGGACGAGATTTTGTTTAAGGGGGGAAGGTTTGTAACATCCCAAAAATACTAAACTTGGATCATCAATCTCTAATCATCAAAATTAGGGTTAACAAAAACTTTTCTAAAATAAAAATATGAAAGCATGCATGGTGTATGCATTACATTTGGAATTCTTTTGAACCAACTTGTTTGTGTATTCCTTTGCTTGTAAATGGATGCTTAGGTGAAATAAACATCATCTAAACAATTCCCAAACTTTTCTCAAAGACAAATAAATCAAAACAAAGCTAAATGAGTGAATGGTCATTTTGACCAATTTAACTCCCATGCCTACTTTGGCTGTCTCAAACTTTCAAAACTTAACAGAAACTTTTCTGGATCTTTGCACCCCTTGATTGTACTCATAACAAAGTATCAAGGCCCACTTTGTGATCATCCAGAAACATTCAAATGCATAGTTTAAAGTACAGTTCAAAATTGAATCTTTATCATATGAGAAGATCCCACTTTTTCAAAAACCACTCAAACAAGCTCAACTTTCAAAACCCAAGCATCTGCAGACTCACCAGCACCAACCTGGCACACCTACCAAAAATCTTTTCAAAATTCAAAACTTGAATTCTTGCGGCCATTTTATCAAACACCTTGCAGACACAAATCATCAAAATCTTAAACACTTTTGTGAGCAGTGATTGAAGCCTAACTTGTTCCCTCACTAGCTCACAACCATCTTAGCAGATCATCTAGCAAGCTAAACCAAGCACTAGCCCCACTGTAATCTTGGCAATGCCATCAATGGTGAACAGCCGAAGCTCACCATGCCACCCCAGTGTACACAGCAAGCTAGGAGAGAAACTAGTCGTGCCAACCTTGTCTGGAAGATCACCCATGCCTCACCGCCCCCTCTCGACCAGCCCTGCCTCGAAGACACCGACCAGAGCACCCAGGAATGCCGCGCATGTGCCTCTGTCAACCATGTCGAGCATGCGCCAGAGTGCCACACTCGACCGACGCCCACAAGACCGCGCGCCGCCCTCGCCACGTGCATACATGATCGCCACCGACCCAGGAGACCGCCAGACATCCCCATTAGCCGCCCCATGCCGCACAGCCACCGCTCGCCGTCGAAGACGCCGCCTCTGCCGCGCAGAGCATCACGCGTTCCAGACTAAACCGCATCGCCCCTACGCGCGCATTAAAGCCGTAGAGTATCGCCAGGAGACCACCAAGCGAACGCCACCGCCGGCCATGCCTCTAGCCGCCCGTAGCCATGTCGACACCGTCGCCTGCCCATCCCGTTCGGTCTCGCTATCGCGACTATAAATAGATGCCACCCCCAGCCGAATTAAGCACACCATCTCACTCCCCTCTCCTCACTGATCGTGCCACCCCGTTCCCGGAGCAAGGCGAGCAGCGCATCGCCGGAATTTCACCGGAGCCCGCCGCTACTGGAGAAGAAGGGAGCCAGCGATTGGAGCCGTCCCAGGAGAAGCTGCCGGTACCAGGAGGTTCGTCGTCGTCGACTTTGTCGTTCGCCCGCCTCGCCGACCCTCGCTTGAACCCCGGTGAGCCCCCAACGACCCCCACTTCCATGCTAGGTTTCTGTCTCGCCGGTGTTGCCCAACATCGACGATGACCCTCAGCCATTGGATTAGAACCAGATCGAACGCACCACATCGCCCCATACCGCTTCGCACCCCCTGTCTCACTGATGCGTGGGGACAGCCACTTAACCAGCCCGCGTAAGCGCTGTGCTTAGCAGGCCGTCCTAGTATCGCTTCCCGCGCAGCCCAGTCATTTGAAATTAACCTTTTCCATTTTATTTCAAACACACTTCTGCACCTAGATTCAAAAATCAACCCAGATCGATTCAGTGAACCAAATTGAATGAAACCAATTTTGTTAGAAAGGTCTGGGAATGCTGAATCCAAGCCCGTTGGATTCAAGTCATTTGGATCTGTAGATCATCCTTGGTAAAAATAACAAGGCAGAAGCTTTTCTGCATTCAAACATTTTTCAAATTAAAACCATAATAGCTTTTGAGTTGATTCCAACTCTCAAAAATCAAATTTAAGCATACCTTTCATAATATATAAAATATATAGGTTTACTTGCAGAAATAATGTTCAAGTAATAAAAGAATGCTAAATAGGCATTTCTAGCCACTTTAATTAATTAAAATAAAAGAGAAACCCCTTATTAAATTGTGACACCACTTTAAATCACATTCCCATGGACTAAAATATGTGGTGATGACATGTGTCAACATGATCCCATGTTTGGTTTGGAGAATATTAAATCTTAAGTAGTTTTTTCAATGAGTAGAAATTACTTTTCTAAAAATAAAAGGAATTAAACCAAGCTTTAATCTTGTAATGTTAGTGATGATGCTAGATCATCTATAGGACCCTTTTGTGTGATGATTGCAAGTAGTTAAGTATTGTTTGTGATTGTGTACATCGTATTTATTTATAGACGCTAGTACCGACCAAGGATACGAGGAGGAAGGAGGATTCTACGAAGAAGAAGCCGAGGAGAACTTCAACCACTGCTCTGCACAAGGCAAGCTTAATACTACTAGTTGAATGTGCAAGCCCATACTTGCAAGCTATTAAATTAGCAAGCTTATACCGAGACTGATGCAAGCAAATACCTGCTTGTTACCATGCCAACCATATGCCTTAAGCATATGTGGTTATACTCACTTGATAACCCAATCCTAGTTTTACTTCAAGCTTATTACTTTATTTCTTTATCAAAGCTCTTACTTAGAGTTACTGGAATAAATGGTAGATACTAGAAGGATAATTGAAGGTTGCATAAAGAGCATAAAATTTGGCCTAAGATAGATAATCTTGATGTCATCCTAAGGCATGAGATTAAAACTTAGTTAAAATCCACTAGTTTACCACCCCTCATTAGTGCTTACCCCCACTTGTAGATGCTAGTGCTAAGCATAAAACTTGATCAACATTAGATGGGAATACTTGGTGAAAATGGTTATGAAAACCTTAGAATGATGGATCATTCTACTGAGATGTTTTGACATGTGTTTCCGAACACCTGATGATTTTGGTGATGAAAATGTTGAGGCATGAGCCTTAGCCCTTTATAAATATGATGGTTGTATAGATGCGATACCATTCCAATTTTACCGTACAACCACAATACCCGAAGATTGGGTAGGGCTTGACTGGAAACTTATATACCTTAGTATTATTTCCCTCACGGCCAAGGTCTAAGCTGAGGATACCTTGTGAAGATTGTCCACCTGTGCAGTACCCAAGATGACAGTTGGTCATGGTTGGGAGGCCAAACTCACAGGAGAGGTTCTTATACTAGGGCGTGTAATTGAAAGGTTAGGATTTATTATCCGCATACTGAGTATGGTGAATTCAGTATTTGTTCCTAACGGATGTATCGAATGTTGTGGTGAAAGTGTACAATCTCTACAGAGTGTCAAACTATTCTAATAGCCGCGTCCGCGGTTATGGACAGTTGGAGTGGCCATACTGTTCCCCCGTCAGACTTTTCAAAATGATTTGTGAAAGGAAGTGAGACTTTGACTTGACCACAACAGAGTTGTGATATGAAATACAAGGTCCTACTTAGTAATTATAAAATTCTGACTAGCTTCTCTTGTTTCTCAGCTTAGTAGAGATAAATCTGGCTTTTGCAAAATAACCCTAGAGACTAGTGTCCTATTATCAAAAACCCTTTCACTTGTTAGTATTAGTTTGCGAGTACTTAAAGAGTACTCATGGCTTTGTCCCTGGCTATTCCCATGGCCAGACTATGAAGAGGAGTACCTAGAGTATGGACCCCAGGAAGGTTACGATAACTAGGATCATCTCCCATCGTCAGCATTGTCTGTGACCCCAAAGATGGAGCTTCGCCTACGCTACCGTTATTATTACGTATTCCGCTGCTTGAAGTTGTATTAAGAATTGGATCAAGGAGATCCAATTCTGTTATGTCTCGCAAAAATGGTAATCCTGGGATTGCGATGTATGGCATAACAGGCATATGTGATTAAAAATCTAGGTGTTAACATTATCTCTGGAATGACGATGTAATAAGGACCTTTGTATTTGTGTACTTCATCTTAAACTGTAGATGCTAGCATTTGATCCAGGGACTAGCATTGCAATCATAGGGACCTTTACCTTATAAAGGTGGAGTCTTACAAGGTTTCGTGGAGTTTTGATCGGGTACTTAGGGTTTCTGCATCCGGGGCTTCTTATAGGCGAAGAGGCGAGGCCGGGAGGCGACCAGGGGGGCCACACCCTGCCTAGGCACGGGGCAGGGCCCACCCTCGCCTAGGGGGGTTTGGCCTCCCTGGGTTGCGTCTCCGTCTCATCTTCTGGATTTGTGTCTCCCACGATAAAATATTGACTTTGGCTTTTGTCCTGTCCAATTCCGAGAATATTGATTTTCTGCCTTTCTGGAACCAAAAATAGAAGAAAATAGGTGTAAGATCCCTCCTTTGTAAAGGAAAAGGATCCCTGTGATTGCAATGCTAGTCCTTGGATCATTGCTAGCATCCACAGTTTAAGATGAAGTACACAGATACAAAGGTCATTTATTACATCCATTCCAGAGATAAAACATAGTCTTTTACAACTCAAGGCCACAGGCCTAATACAAGAGTTTGGAATAAGTAAATAAACATAAGTCTTCATCTTCATGTGCCACAGGCAAGCATGTTGAGTGTAGACTCATGACACCTAATCATCATCGGAGTAACCTGCAACATCACAAGTTACAGTCACAGTGGGTCAATACTTTGGAATAGTATTGGCAAGTGATACCTTAGTAAATTTTAAGTGGACTATATTACTATATGCATTTTGGCTAAGTGTAGCTTGGCTTGCTTTGCTCAAAATAGGTTTTTCCTATTAGTTGAAATCACTAAGTTTTTCTTTGTCAAAAACTTTTCCCAAGAAACCACCAATAGACATTGGGGTCCTTCACCCTTGTTCACCCACAAGTTTTTACTTAGTTGGAGTGATGAGATTCTTGATAGCTTCCATGTCTTGATGCTCAAGTTGTCCATTGCCATGGACTTGGCTAAGTACTTAGATTTTCCATCTACAGAGGTTATGCAATTTCCCCATCAGACTTGGTTTCCCAAGACAGGACCTTTCAGAAGCCTTTCCTTAGACCAAATGGACGCGCTCCAACCTATCATTCCCACTACCACCAACTGTCCAAATCGCTAAGTTATAGCAACTTATGTGATCCAGGCAGAGCCCATATTGCCAAGTGGCTGCACTATAAGCTTCTGAACACTTGGCCTCTAAAATCCCTTTGTGCCTAGGTGGCATACCACAAGTGAGATACACCAGGTAAACCATGTCCACGGGCCTTGTGTAACCACTCATCCAAAAACCACCATTCAAGTCCCATTCCACCTAGGTGATTCATTGACTTAGTTGTTTTATTAAGAAAAACATAAGTCAAAAGACTTAGAAATATTTTCATCATAGCATGTATATACTTTACCAACCCTTGTTTGCTACTAGCTAGGCTAATCATGGCATAGTAACTTAACTTAGGAAATTCCTAGCAATTCTATATCTACTTAGGATTTCCCAACATGGCATTTGGCAAAAAAAATAGTAACATGCAAGACTTAGCAAAATATTTCTAATGCTTGTATAAAACATAGAGATGGAAATATTCATGAAGTACCACTTGCCTTGGTAGTTGGGAGAGTAGCACTCTTCACAATCACAATCACTAGCACCAAAGTCTACACAAAGAATATAACCACAATCACATACAAGTCATATACAAACAAAAAAATATATGCATGCATGCAAAAATGCTCAGTGATGATTTTTAAAACTCCACCAAGCAAGTGCATAGTACTGAACCATAAACAAGTCAAAATCTTGCCAAACCAAGTTTATTTAGCACTAAACCAAATTCCTAAACAATTTCTATACTCAAAATAGCCTTAAACAAGTTTCTGCAAATAAAGTCATTTTAGCAGAAAATTTTCACTAAACACATTGCATAAACATAAAGTGCTTGTCTTCCTGATTCCAACGGTATAAAATTTGCAAAAATCTAACGTGGGAATCAAAAGTTATAGCCTAATCAAATTTGAATCCAAATCTGTTTTAAATTCTGTTTTAAACTCAAACCCTAGCCACGTGTCTTAACCTTACTGGCGCGTACCGCTTCGCACCGGATCACGCACGCGAGCCATAGGATCTAAGTGGCGATGCACGGTTCAGATCAAAACGTAACGCTTCACTAAGTGAACTAATCCTACGCGCTGGATCTGGATCTGACGGCTACAATTCATCTGACCAAAACTAAGCGGCGCTAGCGGCGGCGACTGGCGGCGGCGCGTCTGTCAGCGGCGGCGCTGGCGTTCTAGGTCGCGCGGAAGTGGGGGAAGAGGCTTACCAGAACCGCAAGGTCGAGGCGAAGCTCAACGTGGTGGAGGCTGGGCAAGGGGCGCACGGGGTCGTCGGGGATTCCTCGCCGGAGTTCGCGAATGCGTCTGATGCGGCTGCTGTCGACGTTGGCGAGGCTCTGCGTCGCGCTAAGTCAAAAGAAAGGCACCATTAGATGCGCAAGATGATGGGGGTCCTAGGCGTATTAGGCAGACGGCAAGGGGCGGCTGGTACTTACGGGGAGAGGTCGCCAGAGTTCGTGCAGAGGGCGGCGGCGCTCGGTCGAAGTTGTTGCCGAGGCTACAGATCATGCGAGAACAAACAAGGCGTGTCAGTGGATGCGCAAGAAGTTGCTGAGCATGATAGCATGAGTCAGGGACAGAGGGGAACACTGAGCTCACCGGAATTCGTCGGCGCGGTCGTCGGAACAGCGGCGGCGTCGAGCGAGTTGTGGGCAGCCTGGTGGCGTGGAGAAGGAATTGGTTGAGGGGAAATGGTCGCGAGAGAGAGGGGATTATATAGCCAGAGGCTCGACAAGAAACGCCCAGGGATTCAATGCCATTTACCTCGCGGAATCAAAGCAGCAACGGCCAGCGGCGGAGTTCGTGCGCGAGATTTTGGGGAAGACGATGATGACGTGGAAAGGGCCCGCTCTTCAGCAAAATAAGCAGAGAGGGAGTGGGGTCTGGGTGTCAACGACCGCGTGGGTGCGTCTGCGCGTGCGAGAGAGAGAGAGAGAGGGAGGCCGGGTGGGCTAGCTGGGCCGGTTCTGTTGTTGGGCTAGAATAGGAGCGCCTGGCCTTTTTCTTTTCTTTAAACCTTTTCTTTTTCCAGAATGAATTTCAGGAATGGTTTTCAAATGAATTCAAACTCTTTTTGAATTCAAATCTTTTTGGGATTTTTGCAGTGTGCAAAGTCTCACTTCTAGGCATAAAACCATGTGGTCACTTTGAAAAGGCTTGGTCATTTTTGGAGAAACAAAATAACAGGGACTTTGCACTTGATTTGCAAATGTTTGAAAAATGGTTTTTGAAACCACTTCCATTTTATAAAGTTTGGTTCAAATTGCACACTCAATCCATTCAACAAGGGAGACAACAATCTTGGTTTAAAACATTCAAGCTTTCAAATGGGGATGGCCATTTGATTCAATTTTGCTCACATAAAATGATAGCACTATGTGCTTCTGTTTCATGAAATGAGTTTGAAATTGATCTCAAATCTATATGCATGCCTGAATGATATGCAATCTTTGAAATCATGAATTTAGGGATGTTACAAATCTAACCCCCTTAAGGTGAATCTCGCCCTCGAGATTCGGATTGGCTAGCAAATAGGTGAGGGTGGTCTTTCCGAAGATCATCTTCTTTGTCTCATATTAATTTCCTTCTGGGTGAAGATATACTTCAAACTTTTGTGATCCGTGAACACTTCACAACGCTTTCCCAAAAGGTAATGTCTCCATGTTTTGAGTGCATGGACAACAGAGGCTAACTCTAAATCATGAGTAGGATAGTTCACCTCATGAGTTTTGAGTTGTCTCGAGGCATAGGCCACAACTTTACCGTCTTGCATAAGTACTGCACCCAAACCTTGATGAGATGTATCACAATAAACTTGGAAATCCTTTTCCAAATCTGGCAGACATAAAACTGGTGCTCTCACAAGTCTTTTCTTCAACTCCTGAAAGCTGACTTCACAACTTTCAGACCAAGCAAACCTCTTGTCTTTCTTTAACAATTCAGTCATGGGCTTAGCTACCTTAGAGAAATTCTCAATGAACCTTCTGTAGTACCCTGCTAAGCCAAGGAAACTACGAACTTCTTTCACGGACTTGGGAGATTCCCATTCAGTCACAGCTGAAACTTTAGCAGGATCAACTGCTACACCATCCTTTGTCATAACATGACCAAGAAAACCAACTTCTTCTAACCAGAACTCACACTTGCTGAATTTGGCATAAAGTTTATGCTCTGTTAATTTCTCAAGTATCAAACGCAAGTGTCCTTCATGTTCTTCTTTGCTCTTGGAGTAGATTAAGATGTCATCGATGAAAACGACAACAAACTTGTCAAGAAATTCCATGAACACCTTGTTCATCATATTCATGAAGTATGCTGGAGCATTGGTCAAGCCAAAAGGCATTACGGTATACTCATACAATCCATACCTTGTGGTGAATGTTGTTTTAGGTATGTCTTGTTCTCTTATCTTGAGTTGAAAATAACCTGACCGGAGATCAATCTTTGAGAACACACATGCTCCTTCTAGCTGATCAAACAAGTCATTGATTCTAGGCAAAGGATATTTGTTCTTGATAGTTACCTCGTTGAGTGAACGGTAATCTATGCATAACCTTTGACTTCTTTCTTCTCCACAAACAAAACTGGGGCTCCCCAAGATGAAGAACTGGGTTGAATAAATCATTTCTGCAATTGTTCTCCTAGTTGCTTCTTGAGTTCTTTCAGTTCATCAACTGACATTTTATATGGTCTCTTTGCTATTGGTCCAGAACCTGGTACCAAATCTATCATAAATTCCACATCTCTATCTGGTGGCATTCCCGGCAATTCTTCCGGAAACACATCCGGATACTCACTTACAATTGGTACACTGTCCATTCTAACCCCCTTAAGAGAATTTAGCTTACTTCCTTTAGATTCAAAGTTGTACTTGAACTTAATCCGTTTTCTTTACGGGGTTGTGAGTGCAATAGTACGATTAACACAATCTAGTACTCCTTCATACTTAGCCATCCAATCCATTCCCAATATTAAGTACAGTCCTTGGGAATCTAGGATTATCAGACTCACTGGAAATTTATGTTTTCCAATCTCTATTACTAGATCCCGGCATCCAAGACTTACTATCATATCTCCACCCGGAGAACTAACTTTTATTGGACACCCAATGTTTTCAGTTCGAAACCCATTTCTATCAACAAATGCTTTTGATATGAATGAATGCGATGCTCCAGTATCAAAAAGAACAAATGCTGGAATAGAATTGAGTCTGAACTTACCAGCAACAACGTCAGGCTCCTCATAGACCTCCTCCACACTGATGTGGTTCACCTGTCCTTTCTAGAAAGGATTGGGCTTGACAGGTCCTTCAACTTTATTTTCAGGGCACTCATTTGCATAGTGTCCCATCTTCTTGCATTTGAAGCATTCAACCTGATTGATGTCTCTCTTAGCAGGCTGACTTCCACTTCCACTACCATTTCCACTGTGGTGGCTCTTATGTCCACTCTTGTGGTTCTTGTATTTGTCATTGTCATGATTGCGATGATGCTTGTTGTCATGACGGTTGTGGTTGTGGTGCTTGTTGAATTTCCCATGCTTGTGGGATCCTGATCTTCCACTGTCATCATAGTGAGATCGTTTGTGAGACGATCCCGAGCTGTGCTTGTCGGAGTGCTTTCTCTTTCTACTCTCGACTTTCTTCATTTTGTTCTCCAATATAGCAGCCTTGTCACAGAGCGACTGATAAGTGGGAACATATGCCACAGCCAATTGCAGATTCAGCTCATCATTCAAGCCTTCCAGAAATTTTTCCTTTCTCTTGGCATGTGTGTCAACTTCATCCGGTGCATAACGCGCCAGATTGTTGAACTCTTCAATGTACTCAGCCACGCTGCGGTGGCGTTGCTTCAGATTGTGAAACTCTTTCTTTTTCAGGCTCATTATTCCTGATGAGATATGAGCAGTGCGAAAGCCATCCTCAAAGATAGCCCATGTCACCTCATCTATGGGAGTAGTGATCTGAAAGTTGTCCCACCAAGTGGCGGCTGGCCCTTCCAGCAGATGTGCTGCAAATCTGACTTTTTCAGCATCCGTGCATCCCACGGTTACTAAGTCTTTGTTTACAGATCGTAGCCAATCATTGGCCACCATGGGATCAGTTGTCCCCGAGAACTTAGCTGGCCTCAATCGCAAAAATCTGGTGAGCATATCAAAGCCCGGAGGGTTGTTGTTGTTATTGTTGTTATTGTTGTTGTTATTGGGGTTGTTGTTGTTGTTATTGTTTTGGTTCTGAATGAATGTTGTCATCATCTGCATCAGCTGTGTTTGAGCAGTCATCATTTGCTGCATTTCTGGAGTGATGTTGTTGTTGTTGTTGGGATTGGGATTTGCACGACGGGGAGGCATCTGTGGTTTGTTCAAATAGAGATAAGAATGAGATACCCATAAATGTTTTCATGCACATTACATCACATAATCAAACACAAGCATGCAACAAAGAGATAAAAGTTCAACAACAAGATAACAAGTTCACAAAGTAAAACACACAAGTAGCAAGCCATCCACATGTCGGATGGTCCAATAATAAGTTCTCAAATAACAAGTACGATAATAAAAGATAAACGAGTAGTCAAGTCTACTCATCGGCATCAATCTCCTCCTCGACAAAGGTAAGACCTGCGTTCTCCATCGCGGCCTTGTTCTCCTCAATAGTAGTGGTCAAGGACTCAATCTTGGCCTTGAGAGCCCTCTTCTGGGAACGAAGCCTCTCTATCACCGTCTGCTGCTGCTCTAGCTCGAAGTCCTTGGACTGCAGTTCTTCAGTCATGTCCCGGATCTTCTTGTTCCTATCCTGGACACGCTTCTCCTAGCTCTTGAACTTCCTATCCTGGGTCTCGAACTTCGCCTCCATTTCCTTGATATCTCGTCCTGCTGCACGAAGAGCTTGTCCTTCTCGCGAAGCTGCACCTGGAGCTCGTCGTTACTGAGCATGACATTGGTCCTGTCCATGTCCACGTGCCTAATGAGAGACTCTAAGTCCTAGAGATACAGACGTATCGGCTCTGCTGCGTCCCTCGAGTCGTCCTCGAAGTCGATGGACTCTCCGTCCTCATCACGTCTTCCGAAGACGTGGAAGTGGGTGCCTCTAACCTGGCGGGAGTGTCGTCCTAGCAGACGTCCTATCAGGTCCTGCATAACTACCTCCATGCCTCTCTCCCTGTCATCGTGCATAAGCTTGAAGACGATGGCCTCCATGTCTGGCGTCCGGGCTGGTTCACCTTGAAGCCCCAGAGGTCCTTCTTCTCGAACTTGGTGAGTGGATGCACCATGATGGTAGGAAGAGGGAGATTGAGCAAAGTGGTAAGCTCAACGATACGAGGACCAAAGCGGGTAACCTGGAACTCCTCAACAGTGCTGATGGTAATAGGCATCTATTTATAAGATAGAAAAGTTAGAACAACACAAATCAAGATAAACAAAAGCCATAACATCACATACATATCCTTGGAAAGCAAAATCACACAAGTCATGCATACATGAATCCATTATATCAACCAAGGTCCAATCATATTTAAGGTAACATTTTGGAAAATAAGGTGATAGGTGGTGGTCCAACTAACGAAGTACGTTTACAATCCTATCTCACTGGATCTGTTGGCTAACACAATGTTCCTAGAAGCAATCAGCCTATCTTGCTCACATGATTCCATCACTAAGTCTATAATATCTCATCTTAAGGTTTGGTTGGTAGCTTCCAACTCTTGGGTAAGTTCCTTCTCTTTCATCAAGTCTTTTTGGAGGTTGAGCATTCTGCACTTGACTCTAGCACTAAGTTCTTTGATAGTCCTCCAAGCTGCTTCTCTTGCTGACTCAAAGAATGTGGTGTGCACCACAGTGTTGGTGTACATGCAGAATCCTGTTTCTTTGTGGTTGTCTTCCTTGTTTTTGTACAAGTGAAGTTGCACCCACCAGTACTCAACTCCTTCATCCTTCACTGGAAAGCCTTTGTACACAGTTGCACCATGTATTTCCATTGCCACCATGAGGTCCTTGAGAATTTTGGGAAACTCAGTCTCACACTCCAAGGTCATGGTCATGAGTGGTCCTTTCCTTACGGCTTCGTTGATGGAGTTCATCTACAAATAGAGATGAGAATGAGAAGATTAGAAAAGTTTACGAGAAGAATAGACAAGTGTAGAAGTAGTTGAAAATTTCTCCTTAGTGGTTTCCAATCCTAGGGTCATAATCCTACAGGCAACACAGTGCTCTGATACCATCTGTAAGATCCCTCCTTTGTAAAGGAAAAGGATCCCTGTGATTGCAATGCTAGTCCCTGGATCATTGCTAGCATCCACAGTTTAAGATGAAGTACACAGATACAAAGGTCATTTATTACATCCATTTCAGAGATAAAACATAGTCTTTTACAACTCAAGCCCACAGGCCTAATACAAGAGTTTGGAATAAGTAAATAAACATAAGTCTTCATCTTCATGTGCCACAGGCAAGCATGTTGAGTGTAGACTCATGACACCTAATCATCATCGGAGTAACCTGCAACATCACAAGTTACAGCCACAGTGGGTCAATACTTTGGAATAGTATTGGCAAGTGATACCTTAGTAAATTTTAAGTGGACTATATTACTATATGCATTTTGGCTAAGTGTAGCTTGGCTTGCTTTGCTCAAAATAGGTTTTTCCTATTAGTTGAAATCACTAAGTTTTTCTTTGTCAAAAACTTTTCCCAAGAAACCACCAATAGACATTGGGGTCCTTCACCCTTGTTCACCCACAAGTTTTTACTTAGAAGTTGGAGTGATGAGATTCTTGATAGCTTCCATGTCTTGATGCTCAAGTTGTCCATTGCCATGGACTTGGCTAAGTACTTAGATTTTCCATCTGCAGAGGTTGTGCACTTTACCCACCAGACTTGGTTTCCCAAGACAGGACCTTTCGGAAGCCTTTCCTTAGACCAAATGGACGCTCTCCAACCTATCATTCCCACTACCACCAACTGTCCAAATGGCTAAGTTCTAGCAACTTATGTGATCCAGGCAGAGCCCATATTGCCAAGTGGCTACACTATAAGCTTCTCAACACTTGGCCTCTAAAATCCCTTTGTGCCTGGGTGGCATACCACAAGTGAGTTATACAAGGTAAACCATGTCCATGGGCCTTGTGTAACCACTCAACCAAAAACCACCATTCAAGTCCCATTCCACCCAGGTGATTCATTGACTTAGTTGTTTTATTAAGAAAAACATAAGTCAAAAGACTTAGAAATATTTTCATCATAGCATGTATATACTTTACCAACCCTTGTTTGCTACTAGCTAGGCTAAGCATGGCATAGTAACTTAACTTAGGAATTTCCTAGCAATTCTATATCTACTTAGGATTTCCCAACATGGCATTTGGCAAAAAAATAGTAACATGCAAGACTTAGCAAAATATTTCTAATGCTTGTATAAAACATAGGGATGGAAATATTCATGAAGCACCACTTGCCTTGGTAGTTGGGAGAGTAGCACTCTTCACAATCACAATCACTAGCACCAAAGTCTACACAAAGAATATAACCACAATCACATACAAGTCATATAAAAACAAAAATATATATGCATGCATGCAAAAATGCTAAGTGGTGATTTTTAAAACTCCACCAAGAAAGTTCATAGTACTGAACCATAAACAAGTCAAAATCTTGCCAAACCAAGTTTATTTAGCACTAAAACAAATTCCTAAACAATTTCTATACTCAAAATAGCCTTAAACAAGTTTCTGCAAATAAAGTCATTTTAGCAGAAACTTTTCACTAAACACATTGCATAAACAGAAAGGGCTTGTCTTCTTGATTCCAACAGTATAAAATTTGCAAAAATCTAACGTGGGAATCAAAAGTTATAGCCTAATCAAATTTGAATCCAAATCTGTTTTAAATTATGTTTTAAACTCAAACCCTAGCCACGTGTATTAACCTTACTGGCGCGTACCGCTTCGCACCGGATCACGCACGCGAGCCGTAGGATCTAAGTGGCGATGCACAGTTCAGATCAAAACGTAAAGCTTCGCTAAGTGAACTAATCCTACGGGCTGGATCTGGATCTGACGGCTACAATTCATCTGACCAAAACTAAGCGGCGCTAGCGGCGGCAACTGGCGGCGGCGCTAGCGTTCTAGGTCGCGCGGAATTGGGGGAAGAGGCTTACCAGAACCGCAAGGTCGAGGAGAAGCTCAACATGGTGGAGGCTGGGCAAGGGGCGCACGGGGTCATCGGGGATTCCTCGCCGGAGTTCGCGAATGCATCTGATGCGGCTGCTGTCAATGTTGGCGAGGCTCTGCGTCGCGCTAAGTCAAAATAAAGGCACCATTAGATGTGCAAGACGATGGGGGTCCTAGGCGTATCAGGCAGAGGGCAAGGGGCGGCTGGTACTTACGGGGAGAGGTCGCTGGAGTTCGTGCAGAGGGCGGCGGCGCTCGGTCGAAGTCGTTGCCGAGGCTACAGATCATGCGAGAACAAACAAGGCGTGTCAGTGGATGCGCAAGAAGTTGTTGAGCATGATAGCATGAGTCAGGGACAGAGGGGAACACTGAGCTCACCGGAATTCGTCGACGCGGTCGTCGGAACAGCGGCTGCGTCGAGCGAGTTATGGGCAGCCTGGTGGCGTGGAGAAGGAATTGGTTGAGGGGAAATGGTCGCGAGAGAAAGGGGATTATATAGCCAGAGGCTCGACAATAAACGCCCAGGGATTCAATGCCATTTACCTCGTGGAATCAAAGCAGCAACGGGCAGCGGCGGAGTTCATGCGCGAGATTTTGGGGAAGACGATGATGACGTGGAGAGGGCCCGCTCGTCAGCGAAATAAGCAGAGAGGGAGTGGGGTCTGGGTGTCAGCGACCGCGTGGGTGCGTCTGCGCGTGCGAGAGAGAGAGAGGGAGGCCGGGTGGGCTAGCTGGGCCGGTTCTGTTGTTGGGCTAGAATAGGAGCGCCTGGCCTTTTTCTTTTCTTTAAACCTTTTCTTTTTCCAGAATGAATTTCAGGAATGGTTTTCAAATGAATTCAAACTCTTTTTGAATTCAAATCTTTTTGGGATTTTTGCAGTGTGCAACAGTCTCACTTCTAGGCATAAAACCATGTGGTCACTTTGAAAAGGCTTGGTCATTTTTGGAGAAACAAAATAACAGGGACTTTGCGCTTGATTTGCAAATGTTTGAAAAATGGTTTTTGAAACCATTTCCATTTTATAATGTTTGGTTCAAATTGCACACTCAATCCATTCAACAAGGGAGACAACAATCTTGGTTTAAAACATTCAAGCTTTCAAATGTCATGGGTTATTAATTCCTATGTGATGAATCTTACTGCAAATGGAAACATAATTTCCATTGCCAATCTTATATTTATCATCACTTAGGATGATAATAGCATTTCATTTATTTTAGAAAAAATTATTTCTCTTTATTTTCTTGATAACATAGGTGATAACACACAATTTGCAATTACTTTGATAAAACTCATCAAAGGACATGAGCAAGTGATGAACTTGCCTTGTGACTGCAAGGTAGTGAAGTCGGATGCTTGCACTCGACCTTGAGCTTCTATTTCTACAAAACACCATTATTGCCTGGTAATGACAATATTTAAAGAAGCAATAATGAACATGCATAGTAATGAAATGCATTATTAATTAATTTTCTTCTTTGTGTGTTTTACCCACTTTACTAAATCATTAATTTCTTTTATTAATAAAAGAAAGTTATTAATGGACAATTTCTAAACTTTTGTAAATATTATATTTAATATTTTTGTGAGACAATGTATTACTATAAGAGCTTAAAACTCTTTTAATTAATTTTAGCCCCTATCATTAATTTCTTAAACTTCGATTTCAAAATAAGTAGTTTAATTGATAAGTTTTTATTTTTCTAATATAAATTACAATTTAGTATTTTTCTAAAATATTATACTTATTTAGAATTGTAAAACTGAATTTTATTTATTTTTATGTGTTTTATATATTTTTATAAAATTTCTTCAAGAATGTATATTACAAAAATATTTAACCTAAATTTATTCTATTAAAAAAAGAATTCTTAATTTTATTGGGTAGCTTATATTTTTATGAACTCATGGATATATTATTTGTATTTTTAGGATTTTTATTCAGTTTCTTAGAAATTATTTAATTCTAGGGTTATTTTGGTCTTTATGTAATTGTTGAAATTCCTTATTTATATATTTGGACCTAGCCCATTGGACTGGCCTAGCCCAGAACCGACCCACCTAGGCTGGTCAAACCCACTAGTTCGAGTGGTACTGGCCCGTACTGGCCTAGTACACTCTCCCTCTCTTGCGCACACTCGTGTGTTCTCCTCTCTCTCGCCCTGTCGTGGCGATGTGATGCCGTCGCCATTGCGGTGCGATTCTGGCCTCCTCAGGACTCTCCGGCCGCCGTCGTGGTGCGAGACGAGACAGTCGGTGATGCTCCGTCGACTGGTCCCGCTCGATTTGTTGCTAGGCCTATGTCTTGACCATGTTGCCTCCACCCTGAAACCTAGGGTTTGGTGGTTACCGATGATTTGGTGCTTCGCCGACCCTGTGGTGCTTCTTCGATGCTCTGGTGGCCCTGTGGTGCCGCCATTAATACTCGTTTTTCTATGGCCGCCATGCTCGCGGCTTGGCGTGGGTTGCATGCAGCGCCTCTGGTTGTTCCCCGTGCTGCCGTGTGTGCGTTCGTCGGCCGTTCTGCTTCCTCTTCTAATTACAGCGAGGACCTCGGGTGAGTTCTTCCCTTTCCTCCCTCTTGTTCTCTATCCTACCATGTTGGCCTCTGTGTGCTTGCAACACATGAACCCTAATTGTGATTGTTCATGGTTCTAGGGTTCATCCCTTTGCGTTTAGGTTCATCCCTTGATATCATGTTACTTTGACGTAGTTACCTATTAATTTTAGTGGTGTAGATTTGTAACACCCTCAGATCGGCCCTATGCAAGTTTTAGCGATTCCCGCCAAACCCGCATAGTAACGATTCAAAGGGCACTTGCGTGCGGGTGGAAAACAAAGTAATATAATTACACAATAGTCCTCGATGGAACCCACAAAACATATATATACAACAGCGACTCAATGAGTCGAGAAAACAGATATACAGTACAAAGATCCAAATCCCCTTGAAAACGATACAACATCTGACTACGGACAAGATGAAAATGGTGCTAAGAACCCTGAAGAATAACCAATGGCGTCCATAATCTGCCCAAGCCAAGCCGAAAGGGTGACCCTACTAACAACGTCGATCTCAAACCTGCTTAACAAAAGGGGTGCCGAAAAAGGGCAAAGGAAAAAAGAGAGCGGTCAGTACTGAGGTCAGTACACGGCAAGACTAGAATTCGGCGGTCCTCTCCTACATAGGTATGGTGGACTGAGGCGGCAGCGCAGCATGCACTAAACAACCTATAGAGACTCAATAACACTGGCGACTATCAAATAGGGATAAGAAAGACCTATTCGGATCCAACCTGAAACTATCACCAAGCATACCCATCCTGGTATTTCCCCCTCGAGACCAAACGAGGAAGTCAACCGAGGAACTCACATAGTTGGCAGTTTTATTCATTTCGTTATAGTTGCGGCAATTACTAGTCAGATATAGATAGCATGAGTCATCCTGATATTATAAACAGTGGGCAGTTTTAGTTAACCATTCCGTTGTAGTTGCAATACTTACTAGTCAGATACAATTGTAACAGGTGACAACCCAAATCCAGCAGTTGTTGGCACTTTTATTTAGCCATTCCATTATAGTGAAGTTGATTACTAGTCATTATAAAGTAAAATTAATAGCACTACTTTAGTTATAGTTGTCTATGATCGAGATACTGTGCTCCAAGTCGTCTATAACCGTGGACACGGCTTTCAGAAAGTTTTACCCTGCAAGGGGGCACAAATAGAAACACACGCACGTTCAACCTCGGAAAAAACCAAATGAAAACCCAATGAGGCATCACGACAGAGCAATTGCAATATTCATATAATATTTCAGGGGGCCACCCCACCAAGCTACCCGCGACGAAGTTGGCCGGCTCCGAAACGGACCCAGAGGTTTGCGTCAATGGCTATAAACGACTGGGAACCCGAAAGTGTGACTAGGCTTGTCGATACCGCGAAAACACTCTGCTTACCTAAACAGTACAGGTGCTCCATGCGCAATCGTAAAAAAAGCAGTAAATCATGGCATAAGTACAGAATAGTAATAAAGCCCCGAACTACTTTGTGGCCCCAAGAAATAATTTATGACTCAAGCTCTGACTAAAGGGATTCATGGTCCCACATGCGGATAGTGCGAATAGTCAAGGAATAGGTATCAAGTACTCGGGGTCCTACGGGACACAAGTGGACGGTTAAAAATCAAATAACATCTATTGCCCACCTGTGCCTCTACATTATTTACCTATTTCAATTTTAGTTATTAAACGGTAATTAAAGCCATGATCATCTCCAACATTAAACATGCGGCATTACTCCAACAACTGTGGAAATTGACGGTGTGGCGCATCACCTGCGCAAGCAACTACGACTCGCAAGGCCGACTCTCTACCAAACAACATGTAATAGGATGTGTCCATGGCAATATAAGGCTGCAGGGAAGTATAGCGGGATATGGAATCTATAGCATCGCAACATAGATAGCAATAGATCAACAGGAGGAAGTAAAGACTAGAAATGTAAAATAGGTAGAAAGGGGGAGAATGCTCACCTGGAAAATATTGCTGAAGGTTCATCCGAAGATCGGGTCGACTCTTGCATCAACTGATCGTCCTAATCCATGAAGAAGCAAAGCACTAAAAGAATCACCGGATGCACTATTTAATACTATGGCAGAAGATCGCGCATGATGCATGTATGGTGTATGACATGGCAAAGATGCGATGCAATTAGGACATATTAAGCGGAACCAGGGTCCCGACAATTAATTAGGTGGATCAACTTGTTTAGCTACCCCACAATTTAAATGTTGTCTTAACAAGTCAAAACATGGCATCGGTTCGCTACACAAATTTAAATGGGGCCAATATAAGGCTAGATTTGCCCGCATATGGACTCAATAGTTAATTATTAGGTGAATCAGCATAATGCTCCCAAACCACAGAATATGTATGCAAGTATGAACAAGTAGATGTTATATATTATAAAAATATGGGTCTCGAGAAGGGGTCACACATGTCGGATCGGCGATCTTAGGGTTCGGAGGGGTTCGGGATTCGGACGTCGGGATCGGTGCGGGGTCTCGGCCATCGGATACTTGAAGGAGGTCATGGCGTTCCGTGATGAAGACCTTCGGGTTCCTTGAATCTGTGGCAAAGATCTTGTCAGGCCGTAACAAGCTAGTGTTCCGGGGTTATTGACTTGGCAGGCAGAAGGCAAGCATTACACGGTATTGGTACAACATCGGGAAGATCAATGGGACAAGGGCCACCACAGTTACATCACTACCTTCAGTTTAGTATTGAGAAGAATCTCCCCAGCAATACAAAAACCAACGGCCGAAGATAGTGCACACACGCAAGGTCGCTATAGAACTCGGCTGCAGCGACACGGTCTTGGACGGAGACAGCGAGAGGGCGCACTGACGGAAGGAAGGCAGCAAGAAGGGGCTCAGGGCTGTGCGGAGACACAGAGGCGTCGGGGCGTCTGGACCCAAGCGATGGAGGTCGGTTCACTACAGGCGCTCGACGAGGTGGCCAAAGTAGGGTGGGGGCGAGCTTGCCGAAGGACGGAGGCGCGGCACGCGCAACTGAGCCTGGGGAAGAGGAGCCTGCGAGAGAGGGGAGGCACTGCAGCAGGGAGGCGCAGCAGTGGCGGATGGCAGTAGATGGCAGCTGGGACACGGCCGGCAGCGCATGGTCTGCAGGCGGCGAGAACCTGCAGGGCGGCGGCGCGTAGGAGGTGTCGAGGTCGGCCACGGGGCTCCCGGCGGCGGCGGGCATGCGAGACGACGCGGTGGTATCAAGGTCCTGCGCGAGGTGGCGCGGGACTGGCGCTGGCAGCAGCGGAACGAGGTGAGGTGAGGGGAGAGGTTCTGGCGGCGGTGGCGTCGGGAGTTGGATAGCAGGGAAGGCAGGTGGGGTCGCGAGGTGAGAGGGAAGCAGGGATCACGGGGAGTGGGTGGGCCGGTCGCAATTAGAGGTGGGACCAGGTATCGCGGCAGCGTGCGGGGCGTGAGCGGGCGCTGGCGGCTAGGTGGGTGCCTGGCGGCGGGTGGAGGGGTGCTGGGGGAAGGCTAGGTTTTTGGGCAAGATCTTTTAGGATCTAGCGCCAAGATCAGACGGGATGGTAGACTGCTGCCAGCTGGGCCCTTTGGGCCTGCAGGTGGCGGTCTCCCCGGAACAAAAATAGTTTTTATTTATTATTATTGTTTCATTTTATCTAAAATATATATTATAAATAATATTTAGACAAAACAAAATATTCGGACGGGCGGGATTTTAGGATTTTAGAAAAAGAAGGGGTGTTTAGAAAATAAAGGTGGACTTTTAGCAAATAGTTTTATGCGAACATATGCATGCAAACATGAGGGTGCTTAAATGCAATGTGGCATGATGACATGAGCATGCTGTCATGATGATGCACAAAACAAATACAAAGCAATTGTCTAGTAGTGATTTTATTCGGGATGCTACAAGATTTCACTACTATACTATGAGCTTTGTGTTGACAGTGGTTCTGTCAGTAGCTGTTAACTGGATTTTTATGTACTGGTATGTGTTGATATGTTATGATATGAGGAAATTGGAGTTGGTTATATACTCAAATGGTTCTCTGATAATTTTAGATGATAGAATGTATAGCTGACAACATGATTCCTGATTGTTTATCTCAGGAAAATGATTAAGTATGAGAATTAAGCTATGTAGCCTATATACTTGGATTCCTTATTAAGCAGGTTATTATGACACTATAAATTGATTGGTACACACTTCCTGTCTTTGTCTAGGTTGTTCATGATATCTACTTTGGATTGGTTTAGCTTGTAAGCTTGGAAAGATTTCTATTACATTTTAAATCTATCATTGATAGATTCCTTAGTCCATGATGTTGGTATGAGACTTTGCTAGGTAGAAACAAAGGTTTTACCTGATGTCTCCTCTCTCACATATCCTATGATGGATAATTCCTAGGTATGATTCCTGAAGTGTTTAGGAAAATGATTTAATAGGCTTTTGCAAGGATAGTATGGTGGATCCTTACTATTTAAGATGAAGTTTTAAGATGTAATCATTTTTGAGGTGCTACCATCCATAGGATGTGCCCAGAAATGTTCATTCAAAGATTCATGTGTATCTAGTTATAAAACTAGAGATTTCTATCCAAGATCAGCAATGCAAAGGCCGAGATCTTGGTTGTGGTTTGTAAAGATATATTGTTGGATTTGTTTAACTTTCTTCTAGGATGGATATACACCTCACTTGGGTGTTTTTCTGAGAATATTATGTATATAGAACAACACATGTTCTGATGAAATGGATAATATCAATCATGTGATGGTTTTGTATAAACTCACCACACGGCTATTGTTGGTGATGTTGTTGTGCTGGTTGTTCTTGCCGGCTTGATCCTGGAGTGGTGATCACTCCTTGGACCTTGTCATGCACCTCCTGGTACTTGTCCTGCTCCTCCCGGTAATTTTCCTGCTCCTCCTTGCTCCTGTGTACTAATTCTTGACCTTGATATCCTCCTACACCACCCCCTCCTTAGGTTACCATCATGTGGATGATCTAGTTGGTTTGTTGTGTGGATTATCTGGTGGATTTATTGGATATTTGGCAAGATGTATGGTGTCCTTGGTTGTGTTCTTGAGAGTTTGGTGGTGATATGAAATGGCCATCAGATGTGCTACGGTAGTGTGATCCCTTTTGATTGTATTGAGCTGCTGCTCTATTGACAACACACAACATGCATTTAGGTGAGTGTGCTACTTCACTGTTTTCCTTCCTTTGGATCAGATCAAGTGAACTCTTTGCACTGCTTAACCTTTTACTACCTACTGCTATGGTGAAACTTGCCCCTTTACCTTGGCTGATGATGTTGTTCTAAAGCTTGTTTAACATGGAAGAATAAATGTTGCACATTAGTGAAATTTGCCCCTTTGATTTACTCAATGATGTAAACATGAACAGTGCACTTCACTATTCTCTACTGAGAGTAATATTAACCAAATTACATCTTGTTTCTCTTTGATTTTCTTTTTATTTTGCGGGTATAGAAACTTTGAAGATCAAGATTTAGTGTAGGAGTAGATAGATAATCTAGGTTATGAACTTAATTTGTAATCTTTCATTTATTCTTTTGTAAATAATCTTTGTAATAGTATTATTTTATTCAATAAATTTTCCATTTATTGTAACTTGTTTCTGTAATACTTTTGTTTAATATATATATTTATTTATTTGTATTTTTGTAATGGAATAAGGAAAAGAAATAATAAATCCTTTCTTATTTAAATTACTTGTTGTATTATTGTTGTAATAGTTTTTTCAGACACGGTGTCAGCGAACCAAAGTACCAACAACACAACCTATATGGTTTGTGTACATTGCCCCAGGTTCACTGACCCGTCCCTAAAAAACGACACCAAGAAAATATGTGTCACCCGTCCCCTTCAAACTTTTGGGGCAAATTTCAATCATCAGCCTGATAATAAATGCAGAAACATCTCAAAGATGATAGTTAATATGTGTAGAATAAATCTACGGCCTCATAAGATTTTAGAGATGGTGTTAGCGAACAAAAGTACCAATTGCAAAACTTATAGTGTTGTACATTTCCTCAGGTTCAATAACAGCTTCCCTAAAAAAATCCGACACTATCATATATATGTGTCTCCCCTTGCACTCTTTTGGGGCAAAATTGAATCATTGGCCTCAATAAGTAATATAAATGTTTATACGAATGTTGTGTATCGAAATCAACACTCAGCTAGCAATCCCTAAAATCCCTAAAATAAAATGTTATAGATCGATTAAATTTACAGAACAAGCTGTATGAACAACAACAAGCTAAGAAAATGTAAATTTACTAGATGACAAATGAGCAAATCTAATCAAATCTCCAAAAAAATCGACCGTTCAAACCACCACCCCAGGAACACCCCAGACACGCTCGTTCGTCGCCGTGCGACCAGGAGAACCAGTGCGCCATTAAAACTTCCGTCGGACCCGCCCAGAGCGTCGACATGTTCTGACCATATCGCACCGCCCCACGCCGTGTAACCATGCCGTTGAGCTTTGCCAGGGAGCATAGCACCGTCCCCTACCTTTGCCCATGCCAGTAGCTCACTGTGACGACGACCACGATGAGCTCCGCCCGCGCCCTTCGGTCCCCTTCTGGCACTATAAATAGAGGCCACCCCCGTTCGAACTCAGCACACCATCTCACTCCCCTTTCTCTCAGAACCACCCCACCTCACTCCCGGAGCAAGGAGAGCAGCACATCGCCGGAATTTGGCCGGAGTCTGCCGCGGAGGAGGAAGAAAGGAGTCGTTGATTGGAGCCGCCCCAGGAGAAGCCGCCGGTACCAGGAGGTTCGTCGTCGTCGACTTCGTCGTTCGCCCCCATCGTAGACCCTCACCTGAGCCCCGGTGAGCCCCCGTAGACCCCCACTAGCCACGCTAGGGTTCTGTCTCGTCGGCGTTGCCCGGCGGAGATGATAGGTCTCAGTCGTTCGATTAGAACCTGATCGTGCGGTCTAGATCACCCCGTACCGCTTCGCACCCTCCTGTCTCACTGACTGGTGGGGTCATTCACTTAAACCCACCCGCGCGTGTGCTATGCACCGTGGGCCGG
This sequence comes from Avena atlantica, assembly GCA_910589765.1. Lineage (NCBI taxonomy): Eukaryota > Viridiplantae > Streptophyta > Magnoliopsida > Poales > Poaceae > Avena > Avena atlantica. The sequence continues at coordinate 30,329,416 of OU342734.1, forward strand.
CCCAGTTAGCATCCCGCGCGACCCAGTAATTCAAATTTGGATTTATTATTTTAGTTTCAAACCTAGTTCTGTACCTAATTTCAAAAAGTAACCCAGCTCGATTCACTGAACCAAAATGCATGAGACCAATTTTTTTAGGAAGGTACTGGAATGCTTAATCCAAGCCCATTGGATTCAAACAAAATAGATTTGTAGATCACCCATAGTAAAAATAACAAGGCAGAAGCTTTTGTGCATTCAAACATATTTCAAAATTCAACCACAAAATCTTTGAGTTGATTCCAACTCTCAAAAATCATATTTAACAAGACCTTTCAAAATATATAAAAATATATAGGTTTACTTGCAGAAATAATGGTCAAGCAATAAAAGAATACCTCATAGGCCATTCTAGTCACTTTAATTAATTAAAATAAAAAAGGTTAAACCTTATTAAATTGTGACACCACTTTAAATCACATTCCCATGTACTGAAATATGTGGTGATGACATGTGTCAACATGATCCCATGTTTTAGTTGGAGAATATTAAATCTTAAGTAGTTTTTCAATGAGTAGAAATTACTTTTATAAAATAAAAGAAATAAAACTATTGCCTTAATCTTTGTGATGCTTGTGATGATGCTAGATCATCTAGTGAAAACCTTGGTGTGATGAATAGAACTAGTTAAGTATTGTTTGGTGATTGTGTACCTAGTATTTATTTATATACGCTAGTACCGACCAAGGATACGAGGAGGAAGGAGAATACTACGAGGAAGAAGCCAAGGAGAACTTCAACCACTGCTCTGCACAAGGTAAGCCTATACTCACCTTGCAAGCCTCACTATACAAGTTGACTTAGCAAGATAATACTTGCAAGCTTACCCCACTTGATACCCAATCCTAGTTTTATTTGCAAGATCAGTTATTTTATTTCTTTATCAAAGCTTTCTAGTAAAGTGTACTTAGTGACTTGTAGATTTTAGAAAGATATTTAAAAGTAGCATAAAGACCATAAAACTTGGCCTAAGATAGATAATCTTGATGTCATCCTGAGGCATGAGATTGAACTTAGATAAGATACACTTGTTTACCATCCCACATTAGTGTTTACAACCACTTGTAGATGCTAGTGCTAAGCATAAAACTTGATCAACTTAGATGGGAATACTTGATGAAAATGGTTATGAAAACCTTAGAATGATGACTCATTCTACTGAAATGTTTTGACATGTATTCTTGAACACCAGATGATTTTGATGATGAAAATGTTAAGGCATGAGCCTTAGCCCTTTATAAAACTGATGGTTGTCTGGATGCGATACCATTCCAATTTTACCGTACAACCACAATACCTGAAATTTGGGTAGGGCTTGACTGGAAATTTATATATCTTAGTATGGGTTCCCTTGCGGCCAAGGTTTGAGCTGAGGCTACCTTGTGAAGATTGTCCACCTGTGTAGTTCCCAAGATGACAGTTGGTATTGGTTAGGAGGCCAAACTCACAGGAGAGGTGCCTATACTAGGGCGTGTAATTGAAAGGTTAGGATTGATTATCCGCATACTGAGTATGGTGAATTCAGGATTGTTCCTGACGGATGTATCGAATGTTGTGGTGAAAGTGTACCACCTCTACAGAGTGTCAAACTATTTGAATAGCCGCGTCTGCGGTTATGGATAGTTGGATTGGCCATATTGTTCCGTTGTTAGATGTTTTCAAAATGACTTGTGAAATAACGCATGACCTTGACTTGACCAGATCAGGGTTGTGATATGAAATTCAAATTCCCACTTAGGAGTTATAAAACTTTCAACTAGCTTTCTTTGCTTCTGAACTCAGTAGAGGTAAATCTGGATTTTTGCAAAACAACCTAGAGCCTAGTACTTCCTATTCAAAAACAACTTCACTTGTTAGTATTAGTTTGCGAGTACTTAAACAGTACTCACGGCTTTGTCCCTGGATATTCCCGTGGCCAGACTATGAAGAGGACTATCAGGAGGATGGACCGCAGGAAGGTTACGACAACTAGGATCATCTCCCATCGTCAGCATTGCCTGTGACCATGAAGATGGATCTTCGCCCATGCTACCGTTATTATTATGTTATTCCGCTACTTGAATTGTATTAAGACTGGATCATGAGATCTTTATTTGTGTAAGACCTTATGTATGGTTTGTAATGGATGAATATCCAATCTGTTATTTCTCGCAAAAATGGTAATCCTGGGATTGCGATCTATGAAATAACAGGCATCTGGGATTAATAATCCGGGTGTTGAAAAGTTGGTATCAGAGCCATCCTGACCATAGGAGACCCTAGTTTAGAATGGATGTTTAAATAAAAAACTTAGTTTCAAAACAAAGAAAGTGAGTATTTATGAAAACTTATTCTCATTCTTACCACTTGTATTCTTTCAATGAAAAAAATTCATGTTCCTCAAAAATTCTTGTAAACCTAAATAAAATTTGACACACTTGATCACTCTACTAACTTACTCATCCTATATTCTTATAGATGGACATGAAGTATAGCAAGTTCTATCAGTTGGGCAATGAAGGAGACCTCATCTTTGAGCGTGACATGGACCAGCTTTCAAAGATCACCCCGAGTTCTTCGGAGCTCAGCTCAACGATCAGGAAGGAGAGGAATTGCAATGGCTAGTTGTTACAAGTCTCCGAGGAAAGAGCGAAGCCCCCACCTCAGAGGGAATTCAGTTCACCTTGAGAGAGAACAACTGGCTCGATGGACTTGCCAGGGCCATGCAGGAAGCTCTTGCCCATCTGTGTGGGCAGAGTATGAATCGGATCAAGGGTACCCGCTTTGAGTTCTATCCAAGGCGTGATGTTATGGGACAGCCACTGGAGGCACCACATCACCATGAGCTGAAGACTCAATTAGACCACCTCAGCTTCATGATGTATGACCGTCAGAAGGAGTTATACAATGCTTGCTCCTACGCCAACCACAAGTACGCCATCGCCGCCAAGAAGGATCAGACCATTGCCATGCTAGTGAAGGATCGCCAGTCTCGTCGCTGTCAGCTCGACAAGAAGGAGCGCATCATTGCCCGTATCCACCACAGGATCATAGAGTTGGAGGAGACTGTCCACGAGAGAGACATGCAGCTGGAGGAGAGGGAGAATGCAGGGGAAGACCTTCGTTGAGGCCCCTAGTCCTATCTCAGTGACGATGCTGACTTTCTGGAGGATTAGGCCATGGACTTCTTCACCGATGAGGATGACTTCGCCTTCATTGATGATGATGATGATGAGGATGATGAGGATGATGAGGACACCGACCCCGAGGATTAGTAGCACTTGAGCACTAGCGTTAGTGAGTTGTATTTGGTCCCACTGTATCGTAGTTTCCCATAATGGTTCTTAAAACCATCTGTTTTCCTTTATTGTGGTGTGTGTTTGTATTGTGTGATATGAATGAATGAATGAAAAGCAAGTTGCTAAAAGAATCCGAGTCAAACTTTGAGAACTTTTCAAACACCCAAAACCCTGAACCTTAGAAATTTCCCTCTTTTCTCATGATCTATCTCAATCTTCAGATGCCTCGCGGAGGAAGCAGTTCATCCCCAAACCCGATGTTGCAAATCTTGCAAATGTTGGTTTCGGATCGTGAAGCTGAAAGAGCTGAACGTCAAGCCAACTTAGCCACCCTTCAACAGATAGCTCAGATGGCCAACAACAATTAGGGCCATGGAAATCAGGACAACCATGGATCTAATCTCAAGAATTTCCAGAACACCAATCCACCCATTTTCACTAAGTTTGAAGAGCCTCTCGATGCTAATGATTGGCTGCAAACCATGGAAAACAACCTAGAGGTTGCAAGAGTGGAAGCCAACGAGAAGGTACTGTTCGCCACCCACTATCTGGCCGGAGATGCAAGAGCATGGTGGAACAGCGTTCGTGCCATGAATGGAGGACAGGTGATGAATTGGGAAGAGTTCAAAATCAAGTTCAGTAGAACCCATGTGCCATCGGGTTTGATCAAGAGGATGAGAGATGAATTCAGAGAACTGAAGCAAGGCGGGATGATAGTAGTTGAGTACCGTGACAATTTTTTTCATTGGCTAGGTATGCACCTGATGAGATAGATACTGGAGCCAAGAAGAAGGAAAGATTCCTGAATGGTCTGCATGATGAGATGAAGATAGTGTTAGTCAATATCCCTTTGCTGATATTGAAGCCTTAGTGGACTCTGCCATTCAGATGGAAGGCAATATCAACCAAGATAATGAGAACCGCAAGCGTCGCATGATGCATCAACCAGGAACCCATCATACACCTAAGTATCGCCCCAACTCATCTCCAGGATTTTACCCAAGAAACAATAGACACCCTATGAACCATCCAACCTATCCCAACCGTGGAAACACGAGGCCCGGAGGAAATCACAACAACAACCCCGGGAATCCTAGAGATTTCAACCGTGCACCACCCAAGTTCAACAACAACAATGCCGCCACCAACACCAGCATTGCCCCAAGGACTGGAAGCAATGATGTGCCTGTTGCAGCAAAGGACAAGTCTCGGGTGACTTGTTATGAATGTGGAACCAAGGGTCACTATTCCAATGAGTGCCCCAAGAATATTTTTGCAGCCCCCAATACAAATGCCCCAGCTCAGCAGTAGCGTCGTGTTCAGCCCAAAAGGAGGTTTGCCCCAGGGAATTCACTCAACCGCAACGGCCGTCTCTTTCTCATGCATGCTGAAGAAGCCCAAGAAGTGCCAGATGTCGTGCTGGGTATGTTTTCTGTTAACTCAGTACTTGCAAGGGTGTTGTTTTATTCTAGAGCATCGCACTCGTTTGTTACTGAAGAATTTGCATGCACTAGTAAGATTCAACCCACCAAATTGAAGCATGTTATGATAGTTCAAATACCTGGTTCAACCACCAAATTTAGACAAATTTGCAAGGCCATGCCTATCTGAATCCATGGCATAGATTTTTATGCTAATCTAATAGTACTCGGAACTAAAGGTTTGGAAGTAGTACTAGGAATGGATTGGATGTCCAAACATAAAGGATTAATCGACTGTGCCAAGAAAGCCATAACCATGACCAGTACAGCCGGAATATCAGTAGAGCATGTATCTGAAACCTTTCCCCGTCAATTCAAGTGCAACAAGAGTCTAGCCCAACCAACCATTGACCAAGTCAAAGTAGTATGTGAATACCTCGATGTATTTCCAGATGTTTTGCCGGTATGCCCCCAGATCGGGATATCGATTTTATCATTGAACTAATCCCTGGAACCGGACCCATAGCCCAGAGACCATATAGTATGAACCCGTCCGAATTAGTGGAGCTGAAGAAGCAACTAGATGCTATTCTAGAGATAGGATTAATCCAACCAAGTGTGTCGCCATGGAGATCACCTGTCTTTTTTGTGGACAAGAAGGATGGAGGTAACTGTGTGTGTACAGATTATCGGAAGTTAAATGATGTCACCATCAAGAACAAGTACCCACTGCCGAAGATAGAAGACCTGTTTGACCAGTTGACTGGTGCCAAAGTGTTTTCTAAGATTTATCTTAGAACTGGTTATCATCAACTCAAGATTTGCCCAGAGGATATTCCAAAGACTGCCTTTACCACCAGATATGGATTATACGAGTATACCGTCATGTCTTTTGGATTAACCAATGCCCCCGCTTATTTCATGAACCTCATGAATAAGATTTTTACGGACTTCATGGATAAGTTTGTCATTGTTTTCATCAATGACATTTTGATCTATTCCAAATCAGAAGAAGAACATGACCTACACCTAAGGACCATCCTTGGAACCCTGAGGGAACATCAGTTGTATGCCAAGTTTAGCAAATGTGAATTCTGGTTGCAGGAGGTAGGATTCCTCGGACATATCGTATCAGCCGGAGGAATTGCCGTTGAACCTGCAAAGGTGAAGGATGTTGAAGATTGGCAAGCCCCAACCACTCAAACCCAAGTTCGTGCATTTCTCGGTTTGGCGGGATATTACCGCAAGTTTGTAGAAGGATTCTTGAGTATTGCCAGACCCATGACCCAATTGTTGAAGAAGGATAAGAAGTTCGAATGGACGAACAAATGTGAAGCGAGTTTTCAAGAAGTCAAGAGGAGATTGATTTCAGCCCCAATATTGATCATGCCGGATATCACAAAGCCTTTTGATGTGTATTGTGACTCATCCAAGATTGGTCTCGGATGTGTGTTAATGCAAGAAGGCAAAGTTATATCTTATCTATCCCGACAACTAAAGCAACATGAGCAGAATTATCCAACCCATGACCTTGAACTAGCAGCTGTAGTTCTAGCCCTGAAGACCTGGAAGCACTATCTTATGGGAAACCGTTGTGAGATTTATTCGGATCACAAGAGCCTGAAGTATATATATACTCATAAGGAGTTGAATATGAGGCAGAGAAGATGGATTGAGCTAATCAAGGACTATGATCTGGACATTCACTATCACCCCGGTAAAGCCAATGTGGTAGTAGATGCCCTTAGCAGATTGTCGTGCCGCTTGAACTCCATGATTCTGAAGGAGCAACCAAGTTTGCAAAAGGAGATGGAAGATTTTAGAATGGAATTAGTAAGTGAAGGATTTTTGGCTAGCATAGAACTTCAACCCACTTTGATCAGTCAGATCAAGGAGGCCCAGAAAGGACATGCCAGTTCGACGGAATCAAACGTCGCATCGGTACATGGAAAGTACCTGGATTCACCAAAGATGAAGGAGTGTTGTGGTACAAAGTACGTCTCTGTGTACAAGCAGATTCAGTTTTGAAGGAAACTATTTTGAAAGAGGCCCATGATACCCTTTATTCTATCCACCTCGGAGGAACGAAGATGTATCAGGATCTGAAGGAGCATTTTTGGTGGCATAAGATGAAGAGAGAAATCGGAAGCTATATCGCCAAGTGTGATATTTGCCAGAGAGTCAAGGCGGGACATCAGACACCCGCAGGACTGTTGCAACCACTGTAGATTCCGGAATGGAAATGTGATTCAGTTGGAATGGACTTTATCACCGGATTGCCTACTTCTAGTAGGGGAAATGGCTCTATTTGGGTCATAGTTGACAGATTGTCCAAGGTCGCCCATTTCTTACTAGTTAAGACAACCTACCAGAGTTTGAAACTAGCGGAGTTATACATAGCTAGGATCGTCAGTTTGCATGGAGTCCCCAAGAACATCGTGTCAGATCGAGGAACCCAGTTTACCTCGAGATTTTGGAAGAAAGTCCAAGAAGGATTGGGAACCCTACTGGATTTCAGCACATCGTATCACCCTCAAACCGATGGACAAACGGAGCGAGTAAATCAAATACTCGAAGATATGTTGAGAGCATGTGTGCTAGAGTATGGATCTAAATGGGAAGACTATCTGCCATTCGCAGAATTTTCTTACAACAACAGTGATCAAGCTAGTTTGCAAATGGCCCCATTTGAGTTCATGTATGGAAGGAAGTGTCGTACCCCTTTGAATTGGTCGGAAGTAGGAGAGAGTTAGATTTTTGGACCCGACATCCTACGAGAAGTAGAAGAGAAAGTCCACAAGATCCATGAGCACCTCAAGACCGCCCAGTCAAGACAGAAGAGTTATGCCGACAAGAGACGTCGAGACCTAGCCTTCAATATCGGAGATTTTGTGTATCTCAAAGTGTCGCCTTTGAAAGGAATGCTGCGTTTCCAGCTCAAAGGAAAGTTAGCCCCTAGATATATTGGACCTTTCAAAATTCAGAATCATCGAGGAGAAGTATCGTATCAACTGGAACTGCCAGAGGAGATGTCAGCAGTGCATAATGTGTTCCATATATCGTTGCTTCGCAAATGCCTTGAAGTCTCGGAGAAGACTGAAGTTTTCAAGAACATTGATCACCAGACCATAGAGATCAACGATGACCTGACGTATCCCGAAGTACCCATCTGTATTATGGAGGAAGCTTTCAGAACCACCAGGACCCGGAGCATCAAGTTTCTCAAGATTCAGTGGAGTAACCACACTGAAGAAGAAGCTACTTGGGAGCAAGAAGACTACATCAAGACGGAGTTTCCCGATCTCTTTAAATCCTAGTTTTCTTATTTCTTCTTTCTCAAATCTCGGGACGAGATTTTGTTTAAGGAGGGAAGGTTTGTAACACCCCAAAAATATTGAACAATGATTATCAATTTCCAATCACCAAAATTAGGGTTAACAAAAACTTTTGTTAATTAAAATCTTTATGAATGCATGTGTGGATGTGATGATTGTATGAATGCATGAAGGGACTTGTGTGATTGATCTAAATAGCAAGGAATGGTTCAAAGATGAAAACAACATCATCTAAAACATTTCCAAGAAGAAACAAATCAAGAGAAAATCAAAAACAAACCAAATAAAGCAAATAGTTATTTTTGCCAATCTTTCTCACTAGGCAACTTTGAGTGTTTCTAGTCCAAGATTTCAAACAGAAACATTTCCATTTATTTTCACCCCTTGATAGACCAAGTAAAAGTGAATCAAATCCCACCTTTCAAACTTACAGAAACCTTTGGCAACTAGATTCAAATGGAAATTCAAAAGTGAATCTTTAACATATGGGAAGATCACCCATTTTCAAAACCCAACCAAATCAGTATCCCTTGACCTTTCTAGCCAACCAAAGACTCCCTAGTATGTAACTAACACACCTACCAATTTTGAATCAAAAATTTAAATTTGAATCTCTTTCGGCCATTTCATCGAACACCTTGCAAACACCAAACCAACAAACATTAAACACTATAATGAGCAGTAATTTTGGCCTAACTTGTTCCCTATCTAGCTCACACTACACCCTCAGTAGATCATCTAACTTGTTTAACCCCTCTAGCTCACTGTAAACCAGACCGTGCCATCAATGGCAAGCATGCCGAGAGCACCCTTGCCACCCCAATGTCGCCAGCAAGCTAGAAGCTTCTCTAGCCTCGCCAACCTTGTCTGGGACACTCTCCACCGTCCACCATCCACCGCCACCCCCTGTCTGATGCCCAAGCGCAGCCAGCCCCTGGACCACACAGCCCGAGCGTGCCCAACCTCTCTGCGAGCGTTCCAAGAGCACGCCAGAGCACCGCACGTGACACACGCCCACAGACCGCGCGCCGCCCTAACCACGTGCAAGCAGGATCGCCACCACCCTAAGAACACCCCAGACACGCCCGTTCGTCGCCGTGCGACCAGAACCCGCCTAGAGAGTCGACGTGTTCCGACCATCTCGCACCACCCCACGCCACGTAACCATGCCCTTGAGCTTTGCCAGGGAGCATAGCACCGTCCCCTACCTTTTCCCATGCTAGTAGCTCACTGTGACGACGACCACGATGAGCTCCGCTCGCCCCCTTCGGTCCCCTTCTGGCACTATAAATAGAGGCCACCCCCGTTCGAACTCAGCACACCATCTCACTTCCCTCTCTCTTAGAACCAGCCCACCTCACCCCCGGAGCAAGGCGAGCAGCACATCGCCGGAATTTGGCCGGAGTCTGCCGCGGAGGAGGAAGAAAGGAGCCGTTGATTGGAGCCGCCCCAGGAGAAGCCGCCGGTACCAGGAGGTTCGCCGTCATCGACTTCGTCGTTCGCCCCCATCGCCGACCCTCGCCTGAGCCCCGGTGAGCCCCTGTAGACCCCCACTGGCCGTGCTAGGGTTCTGTCTCGTCGGCGTTGCCCGACGGAGACGATAGGTCTCAGTCGTTCGATTAGAACTTGATCGTGCGGTCTAGATCACCCTGTACCGCTTCGCACCCTCCTGTCTCACTGACTGGTGGGGTCATTCACTTAAACCCACCCGTGCGTGCGCTGTGCACCGTGGGCCAGCCCAGTTAGCATCCCGCGCGACCCAGTAATTCAAATTTAGATTTATTCTTTTAGTTTCAAACCTAGTTCTGTACCTAATTTCAAAAAGCAACCCAGCTCAATTCACTAAACCAAAATGCATGAAACCAATTTTGTTAGAAAGGTACTGGAATTCTTAATCCAAGTCCGTTGGATTCAAGCCAAATAGATTTGTAGATCACCCATAGTAAAAATAACAAGGAAGAAGCTTTTCTGCATTCAAACATTTTTCAAAATTCAACCACAAAATCTTTTGAGTTGATTCCAACTCTCAAAAATCATATTTAACAAGACCTTTCAGAATATATAAAAATATATAGGTTTACTTGCAGAAATAATGGTCAAGCAATAAAAGAATGCCTCATAGGCCATTCTAGTCACTTTAACTAATTAAAATAAAAAGGTGGTATGATGGTTTATATGGCCTGAATCGGAATTCGAAGAGAAAGGTGCAACTCCTTCTCTCACATATCGGAATTCGAAGAGAAAGGTGCAACTCCTTCTCTCACATATCTTTTACGCCTTACCGTTGGCTTTACTAGGAAGGGGTGGCCCCTCTCACTATTTAGTAGCCGCCTTACCTCGAACTGAGTGAACTGAGACAAAATCAACACGTATCTTTCTTTTGATGAAACGGAGCCTACTGAAATATGTGGTGATGACATGTGTCAACATGATCCCATGTTTGAGTTGGAGAATATTAAATTTTAAATAGTTTTTCAATGAGTAGAAATTACTTTTCTAAAATAAAAGAAATAAAACTGTTGCCTTAATCTTTGTGATGCTTGTGATGATGCTAGATCATCTAGTAAAAATCTTGGTGTGATAAATAGAACTAGTTAAGTATTGTTTGGTGATTGTGTACCTCATATTTATTTATAGACGCTAGTACCGACCAAAGGATACAAGGAGGAAGGAGAATACTACGAGGAAGTGTACCACCTCTAGTGAATTCAGGATTGTTCCTGACGGATGTATCGAATGTTGTGATGAAAGTGTACCACCTATGCAGAGTGTCAAACTATTCGAATAGCCGCATCTGCGGTTATGGACAGTTGGCGTGGCCATATTGTTCCGTCGTAAGATGTTTTCAAAATGACTTGTGAAATAACGCATGACATTTAGTTGGCTACAACAGGGTTGTGATATGAAATTCAAATTCCCACTTAGGAGTTATAAAACTTTTAACTAGCTTTCTTTGCTTCTGAACTTAGTAGAGGTAAATCTGGCTTTTTGCAAAACAACCTAGAGCCTGGTACTTCCTATTCAAAAACCACTTCACTTGTTAGTATTAGTTTGCGAGTACTTAAAGAGTACTCATGGTTTTGTCCCTGGCTATTCCCGTGGCCAGACTATGAAGAGGACTATCAGGAGGATGGACTGCAGGAAGGTTACAACAACTAGGATCATCTCCCATCGTCAGTATTGCCTGTGACCATGAAGATGGAGCTTAGCCCACGCTACCGTTATTATTATGTTATTCCGCTGGTTGAATTGTATTAAGACTGGATCATGAGATCCTTTATTTGTGTAAGATCTTATGTATGGTTTGTAATGGATGATGTACCGTGATATCCAATCTGTTATGTCTCATAAAAATGGTAATTTTAGGATTGCGATGTATGGCATAACAAGCATCTGGGATTAAAAATTTGGGTGTTGACAGTAAATAACCATGCAAAAATCTTTCTATCAAGCGTCCGATCAATGCCATATAGTACATGGATGTGGCCTTTTAGGACATCTAAGGTACACAACACTAATGCCTCATCAAGCTTAATCGTGCCCCTGCCTAAGTTACCAAAGTTCAGCTACCGCGGTCATAACGATGACCAAGCCAGAGAGACATAGGTCGTTATCCAGATTGGCACATGAAATGTGATTCATCGACCTGAAACCCATATGGATAATTGCATTCTTCTAGTCCTCAGTGAATTTTCATACAGCAAGACTAGGGACTCTGGTGATGCCTTATTCCGTTTCATATCCTCGAAAAATGCATGGATCTAATTAGAGGATGATGACATGTATTGAAAGAACGATTTACAAGTACACAACATGTAGAAAACACGAGAGAAGGAAAATGAAATAGCAGTATCCGTTCTTCCGCATCGAGGGATCCATCCTCTGCTTTGCGCTTCTTTGGAGGCATCTTTCGAATACCTACACAAAATGAATAGTGATAAATGCATTAAACAAAAATGTCAACCATAGTGCCATATATTGTAATCTGAAATAGCCATGGAAACCACATTTCGACATTGCAGTAAGCAAACAAACAATACCAACCATAATATGTTATACCAACCATGTAATGTATAGTGCCATCATTAATACACTATAGTAACCATGGAATCTGAAATCAAAAATTACACAAACCACCAATTAAAATCACAAGAAATTCATGATGTGTGGGATAAATATGCCAACATAAAATAGAATCAACCGTCACCCTCACATATATAACAGTTGTGGAATGACAAATCTTGCAGGAAGTAGCACTGCATGCATACAAATCTATGATTCAACTCACTGGCTACACAAATCCTCTGCAGTAAGCTATTAATCTGATAGAAACACAAGATGAACCACAGGAAATCCTCTCTGACCATGAGCATGATTTCTGGAAAGTGATAGAAACTAAACCCTAGTGAGAAATCCACTTACACAACCGCCTGGCAGTTCGAATCATACAGCTACCACGAGGCACTCAAATCCACAGATCAACGAATCCGAGGAGGGCACGCGCGAATGGATACTAGAAACAGGGACGGAATCGCCACCCACAAATCCAAACACACCAGTGCGAAATCTAGCCATGGAATCACAAAACGGAGTTCGAATTGCAGTAGACTATCACTAGAAACACAAATTAGTACCACGTTTGGGAAGAATGGATGGATTTCTCTACCGATTCCGTATAGAATAGCACCGCGTGCGAGAGAAATGCGCGGTAGAAAGAGGGGGAGAAGAGGAAGTACCTCAACAGCGATGGACGGCGGGCCTCTGCGCTAGAAAATAGCGGTCGGAACTATGCCGACGACCGCCGGAACAGGAGGGGACGGGGAGGCGCTGAACTCGGCGGATGGAAGCGGGAGAGAGTAACGACATAGATGATTTGGGCAAATAACTAGGAACCATCGTGTGGGGTGATTAATGAGCGAACGAGGCTGTCCAAGCTGGCCCATGTAGTGCTCGTGCGTCGCGCTGAGTAGTTCAACGCCACCTCAAATCCTACAGGGCACGCACACGCACGGGGTGGACCAGGCCAGCAAGGCTCTGCGATGCGTGCTAGAATGAACTCGAACGCTCTGGATTGCATCGCGCCGTGACACCAGCTCTTTAGTTTTTGGAAATAAAAAAAGGATCCAGACGGTCCCCACTCCATATTGTAAGTCTAAAAATGACTTTCGCAAAAATTCATGAGCATCATATAATGTATCTGTAGTTTAAACCGGACTCACTTCCTACCGGTTCGGCGCACATTTTTCTTTTTCAGCAGGGGTGGACAGAAAGGTTTGAAATCCCCAGGTTGGTATATTGTTCATGTGAGGTGGTCTAGTATTTTTAAAAAATTGGATGGTAGCATTTCGAATGAGCATTTTGGTGGTTGCTTCATAAAACGCTTTGTTTTTGGCGCTCGGAAAATGGAAAATGGCTTTTCCATGCGACGAAGAGGAAAACTTCCTCCTGCAACATTGTTCGTCATCTCATGATGCACATGCTTGCACAATATAGGCATAGTATCACAAACTATGCCCTGATTCTATCCATAACATTGGTCATTTGACCCGAAAGCCAGAAAACTTCGAACATGATAGGTCATTTTGTGAAGGGTTTTTTCAGACATAATCAATTTATCAAATTTCGTATTTTTCCTTGCAACTATGTCACATAATATGACATCACACGAAGGATTTACATTGTTTGGACCGTTTTTGAATTTTTTATACCCGGTTTGGCAGACATTTATCCTTTTCACCAGGGGTGAACAGAAAGGTTTGAGATCTCCCAGTTGGGACATTGTCCATGTGAGGTGGTCTAGTATTTTTTAAAAATGGGGTGGTAGCATTTCGAATAAGCATTTTGGTGGTTGCTTCACAAAACGGCTCGTTTTTGGCACTCGGAAAATTAAAAAATGGTTTTTCTGTGCGACGAAGAGGAGACGATGCCGAAGCGGGTATACCGGGGGGCTACAATATGGTAGTGGGTCCCAAACTTGGTTTTCTATATAGCTATGGCCTAAACAAATAAAAGGTATATTGGTGAAAATAAAGATGAAATGTGTGTTGAAATGATATGGTTGCAAAGAAAGAAAGAAAAAAGAGAAAAATGTCCTTTGCCGTGTGTCTACCTAGAACACACCGCAAAGACCTTTGCCGTGTGTCCTCAGCCATGAACACGTGACAAAGCCATTTAAAAATTCAGCCTGCCCAAATTCACGCGTAGAAAAATTTATAAGGCGCGGAAAATTCGTGCGCAAAAGAAATAGAAATTCGAAAATTTACCGTGCGTTGTAACGGTGATACACAGCAAAGGACTGCCGTCAGGTCGGTACCATTAGCTTGGCGAAGATGTGGGCCCTCCTTGCCTGTTTGCTATGGGTGTTTTCTTTACCATGCTTTTTTTGTATATTTTGCCGTGCGTATTTGTTTGTCTTTGCCATGTGTTTTTTCATCGCCGCGTGGCTCAAGTAGCTTTTTCGTGTGTCAATCTCTTTGCCGTGCAGCTTGAAGGAGGATATATGGCAAATATTTCTTTGCCGTCATATGTGCACGGCAAAGGCCCGGCGCACGGCAACGTCGTGTTTTCCCGTAGTGTCCGTTGATGCTTCCGTTGCGAGACAGCACCACGATCGTACGTGCATGCACTTTCACTGACCGAAGCAGCTTCTAACTCAGGATACTCATAAACGAAACCGGGCAGGTCTTCTTTCTTTGTGTTAGACTGTTTACAGTAGATTCTCTGTGCATGTTGGATTCAAATAAACCTCGCCGTCCGTGTACGGATCATACACCGGTTGAATTGTACGTATATTCTGTTTGTACTAGCGCAAAGATGACGGAGTACATGTCAACTTGGGACAATATATATATATATATGTTCGGCCAGCCATCCTCGGCAGCGAGCACACCGGTTTCGCTGAAATCTATCTAGAGCTCCTAATAATTTTCCGACGATGGATCATCGTCAGTCGATCCATCTAGAAGAAGCTAAGATGGACGTCGTCGCCAAGGCATCGTCAAAGATTTACTTGCTGGACCTCGTCAGTTTTGGGCACGGGCTGGGCAACTCCGGCCTGATTTTCCCAGACACCAAACCTCTCCCTGTGGGCACGTTTACGATTCTCCGTCTGGACGGCTCGATCATCACCAAGACGGCCCATGAAATCGATGTGGTCGACAGGAGCTGCATTCATCCTGGCCAAGTCGTCGCGCCGGCGGCGTCGGACTTGGGCAGTCAACTCGGCGTCGTCACCGGGGTCACCACTCTGCTCGATCTCGTCAGGGTCAACCGCCACGGCGAACCGACGAAGATTATTAGGGGTGTATCGCCATGTGACCTGCAACGTGTCAGGAGTCTCAACCTCGGCGACTTTGTCGTCTCCGGGCCATGGCTCGGCCGGGTGGTGGAGGTGTATGTGGACGTCGACGTGTTGTTTGAAGACGGGGCCGTCTGCAAGGTGAGCGACGCGGAGACCAAGATGCTAAATGTAGCGGCGGAGACGGACGCCCACTATCGGCCTAAGATGAACAGCCCCTTCTACCCAGGTCAGTGCGTGTACGGCGACCCCCGAGCCGTCTTCAAGGCCTCCTCCCGGTGGCTTAGAGGCTACTGGAATCCTGAACGTGAAGTAGGCGTCGTCACCAAGGTGCATGTGTCCGGCGCCCTGGTCTCCTGGATCGCATCGGCGCACTATGGAACCGATCAGCAGCTTATCGAGTCGTCATCCGCCCCTCCAGCTGCCATCCAAAACCCTGACAATTTGACATTCTTATGCTCCGCATTCGACTGCAGCTGGGGAGTAGCGGATCGCTGCTGCTTCCGTGAACCTACTTCAGCCGAAACCGATGACGATGATCATGGTGATGCAGCTCGGGCTACTTGTGCTCAGGAGAAACACCACGGCCCAAGTTCAGACATGGAACAAGACATGAGCGATGATGATGATGATGATGACGATGGTGAGCCGCCACCTGCAGGCACTCACACGTTACCAAGAAAGAAGCCGGAGAGGTTGTATGGGAAGCAGCGAAGGAAGGTTTTCTTCAGGGGAAGCAGACGGCGGTCGCAATGCCGACGGCGGGAAGTCAGGAGACTACCCGCCGTGGAGTTGGAGGTACCCATGATCGTGGCTAAAACCCGCACCTCTGTCGACGTGTTGTGGCAAGACGGCACGCTGCAGCATAGCACACCATCAGCATCCGTCGTCCCCTTTGAGATCGTCAACGACCAGGAATTCTTCCCGGGACAGTGCGTGATCGACAACGCCTTTTCTGTCGACGACGACAACTGTGTCTCGACTGCTACTGCTACCCACCACGATGGCATTATTCCTGCTGACGGTACTGAAACGACGAGGCGTCGTGCCGGCATCGTCAGAAACGTGTGTTACAAGGACCAGACTGCGCGCGTCTCGTGGTGGCGCCCCCAAGAGCCTAGAGAGGCCGCCGCCGGCGCGTTCAGCTATACCGTGGTGAGCACGTACGATCTGAAAAGGGACCCTGACCACTCTGCTTATGCTTATTACGGAGATGTCGTTGTTCGTCGGCCGTCACCGGAGTCGGCCAACGGTGCCGGAGGCACGCCAGTACTACAGCCACCGGCACAGGGCAACAGATGACGATGAACCCCGCCGCCGCCGACCTTTCATGGGTCGGGCGTGTCGTTGATCTTCCTGCTGATGGCCAAGTCCGGGTCAGGTGGGGCGACGGTAGCACGTCAACGGTATTGCCTAGTGAGATCAGTGTCGTCCATGAAAAGAGCTACGCGGAACTACATGATGAGATGGGTGAATGGGTGGAGGACCAAGAGCCAGCTGCAGCATCGACGATGATACATCTGAAGAACAAGTTGCTGCCTACACGGTATCTATCTTATATATTTTTATTTGCGAGGAACAGGGTGTAGCTAGCTAACATCAGTCGTGCTACTACGTCTATGCGTTTTGGAAATATGCGGACCTCGATCTGGTCAATAATCCAGCTTGGCGCGGCCTAGCTAGCAGCAACTCCGGCCGGCCCTCCTCTTATTTGTACTCGTACTTATTACGGTGTGGGTTGATCAGTTTGTTGTGTTGATAGATGCATACTTATACTATACCTGATTAATTCTAGGTCGACAATGATCCACGGGACCAGCCCGATGGTACTGCCGAGGCCATCACGGTTGCTGTGACAAGAAATGACGCAACAGATGATGATGCTGCTGCTGGTGACGATTCTGCCCGGGAAGCAGAGGACAACTGTCTAGACGCTACTACTATCAGCGCCGACGACGGATTGTTCAGTTTCCCACACTTTGGTGTAACACAAAGCCCGTCGGATCATTATTACCTTGACACCATAAACCTGCAGGTAAGGGGGCTTGACTCCTTCCTTGGTACTACTATCTACTCGCAAATGTTTTACTGTATATATACATGCTGCAATAACATCATGCAGTTGACAACGTATTGCTGCAATAACATTGTAAATGCTGCACACAGTCTACTCCTGAATTCTGTGCGGTTACTTAACATGAACTACTCTTTTACATGCAGGGTGGTGGTGGTGGAAAGAGCTGGGTCAAGGCAGTGCAGAAGGAATGGCAGATATTGGACAACTTACCAGGTATATATGATATGACGCAGAACTAGGAGCAGTTTTTTTTAAATATGCTCGCACGAGCTAGCGCATGCATGTGAATCGAATCAACCTTTTGACGTGTGCTTTTGCAGAAACTATCTACGTGCGGGCGTTCGAAGACCGCATGGACCTGCTCCGGGTGGTGATGTTGGGTGCAAGCGGGACGCCCTACAGCGACGGCCTCTTCTTCTTCGACATGCACTTGCCGCCGTCCTACCCAGCCGTGCCACCTCAAGTGCACTACCACTCGTTCGGTCTGAGCCTCAACCCCAACCTATATGCCTCCGGCACGGTCTGCCTCAGCCTGCTCAGCACATTCGACGGCCAAGGCACAGAGGTTTGGTTGCAGACGACATCGAGCCTCCTCCAGGTTGTCGTTTCCATCCAAGGCCTCGTGCTCAACGAGCAGCCATACTATAACGAGGCCGGCTACGAGACCCTCGTTGGTACGCCGGAGGGACGCCGCAATGCGCTGCCCTACGGCGAGAACGCCTACCTGCTCTCCCTCCGGACCATGCTGCACCTGCTACGCCGGCCACCCCGAGGATTTGAGGGGTTCATCACGGACCACTTTCGCCACACGGGGAGGTTCGTTCTAACGGCATGCCAAGAGTACTTACAGGGATGCGTCGCCGGCGATGCCCGGGTCAACTGCGGGAGCAGGGACCGCCCTTGCTCGGCCGGGTTAAGGCTTGCACTCGCCAATCTGGTGCCGGGCCTCGTGGCGGCGTTCAGGGAGATCGGCGCTGAGGGATGCGGCGAGTTCGAGGAGCTTATTAATATCTCACGATGTGCGCTCTCAGCACCTCCCAGCCTTTGATGGACGCTACCTCTTCGTCATATTTGTTAGTATATTCGTACGAGTAGCCGTCTAGAATTCAGCAGTAGTACTTAAACTGTTAATTCACTATTGATACTCCCTCCGCCTCGGTTTATAAGACTTACGCGTATTCTAAATTAATAAATTAACTAACTTAGCATGAGGTACATAAGATAAAAACTATATTATTAGAAACTTCAAATGTTATATTTTCTAATGATATAATTTTTATATTATATAATTTATATTATATAGCTCATGCGGACGACCTAGGTATACGCGTAAGTCTTATAAACTAGGATAGAGGGAGTAGCAAAGTTTGCATGGCACCACCAGTGCCCAAGGCACCGTCCATTTATATTTGTTAATGCTGGGGAAAACCCGGAGTAGATCATCTTGGTGTCATTTTATAGAACTATCAGCGTGGCTCTCGCAAATGCGAGGACAACCTCTTCGTTCTATCATTATCTGCAAGAGTTTATCGTAGTAGAAGGTACTGTGTAGATAATGACCGAAGTTTAAACTTAAGCTACGTTGAGAAACATGGAAGATTAATTTAGCCTGCCTGTTTTATGATATGGAACTATTGTGTTCCTTCGCTTCAATGTTGTTAGCTTTTCATTCACAAAAAATATATGGTAGCTTAGGTGGGAGACATTTCTAACCATCTTTAATTTTTTGGACTCACATGTTTTTGCTACTACTCTACTGTATTTGTTCTTAATAAAGTAGTTGTTGTTTTGAGCATAACAAAAGCTCGGACTACCAACCTTTTCACAAATACTTTAGAGCCAGCCTTTCGTCTTAAAGTTAGCTTTCACCTGGATTCTTCACTACAGGATGCGCCGGCTAGGCCGACGTCTAAAAGCCCTCGGCGTAGCCTCAAAAGCCGTCAGCCTACAGTATGCCGAGGGTTGCCGTCGGCGTAGCCTCCTCGGCGGACCTCTTCCTCGGCGGAGCCAAAACAGCCGTCGGCGTATCGGCTTCCGTCGGCGTACGCTTTTGCCGACGGCCGTGGCGGGCCCGTCGGCATAGTAGCCGTCGACGAACGGCAAGGCTGCCGTTACACGGCCGGCTAACGGCGAGGCTGCCGTTACCCGGCCGATACGCTGACGGCATGGCCCTCAGCATAGACATGACACGTGTCATGCGCTGGGACGTCCCAGGCAGGTAGCTAAGTCGATGGCCGCGGCCCTCGGCATAGATCGAGATATACGCCGACGGCAACATGTAGCGTGCGCACGTGGAAGGTGCTGGGCCTCCTAGGCCGTGAGCTGGGCCGACAGTCGAGGCCCTCGACGTACCAGCGACCATTTGGCACAGAGCTGGGCCTACACCGACGGCATGGCCCTCGGCGTAGCCCCAGCCCAAAAAAAAAAATTTGCGGTTTCGCTGTAGTTTTATTTCTTGCAATATTATTCACAGCAATATTGAACATGTATTTCACAGTAATTCAAACAAGATCGCATCATTTATACATGTATCAAACAAGATCACATCATTCGAACAAGATCACATCATTTATACATCATTCAAACATGTAACAACATGATCAGATCATTCATACATGTATCAACATCGTCACACATGCATAGACAATAAAACTCTACAGCTATGGAGGAGACGGGGTGGGACCAAAATCTCCCTCGGTGAAAAGAGGCGACCTCGAACGAGGGTGGAGTCCAGTAGAAGCAGCAGAAGAGCCACCTGGCGAGGGAGTAGGAGAAACGCCCTCGGGAGAACCACCGGCAGAATGGCCAAGAGAAGGACCATTGTCATGAAGCGGTGTGATCTGACGCCCATCCGGCGAGGCATGGCCAAAGTGCTGGTTCCCAGAAGATCTCGTTCCCTACATGTTGTCTACATGTAGCAACTTGCGAGGCACAGTAAAGCGATAATCAGTGGGTTAGCAAAGAACTTACAGGTGTCGATGAGTAGTATGTCCTAGCGAAACTGTCCCTCGATGGCATGCATGGCGGCGGCCCTGGCATGGGAGGCATAGGCCATAAATTTGTATTCTGTCCAGTTTGAATATTCACCAACATTGCCTGCAAGATAGTTTAGATGTCAGGCCGTAATACAGCAAACTAGGAGAAGTGGGGCTTGTATCTTTTGCAAAAATAAAGGTTCAAACTTACATTTACGTATTGCATGTAGGTCACATTCGCCTCCTGATATTGCCTAAAGGCCACCTGATAGTCATCATGAGCGATATCATAGGCCACCTCGAACTCAGGCTACAATTCCAAATACAAGGAATCTCGTCAGTAGTTAGCCATGCAGGAACAAAAGTCATAAAGATGATGAAAATGAGTAAATTTACATCAGAGCTGGAGGTGGATCGACGAGACTGGCCACGAGGCGGGATAGGGGGCCGTCGGCGGGGTAGGTAGCCTTGAGACGGATGAAGCTCGTGTTGAGGGTAGTCTTGACCTTCTTATACAGAATCTTGAGATGTCTATGCTACAATCCGTGCCCAGACAGGACCAACGACTCCTCGTCGATCTCCGCGTGAATGGGGTCATCCACATGGGGTGACGAGCCTTCACCATCGTGTTGTAGTTCCCCAAGTCGTTAAGGGCAGTGCCGAAGTACACGGGCAACGAGGGTTGAGGCTCCGAGAAATCGGGCTTCTTTCGCCGCATCATCTCATAGACGGCGACGTCATGAATTACCTCCCCGGGTTGTGCCTCGGCCACCTGCATCGCGAGAAGAAATATTATGCATATGAAGTATGAACATGACAAGAAATAAATTGTAACACCCTCAGATTGGCCCTATGCAAGTTTTAGCGATTCCCGCCAAACCCGCATAGAAACGATTCAAAGGTGCCCACCAGGCACTTTTCGTGCGGGTGGAAAACGAAGTAATATCATTACACAATAGTCCACGATGGAACCCACAGAACAGATATATACAACAACGACTCCAAGAGTCAAGAATACAGATATACAGTACAAAGATACAAATCACCGTAAAAACGATACAACATCCGACTACGGACAAGAAGCAAATGGGGCTAAGAGCCCTGAAGAATAACCAATGGCGTCCATAACCCTGCCCAGGCCAAGACGGATGGGTAACCCTGCTAACAACGTCGATCTCAGAACCTGCTTAAACAAAAGGGGTGCCGACAAAGAGCAAAGGAAAAAGAGAGCAGTGAGTATTGAGGCCAGTACACTGCGAGACTAGAATTCGGCGGTCCTTGCCTACATATGTATGGTGGACTGAAGTAGCATCGAAGCATGCGCTAAACAACCTATAGAGACTCAATATATATCTGTCGGCTATCAGAGAGAGATGAGAAAGACCTATTCGGATCCAACCTGATACTACCACCAAACATACCCATCCTGGTATATCCCCCTCTAAACCAAATGAGGAAGTCAAGCCGAGGAAACTCACACGGTTGGCAGTTTTATTCATTTTTTGCATGGTGGTTATCCAACTTACTTGTCATATCAGATACAAGTCAAATTTATAACAGTAAACTTTAGTTACAGTTGTCTATGATCGAGATACTGTGCCCCAAGTCGTCCATAACCGCGGACACGGCTTTTTGAAAAGATTTAACCCTGCAGGGATGCACCAAAGTTTCCACACGCACTTCGACCCTTGTTGCCAGATCAATTAACATACTTCCATAGGTATGTCGGCGGGGACTAGGACACGACGCTTTTTCAAACCCAAAGCAAGTACATGGGGGGCACCCGAAAGAGCTACCCGCACGAGGTATAGCTAATCCTCCTCGTACAGACTCTAGGGTTGCGTACACTTGCACGGGAGCAGAGGCCATAGACAATATATTCCCGTGACAAAGTGTCGCACCTACGCAACAGTAATAAACGCTCATCGAGCAACAGGTAATAAACATGGCATAACATGGCATAGATGGCATAACGTGGCATGAAAACTTCAAACTAGTTTGTGGCCCCCGGTACAATACTTTGACATTAGGTACTAAGCCGATAGGGGTGCCCAGACACCCCACATGTGGTTAGCGCGCTCAGTCTCAGAAGAGGTGTCAAGAACTCGGGTCCTGGGTGGACACAAGTGGGCGGTTAACAACCAAATCTCAACTATTACCCATTGGTGCCTCTTCATTAGTTATATCAATTTTAATATTTAAATAACCACCTGTAATTAAAACCACGATCATCTTCACCTTTATGAATATGCCAACCCCCAACATCAATGGAACATCGACGACCTGAAGCAGCACCTGAGCAAGCGACTACGACTCGCAAGGCCAATTGCCTACCCAAACAACAGGCAATAGGAGGTGTCCAAGGCAATATAAAGGCTGCAGGGATATATAAAGGGTTACGGAATCTAAAGCATCGCAACACAGATAGCAATAGATCAACAGGAGGAAATAAAGACTATAAAATTAAGATAGGTAGAAAGAGGGGGAATGCTCGCCTGAAAACATTGCTGAAGGTACACCAGAGATCGGGTCGACTCTCGCATCAACTCATCGGCCTAATCTGTGAAGAAGCAAAGCACTAAAAGAAACACCGGATGCACTATTTAATACTGCGGCAGAAGATCGGGCATGATGCATGTATGATACGTGACATGACAAAGATGCAATGTGATTAGGAAAATTAAACGGAACCGGGGTTTCGATATTTGAATATATGGTTCTAGTTGTTTAGATACCCCGCAATTTAAATTTTGTATTAACAAGGCGAAAACATGGCATCGGTTCGCTATAGGGCTGGAATTATAACTCGAAACTCGCGAGCTAAATGAGTAACTCGTGACATAGCTCGACTCGGCTCGAACTCGGTGTCTAACGAGTCGAGCCAAGTTTTTGATTTGAGCTTGTTTGTTCACTCAAGCTAAATGAGCTACTCGCGAGCTACTCATTTAGCTCGTTAAACTCGTTAAAATATAGAGTTTGAAAATTTTCATAGATAAGTGCCATACTATGAATGTTTCTTGAACCTACGATATTTTTCATTGATCTTCTTCCGTATTATTATGGAAGTACTATTGTTGTTCTAGTTTCAAATTAGTAGGTTAATTACTAATTTTTCTTATATGTGCTCATATTCATAAATTATAGCAATTTAAACGAGCTGCTCGCGAGCTACTCGCAAGTTTTCCGAGTCGAGCCGAGTTTCAAATATGAGCTCGTTCTGTAAACGAGCCGAGTCGAGCTAACTCGTTAGTTGAACGAGCTTTAGCGAGTCGAGCCGAGCGGCTCGGCTCGAATTCCAGCCCTAGTTCGCTACACATATTAAAATGGAGCCAATATAAGACTAGATTTACACGCATATGGTCTCCATATTTAATTATGAGGTGAATTGGCATGATGCCCCCAACCCATACAAATATGCATAAATAATTATATGCAACAATTATATATCATTTATAAAATAGGGGCTCGGACAAAAGGGGTCATACACGGAGTATCGGCGATCTTGGTTCGAAGGGGTTTGGATTCGGTCCCTAGGATCGGTCTTCAGGTCCGCGGGGAGATGTCTTCGGTGTCCGTGAAGGCGTCCTCGGTACTCCATGATGGAGATCTTGGTTTTCGATGTCGATGACCTTTGAGTTCATGTCGGGGAGTAATCCGAAGTAATCGACCATCCCACACAAACATAACATGCCACCATCGTGAAGTTGTCGTCATCTCCACACGGTGATTGCTCCAATAGCTCCAAAGCACTGCACCAACTCTTCCCATGTCAGGAGCCGAGACACCGATATTCCTAGAACGGATTCAGGTATACACACGAACACAAAGGATATGGGTTCACACACACGCAGGACCAGGGGAAAATACCAGGACGCGGTGACCTTGGGCTCCGCCATGTGCTGCTTGAGAAGGAACCGAAGACGTCGAGGACGTCCGCAGTAGGGCGGTGGCGTGGCCAGAGGGAAAGTATGAGGCAGCGGCGTCGGGTTGGGGTCGAGAACAGAGGGCGACGCAGCGATGTAGCCTCGGCATGACTTAGGCGGGCTCGGGCGGTGTCTCGACGCGAGGCACGCGTGAGGGACCGCGGCCGACGCAGGTGCCCTACTGGCGGGGCAGGGCAGAGACGAGGAAGGAGGGTCGGTGCGGTGGTGACGAGACGGAGAGGCGCCAGACTATGGCGGCGCTGACAGCCGAGAGCAGCGGGGCGGTTGAGCAGCCGGCGCTGGTGGCGTGGAGGCGTGTGGGTGGGCGCGACGGAGCTTGGTCGCGGATCAAGCAGAGGACGGCGGGTCGGGCTCTGCTCGCAGACAGGAGGGAGGCGAGAGCGAGGCGAGGAGGAGCATGTCGGCAATCTCGGCCAGGGCGGAGGTGGGCCTGGCTGCGGCCGACAGGGGAGATAGGGGGTCGCGGATCTCGTGGAGGAGACGGGCGGGGGAAGGAAGAAGGCAACGGCGGCGGTTTGCGAGGAAAAAGACGAGCGGGGAGGGAGGATGCGAGCGACAGAGAAGAAGGAGAGAGGCGAG
This sequence comes from Avena atlantica, assembly GCA_910589765.1. Classification (NCBI taxonomy): domain Eukaryota; kingdom Viridiplantae; phylum Streptophyta; class Magnoliopsida; order Poales; family Poaceae; genus Avena; species Avena atlantica. The sequence goes on from OU342734.1 coordinate 30,354,361, forward strand.
GCCTAGGGTTCGATCGTGGTGGGGTCAAGTGAGACCAGGTTAGATTCCGGGGTTGCAGGAGTGGGCGCGTGAGTGTGTGTGTGGGTATGACAGGGCAGGGTGCGGGCGGCATGTGCGTTGTGTTTCGGCTGCTGCGCGCGAGTCTGTTCGCACGGCGTGTGGTTTGCGTTGGCGGGGAGGGTTGGCAGGGTGTGTTTAGGTTTAGGGTTAGCAAGAGAGGGTATGGTTTGGGTTTCAGACAGCTGGGCCTTTTGGGCCTTACCGATAGGTATAGGTGTTTTATTTATTTTTATTAAATATTTATCTTTTCTATTGTTTATTTTAAATCCTTTTAGCAAATAATTTTAGGACAAAGAGTTTAGCAAACAAATATAAGATTTTGTTTTGAAATAAGAGAAGAGGTGTTGTAGCAAACAAAATAGCTTGTAGTTAAAAATAATTTGAGACGCAAAAATGCATGATGCCATGATGATGCACCAAAATAAAAATAACAGACAATAATATAATTTGGGTTTTATCCAGGGTGTTACATAAATGCACATCGTTCCATGTATATACGTATCACCTTCCCCTTGAAGCGGTCAAAGCTGTGGTTTCCCGCGCAGTGTGTTCCACCATCGCCTCGGTTCTCCGTGTTCCGCCTCGACAAGGCTGCAAACTCCTCGTCTTCTTTGAGCCACCTCGTCCTAACCAGCTCCTCCCATGCGAGTCGATGCGGCTCGGCCAAATCGGGGACAACCTGAAAATGCAATACTCAACTCCAGACAATGCAATGGCAAATTAGCAGCAATGTAGAATCTCATTGATATTTTACTCACTGACATGTACTCTTCAGGCATCATCGAGTAGTCAGGATTAGGCCTCTTACCGACAATGTCTTCCTTATTGATCCTCACGCCCCTGTCAGCCCAGAAGTGACTAGCGGTCGTGACCTTCTGGTTGTACCACACATGGGGTGTCAACTTCACACAAGCCCTAAGCAAAGTCATGTTCGCCTTCTCCTGGTCATCCTCAGCCACCCGATAAAAGCACTTCAATCATGCATAAACAACAATTGTAAGATTCATGAGTTAGCACGGTGGGGTCATCAAGTATGAACATAACTCGAGAAATATGCCTTATCCAAAACTTGGTGATGACAGCATCAGCAGCTGTTGGAAAGCCCGGGACATGGGTAGTCTGGTAGTCTGCCCAAGTAGTAGCTAGCCTCCTGACACCCTCGGGGGAAATGTGATAGCCCGGCCAGAACTTCCTAATCAGAGCTCCAACCAGGCTATTAGGAAGGCAGGGCTTGGTCCCCGGAGGAAATGTCCAATTGCTGCACAATAATAAATATTAGTACACATGCCAAATTATTTATGACCAACATTGCAAAATTAGTACATGTTTTGAATTGAAAAATTAGTACACTTACTCAAGGACATTTGGAATAATAAGTGCTTTTGCCTCCTGGGTCCTAGGCTCTAACTTCTCCTCATGGACTCCCGATTCCCCACGATTCTGCAATTTCTTCGGTGGCATCCCTCTCTAGACTCCGTCTCGATCTCCGCCTTCCTCTCGGTCTCCGCCTCCGCCTCGTCCCCAAAGGACTGCTCTATCAGGAACAACTCAGGAGCCACGTCACCAGAAGCGGAGGGTGGTGGGTCAAAGTCCACGCTTCCTCCCCTGCCACCTCGTCCTCCTCCTCGACCTCGTCCTCCTCCAGCACCAGCAAGATCAGGGTAACGCGTATTGGGATTTGGCTGTCTCCCACTCCGTGTAGCATTTGTCTTGCGTTGTTTCAGCGCATTAAGCAAGGACGAAGAGCTTGCCTTGCCGCTGCTCATATTGTTCAATCATCTGCATTGAGTAAGAGAAAACAGTTAAGCATAAATACATAATAAAATATATACACAAATCATAAAGGCATAATGTAATTAAGAAACAATTAAGCACAAAGACCTTGGCAAGCTATATTTTAGTCCTTTACTGGCCTTGCCACCAGGAAATTGGAATAGTTCAAGCTTGGGGTCATTCTTGGGCAAGTCGACATTGTAACGAGAGACCGGGTTATGCATAGTGGGAACATCATCGGGCCAGTAGGTTGTCGCGGTGTCTGCCATCTCCCAAAGGCATGTTGCTTCACCTATGCATGCTTCAATCTTGGCTTTGTTTCCAGTTATCTTTCGAATATACTTAAACTCTCTCTCAATACAAAACTGCCAACAAAATTGTACCAGGCCCCCCAAGAGTGCCTTGTTCGCGAGGTGCACAATGATATGTGCCATCGGAGTAAAGAAGCATGGCGGAAAGATCATCTACAAATTGCATAGAAACTCCGGCACCTGAACTTGCAGCTTCTCAATAACCAGGGGACATATCTTCTTAGCATAGAGCATGCGGAAGAAATGTCTTAACTCCGCAAGCACTCGCCAGACTTTCTCGGGGTGATACCCTTGAACCATCACTGGCATCAGCCGCTCAATCCATATATGATAGTCGTGACTCTTGAGCCCGGTGACTTGTCCCATCGAAAGATTGACTCCCTTACTCATATACGAACAATAACCATCAGGGAACATCACGACGTATTTGAGCCACCTGAATCACTCCTTCTTTTGGACATTATCAAGGCAGTAGTAGGCATGTGGCTTGAACCAATTCTTTCGACCGATAGTAGGAGGTTGCATGTGTAATATCTTCCTATCACAAAGCTTCTCAACATTGACTCTAGCCTTGACATTATCCTTTGACTTCCCAGGAATATTTAGGACTGTGTGAAAAAGGGACTCCCCGACATTCTTTTCGGTGTGCATCACATCGATGTTATGGGGAAGTTTGAGGTCCTTGTAATACACGAGATTCGTTAAGGATGCCACGTGAATCCAATTATGCGTTACACCATATCCCGCAAATTGATGGCCAGTTCCTGGCGCCATGGGCATGAGAGCACGTAGCTCGGCATCAACAGCTGCACCATTGAACTTTGGTACCTCTTTTACTTCATGCACAACTTTGCCCTTCTTGAAGTTCTTTCTATCTTCTCTGAACAGATGATTTCTTTTGAGGTACTGTCGATTCATGTCAAACACACCATACTTGTGACCCAAATTTAGCCAAAGGAACTCAAGTCGGTGCCTGCACACTGTGCATGGCCACTTACCAGCTGTACACCATCCGCACGTTAGGGCGTACCCGGGCATGTCATGCATGGTATACTACAACCAAACTTTCATCAAGAAGTTTCTCTTTGATGCTCGGTCGTATGTCAACGTCCCGTGTTTCCAAGAGTGGTTCAAATCATCCACAATCGGCTGCATGTAGAAACTCAAATTCTTCCCCGGGTACTCATGTCCTGGAATTATCAACGAGAAAAACATGGTCTTTCATTGCCTTAATACTCCGGGAGGGAGATTGAGCGGAATAACATACACCGGTCAGCAGCTGTACGAGGCCGTCGACATACCATATGGGTTGAAGCCATTTGTTGCTAGCGCAATTCTAACATTCCGAGCCTCTTCTGCCCATCGGGGGTATTTGCCATCGAAGTTCTTCCATGCCTTACCATCAGATGGATGTCCCATCTTTCGTCCGTGCTCATCCTCGTATCATTTCCCCTTCTTGTGCCACGTCATTTGTGTGGCAGTCTCCTCGCTCAAGTAAAGCCGTTGGATTCTTTTTATGAATGGGAAATACCGAAGAATCTTCTTAGCGACCTTCGACTTCCTCACCTGACCATCCTTCCCCTTTACCTCTACATACCTAGAGGCCCCACAAATGGAGCAGTACTTGTCACCCGCAAACTATTTCCAAAACAAAAGGCAACCTTTTGGACAACAATCTATATTTTCATAATCCATGTTGAGCTTCTTCATGAGTTTCTTTGTTTCGTGGAAGGTTTTAGGCAGACAATGCCCTTCGAGCAACATGTTACCACATGTTCTCAGATTAGCTTCAAAGTGAGAATAGGTAGCGGAGTACTGGCACTTGTCAGCTAGACACTAAGAGATGGCATCGAGCTGAGAAATCTCTGCACCCTTGTACAAAGGCCTCTTAGTCGTGGCCATCATATCAAGGAAGGCCTTCGCGGTTGGCTCCGGTTCCTCCGATTCTAGCGGTTCCTCCGGTTCTGGTGGTTCCTCCCGTGGAGGTGGCGAATCCGGCTGGTCGGCATCGATGAGATCATCTAGCCAGTTTCTAATCCCATCATGCTCATTGCCATTGAGCCACTGACGCATCACCTCACCTCTGTCATGTTCGTACCGAGCAAAGTCGACATGCGTGACATAGTTAGACATGTACCCATATTGCAGAAGGTGTTTATACATGTCATCCTTTCCCTGACGATGACGCTTAGTGCAATGAGCGCAGGGATAAAGTGCCCGAACCATTGCCTTCGAACCACGCGCTAACTCATTCACTAACAAATAAGTGTTTCGTACCCAATCATCTGTTGTATTAGTCGCACTAATACGGCCACTGTACATCCACCCGTTATCAGCCATCATCTTCTGCTTTGTTGGGAGCCAAACAACAAATATAACATTTTATATCAAACAGGAGATTAAATGCTTCATATTTTTACACATTCATCAACCTATATGTCTAATAGGAAAAGAGGGTCCTAACCAGCCGCCGGATCCGTAGATTGGGTAAGTTCTCCCTGGTTCTACCCTGATCCAAGTAGAATTTTGGCAGCACCTCCCCGTTGCTCTCCTGATACACGTCTCGACAAAAGCCAAGAGGATGTGCATCCGGAGAAAAATGAGGAGGCGCCACCGAAATCCTGTCTCGCATCAAGGTAGAGCCAGGGAGAACCATACCCAACTACGAATCTGCCGACTGCCCGATAAAAGCCGTAAGCATTATGGTTCAAAATATGCGATACCTCTAATGCATATTAAGTCGCGTAACACTTACGGTCGGGATGGCGCCTAGGTGACGCAACAGACTTGGTGATCTAGACACGAAAATAAACCTAGGTACAAGAGAGGCGAACGGATTCTCACCCTCGAAGCGTGATCAAATCGTCGAAGATGATCCAGGACCCCGTCGTCAAAACACTCCCCCCGCTCACCCTCCGATAACTGCAAAAAACATGAAAAGATGGTTAAATATGCAACATCTATTTAGCAAATTTCATCTATTTATCAATTTATAATTCTAATTATATTTCTATTTCTACTACTATTTCTAGCATTTCTAATTCTACTCCTATTTATAACAATTCTAATTCTACTCCTATTTATACTCACATACTACAAACTGCTTCTATTTAGGGTTTCCATTCTACTCCTACTTCTACTCCTACATACTACAACTACTTCTACTCCTATTTATCATCACATCAAAACAACTACAAAGTAAAAATAAAATAAAATCACTACTTCTACACTCACCTCCACTAGCTCGGGGTGGAGGAGCTAGGGACGGGCGGGGCCGGGATTGGGGAAGGAGCAGTTGGTGGCGGTAGGGTCAGAGCAGAGGTGTGCTAGCCGGAGCTAGGGGCAGGGGCGGGCAGGGGAAGGGAAGGGGCAGGAGCAGGGGCGGGCCAGCGGTGTGGGAGGGAGGGGCTGGTGGTGGAGGTGGAGGAGGGAGGGCCGGTTGTGGGAGGAGGGGATGGGCTCGGGGGAGGGAGGGCACGAGATCGAGGGAGGGACGACACGACCTCGGGGTAGGGAGGGGACGATGGTGGCGGCTCGGTGCTAGGGGAGGGGACGGCGACAACATGGTTTGGTACTAGGGGAGGGAGGGGCGGCTCGGGGGAGGGGCGACACGGGCTCGGGGAAGGGGACGGCGCGGTGTTGGGGGAGGAGGAGGGCGGCGTGGTGCTAGGGAGGAGGAGGCGGCGTGGTGCTGGGGGAGGAGGGGGAGGGGGCGGCGCGGTGTTGGGGGAGGAGCAGTTGTTGGCGGCGAGGTAGGGGGCGGGTGGGGGATTGGGTGAGTGGCCCGGGTGGGCCGCCGCATAGCATGTAATGGATAGGGCTACGCGGAGGGTTGCTGTCGGCGTAGCTAGGGTTTTTTCATTTATTTTTTTACTAAGAAAATATAATATATAACAAATTATAATATATTATTTGCTGTCTACTAATATAGAAGAAACTATAATATATTATTATTTCGTCTCATAAAGATCCAGATTTTACTAAGTGTTAATGCATGTCCGATAAGGGGGCACACTTGGGACCTGCACATGGCACCTACCAACCTTGCACCACTCTCACATACATATGCTAGGGACACATGCAAGTTATCATGTGATTCCGACGCTCCGGCGGTCTTCGTCCGGCGAAACCCTAGACCGGGGGGCCCGCATGTCTACCCCGTAGCATTCTCCGTACAAGGGTTGGCCAATGTAATTTTCTAGTGGGTTAGGTTTATTCAGGTCATATCTACATGGAAAACCAAGGCTAGGCCCAAGGTTCCACCGTTTTGCCTCCGTTTGACCCCTAGCGGGAGTTTCCTCCTACAGGTCCAGCACGCTGATAGTGCTGATGTGGAGCACTTCGTTGGAAACCCCAAGAGCAAGGTGTGAAGCACCAAGCAGCAAGTCTTCCCTCGGTAGAGACCGAGGTTATCGAACCAGAAGGAGGAAGGAAACGTCACACAGGTGTTGCAAGCAACGCGAAGACCTGCACAACGCAAACTCAAGACTTTGCCCCAACGAATCAGTAAGGTTGTCAAGCTCACTGGTATGCTGTAACAAAGGATTAAACGTATGGTTAGGAAGGTAATGGTTTGCAGCAAGTAAACAAGTAACAGTGGAAGATGTATCAAAGGTAAAGATTGGACCGGGGTCCATAGTTCACTAGAGGTGCTCTTCTTAAATAAACAACATGGCATGAAGGGTAAACAAATTATAGCAGGGCAATTGACAGGAACTGAGCAAGGCATAACAATGCAGTTACTAGTCCGAAAGATCCTATGAGGTTGATTGGGCAATACAACAATATACATATACCTCCATCCAACTGCATCTATGACTAGAAATCCACCTTCAGGTTATCATCCGAACCCCCTCCAGTATTAAGTTGCAAGCAACAGACAACTGCTTTAAGCAAAGTGTCTAAGGTAAACAGTCCACATGTTCCATGAACAAGAGACCGTTGTTTTCTTCCTAGTAGCAACAACACATCTACAACCGAAGAGATTATTGTCACTTCCCTTGGATACTAGAGGCATGAACCCACTATCGAGCATAAATAACCCCTCTTGGAGTCACTAGCAACTACTTGGACAAGATAGATACTAACAACAGAGAGCATGCAAGATCACAAACAACACATACATGATAGAATCATAAAGACAAAACCATTAATCAAACCAACATAATAATCTCAATATGCATCGGATCCCCGCAAACACAACATGCATGATTACAAATAGATTAGATATTGATCATGAATGGAGCTCACAAGATCTAGACATGAAAGCACAAAGAGGAGATACAACCATCTAGCTACTACATGGACCCATAGTCCAAGGTGGAACTACTCACGCATCATACCGGAGGCTGGCATGATGAAGAAGGCCTCCGGGATGATCTCCCCTCCTGCGGGGTGCCGGGAAGAGCTTCAGATCCCCCTTGATCTAGGGACGATGGTGGCGGTGTCTATAGACGGTTTTGTGGAATATTGATCGGGTGTTTAGGGTTTAGGCATCAGGGGATTCTTATAGGCGAAGAGGCGAGGCTGGGAGGCGGCCAGGGGCCCACACCCTGCCTAGGTCACGCTTGGGGGTGTGTCCACCCTATGGCACCCCTCCGTCTCTCATATGGACTTCGTGTCCTCCTTAGTGAAATATTGACTTTGTCTTTTATCCCGTCAAATTCCGAGAATATTTCCTTACTAGCTTTTCTGGAACCAAAAACAGCAGAAAATAGGCAACTGGCACTGTGGCAACTTGTTAATAGGTTAGTACCAGAAAACATATGAAAAACACCTCAAATTGTGGACAAAGCAAAGCAAAGTAGATACTAAACAAGCATGGAACATCAAAAATTATAGATACGTTTCCGACGTATCAAGCATCCCCAAGCTTAACTCCTTCTCGTCCTCGAGTAGGTAAGTGATAAAAGAATAATTTTTGAGGTGACATGCACCATCAAAACCAAGATCAAACCATTTTCAAGCATTGAAAGATGGGATCAAAGAACTCTAAACATGTGCATGAAAGATGGAGTTCTAACAATAAAACAAAGTAAATATGCATGCAACATGAAAGGCTACAAACAAAGATCATGAATAACATGCATTCAAAAACGTTTGTTTGTTTCACATACAGAAAACATGGCATAGTGGCATTCATCTTGTCCCTCATAGAGTAACAAATAGATGCATAGGACACCTTCAAAGTTCATAAGTGTCGTGGGAATGACCACGGCAGATGCTGCAATCGGCAGCGAGTAGTAGAACGAAGGGCATGGGCGGCCGGCCATCTGCGGTGCGAGATGAGGGCGGAGACACAGGGTTTTACCCAGGTTCGGCCCCCCGGAGGGTAAAGACCTACTCCTGCTAGATTGTATTATGATGGAGGTACAATGGGGCGAGCTCGACGGCTAGGCGGCGAGTCGCTTGGGTGGATGATGGAATGTACGTTTACACGCCCTGTAGGGAGGTTTATATAGACTCACCCTCCCTAGGTTTTACAAATCTCAACTGAATCTGTTAAGGTTTCGGTACTCGTTTAACCTAATCCGACTAGGCCTATCTACTCTCCTGGGCCTTCAGCTTCCAGTCGCTTGGATCCACGCCAGGTCTTGATCTAGTCGCCGTCTTGCAGGCCCACTCGCCAGGTCGTGGGCCAGTCGGAAACGTCCTGCTGGGTATACCCCGGTAGGCATATCCCCATCAGTAGTCCCCGAGGCCGTCGTCGATTGGGCGCAGGTGGTTGCTGGCAGTCGGAGCATATGGTTCCAATGTGGACACCCTGTCGAATCGGTGGCGGGCTCCTGAATAAAGGAAAAACTAGTCATTCTGGTCGCAGCTCGGCGAACGGGTCGGCGAAGTATTTAGTCACTGTTGTAGTGATTGGGTCGGCGAGCCGAGTGGCTGAAGTTGGACCGTCAAGCACATTCAAAACTAGCCGTCGGGGTAATCCAACGGTAACTTTTGGCGTAATCACCGCGTAGTAATGGCTCCCTGATTTGGCGGGTAACAACCGCTATATAAAGGGAATGGTAGGCGATCGGAGAACCATCTCCTCGTCATTTCCTCCGATTGCGCACACCTCCGCTCTCCTCCGCATCGCGATCCAGCCGATCCAAAATCCTCCGACCCCCACGAACCTTTCCGCCAATGGCCCCCTCCACCGAACCATGGGGCAGGTCCAAGTGCACGAGAGCTCTACTGGCGTCTTTCGAGGAGGCCGGGATCCTGCGTGCCGGTAGATGGCGCATCCCTGCGGCCGGAGAGGTGACTCCGGACCCGCGCGAGGGAGAATTCGTCTGCTTCACCAACCACCTGGAACGGGGGCTGGGATTCCCCACATCTCTCTTCTTCCGGCGCTTCTGCGCCTACTACGGGATCCAGCCATCAGACCTGGGCCCGCACAGCATCGAGCATCTCGCCATTTTCGTGGCGTTCTGCGAGTGCTACCTGGGCTACAGGCCCTACTTCCCCCTGTGGCAAGATCTGTTCCACGGGAGGATCAGTCGCGAAGAAGCAGGCGGCCCTATGCTTGCTGTGGGCGGCCTGACGTTTCAGTTAAAGTCGAAGGCCTCCTTTTTTGACCTGATGCTACCCGCCAAGGCGGCGAGTGAGTGGAAGAACTCTTGGTTTTACGTCACCGAGGCGACTCCAAACGGCGAGGTAGCGATTCCAAGATACTCCGCCGACCGGCCCGAACCGCGCCGACTCCAAGTCGGCAAGCTTCCAACAGACCAGCGGATGGTCGTGGATGAGATGCTTCAGACCATCCACGGCCTGAAAAAGAAAGGCCTCCAGACCATCAATATGTACAACTGCTGGCTCGGGCGGCGACTCGTCCCCCTGGCCCGCCGTGACCATTATATGTACGAGTACACGGGCCGGGAGGACTCGACGAAATCCTGCCTCGCCGAGTGGCAACTCGAGGATTACCTCCTGGCGTTGAAGAAGATCACCCAGGCGGCGTACCTGGACGCGAAGGCTGGGGTCGCCCCCTACACCGCGAAGCATCCAGCCCCGACGGTAACTCATTTTCTATCATTCGCAGTCGCAGTTAGTGTTGTCGCGGTTATACTGATACTGTCTCATGCCTGCTGTAGTTATTTCAAGTGGTGGAAGGGTGGCTTCCGCCCGCGACGACGAGAATTCGAACTCGTCTGTCCAGGACGAGGGCGAATCGCCTCCTGCGAGGGGCGGTATTGAGAGTGACAGGAGCGGCGACGATGACGAATCCGAGGAAGAGGTCGCCCCGCTGGTTCGCAAAACTCGCGGACAGCGTCAGCGTGAGCTCAAAGCGAGCAAAAGCCTCGAACGTCAGGACGATGATGACGACGAGCTTCCCGAGCACACCTCGCGTCGCGAGGCTACTCCGTCGAAAAAGAAGAAGGAGAAGGAGGTGAAGGCCCCTCCAAAGAGGAAGACGAAACCAGCGAGACAGGCATCTCCTCCTCATTCGCCAAGCAGCTCCGACGCCACCAGCCTGGCTAGGGGTGAAGTGCCACAGACGATGGCGGTGCCGGATATCACCGCCGTCCTGAGTGAGGTACCTCTGGCCTCGATGCCTCCCCCGTTCGCACCAGTCTCTGGGTCGGGGGCTGCTCCGGTCGCGGAAGCTTCGCCTCCCAGGGAAGCTCCCGCCGAAAACGTTTCGGAAGCTCATGTCGCGGCCTCGACAACGAAGAAGCCGTCCGTGTCTTGGGCGCACGATGTCCTGGAGATGGGCCTCAGTCGACGACTGGGCCCCGAACTGGAGAAGCCGGCTGGCATCCGCACGGGGCTACGGTTCATTCCAGTCGCCAAGTGAGTTTTATTCACCTGCTTTATTTTTCCTTGTAGTCGAACCACTTTGCTCATATACTTGATTTGCAGCACTGGGGTTAAAAAGATAGGCCATCCGTCCGTGGCCAAGGTGCCGCCAGTCGTTGCCGAGGAGGACCCCTCTCGGAAGGGGAAGGCTGATGAGGTCGTTGCCCCACAGACAGTGCCAAGAAGGCCAAGAACGACGAGGTCGTCACGGTGTCTGACGACACGACGGTGGCTCCGAGTGATCCTGCAGCGGTGGCGGCCTCGACAATAAAGGAGGGTGCTCCCTCGCCTGGGGTGACCGAGCCGGCCTGTTTTTGTGTCGGCGCATCCATCGCGACCTTCCCGCGCTTCATGGCTAGAGCAGCCACGGCGAGTGGTACCACGCCATCGAGCTGCGCACCTGGGGTCACCGAGACGGAGGTCGAGCAACGTCGCGGGCATACTCCGGCTCTTCTCACCTCTGTGGACGCACTACAACTTCATGGCATGCTGGGCGCAGCCATCCAGGTATGTCCAGTCCCCGAGGATCGGGCCACTGAATTGCAGTGGTCGGATTATTTTAGTGTTGTGCTTTTATTTCTTGCGCCCAGTCCCCGAGTGCGCATTCGCTGAGTTTCAGCGGGTGGGCGCTCAGGATTTTTGATCGCCAGTCCCCGAGTGTCTAGTCGCTGAGTTTCAGCGGGTAGGCACTTAGGTTTTTGATCGCGAGTCCCCGAGTGTCTAGTCGCTGAATTTTAGCGGATAGGCACTTAGGTTTTTGATCGCCAGTCCCCGAGTGTCCAGTCGCTGAATTTCAGCGGGTGGGCACTTAGGTTTTTTTGATCTCCAGTCCCCGAGTGTCCAGTCGCTGAATTTCAGCGAGTGGGCACTTTAGGATTTCGTTTTTGCTAACTATTTGACTTTTGCACAGGGTTTGCAGCGTGAATCAGCCGACCGGCTGGCTGCGAAGTGTCGCGCGGAGAAGGAACTTGTCGCCATGCAAGAGGCGAACAAGGGACTCCAAGTGAATGCTGCGAAGGCAGAAGAGGTTCACCAGGGCCTTGTCCCGGCGAGTGAGCTGACGGCGGCGCAATCGGCGTTGAGTTTGGCGGAGAAGCGGATCGCCGACCTTGAGCGCGCGCTTGCGGATGCGAAGGAGGAAGCGACCTTGGCGGATGGGCGAGCCAAGGCTGCTATTACGGCCGCCGCTGAGGAGCGTAAGGTCTCCGACGCCCTTGTTGCTGGGCTTCAAGACGATTACTCCTCTCTTCAAAACTTCATCACGGAGCTCTCCCGCCCTTTGATTGGTATGTGTGCCGCCTCTGCCTATAATGTTTCCATTGTGTGATATTTGATGTGCTCACTACCCCTCCTGTCCACAGGTCGGATTATTGATAGTGCGGAAGAGGCACAGTCATTCGACGCGCGGCAGTGTGTCGTCACTCTGGTCGACTTGGCCACGCTGTCCGCGACTTGTATTCGGGTGTATCTTCAAGAGATGTCGCCCACGGAAGTGATTCCCAGCGACCTCGTCGAAGTGTGGCGGTACTTGGAGAAGGCTCCATCAGTCGTCGAGTTCATGACGCGGTCGGCGTTCCGGCGCGGGGCGGCAATGGCGCTTAGCCTTGGGCTCGCCCACTTCCCGGAGGACTTCGACTTGGACGACGTGACGAGTGGCTACCCATCGTCGACTGGCTCAGTGGAGATCGCGGAGGTGCTGAAGCTGACGGACCGCGCCGCGGTATACTCTGAGCGCGTCTGGGCGATGGGCGATCTGCTTCCTTATCAGGAGATGATCGTCGCACCCAACGACCCCGAGCCGCAGCACCGGGACTTCAAGATCGAGCAGCCCTTCCGTGCGGCGATGGCGGGTGAGCTGACGACGTACCCGTTAAACCCGTACACTCCCTTCATTCGCAACCGCAAGGGTGGTGGCGAGTCGTCGTCGAAGCTTGCGTAGTAAAACATTGTGCCCTAGGGCATTTAGTAGCAGTTCTACCGTTGGGCATACTTTGTATTATGTGATAATTGTGACATGCTATAATGAGATATCGTGTTGTTTTGTACTTTGATTTGCGTTTGAGATTGAGGGTTGAACGAGTCCCCGAGCGCGTCCGCCCTTTTTATGGGGTTTACCTCGTTTGTTATGTGTTTGCGGTTTTGAATGTTTTGTTATTGAGGTCGACTCGCCCGAACTCGGAAAGCCAGTCGCAAGGCGACTCCCATGAGTGCTCTTTAATTCACCGTTTTATCTTGCGCAAACGAGGTCGGGTAGCCGAGTCCCCGAGCGTGGTACTTGGTTGTTCTAGGCGCGACTCTAGGGTGGGTGAGGACTTGGCGCGTTAGGGTGAGCGCATCACTCCTGCCTGGCCCATCGGGTCAGTCGCATGGTGAGTCCTGGGCATGCTCTCATACTTGGAGTTTTCCCTAGCCGCTCGCGTTGAACTGGTCGTCAGTCCCCGGGCGTGGTACTTGGCCGTTCGAGTCGCTGTGTTGAGGATGCGGAGGATCATGGTCGTTGTGAGGAGCGAAGGCAGTTGTCTTGGCTCGTTAAGCCAGTCGAGCTAGGCGACTCCAATGGGGCTCCGGGTATGCGTTTTTCGTGGACGTTACAAGACCTGGGGTACCCCAGTGCCCTTGTAGCGCACTACTTGGCCGTGCCGATCGCTGTACCAGAGGTTGACTCCTGCAGTTAGCTTGGTGCTGTTACTACGAGTGCGAGTGGCACAAGACACGGAGAGTGGACGCAATTTGCGGTAACCAATATTTTTATTTCATAGCGACTGGGGGATACATATATGGAGTTCTAGGAGTAGAACTTCCGTAGGAGGTTTACATTCCATGGTCGCTTGACGTCGAGCTCGCCGTCCCCGCGGACGTCGATGAGGTAGTAGGCGTCGTTGCCGAGTACTCGCCCGATGGCGAATGGTCCCTCCCATGGGGTGAGAGCTTGTGCATGCCCTTCTTGTCCTGGATGAGGCGCAGCACCAGGTCGCCTTCTTGGAAGGTGCGAGTTTTCACCCGCCGGTTGTGGTAGCGGCGGAGTCCTTGCTGGTAGATGGAAGTGCATGAGCGAGCCAGGTCGCGTGCCTCGTCGAGTTGATCGACTCCGTCCTGACATGCGAGTTCGTTCGCAGCCTTCGTGTAGTGGACGACCCTTGGCGAGTCGTGCTCGAGGTCGGTGGGCATGACTGCCTCGGAGCCATACACCATGAAGAAGGGGGTGAACCCTGTCGACCTATTGACCGAGGTGCGGATGCCCCAGATGACGGAGGGTAGCTCCTCGACCCAGCACCCGGCGGTGCGCTCGAGTGGTACTTGGAGACACGGCTTCAGGCCATGGAGGATGCTCTGGTTGGCCCGTTCCGCCTGGCCGTTGGACTCCGGGTGGGCGACTGACGCGAGGTCGAGTCAGATGTGATGTTCCTCGCAGAACTCGGCCATGGCTCCTTTGGCGAAGTTGGTGCCGTTGTCCGTGATGATGCTGTTTGGGAACCCGTAGCGATATATGAGCTCGCGTAGGAATTTTGTGGCGGTCTTCCCGTCGCATTTCCGGACTGTCTTGGCCTCCACCCACTTGGTGAATTTGTTGACCGCGACCAGGAGGTGGGTGAAGTCGGAGGGGGCCTTTTTGAAGGGGCCTACCATGTCCATGCCCCATACGGCGAATGGCCAGGTGATGGGGATGGTATTGAGCGCTGAGCTCGGCACATGTGTTTGGTTGGCGCACTTCTGGCACTCGACGCACCGCTGGACAATGTCGACGGCATCGGCGTGCGCGGTGGGCCAGTAGAAGCCGTGCCGCATAGCCTTTGCGACCAGAGAGCGGGCTCCGGCGTGGTGGCCGCAGTCGCCGGAGTGGATGTCATGGAGGATCTTGCTTCCTTCGGCGGGTTGGACGCAGCGTTGGAACACGCCGGTCACGCTGCGCTTGTGGAGATCGCCGTCGATGGTGGTGAAGGATTTGCATCGCCATGCAGCCCTCCGGGCGTCTGTCTCGTCTACAGGCAAGGTTCCAGCCTCCAGGTAGGCGATGTACGGCTTGGTCCAGTCGACTGGCTCGGCGATGAGTTCGACCAGGGCTGCCTCTGGCTGCAGCGGGACTCCAATGTCGATCTCCCGTGTGGGAGAGACTGATAGCTTGGTGATCGTGTCGAGGAAGATGCCAGCGAGGGGTGCGAGTCGAGCCGAACCGACGCGAGAGAGTGCGTTGGCCTCCTCGTTCTTCCGCCGGTCAATCCATTCGACGGAGTAGCCTGCGAAGTGTCCACCCAGCTTGTCCACTGCTTGGCGGTACGCCGCCATGGTGGGGGAGACGGCGTCGCAGGTGCCAGTGACTTGTCCGGCGACGAGGTCGGAGTCTCCGTAGCAGCGTAGGCGGTTGACGTTCATTTCCTTGGCAGCTCGCATGCCGTGGAGTAGTGCCTCGTACTCGTCCATGTTGTTGGTGCAGGGGGTGAAGTCGAGGCAGAGGACGTAGCGGAGCTTATCGCCCTTCGGGGAAGTCAACACGATCCCTGCTCCTGCGTCGTCCGCGTTCTTGGAGCCGTCGAAGTGCAAGCTCCAGTAGTGGAGGTATGGCAGTTTTTCCGGCTGCTGGGCCTCTTCCCAGTCGGCAATGAAGTCCGCGAGAGCCTGCAACTTGATCGCTTTTTGTGGCTTGTACTTGATGTTATGGACGCCGATTTCGACGGCCCACTTGGCGACTCGCCCGGTCGCCTCACGGTTGTGGATGATGTCCTGCAACGATGCTGAGGAAACGACCGTGATCCGATGCTCCTGGAAGTAGTGCGGCAGTCGCCGCTGTGCTCTGAAGACTGTGTATACCAGTTTCTAGTATTGCGGGTACCGCTGGCGCGACTCGGTGAGGACCTCGCTGATATAGTACACTGGTCGCTGTACTGGGCGCTCATTTCCTTCCTCTGGCCGCTCAACGACCATGACGGCGCTGAGGACGCGCTCGGAAGCCGCGATGTAGACCAGCATGGGTTCTTTGTCGACGGGGGCGGCGAGTAGCGGTGCTGCGAGTAGCACCTTCTTGAGGTCGCGGAGCGCGTCGTCCGCCTCCTTGTCCCACTGGAAGGTGGGGTTCTTGCGCATCAGGCTGTATAGGGGCATCGCCTTTTCGCCCAGGCGGGGGATGAAGCGACTAAGAGCCGCGACTCGCCCGGCCAGCTTCTGGACGTCGCGCAGGCACTCGGGTTTGCCGAGTCGAGCGATCGTGTCGATCTTGGTGGGGTTCGCCTCGATCCTGCGCTTGGAGACAACGTACCCCAGTAGTTGCCCTGCTGGTACACCGAAGGTGCATTTGCCTGGGTTTAGCTTTATCTTGTATTTCCGCAGGTTGGCGAATGTTTCCGCCAGGTCGGCGAGTAGATCACCCTGGCGAGCGGACTTCACTACCACGTCGTCTATGTAGACGTGGATATTGCGGCCAATTTGGCTCGTAAGGCATTCCTGCATGCACCGCTGGTAGGTCGCCCCGGCGTTTTTGAGGCCAAAGGTCATGGCGGTGTAGCAGAAGGCTCCGAATGGCGTGATGAACGCCGTCTTCTCCTCGTCCTCAACGGCCATCTTTATCTGGTTGTACCCAGAGTAGGCGTCGACTCCGAGCCCGCGGTGGAATCGATTATTTGGTCGATCCGCGGGAGGACGAATTGCTCCTTCGGGCAGGCGCTATTTAAGTTTGTGTAGTCGATACACATCCTCCAGGTCCCATTTTTCTTCTCGACCAGGATTGGGTTTGCCAGCCACTTGGAGTATTTTATTGGCCGGATGAAGCCTGCAGCGAGTAGACGCTGCACCTTCTCGGCGATGGCTCGGCGGCGCTCTTCATTGAAAGGCCGCAACGACTACTTGACAGGTCGCACTTTGGGGTCGGCGTTAAGTTTGTGCTCAGCGAGTTCCCTAGGGACACCATGCATGTCAGAGGGCTTCCATGCAAAAATGTCCCTGTTCTCACGGAGGAACTCGATGAGCGCGCCTTCCTATGCTGGTCTCATGTCCGTCCCGATTGTCACCGTCTGGCTGGAGTCGCCTGGGACCAGCTCGACGCTGCGGGCGTGCGTCGTTGCCTCGAAGGCTGAGGTGTTGGCGCCCTCCTAATTGGGCTTCTTGAGTATGGTGGGGTCGTCGTTGTTGACCCCGCTCGCGTATTTGGCGATCTCTTCGGCGTGGTTGGTCTCTGCCGCGATGACGGCGTCGGCGAGTTCGGCTCCTTTGGCCATGTCGGGGTCGCCGTTGACGGTGATGACGCTGCGCGGCCCGGGGAGCTTCATCGCGTTGTACGCGTAGTGGGGCGCTGCCATGAACTTGGCGAACGCCTAGCGCCCCAGGACGCAGTGGTAGGGGCTGTCGAAGGGTACCAGCTCGAAGACGATCCGCTCGGTGCGGAAGTTTGCTGGTGTGCCGAAGGTGACTGGCAGCGTGACCTTTCCGATCGGATATGCCTTCCGACCGGGGACGATGCCGTGGAACGTGGTGTAGGTCGTTTCTACCATCGACTGCGGGAGCCGTAGTCGCCTGAAGGTGTCCAGGTACCGGATGTTGATGGAGCTGCCGCCGTCCATCAATGTCTTGGGGAGCCAGTAGTCTCCCACCTTGGGCTTGACCACGAGGGCGACTAGGCCCGGATACTCGATGTGTGGCGAGTGGTCTTGGCGACTCCAGGTGATGGGCTGCTCCGACCAGTTGAGGAACTGGGGAACGTCCACCTAGGCCACCGCGTTGACAGCGACGGCGCGGGCGATGACCTTCTTCTCGCGCTTCGTGTTGAAGCCTGTGAAGGTGTGGAGCGAGCCGGACACACTGCCGAATTTTCCGCCATTTGGCGGGTAGTTGTCGGGGTCCTCCCGCGCTCGCCGCGCTTTCTCAATCTCCTTGAGAGAGTGGCAGTCGGCGGTCATGTGCGTGGCGGGCTTCCCTTCCCTGCCGTGAAACACACAAGGTTGGTTAAGGAGGGTCGCAGGGTCGAACCTTGGTTTCACCTTGTAATTGCCGTTGTCGCGGCGTTGCCCTCCGTCGCGGCGGAAGCTCTTGGGCTCGCGCTGCGCGTGCCCAGCGTTGGCGACGAAGTCGACTCGCCCGTCACTGCGGCGCTTGCCGGTGAGGCGAGTGTTGTTGTACCATAGGTCGGATCGTCGTCCGTTGTCGTTGCCGCTCGTGCGGCGTTGGCCTCCCGACTCGTCGTCGGTTTCCAGGTTTGGGTCTTCCTCCGCGTATCTCTTGGCGATCTCGAGGAGATCCGGTATGTTGTCGAGTGTGCGGGAGTGTCGTTTGAGCTTGGCGACCAGGGGCTCGTAGCGGCGCGAGGTCTTGAAGCAGTGGATTGCGGTGTCCGGGTGGATGCCGATCGCGTTGTACCATAGTTCTTGCCACCGCTGGACCCAGTTGCGGGTCGACTCGCGGGATCCCTGGACGCATCGTTCCAGGTCCTCGATGGTGGTGGCGCGCGTGTAGGAGCACTCGAAGTGCCTGACGAAGGCATATCGCATCTCTTCCCAGGAGTCGATGCTATCCTGGGGAAGGGTGTTGATCCACTGCCTGCACGTTCCCTCCATCATCAGGGGGAGGTAACGGGTGGCTAGCAGGTCGATGTGGCCAGCGATCCCCATTCCCATGAGGTAGGTGTCCAGCCACACGGAGGGGTCGTACGAGGGGTCGTACTTCTATATTTCCTTCGGCGCTTTGAAGTTCGCCAGATATGTTTCGCCTCGGATCATCGGTCCGAAGCACCGGGGCCCGAGTCGGCTTAGCGACCCCGTTGGCTCACGGTCGCGGCGATTGGTTAGGGTGTGTCGCAGATCGTCGGGCTGGCGTGCGCGCCAGCTTTGGTTGTTGATGATGTGGGTGCGGGCGTCGACGGGCTGACCATTGGTGGCGACAAAGTTGGTCGCTGGCCTGGGGTCGTTGGTGGAGAGTGACGCGTTTGCGGGTCGGTGTTGGAGCTGTAGCGGTTCGGGTGGCGGGCAATTGAGGGTGTTTGCCGCCAATGGGCGGCCGCTTGAGGCCGCTCTGCTGCCCGATGAACGCGAGTACACCCGACTCTGCGAGTCGGCGCCTGCGTTTTGCTGCTCGACCGCCTTTGCGAGCAGGGCCCTGACGTACTGGATATGTAGGGCGCCGTCACCGGTGGCCGTGATGTTGTCGGCCGCTGCTCGACCTGCCACGAGGTTGTCTATCGGGGTGGAGAATAGTGGTAGGCCGTTCGCGTCTCGCTCCCGTGAGGAGACCACTATCCGCGGCTGATCCCTGGGGGGGTGTGCGGTTGGGTGGAGGTGGGGTGCCGTTCGCCGTCGACCCTGGTGGGGGCCGGGCACTTCCTCCTGGTGGCGTGTTCTCGCAGATCGCGCGCTCGGCCACATGGGCCGGGTCATTCTCGTCGTCGAAGTTCAGGGCGCGCCCCTGGACGGTGGGGTTCAAGCGCGACCTGATTCGCTGCTGGTGGTAGCGTGACAGCTCCTGCGCCGTCACCTGCTCGAGGCGAAATTTTTCGCGCTCGGCTTGCTCCTTGCGGACTGCCTCCGCCAGCTTCAGGCGGAGTTCCTCGACCTCCGTTGCCGTGGCGTTAGGAGGGATCAGGGTGGAGAAGGGATCCTCCGGCGGATCGGTGCCAGTCGCCATGTAGGTCGCGGCGTGGCGACCGGTCCCGTCGCGGAGATCGGCGGAGTTTTCCGATCCGGAGTTGAAGTCGAAGATCCCAAGGATGGAGGGATCCTCGAAGTCTCCCACGTTGGAGACCTGGGTGATGGAGCCTGCGGGCGAATCCGCGGTGATGGATCTGGCGAGTGACGCCGGGGTCGTCGAGTCGGCGTCATCGTTGAGGGCCGCGTCTTCCGCGGCCGCGGAGTTTTTGGCCACGTTGCTGTGGGCTGAGTTGTACTCGGAGGCGAGGCGATGGATCGTGCGGACCTGGCTCTCGGAGAGCCGGTCGCATGGCGGCGACTCGCAGATGCGAGCCGAGTCCTCCGAGACGATGACGTCGGTGAGGCCGACGAAGAGGCTGATCGTGCCAACTGGCAAGATCATGCTATGCGTGACGGGTCGCACCGCCGGGACGTAGCTGCTCGGCAAGATCTGGAGCATCTCGCCGATCGCTATCATGCGGCCGGTGGCGACCGACTCGTTGATGGGCAGATTGGATCTCGCCGCAGAACACCGGCCAGGCCCCACGGTGGGCGCTACTGTCGTGGGAATGACCACGGCAGATGCTGCAATCGGCAGCGAGTAGTAGAACGAAGGTCAAGGGCGGCCAGCCATCTGCGGTGCGAGATGAGGGCGGAGACACAGGGTTTTACCTAGGTTCGTCCCACCGGAGGGTAAAGACCTACTCCTGCTAGATTGTATTATGATGGAGGTACAATGGGGCGAGCTCGACGGCTAGGCGGCGAGTCGCTTGGATGGATGATGGAACGTACGTTTACACGCCCTGTAGGGAGGTTTATATAGACTCACCCTCCCTAGGGTTTACAAATCTCAACCGAATCTGTTAAGGTTTTGGTACTCGTTTAACCTAATCCGACTGGGTCTATCTACTCTCCTGGGCCTTCAGCTTCCAGTCGCTTGGATCCACGCCAGGTCTTGATCCAGTCGCCGTCTTGCAGGCCCACTCGCCAGGTTGTGGGCCAGTCGGAAACTTCCTGCTGGTTTACCCCGGTAGGCATATCCCCATCAATAAGAGTGAATAGATACAAATAGCACAAGAACAAGCAATATCAACAATATGCATCAATCAATAAGTTTTAGGACACTGCACATAGAACTAAGAATGACAACTATGCTCTCTTAACTGGTGCCTAAAGGATAGAAGGTGGAGACTCAATATATTAGTGGAAGAAAGGCCCTTCATAAAGGGAAGCAGGGATTTCAAGTTTCAAAAAGAGCTTCCAAAAATTATAGTACTTATTAGCTTTCAAGCTTCCAAAAATATGGTACTTCATAAAGGAAAGCAGGGATTTCAAGCTTCCAAAAAGAGCTTCCAAAAATTATGCTACTTCATAAAGGGAAGCAAGGATTTCAAGTATCATTGCCCCTATTATAAGCATATTGAAGTGATTAAGGTTAAAGTGAACAAACTATGGAGTATATGCTTGACAAAGTATAAGTTGGCAATCTCATGTCCCTTGAGTACGAGGGCCACACCTCATGCTACTCAACTTTAGTCACCTATAAGTTCTTGTCATAGTAAGTACATGCGTATCATAGATAATCGCCAACGGGGTACCCCTTGCACATGGTATAGGAGCTATCCCATAACCAAAATAACAAGGCAAGCAGACAATGAGCATCTCAGCGATCTTTTTATTTGCTATTTGCATAGGTTTTTATTGAGTATGCTTCACAGATTGCTCATTATGGTGATGCTGCAAGTTTCCGCCATGATTAGGCATGGCTTAGGCTAGCGGCCCAGGCATTTCTCTAACACAAAATATATAACTCCATGTACTTACAAGATCCCTTTTGATTTCACATCGGCAGCATCCATAGACAAAAGAGCATGATATCCACTGTGTACAAAGTACAGGTGCAATGTTGAAAACGTTCCCCATGAAAACATGGTTCTGCTAATTCCAATGTATAAGTGCAAGCATATACAACATAGATGACACAATGGTTCAAGTTTATTAGGGGCAAGGAATATAAAGTGTGCCATCAAGTTTGTGAGAGCTTTAATCACTAAGTTTTCACATAACAAAATACTTTTTAATTGGAAGATAGCTGAAAACAAGAATATACTTGGAATGGTGTAACACACCATGCATAGGATTTTATAGTGGACACTTTGGAATAACTTGGTTTGTTGGGAGTTGTAAGGATGAGTGTAACACCCCCGGTCACTCCGGACCGACGGTTGTCACTTCTGGCAGCTCAATAGGATATCTAGACTAGCCCCAGAGACCAACACTAGTCTTTTCTGCGCACTTTGTCCTCACTCATGCGCACCCGGTTACCCACTTCCCGGTTGGTCACCCATCCTATAATTGCTCTAGGCCAAGCACGCTTAACCTTAGAGTTCTTTTCGAATGAGCTTCCAGAAAAGAAGTTGCAACTTTTTGGTATGGGTTTCCTATCAATCCTATTGAGCCATGCGCCAGGGTCTCACATACACCCACCCTTAGAAGATCGACGTCCTCGTCGATCAACCACAAGCCAGGAACGTCCCCTCTTGGCACACGTCTGTGCGTCCAGTGCCGACACATGTGCCATGGCGTGTCCACTCCGGGCCACACGCGCCATGCGCCAAATGTCCTCCACTGACCCGCACACGCCCGTTTAACCGCGAGGGTCGGCTCTGATACCACTTTGTAACACCCCGGTTACTCCAGACCGACGGTTGTCACTTCTGGCAGCTCAATAGGATATCTAGACTAGCCCCAGAGACCAACACTAGTCTTTTCTGCGCACTCTGTCCTCACTCATGCGCACCCGGTTACCCACTTCCCGGTCGGTCACCCATCCTAGAATTGCTCTAGGCCAAGCACGCTTAACCTTAGAGTTCTTTTCGAATGAGCTTCCAGAAAAGAAGTTGCAACTTGTTGGTATGGGTTTCCTATCAATCCTATTGAGCCATGCGCCAGGGTCTCACAATGAGTAGAGCTTACTCATACAATTGGAGGCTAGCAAAAGACTGGGAGCAACCAACTAAGAGAGCAATAATGGCCATAATCATGCAGAGCGACAAAACATTACTAATCAAAGCATAGAGTGGTACTACAAGTCAAGGACTAAATGATCATAGATGATGTGGTGACGTGTTCATAGTCATAACATGGTGTGATCATGTGCCAAGTCAACCCAAATAAAACATCAAAGGAGAAAACCACAATACTATGCTTTTGTATGCTAAAACAATGCATGATTCCTTCAAGGCAGACTAAGCAATCCCAATTGTTTGGAACAAGTCATGCTACAGCAATAATCACTAAGCATAAGGTCAAAACAACACCTAGCATGACATGCTAAAGTCTAAGTCACAGTCAATGCAAGCTCCTCTTGCACTATCAAGCAAGAACTTTCTACTCCTTTCCAACACCAATCGACTTATTTAAAACAACACGGCGAGAACGGGGGTCCAAACTACTTTATTCAAGCAAACTAAACAAACTAATCAAAGCAAACGAAAACTAAGACACTCCAAGAACAACACAACAGTACATGAAAAATAAAAACAAAGTGTCTAGAAAGACCTGAGCTTTTTATTGATGAAGAAGGGGATGCCTTGGGCATCCCCAAGCTTTGACGCTTGTACCTCTTGCATATTTCTTCGGGTGACACCAGGGTGTCATCCACAAGCTTGAGCTTTTGTCCATTATTCATCTCATTACATCATTCTCTTTCTACACCTGAAAATTTTCCTTCAGACAAAACTACACACAATCTTCATTAGCAACATTAGTGAATTCAAAACATAATAGACCTTTGGGTTTAGTTTTATAACAGAAAAAAATTCACTAAAAACACAATATACTGTAGCAACTCCTTCAAAAAGCTAAATTTCCCCAAAAAGAACCCAAAAAGGAATCAATAAGAAGCAAATGCATATAATGGCAGAAATCTGTCAAAACAGACCGGCAGGTAGAAACCGATTTTTTCGAAAATCTTCTATTGCTCAAATCAAAAAGTGTTGAGCTAACTAAAGTTAGCTCACAAACTGGGGGATTTATTCATAAATTGTAAGCTCAATCTGACTTACAGAGACTCCTCACGAATTTTTATTGTGAAGGACAGAAATCTGTTTCGAGGCAGCAACTCCCCAAATCTTACTTCCCTCTCATTAGAGGTCATTCTTGGCACAAAAAGCAAACAAAAATGATAAGGAGAGATCATTACTGAAGTAATAACTTCCAAGACTCAAGGAAACTCTTGGGTTATCTCCCAACAAGTACTTTTATTTAACGCCTTTAAGTTAGGCACAAGAAGCAAGAAATCAAGTATTTTCAAATGAGGAAGCATTAACATCAAACCTTGCTTTCAAAGGAGGAGCAAAAAAGCAACTTCTCTCTCCTCATAGGGAAGTGTTCAATACCTTTCTTGAATGGAAATTTATATTTAATGGTGTCGTATTTCATATCAATGATGGCACCAACAGTTCTAAGAAAAGGTCTTCCCAAAGTAATAGGACAAGAAGCATTGTATTCAACATACATAACACAGAAATCAACAGGGACATAAGCATTGTTAACCATAATGAGAACATCATTAATACACCCCATGAGTTTCTTCTTAGCATTATCATTAAGTGGGACACCCAAATAACAATCTTCTAAAGATGGCAAATCAAGCATTTCATAAATCTTTCTAGGCATAATAGAGATACTAGAACCAAGATCACATGAAGCTTTGAGATCAAAGTCATTCACTTGCATATTAATAATGGGTTCCCAACTATATTCTACTTTTCTAGGAATAGAAGCTTTGTGTTTTAACTTCTCTTACTTTATCTTAACAAGAGCATCTGTAATGTGTTTGGTGAAAGCAACATGCATATCACTAGCATCAGGACTTCTAGCAAGTTTTTGCAGGAACAAAATCACTTCGGAAATATTGCAACCATCAAAATCAAAATCAAACTTAACATCACTAGTAGTAGACTCATTAGGATAAGGCATTGTAGGAGGAGGAATAGGGACTTCTTGTGGTTTAGTGGTATCCATTCTAGTTATGGTGCACACACTATTGTTTCTATCAATTTCAGCTTCCCTTTCCCACTTAGCATGAAGTTGGGCTAACAGTCTAACATTTTCATCAATAGTAACTTGTATGGCATGAGTAGCAGCACAGGTACTTTCCATGGTTTCAAGTTTAGCAGCCATTTTATTAATCAAAGAGGACTGTGCTTCAAACAAAGAGGAAATATTCTTCTCAGCACTCAAAATTTTTGACTGTAAACTAGGAATTTCTCTATTCAGATTCTCAAGTTGATGACTAATGTTTTTCAAGACAACAGATTATTCTTCCATAGTTTTAGTGAATATCTTATTTTGCTCATATTGCGTCTGCATAAAGTTTTTAGTGGATCTTTCAACTTCTAGAATCCTATCTTCACTAGGCATTCCAGATCTACCATGATAAGCATTTCCATTATTAGGAGGATAAGGCCTATAGTTATTACCATAAGTATTGTTGCCAAAATTGTTGTTTCTAATGAAGTTCACATCAACTTGCTCTTCTTGAGCAACCAAAGAGGCTAAGGGAACATTATATGGATCTAAAGGAGCTTTCCCATTAACAAGCATAGCCATGATAACATATATCTTATCACTCAAAGAGGAGGTTTCTTCAACAGAATTTACCTTCTTACCATGTGGAGCCCTCTCAGTGTGCCATTCAGAATAATTAACCAGCATATTATCAAGGAGTTTTATTGCAGCACCCAAGGTGATGGTCAAAAAGGTACCTCCAGCAGTTGAATCCAACAGGTTTCTTGAAGAGAAGTTCAAACCTGCATAAAAAGTCTGGGTAATCATCCAAGCAGTAAATCCATGAGTGGGACAATTCTTAACCAAAGATTTCATTCTTTCCCAAGCTTGAGCAACGTGTTCATTATCAAGTTGTTTAAATTTCATAATGTCACTTCTCATAGATATAATCTTAGCAGGAGGGTAGTACTTTCCAATAAAAGCATCTTTGCACTTAATCCAATAATCAATACTATTTCTAGGCAAAGATAACAACCATTCTTTAGCTTTTCCTCTCAAGGAGAAAGGAAACAACTTGAGCTTAATAATATCTCCATCTACATCCTTATACTTTTGCATCTCACAAAGGTCAACAAAGCTATTGAGATGGGCAGCATCATCATCAGAACTAGCACCATAAAAATGCTCCCTCATCACAAGATTCATCAAAGCAGGCTTAATTTCATAAAAGGTAGTATCGGGAGCAGGTGGAGCAATATGAGTGCTCAGGAAATCATTGTTGTTTGTGCTAGTGAAGTCACACAACTTGGTGTTCTCAGCAGAGTTCATTTTGGCAAAAGTGGAGCAAGCCAAAACAGCAGCAGCAACTAGAGCAGGAACTAATTTTTTTTGTGTTTTTGATAAGAGAAAGCAAACCAAACTAAACTAATTTTTTGGAGTTTTTGATAAATAGAAGCAAACAAAACCAAGCAAAATAAACTAAGCAAACTAAAAACAAAGTAAAGAGAAAGGTTTATGAGGACTCCCCTTGTGAAGACGTCCTTAGCCTCCCCGGCAATGGCGCCAAAAAAAGTCTTGTTGCGTGCAGCAGCACTTCGTTGGGAGACCCCAAGAGGAAAGTATGATGCAGTACAACATCAAGTTTTCCCTCAGTAAGAAACCAAGGTTATCGAACCAGTTGGAGGAAGGAAACTCCTCAAAGGTGTTGCAAGCAACGTGGAAACATGCACAACACAAACTCAAGACTTTGCCCCAACTAACAGTGAGGTTGTCAATCTCACCGGTTGTTGTAACAAAGGATTAACTGTATGGTGCGGAAGGTGATGATGGTTTTCAGCAAGTAAACAATAACAGTGGAAGATGTATCAATGGTAAAGATTGGACTGGGGTCCATAGTTCACTAGAGGTGTTCTCCTTAGATAAACAAACATGGTGTAGCACCCCGGGTAAAACCACTACCAGAAAATCGCTATTGTTTGTACTTGTGCATCATCATGACATCATCATGCATACCTTTGCCTAAAAACATTTCGCTACAACCCTATATTTATTTTGACATTACTTCCCCTCTTTATTTCAAAATACAATCCTCAGGTCTTCCTAAATATTTTGTATATCTAAAAACAGTGTACAAAAGTCTTTTTAAAATAATAATAAAACTGTTGTATTATTTTTTTAGGAGACAGCCAGGTAGGCCCAAAAGCCCAGCTGACCACCTCCAGATCCTATCTACCTCAAACCCTAATCCCTAGACCAGCACCCACCCTCCCTGGCCGCCGCCACACAACACCACGCACACGCTGTCGATCGAACCGCCACCCCACTACTCGCCCGTCTGGCCCCACCCCACCGACCACTCGAACCCACACCCCGCTCCATTCTAGGCCCCACCCCGCTCTGCGTCCTCCCCACGTGCCCCACCCGCGTCGCCACCTACCCCAGGCCGCACGCGGGGCTCGCCTACCCCGACCCCGTCTTCCCCTGCAGAACCCCGCCGCCAGGAGCAAGGCTCCTCCCTGGCCTCTCCCCCCGCCTCCGGCCGCAGCCGTGCCGTCCTCCTCCGCCTTGTTGTGGCCCTGCCCTCCTCCCGCGAGCTCTCCCTCCTCCCTGGCCTCGCCCAGTTCGCCGGCCCCGCAGCCCTTCACCGTCATCGACCGCCACCTCTCCGCGCCGGCCCCTGCAAGCCCTCGACCATGCCACCACCTCCCTCTTCCGGCTCTCTCCCTGTCATAGGCGCTCGCCCCGCCCACCTCCTCTCCGCTCTGCGGGCTCCACGCCCAGCATTCTTGCCCCGCCGCCGCGCGAGCAGCGCCTCTGCGGCCGTCTCCCGCCGTCCCTCCTCCCAACGGTGCCTCAGGCCGGTCTCCCCTGCAAGGCTTGCCAGCACGACCCGCCTCCTCGACGCGCTTGGGCACCCCTGTCCCTGTCGCCTCCTCCTCTGGACCAAGCTCTGCCCTTCGCGGCCTCCTCCCGTGCGTCATGTTTGTCTTGCCTCAGCGTCGGTGCGTGCGCGAGCGAGCCTGAAGTTTTGTGCTGTTGTTGCCCAACTCATGTAGGTTCCTGGCCCTTTGTGTTTTTGGCTCAGCAGAGAGTCGTTCCGTTTTTCTCCGGGACTCACACTTCGGTGTTGTAGCATTCTAAAGATGATGGTGGAGTGTAGCTGTTGATGGTGTGTACGTGGATACAGTAAAGGATGAACATGACATCTGATTCGGTACCGACAAGATCTTCGACGCAAGAGGACACCGACGTGGAACCCAATCTTCGACGCCAAGATCTTCTTCACGGATGCCGAAAACCTCGACTTCCCGCTCCGAAGACCGTTCCGCCGAAGCCCGATCCCTGTCGAACCTCCGAGACCCAAGACTGTCGACCCCCATGTGTGACCCCTTCTCGAGCCATATTTTATCAATTGTCTTATAATATATCTTGTGCATATAAATTGTCATGCTTGCATACATATTGTGGGGTTTGGGGGCATTATGCCGATTCACCTCGTAATTAAATATGGAGACCATATGCGGGCGATTCTAGTCCTATATTGCCTCCATTTAAATTTATGTAGCGAACCAATGCCATGTTTTGTCTTATTAAGTCAACATAATTGTGGGGTATTTAAACAACATGAACCTATTAAATAAATGTCGGGACTCCGGTTTCTCTTAATATTGCCTAATCGCATCGCATCTTTGCCATGTCATACATCATACATGCATCATGCCCGATCTTCTGCCGTAGTATAGTGCATCCGGTGTTTCTTCTAGTGCTTTGCTTCTTCACGGATTTGGCCGATGAGTTGATGTGAGTGTCGACCCGATCTTCGGATGAACCTTCAGCAATGTTTTCAGGAGAGCATTCTCCCCCTTTCTACCTATTTTGCATTTCTAGTCTGTATTTCCTCCTGTTGATCTATTGCTATCTGTGTTGCGATGCTCTAGTTTTCGTGCCCGTGGTATCCCTTGCAGCCTTATATTGCCTTGGACACATCCTATTACCTGTTGTTTGGTAGATAGTTGGACTTGCGTGTCGTAGTCGCTTGCTCAAGTGATGTTGCGTGTTTTCAAATACCGCAGTTGTTGGAGAAATGCCTTATGCTTTATGTTGGAGATGATCATGGTTTTAATTACCGTTTAATAATTAAAATTGAAGTAGGTAAATAATGCAGAGGCACAGGTGGGCAATAGATGTTATTTGGTTTTTAACCGTCCACTTGTGTCCCGTAGGACCCCGAGTACTTGATACATGTTCTTTGAATATTCGCACTATCCGCATGTGGGCCCATGAATCCCCTTAGCATGAGCTGGAGTCATATCTTATTTCTTGGGGCCACAAAGTAGTTTGGGGCTTTATTACTATCTTGTACTTAAGACATGCTTTACTGCTTTATTTATGATTGCGCGTGGAGCGCCTGTACTGTTTTAGAACCCTGTGCCACGTTTTCGCGGTATCGACAAGCCCAGTCACACTTTCGGGTTCCCAGTCGTTTACAGCCATCGTCACAAACCTCTCGGTCCGTCTCGGAGCCGGCCAACTTCGTAGCGGGTAGCTTGGTGGGGTGGCCCCCTGAAATATTATATGAATCTTGCGATTTCTTTGTCATGATGCCTCGTTGGGTTTTATTTGGTTTTTCCGTGGTTGATCGTGCGTGTGTTGCTATTTGTGCCCCCTGCAGGGTAAAACTTTCTGAAAGCCGTGTCCGCGGTTATGGACGACTTGGAGCACAGTATCTCGATCATAGACAACTATAACTAAAGTAGTGCTATAAATTTGACTTTATAATGACTAGTAATTAGCTTCACTATAATGCAATGGCTAAATAAAAGTGCCAACAATTGCTCGTTTGGGTTGTCGCCTGTTACCATTGTATCTAACTAGTAAGTATTGCAACTATAACGGAATGGCTAAATAAAAATACCAACAATTGCTGGGTTTTGGGATGCCTCATGCTATACGTATCTGACTAGTAAGTACTACAACGGAATGGTTAACTAAAACTGCCCACTGCTTATTATATCAGGATGACTCATGCTACCTATATTTGACTAGTAATTGCCGCAACTATAACATAATGAATAAAACTGCCAACTGTGTGAGTTCCTCGGTTGACTTCCTTGTTTGGTCTCGAGGGGGGAAATACCAGGATGGGTATGCTTGGTGATAGTTTCAGGTTGGATCCGAATAGGTCTTTCTTATCCCTATCTGATAGCCGCCAGTTGTATCGAGTCTCTATAGGTTGTTTAGTGCATGCTGCGCTGCCGCTTCCATCCACCATACCTATGTAGGCGAGGACAGCTGAATTCTAGTCTCGCCGTGTACTGGCCTCAGTACTGACCGCTCTCTTTTTCCTTTGCCCTTTGTCGGCACCCCTTTTGTTTTAGAAGGTTTTGAGATCGACGTCGTTAGCAGGGTTACCCTTCCGGCTTGGCCTGGGCAGGGTTATGGACGCCACTGGTTATTCTTCAGGGCTCTTAGCCCCATTTGCATCTTGTCCGTAGTCGGACGCTGTATCATTTTCAAGTTGATTTGGATCTTGTATTGTATATATGTATTCTTGACTCTTTGAGTCATTGTTGTATATATCTGTTCTATGGGTTCCATCGTGGACTATTTGTAATGGTATTACTTCGTTTTCCACCCGCATGAAAGTGCCTGGTGGGCACCTTTGAATCGTTTCTATGCGGGTTTGGCAGGAATCGCTAAAACTTGCATAGGGTCGATTCCGAGGGTGTTACACATGGCATGCTGGGTAAACAAATTACAGCAGGGCAATTGACAGGACTGAGCAAGGCATAACAATGCAGTACTATACAAAAAGATCCGATGAGATTCGATTGGGCAATACAACAATATACATAGACCGCCATCCAACTGCATCTATGACTAAAAGTCCATCTTTGGGTTATCATCTGAACCCCCTCCAGTATTAAGTTGCAATCAACAGACGACTGCTTTAAGCAAAGTGTGTAAGGTAAACAATCCACTTGCTCCATGAACAAGAGACTGTTGTTTTCTCCCTAGTGGCAACAGCACATCTACAACCGTAGACATTTATGTCACTTCCCTTGATTAAGTAGAGGCATGAACGCACTATCGAGCATAAATACCCCCTCTTGGAGTCACTAGCAACTACTTGGACAAGATAGCTACTAACAATGGAGAGCATGCAAGATCACAAACAACACAGACATGATAGAATCAAATAGACAAAACCATTAATCAATATGACATAGTAATATCAATATACATCGGATCCCTGCAAACACAACATGCATGATTACAAATAGATTAGATATTGATCATGAACGGAGCTCACAAGATCTAGACATGAAAGCACAAGGAGGAGATACAACCATCTAGCTACTACATGGACCCGTAGTCCAAGGTGGAACTACTCACGCTTCATACCGGAGGATGGCATGATGAAGAAGAAGGCCTCCGGGATGATCTCCCCTTCGGCAAGGTGCCGGGAAGAGCTTCAGACCCCCCCCCCCCCGCGCGATCTAGGGATGATGGCGGCGGCGGCTACAGACGGTTTCGTGGAATATTGATCGGGTGTTTAGGGTTTAGGCATCGTGGCTTCTTATAGGCGAAGAGGCGAAGCTGGGAGGCGGCCAGGGGGCCCACACCCTGCCTAGGCGCGGGCCCACCCTAGGTCGTGCCTGGGGGGTGTGGCCACCCTGTGGCGCCACTCCATCTCTCCTCTGGACTCCGTGTCCTCCTCAGTGAAATATTAACTTTGTCTTTTGTCCCGTCCAATTCCGAGAATATTTCCTTACTAGCTTTTCTGGAACCAAAAATAGCAGAAAAGAGGCAACTGACACTGTGGCAACTTGTTAATAGGTTAGTACCAGAAAACATATGAAAAGCACCTCAAAGTGTGGACAAAGCAAAGCAAAGTAGGTACTAAACAATCATGGAACATCAAAAATTATAGATACGTTTCTGACGTATCATTCACCAGGGATAGATGAAACGGTTTGAGATATCCCGGTTGGGACATTGTCCATGTAAGGTGGTCTAGTATTTTTTTTAAATAGAATGATACCATTTTGAAACTGTCATTTGCGGGTTGCTTCATAAAACGCGCCGTTTTTTGCGCTCGGAAAATGGAAAATGGCTTTTCTGTATGATGAAAAGGAAGACTTCCTCCTACAACATTGTTCGTCATCCCATGATGCACATGCGTGCACAATATGGGCACAGTATCACAAACTATGACCTGATTCTATCCATAACATTCGTCATTTGACCCGAAAGCCAGGAAACCTCGAACATGATAGGTCATTTTGTGAAGGGTTTTCTAGACATAATCAATTTACCAAGTTTGATATTTTTCCTTGCAACTATGTCACATAATATGACATGACGTGAAGGGTTTACATTGTTTGGACCGTTTTTGAATTTTTTATGCCCGTTTCAAGAGTTTCCCATTTCAAACTAGGGTCAAAACGGCGGGCGTGAAGATATGTGATGATCCTCGCTAAAATTTGCATTGGATCTATGAAGAAACATTATATTTTGAGTCTAAAAATGATCATGTACCTGTAGTTCAAACCGGACCCACTTCCTACCGATTCGGCAGACATTTGTCTTTTTCACCAGGGGTAGACGGAAAGGTTTGAGATACCCCGGTTGGAACATTGCCCATGTAAGGTGGTATAGTATTTTATAAAAATAGGATGGTACCATTTTGAAACTGTCATTGGGTGGTTGCTTCACAAAACACCCCGTTTTTTGGCGCTCGGAAAATGGAAAATGACTTTTCCGTACTATGAAAAAGAAAACTTCATCCTGCAACATTGTTCACCATTCCATGATGCACATACGTGCACAATATGGGCATAGTATCATAAACTATGCCCTGATTCTAGCCATAGCATTGGTCATTTGACCAAAAAGTCAGGAAACCTCGAACATGATAGGTCATTTTGTGAAGGGTTTTTTGAGACATGATCAATTTACCAAGTTTGGTATTTTTCCTTCCAACTATGTCACATAATATGACACCACGCGAATGAATTATATTGTCCGGACCATTTTTTATTTTCTTATGCCTGCTTCAAGAGTTTCCCGTTTCAAACTACGGTTGGATCGTCTACCCCCCCCCCCCCTAGCACATGCATGGAGGTTACATCACATGCATGCGAAGGGGGAAACATGCACCCGGGGACTACGTTTTGCATGTTTCACCACAACACCACACCTCCATGCATGTGCTAGGGCCACATGCAAGTTCTTGAGGTATTCCTATGCCCCGGAGGGCGGTTTGTCGCGGAACCCTCACATGTGGGCCTCGGATCGTCTACCCCCGAGACGTTCCTCTGACAGGGGTAGCCTGTCTTAGATCTCTCTTGTTTTGTGTTTTTAGGTCATATGATGATGTAAAACCATTTTGGTTCACAAGGTGCGGCACTATCCTACCCGGTTTCACCGGAACGAGGAGTTTCCCCCTTATATAAGTCCAGAACCTTCCCTTTTAGGTTACATCGCATGCATGCGAAGGGGACACATCCACCCGGGGACTAGGTTTTGCATGTTTCAACACAAAACCATACCTCCATGCATGTGCTAGGGCCACATGCAAGTTCTTGAGGTATTCCTACGCCCCGGAGCGTGGTTTGCCGCGGAACCCTGATCTATGGGCCTCGGATCGTCTACCCTCCTAGATGTTCCTCTGATAGGGGTAGCCCGGCGTAGCTCTCTCTTGTTTTCTGTTTGTTTAGGTCATATGATGATCTAAAACCATGTTGGTTCACAAGGTGTGGCACTATCCTACCCGGTTTCACCGGAACAGGGAGTTTCCCCCTTATATAAGTCCAGAACCTTCCCTTTTAGGTTACAGCGCATGCATGTGAAGGGGGACACATGCACCCGGGACTAGGTTTTGCATGTTTCAACACAACACCACACCTCCATGCATGTTCTAGGTCCACATGCAAGTTCTTGAGGTATTCCTACGCCCCGGAGCGAGGTTTGTCGTGGAATCCTGATCTGTGGGCCTTGGATCGTCTACCCCCTAGACGTTCCTCTGACAGGGGTAGCCCGACGTAGCTCTCTCTTCTTTTTTGTTTTTTTAGATCATATGGTTATGTAAAACCATTTTGGTTGACAAGGTGCGGCACTATCCTACCCGGTTTCACCGGAACGGGGAGTTTCCCCCGTATATAAGTCCAAAACCTTCCCTTTTATTAGGTTACAGCGCATGCATGCGAAGGGGGATACATCAACCAAGGGACTAGGTTTTGCATGTTTCAACACAACACCACACCTACATGCATGTTCTAGGGCCACATGCAAGTTCTTGAGGTATTCCTACGCCCCGAAGTGCGGTTTGCCGCGGAACCCTGATCTGTGGGCCTCGGATCATCTACCCCCCTAGACGTTCCTCTGATAGGGGTAGCCCGGCTTAGCTCTCTCTTGTTTTGTGTTTGTTTAGGTCATATTATGATGTAAAACCATGTTGGTTCACAAGGCGCGTCACTATTCTACTCGGTTTCACCGGAACAGGGAGTTTCCTCCGTATATAAGTCCAGAACCTTCCCTTTTATTAGGTTACAGCGCATGCATGCGAAAGGGGACACATCCACCAGGGGACTAGGTTTTTCATGTTTCAAAACAACACCACACCTCCATGCATGTAATAGGGCCACATGCAAGTTCTGGAGGTATTCCTACACCCGGGAGCGCGGTTTATCGTGGAACCCTAATCTGTGGGTCTCGGATCATCTACCCCCCTAGACGTTCCTCTGACAGGCCGACTTTGATCTCTCTTGTTTTGTGTTTGTTTAGGTCATATGATGATGTAAAACCATGTTGGTTCACAAGGTGTGGCACTATCCTACCCGGTTTCACCGAAATAGGGAGTTTCCGCCTTATATAAGTCTGGAACCTTCCCTTTTAGGTTACAACACATGTATGCGAAGGGGGACACATGCACCCGGGGACTAGGTTTTGCATGTTTCAACACAATACCACACCTCCATGCATGTGCTAGGGCCACATGCAAGTTCTTGAGGTATTCCTACGCCTCGAAGCGCGGTTTGCCGCAGAACCCTGATATGTGGGTCTCGGATCGTCTACCCCCCCTAGACATTCCTCTAAGAGGGGTATCCCAGCATAGCTCTCTCTTGTTTTGTATTTATTTAGGTCATATGATGATGTAAAACCATGTTGGTTCACAAGGTGCAACACTATCATACCGGTTTCACCGGAACGGGGAGTTTCCCCCTTATTTAAGTCCAAAACCTTCCCTTTTAGGTCTACCCCTATATCTTTCCTGCGTATGGAGTAGCCCGGTGGACCTTTCTATTTATTTTGGTTTGTTTAGGATATATGTACATGCAAAGCAAAGGTTGGGCCTACTTTGCCATAAATAGGCTCCGGTTATCCCGCGACGGGAGTTTCCACGTAAAGATCCAGGACATATGTACATGCAAAGCAAAGCAAATGTCTACCCTATAGCTTTTGTAAAATCGTATCTATGCCTTTATTTAGTGTGGGTATTGTCTGAAAAAGAAGTAATCCAATGTGTTTCTTTTGTCAAATCGTATTTATGCCTTTATTTTGTTTGCAGATATGCACTGGTACTTGTGAGCACTTGAGATCAATTATTTACTGTACATGATTGAACAATTTTTGCCTCTTTCCCTATATATGATGGTTGCCTTCTGTATTTTTGGCAAGGCAACATGGAGATCCAACCACAAGGTCGTAGGACGAGAACTGGTACTAGGGATGGAGAGGTCCTTGTCTACAGGAGGAGAACTAGGGAGGCTACTAGGAAGGGCAGAGAAAGAGATGATGGCAGTGGAGGGCCTTAAGGGGCTAGGATCTCGAAGGGAGAGAATTGGTTTGCTAAATCAGAGATACCAAACAACAGAAGACTACATTCTGCCAGCATTTATTCCAGGAAGCTATGCTCCAGAGTTAGAAGCTGCTGGTGCATTGTGCAAGATCAAAAAGGGAATTAAATTTGTGTTCAACATGTTCAAGAATTAGAAGAAGAACAACAAGGGTAAAAATCCAGTGGACATGTAGCCAGAGTCATGAAGCATTTGTATCTTTTTCATTCAAGCATTGCAATATGTGTACCTTTTCTATATTTTATGTAGCTGCATTTATTTTTTTCTCTTCGGCAGTTTAATGTATTTTTTCAACTCGGCGATTCTATGTACTTGAATGCAATGGAATAAAGCTTTTTATGATTAAACATATGATCCCTCTCCCTCTTGCACTTGCTCTTGTCAATCTGGCACATGGTTTAGGAACATGGTCTACTGCATCGCATAGCACTGATATCATCTGGTAGTTTTCCAATGGTTGATGAGGAATGATGTAAAAAATGGGTTGGCGTAGGAAAAACATTGAATCTTTGAACAACTTCTCCAAAATGTGTGATACATAGAATTCACACACATGCGATAATAACACTTACAAACATGCAAATTTCTCGGGGTGTCAGAAGATTCGCAACGACATTTCATGTGGGCGTGGAGACTGCTATTCAAAGGGTACGAATCCATCCAAATGATAAAAATAGAACATAAATAATCGATACAAATAAAAATAAGTTTATAGTTAGGCGGCAAAAAAATGCAGAAGGTACACCGAGGGTGGTCGTCGGCATACATGGTTGGTATGCTGAGGGTGGCCGTCGACGTACTTGGGGTGGAAACTATGCCGAGGGTGGCCCTCGGCGTACTAGCCGCACCGTTAGGGTACCATCCGTCCTGGCCGATATCTTCCATGCATCCGTCTCGTACGCCGAAGGCCGCGAAATGTCGAGGGTGACCATCGGCGTACCGATGCCTACGCCGACGGCTTGGCTACACCGAGAGCTGGTGACAGGTGCTAGCCTGGCCCGGTCCTACGCCACAGCCCCGACCTTTGGCCGTCGGCGTATCTCGTCATTCCTATAGTGATTCCCCCAAAGCACATCCACATGATTTTTTGAGAGCGGCATGTATGACTTCTAAAGATCCACCATTATGGAGTCCCTCACCACTAGATTCACAATTTCCTCAAACAAGGATTCTGGAGTCTCAATCATCTCTCTCTCTCTCCCGATGCTTCCTTACTTCTCTCGCGGCGGCACCACTCCTCTCTCCCGATCCATATCGAGGCCGCCGCCATCGTTCCCTTGTTTCTCGCCATCGGCAGGGCTTCCCGCTGCTCCTCTTCAACTTCCGAACAAGCAACATCCCGGTGCCCTCCTCCTGGTTACAGGGTGGAGCAGCCCATGATGAGGGACGCGCAGGCCATGTTAAAGGTCGCATTTGTCAGTTAATCTAGTCGTTCAGGTGTCAATAAGTTCAGATAGAAGTGTCAGTTTCGTCAATTAGTTTTTTCAGCTAAGTTTTAGGGTCGATAAGATTGGATAGGACTAGACTTGGTCGTGATCCTGTAAAGCAGGCAACCTGGACGTGGGATGGAGCGTCTGTTAGAGGGAGTCGTGTGGTCAGACACGATCGTTGTATCGCCAGAATAAATAGGCAATGAGATAAACAAAAAAGCTGCAAGTTTGCACGCAGCACAAAACCCTTGCCTCTCTCGTTCTCTGTCTGAACTTTTGGTTGCAGGATCACGAGAAGGGAAAGGTAACAAGTGGTATCAGAGCCTGCCTCAATTAATGGCGGGTTCGCAGCGATCCAAGTCGCCCTCCCGTTCCCCTTATCGTCGAGCTTCTCCTCCCGCCGTTCGCCGTGGTCGCAGCCCAGGAGGGCACCATGGGCGCGAACTTGTGGTAAGGGAGAGGGTCGCGAGGGAAGTGGGGGGGGACTCGTGGCCGACCCTGACGCGTACCAATTACGCGGATTGGTCGGTTATCATGCGTGTGCAGCTCCAGATCCACGACCTCTGGGATGCCGTGAACGAAGGGGAGGTCGACGATCACGATGATCATGCGGCGCTCTCCGCACTTCTCCAGGTTGTGCCGCCGGAGCTGGTGCGCACCCTCGCCGCCAAGGACAACGCCAAGGCAGCGTGGGACACGCTCAAGACGATGCGCGTCGGCGCAGAACGCGTGCGCGAGGCGAAGGCCAGACGCGCCGTCGCGACTATGACCGGCTCGCCTTAAAGGACGGAGAGACGGTCGAGGAGTTCGCGCTCCGCCTCTCCACCATCATCAGCGATCTGGAGATGCTCGGCGACCCCGAGGATGAGCGCAAGGCTGTGAGGAAATTTCTCCGGGTCCTCCCACGTAAGTACCGTCAGATGGCAAATTCAATTGAGTCTCTGTTAGATCTCAAGACGATGTCCATCGAGGAGCTGAGCGGGCGACTGCTCGTGGTGGAGGAGAACGAGGCCATCGACGGAGATGAAGACTCCGGCAAGCTGCTCCTCACCGAGGAGGAGTGGCGCGCTCGCCAGAAGCGGGGTGCCCACGACGGCAGCAGTGGCTCTGGCGGTGATAACCGTCAGGGCAAGAACCGCGGCAAGCGTCGCGATGACAAGCGGCCTGCCGGGGACGGGTCCAAGAAGGACGACGTCTGCCGGTACTGCAACAAGAAGGGCCACTGGGCCCGAGAATGTCGGAAGAAGCAGAGGGACGAGGCGGCTCAAGCCCACCTCGCCAAGGTCGACGACGACGCCGATCCTGCCCTGCTATTCGCGGAGTACGAGCTGGACTCTGTGCCATCCGCGCCTGAAGATGTTCACGGCGCGCACACTGGCATACCCACGGGGATGGTGCCCGTGGTGCCCACGACGCCCACGATGCCCATGAAGCCCGGGCCAGAGCGCGCCACAGTCTTCCTCAACGAGGAGAGGGCCAAGGTCCTCCCTGGGCGCGACGACGACGCGGTCTACTCTGTCTGGTACCTGGACACAGGCGCGTCCAACCACATGACAGGAGATCGTTCGGCGTTCATGGACCTCGACGAGACGGTGCACGACAACGTTAGATTCGGAGACGGCTCCGTGGTACAGATCATGGGGCGCGGCACCATCGCCTTCAGCATCGACGGAGGACCACAGCGTGCCTTCAGCGACGTCTTCTACATCCCCAAGCTCAAGAGCAGCGTCGTTAGCCTGGGCCAGCTGGACGAGCACGCGTGCGACATCAGGATCAGGATCAGGCGTGGCGTGCTGACGATCCACGACCGGCGCGACAACCTCATTGTCAAGGTAAAACGCGCTGCCAATCGTCTCTACAAGCTCACCATGCGTCCAGTGCAGCCAGTGTGCCTTGCCCTGCGACACGACACGGCGTCATGGTTGTGGCATGCACGTTATGGGCACCTCCATGTCGAGGCACTGCAAAAGATGGGACGCGCAGAGATGGTGCGCGGCATGCCGGGGGTGGTTCCACCGGCGAGCTGTGCGTTGCCTGCCTGGCAGGCAAGCAGCGCCGAACACCCTTCCCGCAGCAGGCCAAGTTCAGAGCGGAGGAGCCGCTCGAACTGGTCCACGCCGACCTGTGC
Organism: Avena atlantica; assembly: GCA_910589765.1. Lineage (NCBI taxonomy): Eukaryota > Viridiplantae > Streptophyta > Magnoliopsida > Poales > Poaceae > Avena > Avena atlantica. The sequence continues at coordinate 30,393,328 of OU342734.1, forward strand.
GGCGCGATCCCGCCGCCCACGCCAGGAGGACGCAGATACTTTCTACTCCTTGTCGACGACCACAGCCGTTTCATGTGGCTGGTGCTGCTCGCGACGAAGGATGGAGCTGCCGAGGCTCCCAAGCGCTTCCAGGCCGAGGCGCAAACGGAGGCACACCGCAAGTTGCGCACGCTGCGCACCGACCGCGGCGGCGAGTTCACCTCCAACGCGCTCGCCGCGCACTTCGCCCACATCGGTGTCAAGCGGCACTTGACTGCACCGTATGCTCCACAGCAAAATGGTGTGGTCGAGCGTCGAAACCAAACGGTGGTGGGGATGGCCAGGAGCATGATGAAGGAAAAGAAGATGCCCAACTATTTTTGGGGGGAGGCGGTGACAACCGCGGTCTACCTGCTGAACCGTGCCTACACGAGCAGCGTCAACGGGAGAACGCCATATGAGGCCTGGTGTGGCAAGAAGCCCTCTGTCGAGCACCTCCGCGTCTTCGGCTGCGTCGCGCACGTCAAGTCAGCGCACCCCTTCCTGTCCAAGATGGACGACAGGAGCATACCGATGGTGTTCATCGGGTATGAACCTGGGAGCAAGGCGTACCGGGTCTACAACCCAGCCACTCGACGCGTGCACATCACGCGCGACGCCGTCTTCGACGAGTCCGCGAGCTGGGACTGGGACGAGGGCGACATCGACGGTCCAGGTACAGGTGGTGACTTCGTCGTGGACTACATCATCACAGAACCTGCAGGGCCCGTGTCCACCACCTCTGCCACGGCAGAAAAGGATGGTGAAAAACCTGCTGCGGCAGGGGGATCAACGTCGCCAGGCACACCTGCTGCCACGCCTCCTGTGAGCACCTTCGAGGAAGGGTCCTCGTCGACACAACCGGCCACCTCTGCGGGTGTGCGCTTCGCCACGCCTCCTACCTCGCCGGACCCAGAGCTCTTTGATGCCGACACCGACCTTGCAGCTCCACACCGGTACAGGCACATGTCCGACATGCTCGGGCCAGAGCCTGTCCATCCTAGACTGGCAGAGCGGAATCTGCTCATCTCTGCCGAGGAACCAGCGAGTGTTGAGCAAGCGCTGAAGGAGGAGTGCTGGCGAGCCGCAATGAAGGAGGAACTGGACTCCATCGAGGAGAACAGCACGTGGAGCTTCACTGATCTTCCTCACGGCCACAAGACCATTGGCCTTAAGTGGGTGTTCAAGGTCAAGCGCGACGAGAGAGGCGCCATCGTCAAGTACAAGGCGCGCCTCGTCGCAAAGGGGTACGTGCAGCGCGCCGGCATCGACTTTGAAGAAGTGTTCGCACCAGTGGCTCGCCTCAACTCTGTGCGGCTCCTCCTCGCCATCGCCGCACAGGAGAGCTAGGAGGTGCATCACCTGGACGTGAAGTCACTTATTTTTGGGACGAAGGGGTATTATTAATCTCTTAGAACGATTTCAATCTTTGTATAATTATTTAGAGTTTGCCCTACCTCAATTTTTTTTCATTCTCTTCCACTGAATACATGATCGTTTGCTGTAAGGTTGAGCACACACTTTTTTTATGCTATCCTCTTCAACTATCTAACGAGTCACTGTTCATCCTCAATTATCCATGTGTATCATAATATTAATATAATCTCTGTTCAGGTTTCATGGTCTCTCATCCGTCATGGCAATGGGTCAGGAGGGAACGGTTGATATCTGAGATCTTCGCAAAGTAAGTTCACAACTCTGAAAAAGACCATAATACATTGACAGCGACTTGGCATGCTCCCTGAACCGATTTACCACACATAATCAATTGTAGTGGCTCGAGGCATCTTTTTTCATTTAGCACACGTGAAATGCAGTTGCCTAAAGAGAAGCTTGAACAGTTTGATTTTGCTCACACATGTCTGAACCCTCTTCCTTTTTCTTATACTATTAGTATTACATTTGACTTGGAAGCAACCATCCTGCTCCCCTTAATCACGGCACGTACTTGCTACAAGCAAAAGAAGACAAAAACACCACAATACTCCTGCAGTGACCTTACACTGCACCTGCACTTTCTATTACAATAGCACATACAAAGAGAATGCTGCTCGCAGTACTATCAGTCTCCAAAAGAGAAAGAAAAACAGAGAGAAATTGAGAGAAGACTGCTTGATCTTTACTTCAAACTGGCTATGCACTGCTGGCTTTGCTGAGTTCTCCTCGAGGAATGGCGAATCAAGGGCGTCGATATATTCTCCACATGCTTTCGGTTATGACTGGGGAACGATTGTGCCAACATAGCCAATACCGACGACGAAAAATGCTATCGACTGGAAGAAAAGGTATATGAAGAAATTGTCCTTCCCACCAAACGCGAGATCATACCATCCACAGGAGAAGAGGAAGGCTGACACGCCAAGTTCCGGAACATTTAACCTGAAATTTATCTCTGAAAATTAGTTACCGAAAGCTGAGAAAAGAAAAGTGCCAAATTATGGCAGGTGTCTAACATAGTTCAGTACCTCTCCCACATCCTCATGAATGATTTCTTGGCAGATCCTTTGTTAGACGATTTCATCTTCAGAACGTTGCCAAGCTTCTCCGTGACAACCCACTCGTTCACCCTGCCTGCCTCTAACAAGCCGATCAATGTGGCCTTTGTTCTATGCAGCGACATGACATTTTCGAAGAGGATCCAGAAGAAAAGCAAGTGAAAAGACCTGCCAAATTGATAGATCTTAAACACACAGTTTCATCGTTTATTACTGACAACGAAACGAGCATTACTTGTTGTTCATATTTCTTTGATCGTTATGTTCTTTTCTGGCTATAATTACCTGGGAGTTCCAACAGAATTGAGAAGTGTGATGATTGAGGGAATGTAGATGCAACCCCATTTTGGGATATGAACCTCAGGGACAAAGATGGTTGCCGGGATGACAATGCAGTAGAAGGTGAAAGTCACGATATGCGCGACGATCTTGCGCACCAAGAAGAAGTTGTAGATGACATGGAATTTCTTCCAGATCGTCACTTTCTGCACACACAAACACAACAAGATCAACATCCGAGTGAGTTAAGCTTTTGCTGCCTTAATTTTCTAGACTTGATGGACTGCACTTTGGTGCCGGGGCAGACCTTATTCGTCACAATCTCCAACAGCATCTTCCTGAACAGGTTTGCCGGACCACACGACCATCTGTGCTGCTGAAACCGAAAGGCTTTGAATGTGCTGGGGAGTTCGCTCTTAACCTGAAAACGGCAAACTTCTAGGTTAACTCCAATTTTTTCACAATGAATTCCTTTTACCGTTGTCTAAAAAATCAAACAAATTATGAACGTAGCAACATAAGAGAAAGGCCAGAGAATGTGGATTGGATGGTATCTGGAATCTGAATCTGATGGTGTGCATGATTGATAAGTGTACCTGGACATCGCCAAGATAGACAAACTTCCACCCTTTGAGGCTGGCCCGGATAGCCAGATCCATGTCTTCGACAGTGGTCCGGTCGTTCCAGCCTCCTGCTTCGTTCACTGCAGAGATGCGCCACACGCCGGCGGTCCCTGGTCGATGAAATAACTGAACTTGTTAGTAGATGCCATGGATAAAATGCCAATATTGGATAAAACCTAGTATGTTGGTTGGTAGGAACTTGAAACAAAAGAAAAAGGTTGGGAAAATGCATCGGAGACTGCAGCGAAGCTCACCGTTGAATCCGAAGAATGCGCAGACAGAGGAGCTCACTTCTTGCTCCACTTTGAAGTGGTAGTCCAGGGACATCTCCTGCATCCTTGTCATCAAGCACTCATCCGCGTTCACTGGTCAAAACAAACAACGCCATACTCAGTATCATCAAGGATGAACAGTTTCCAGGAAAAAGTGTAGAAATAATCTGGCAGTCACTAAAACTGTACAGTAAAGAGGCAAGTTTCTTTTTTCCATTAAATTTAGGCGGGTACTACCTGCAGGCTCCAATTCATAAAGCAAAATTCGCCAAACATTCAGAGTTTTGCTCAGCTTTTTTACTGCTGCACTTGACTTTTTACACAGTTTGTTCACCTTGTTTTTACTGTTACTAATTGAGAACACGTTCAACAGGTTTTGTTCTGTTTTGTGTGGGGGGAATGACAGGTTTTGCTGTGCATCCACCGGCACTGTAGTACGGTTGGACCAAAGAGACAGTGTGGGCGCGGTCGAATAAAAAGTAAATCTTGGAGGCTATAGGTTGGACTCACCAGACAGACAGATCACGGGATCACGCCACAATTCAGGCTGACGCGGTCATGCATCTTGCGCGGGGGCTAATCTGGCTTCATCCCACGGCGCCAAACTGAATCCGGGAAGACGCGATGCAGCGAGCAGATGGCATCATGCGGTGATGCAAACTCTGGGAATCTCAGATAGATACCCACTGAGATAAGGCATATTTTCCCTAGTAACAATTTCTATTGCTCTCTGCGAGGACAAAGCTTGCGCTCCAGGACACGGCACGCCCGCGTGCAACTGCAGCGGTGACAAGAGGCCATGGTCGGTGGGCCCCGCGCCCGTGCCTGTGGGTCGCCGGGGTCGGACCCACCGGCCATGTACCGGCGGGCCGCACCACGTGGACGCGAAGATCTGTCCTCTGGCCCACGCTCCCGTGAAAAGAGCAGATAAGTAAGTAGGTTGCCTAATGAGCAGGCGCCACGTCCAGCTATCTGGATCACCGACGGTGGCCACCGACGACGCCGACGAGCGCGTGGGTAATCGCCCGCCGAAAACGTACCGACGGCGGATCAGGAACCGGAGTAACTCCGGCCGACCGACAGCCGCCGCGCGGAAGGAGATCCGGGCCGCGCCGCATCGCAACAGTGGTACGGCCACGAGGACTTAAACTCGTCATCGCAGTCCCAACCATCGCGGGCGGCGTGTCAGTGCACGGCTGTATGTACCATGTACGCGTACGTCCTGGATCCATCCATCTACCTACCTGCGTCGTCTCTTCAAAAGCGTTCATTATCACGCACGCCGCTGCTTCTTTCCCCATGAGGCATAGCTCCAACGAAGCTCCCGTCCCATATCCGCTTCAGGTGTCGACTTCGGCGGTGGCTTTGGGTGAGGCAAAGTTAGTTGGGGTTGGACGCATCCTAGTACTAATACTAAGCTAGTAGAGTTTTGCTTGCAGACAAGGGAACTGGGATCCTGATTCCTAGACTGAATTGCGGTGAAACCTTGAGATTTGCTTTTGCAACCTGCCTTTTTGTCTGTTCTCCTTTTCTGCAGTTTTTAAATCTATCTATCTAGTAGTATAAGATAAGATGCCAGTTTTTTTTTTTCTTTTGTTGCTTCCCCTATGAAATGAACCCGAAGTTGAAGTGGTTCGCAGGTGAAAATCCCACACTAGTTGAAAGTTATAGAATTTTCACCACATTATTGTATCGAAGATGAAACAGAAGAACTTACCAAACCTCCATCTTGCTTGGACGAGGGCGATGTCCGGGTTATGGTAGAGGTAGGGGATGGTGCGATGAAGGAAGTCTGGGTCGGGCTGGAAATCGGCGTCGAAGATGACCATGTACTCGCACTCCCGCACGTAGCCGTGCTTCATGCCTTGCTTGAGCGCGCCGGCCTTGTAGCCCTTGCGGTCCTCCCTGATCTGGTACGTGATGTTGATCCCCTTGTGCGCCCACCGCTCACACTCCATCCGAACCATCTCCTGCACATTATTTTGCGACACGGTAAATTGATGCCATGGACAAGTAACACATGAATTCCAGTTCTCGCACAGGTAATATATTGTGTTCCAAGCATGATTGTTTTTTGTTCGAAAGAGCAAGTATTTTGGAGCTACAGAAATAAAATTGTAGATCATGTATTATTAGTACCATGTCAGATGTCATCTCGTTAAGTTGTTATTATAGCATGTTTTATACGTACACAGTACATACATTTGGTAGGTTGACAGTAAACCTGCAGAACAGAGCCCACAACAAGAAAACTGAAGTAGGGATAAAATGCTACTAGTACTACTCCTAGTAGTAGCGTAGAGCTACTAACGTGTTTTGGAATCAACGACGTCCTTAGCCTGGGCCAAGTGCTGACTGAGGCGCCTAAACAAATGATTAGTAGTAGTAGTATACCGACGAATGGAACTCCGTGTTAGTAGCTAACAGGACTTGATTGATGCCATGCCCATGCTTAATTACCGGAGTAGTACATGAAGTCCTTGCGGTGGCGACTTAATTACACATTTAACGGCGTGGCTTCTCACGTGGCCCGCACGTGCCGTGCAGCGGCGGCAACGGGGAATGAACAGGGGTCGTGTTTGCTTGCTCTCCATCTACTCCACCACCTCGATCTTACTACAGTGGTACCCAGGTGCTACTACTCTCACTCGCTCACCGATCGATCTGGCTCGATGGTCAAACCATTTGGAGCATTCAATGCGAACCCGATCCCTAATTAACAACTCATCATCAGCCCAGGACCGACAGCAGCTCTAGCCCCCGCCCCCGCCCCGCCAAAATCATTGGGCGCCGCGTTCCTTGGCGCGCAAATGAAGCCCAGATTTTTTTTGCACAACTCTTTTTTGGGTTACCGTGTGACAGCGCTCACAGTCTGCGTTGCTGCTGGGGACTGCTGCTACAAATACTCTAGAGATACTACTAGTACTAGGGAGCAGTATAATTGGAAAACGGTTTTGATCACTGCCCCCTGATTTCCGATTACGGGGAGACAGATAGGCGTGTAGTAGACGCGCACAGCGCCATCGCTTGGGCACCGACATGCGCGAGCTGTCTAAGTTGCTACAGATAGATGTCTGAATACTCCGATTTTTTGTTTTGGTCAGACCTCCTAGGCCAAGCAGAAAAATTATGGGCAGCCAAATGCCCAAATCTCGCTCGGCCCCGGTCGGGTCTGACTAGTGACTACTCGGAGCTGCGTAGCTAGCCCTGTGACCGCGAGGAGGCCCGGGCCGTACCATATGATGCTAACGTGTCTAAAGGACAAGGGCGGTCGGAGTCTGGCACAGCAGGATGCCCCGGCGCCCCGGCTTTTCCCTTTGGGTAAAAGAGAAGAAGGTGTGGCGGGCGGGCGAGGGGGAGAGAATCCCGGGAGCTACGAGGTGAGTGGATGGATTGGGGAATGGATGGGGGAGGGGCAGTCACCGACAGGTGAACATGAGGCTCCATAATTACTAGGCCGGTACTGCTGCTGCTGCTTCTTGTACTGTTACCCCCGAGAGGAGAGGAGAGGCGACTGGGGGAGATGAGATGAGATAAGATTGCTCACCTTGATGACGGGGTCCGTGGAGTCGTCCAGCACCTGCACCACCAGCCGATCTGACGGCCACGATAGCCCGCACACCGCGCCGATCGACAGGTGGTACACCTACACGTATGTACAGTATGCCACAAGAAGAAGAAGAATGGTTAATTTCCTTGGATTATTAACCCACCCCTCTGCACCCCTCTCTGCGGCTCTGCAGGAAGAACCAGAGGGGGAGAAGAACTGGGCAAATGTGAATGAATGCGGCGAAATGTACCTCGCGCTCGTTGAACATGGGGATCTGGACGAGCACGACGGGGAAGGCGGCGCTGCCGAGCTCGGGGTCGTCGTCCTCCGAGAGCGGGTCGCACTTGTACCGCCGCTCCGGGGTGCGGCGGAGAAGCTTCACCCCGACGATGACCACACCCATGTAGAGCCGCTCCAGGAACAGCAGCACCGACATGAGCAGGCACGCCGCCACCGCCAGACGCAGAAGCGGCACGATCAGCGGCGCGCGCACCTGCGACCACGCGTCCGGCAGACCCACCGCCGCGTCCATCGAGCCCGCGAACCGGCCGGCCGAGGGAGGCAGGGCAATGCCGCGAGCTGGCTAGGCCAACTAGCGAGTGGCGCGTGCGCGCGGCAGTCGACCTGTAAGCTCGCTAGCTTGGCTAGAGCTAGCTAAGCTGGTGGCGGGCTGGCCAGTGCGGCGGGGGCTAGCGAGCTGGGTCGACTGGGGGGAGCTTCGGGGGATGGAGCGAGTTGGAGTGTGAGTGTGTGTGCGAGAGTGTGCGCGGGTTTTATAAAAGGGAGCGCGAGGCACGGCGGCACATGTAGGGTTTTGTGCGCTGCTAGTACGGGATTCCATTTCCACCGAGTGTAAAATGAGTAGAACAGTGGAGCGGCGTGGTGACAAGTAGTAAAGCGGCGAGGGATATTAACAGTGCAAAGCGTCGCAGGCAGGAGGCCATGATTGCCGGGTGGGGGAGATCAGCAGGATAGGCTGGGGTCGCGGAGGAGAGTGTCGGTGGTGCGCTAGAGATTGGAACAAACCGGCTGAGGAGTGAGGTCATGTGTCACAGGGCCAGTGAAGTGGTTACTGCTTGCTTGCTTGCTTGCTTGCACACCGTACGTACCGGTGATTATTGGGCCATTGCATTGGGGGGGGGGGGGGGGGGGGGGGGGGGGTCGTTTCGATTTGTGGATGGATGGAGTGCAGCTTTTTGGGGGATTGGCTTTGTAGCCAAAAGGAAACACGAAAGCAAAATTATGAGCCAAGAGGGGAAATTGAGGAACCCAGTTCCTTGTTAGGTAGGACATGGTCCGTTTCTTTTCTCCAACGAGGTTGCACATGTTTCATCAATGAACTAGCGGGGGGAAATGGTCCATTTTCTATCTATACACTATCTCGCCTTGGCTACCGTTTCTTCTCCAACGGTCGTACTAGGATTAGAAAATATTGTTTTGAGGAACACCATATACAACATAGACGTGTACACGCCCTTTTGATCTCTTAACACGCACATCCATTATAGAAGGAAATAATTGTACAGTATATGTTTTCAATAAAATCCAGAAAGTTTCATGCATGTATAGCATGAGGGGTGAAGCATTTACATGTCAAACTTGGACTAGTAATAAAACTAGGACTTCTTAAAATGCTCCAATTTTAATTTGACATTTTATAGTGTGGGATTAATAATATGGGAATTGGGTTCATAAAATGCTCAAAATTAGATAGTTCAGATTAAAAACAATACTTTAGGAGTGAAAATGTAACTTTGTGTCTGTGGTAGGAATTGCGGTTATTTGAGCAAGTCAAATCTGTTGTTTAGGACAGGGGGAGTGGACTTTTCTATTTAGGGATGTCACTGGCCAAGAATTGTGACTAGAAAGTATGTTTTATCAAAACGGTCCAAATTTGATAGTTGAGCTGAGAAACAATAGTTTAAGAGTGAGAAGCATACTTTGTGTCTATATATGGTAGGAGTAGTGGTTATACGAGGGAGTCAAATCAGTTTTCCAAGAGGGGTAAGTGGACTTTTCCATCAAGGAGTGCACATGGCTAGGAATTGTGGCGATTTCATAATCCTTTTGCATTGGTGAATCTTCAAAGGAAATTATCCATGGCATGTTTTCTACAATACCACCCAATCAACGCAAAAACACCCAAATTGTAAGAGACAAATTTCTTAATTATATGAGTGGGTTGAACATCTAGAAAAGATACATCGTATTTGTGACATCTACATATGATGTCAAGTAACTAGACCTAAATAAAGTTTCTTCTTGCTTGGAGGTTTATCATTTGATAAAAGGGATTTCTCCCTGGTTTCCATTAAGGGAAATCAAGCTACTTCTTGCTTGAGATGTAAATAAATCAATTTTATGTCTAGAAAAAATGTTATATATTATACTAAAGTTACATTTTTTGTCAAAGTTATATATTATACCACAGACACAAACAAGGAGAAGGGCAGAATTTTACCTAGGTTCAGCTCCCCGAAGGGAAAATCCTACTCATGCTTGTTTGTTCTTGATTGATGATGATGATTAAAAGGTAGTCGTGATGGCTATGGTGCAGATCGGATCTTGCTTAGGGCAGATTACGATGAGTGTGAGAGAGAGAGCCTCCCCATGGGCCCCAACCAGCCTTTATATTGGAGGTTGGGGTCTCGGGTGCCAACCTGGGTTGGTTACAGTTGAGGGGTAAACCCTAAGTTTCCTAGTCTTCGGCTTGTTCTTGCCTTACACATCAAGTTCCTCGGCCTCCAGTAACCTATTATATTTGTCTTCATGGCCTTCTCGTGGATCGTCGTGTGGGCCTCCTGTTGATCTAGACATGATATACCAATGGGTACACGAAGGGTCATGTCCATGTCAGTAGCCTTCCGAGTGACTAGTCCTAGTAGACTTGAGTAGGGACTCAAGTCTTTAGGTCATGCATCGTAGAATCACAATCAACAATTACACAAAAAGCCAACGACCCAGGAGTGCATCAGGTTAATGTCTCATGTTTTTACATGTCGGGTAGTCATGGGAATGATGGTCAAATGTGTCTGGTACTCTCGATGGATAGGGACCAGCTAATTACTCTTGGGCAAAAACAATATTAGCCTACTCAAGTTCGAGTCCCCGACTCGAACCTGGTATGAGCTGGAGTAGTTCGACTCGTGCCGCAGAGGTCTTATGGAGTTGAACTCCAACTTATATGTGAGTACCCAACGCGTCCTTCGGGATTTTCATCATACCTTAGGTGCAGTAATTGTCTAGCAAAGCGTAGAGGATGTGGTTCCCAGGCTAACACATTTAATCTGAAGGTCTTATCGTCACGTCGTAGGCACGACATCCAGATATGTTTTCGTAGCGGATGCGATCTGGGGAGTCGATAAAACGGACGGAGTTGATGCAGCAGCCAAGTTATCGGGTGTGCGACTAGTGCTCTCGATGGGAGTAGCACCCGAGTCCATGTTCAACTATTTTTAGTTATATAAGGACTTATTATGTTTTAGTGTCCAATGTTGTTGTCGTTTTCATTAGGTGCACGACTTACACCTGCCGGGTGCGCGGGTGCACGACCAACACTCTTGATGAGTTTTTTTCGTGTGCGCGACAAGCGCTCCCGATGGGAGTATCCTCCGAAGTTGTGATTGTCTACTTGTAGCACAAGCATAGGCTCATACAGCTTAAAGTTTTGGGGTTCATCCAATAAAGTACTCGACTTGGGTCTTGATCACATAGGTGATAATAGTTGTTGTTGACGTTGATCAGAGGACTCGATAGAGTCTTTTGGCTTTAGCTAACGTCGGGGATGACATAGAAGTTACTCAAGTGATACTCTAAGCAGCTAATGGGATGCATTAGTGGTGGTCCCACAGTGAATAGTGAGAGTCTTGCACGGAGGTTGGACTAGATTTGACCGCACAACGCGTGAAAACCGGAGAACGACCGAGATCCCCTCTTTTTTCATGCGGGTGGAGTAAATGGGCGATGACGTTTCGCCTTTCTTGCTACCACATTTCGCAGTAGATGCGATCGGATGGCTAGAAGTGGGTGTGGTAACTATATAAGAAATATAAAAATGGGCGCATAACCCTCTCTCCTTCTTCATGCCGCCTCTCTTCTTCCTTTCACAAATCGTCATTGTTGCCCTAGAAATAAAGTTCTTGTGCGCTTGGCTTTGCTTCCATTCCGCACCCATTGGGAAATTCAGAAGAGTCGGCTCCTCTTCGGGCACCACCGTGATTAAGAAGAAAGCGGGTGGTTGGGGAAATCCACCTTCGCTCAGAAGGACCTTAACTAGCTGAGGAGCTTTGGCCTAGTGCTGAGGGATGAAGCAGCAGCACGGATTCCCGACAATAAGGTAATCCCGAACCCGGCTCCTTGTTGACGCGTCGCCTTCAAGTCCTTCCTCCTTCGTGGCTTTTCTCTTCCTGCCCATGAGTTTCTCTGTGGGCTTATTTTTGTCAATGGTGTCCAACTCCACCACATGACGCCCAACGCCATCCATCACATCTCCTACTTTATAACTCTATGCGAGTGCTTCCTGGGCATCCGCCCTCACTTGGGATTTTGGAGGCGCCTCTACTCCGTGAAATCGTAAGTGGGAAGGGAGGGAACCTACGCCATTGGCGGGTTCAGAATTTTGGTCTACATGGACGTCCGATACTTTGACTTCAAGATGATGGAATTTGTCTAGGGCTGGAGGAAGAAGTGGTTATGCGTTTGTGATGATCCATTTCCCCCTCAACAATAAGGTCTCCCGCCATTTGATGCTAATATTAGGCCACGGTGGTGAATAAGAAGTCATGGAGCCACAAGTTGTCGGCTGCCTAGTAAGGTGAGATCGCCCACCTTATGACTCGGATATCTGGCCTACATACAATAGCCTGAAAATAGGTCTTAGGGATCCATATCCTCACTACCTTCCTTCAACGTCTATGACCTACATCTCGAATGACTCAGAGAGTTGTTGAAGTCTCTGACACAGTTCTTAGAGCGTGTGAAGCTCCCTTTGATGGTGATGGTCCCGTGGGAACTAGGCATCTTCATCATGAGGTAAGCGTAGTGGGTGATTGTCATGAACCGTGAAAATGTGGGTCGTACTAGAATAGCATGGTACTTTGACGACCAATCAAACACCTCAAAGTTGATATTCTCTCACCTAAAGTTGTCGGGATTGCCAAAGATGACGTCCAAGGAGATCTTACCCAGGGGGAGAATAGGCTTCCATAGGTTGATGTTGTGGAAAGTCCTGTCGGATACCTCTAGGTTCATCAAAGAGCAGTTCATTGCTCGCAAGGTGCTGGCAAACATGAGGTTGATTTCTCTCCCTCCATCCATGAAGAACTTGCTAATGTTGTATTCCCTGATCTGGGCTTTGAGCACTAGGGAAGCTTGGCATGGCCATGGGACCCGCTGTAAACACCCGGATTTTTAATCCCAGATGCCTGTTATGCCATACATCGCAATCCCAGGATTACCATTTTTGCGAGACAAACATAGTTGATAGCACGGTATATCATCCATTAAAAACCATAATAGTCTTACAAATAGTTGATCTCATGATCAAGTCTGATTACATATCAAAGCAGCGGAATAATAGTGTAGTAGGGGCTCCATATTCATGGTCACAGGCAATGCTGATGATGGGAGATGATCCTAGTTATCATATGCGCCCTGCTATCCATCCTCCTCGTATTCTCCTTCGTAGTTTGTCCATGGGAATATCCAGGGACAAAGCCATGAGTACTTTTAAGGTACTCACAAACTATCACTAACATAAACTACCACTCTAGTAGGAGTCCTAATCCCTAGGTTTTTTTGCAATAAGCCAATTTTATTTCATAAGTACTTAGTAGTAAAGACCTAGCTTTAGTTGTCTAGATTACTCAAGTGGGAACCTAGTTTCATGTCCACATCTTTGTGGGGTCAATTCAAAGTCATACTTCAAGTCACAAGTCATTTTGAAAACATCACAACAGAATAGTATGGCCATCCAACTGTCCATGACCGCGGACGCGGCCATTCGAATAGTTTGACACTCTACAGAGGTGGTACACTTTCACCACAACATTCGATACATCCATCAGGGATAACCCTAAATCATCATACTTGGTATGCGGAAAATCAATTTTAACCTTTCAATTACACACCCTAGTATACCTCCCGTATGAGTTTGGCCTCCCAGCCATGGCCATCTGCCATCCTGGGCACTGCATAGGTGGACATTCATATTCACAAGGTAGCCTCGGCTCAACCTCGTTCCGTGAGGGAACCAACACTAAGTCACATAAACTTTCAGTTAAGCCCTACCCAAACTTGGGTATTATGGTTGTACGGTAAAATTGGAATGGTATCGCATCCGAACCCAACCATTAGTTTTTATCAAAGTCAGGGCTCATACTTCATTCAGTATCAGCTTCATCTCATTGTGTTTCATGACACATGTCAAAACATTTCAATAGAATGACTCATCATTTCAAGGTTTTCATAATCATTTTCTCCAAGTGTTCCCATCTATAGTGATCAATATTAATTTAGCACTAGCATCTATCAATGAGGGTGTCACTATTGAGGGGTACTAATCAAGTGTAACTACCTATATCAAGTTCCATGCTGTTGATGACCTCTTTCCTACTTTTCCACTAATCACCAATTAATTAAATATTTGAGTACTTTGATAAAAGAGAGAAAAGATAAAGCTTGCAAGTAAAACTTGGGATTGGTATAATCAAGGTGGTATCATAATAGTATGCATAGTGAGGCCTGCATGGCTTAGCTTAGCTTTCTTGCTTGCATTGGTCGGTAAAGTGGTCATAGTTATCTTCGTCTTCTTCGTAGAATTCTTCCTCCTCGTAGCCTGGATTGATACTAGCGTGTATAAATAAATACGAGGTACACAATCACTAAACAATACTTAACTACTTCTATTTATCACATAAGGATCTACACTAGATGATCTAGCATCATCTCTATCACTACAAGCAAAAGGGTGACAAGATTTGATTTATCTTATTTTAGAAAAGTAATTTCTACTCATTAAAAAACTGCTTAAGATTTAATATTCTCCAATTAAAATATGGAATCATATTGACACATGTCATCAACACATATTCCAATACTTGGGAATGTGATTTAAAGTGGTTGGCCTAAATTGCAAAGTTTAATAATGTCATTTAATAATATTTATGTGACTAGAAATGACTATAAAGTCATTCTTTTAATTTTGGTCCAGGACTACTGCATGTAAAACTATATATTTTTATATATTCGGATAGATCATGGCCAATGTGATTTTTGAGAGTTGTAATCAACTCAAAAGCATTTATGGTTAATTTTAGAAAAAATGTTTGAAGGTGTAAAAGCTACTATCTTGTTATTTTTACTGAGGGTGATCTATAATTTCGAACCGTTTGAATTCAACGGGAGTGATTAGAGAATTGCAAATCCTTTCTAACAAAATTGGATTCATTCAATTTGGTTCAGTGAATCTTTCTGAATTGATTTTCAAAGTTACCTATAGTATAGGATTTTGAATTAAAAGAAAAAATCTAAGTTTAAATCCGCGGGCTCGCGCGGGAATGCTAACGGGCTGGCCCAACTATGCGGCGCGCGCTTGGCGGGCTGCACCAGGGTTGGTCCCACACGTCAGCGACTAACCTAACGTGAAGCGGTATCCTTCAATCTAGACCGCACGATTAGAGCATGATTGACGACTCCGCATCGTCATCTCCATCACACGGGGCGCGCAAGAAGCTAACCCTAGCGCTACGACAGAGGTCATAGGGGGCTTACCAGGGCTCCATCTAGGTCCGGTGAAGTGGGCGAACGAGCGAGTCGACGACGGCAGGTTGAACGGTGGCCGCGGTAGCTCCTGGGGGGGGGGGCTCCTAGCGTCGGCTCCTTTACTCCACTGCAGCGGCGGGCTCCAATAAAATTCTAGCGATGTGGTGCTCGCCTTGCTCCAGAGATGGGTCAGAGAGATTGTTGGGTGATAGGGGAGTGGAATGGTGTGCGTTTTGAGGCATGGGGAGGGTTCTATTTATACACTCGCGAGAGGTCCAGTGCGGCATGGCTCGGGCTCGTTGGCGACGTTGTTACAGGAAGCTATCGGCATGGCTGGAGGCACAGGTTGACGCGGTGCTTCAGGGCGGTCATCATGCGCATAGTGGCACGGCGAGGCGCGGTCTCAGTCGGTCGGGAACGTCCATGCTCTGCTTCGATACTGTCGGTGTTGGTCATGGCGTACGGTGGTCACGGAGCACGTGGGGTCAAACGATCGTGTCTGGGAGATTGCTGGCGTCACGGCGAACTTATTGGCGCAAGGAGAGAGCGAGATGCAGCATGGTCGCGCGGGATTGCTCACCGCTCTGGCACGACGATCGTTATGGTCGAGTGTTAAATGGGCGTGGCTGCGCTGGCGTCTCCACGGGCGATCGTTGGTCGAGGCATGCACAGGCAGGGGCGATGAGGTCACGGCTACCTCCTAGACATCATGGGCGAGGGCGGCACGACGTGTGGCAGTGTGTCCGCGTCGGGGTGACATGGGTGAGCTCGGGTGCAAATTCTACTGGTCACAATGGCGAGTGAGATGATCTCAAATGCACGGGCTGGTACTAGGGTGAGTTAAGGCGTGTAGTAGAGGCTCGGTGAGGTCACAAGATGATCACAAGATTGATCAAAACAGTGAATAGTTGGTAAGCTTGTACTGTGATCACCAAGTGTTTGATTAAATGGCCGCAAGAACTAAACCTTTGAATTTTTCAAATCTTTTTGGTGGGTGTGCTGGTCATAAGCTTGGTAGTCTCTGGGTGCTAGGGTTTACTAAGTGGTGAAAGTTTTAGTGGTTTTCTAAAAATGACTATCTTGATGCATAAGATAGATTCAATTTTGAATTGCCTCTCAAATGAATTTGAAAATGTTTCTGCCAGGTTTTGAAAGCTCACGTGTGTTCAGTGTCACTTGTTCTAGCAAGGTGAGAAAATAAAGGGAAATGTTTCTATTTGAAATCATTTTCTATAGAATCTCAAAGTGAGCTAGGTGTTAACTTTTGCAAAAATGACCATTAGGTCATATGCTTTATATATTGCTTTTCTTTTGTTTTGATTTGGTTTGGATTTGACCTAGATGATATGGTTTTGATCTTTAAACCAATTCTTATCATTTACAACAAACAAGCATGGAATTGCAAGCATTCATACACATATGCATTTATATAATGTTTAATATTAAAAGCTTTTATTAACCCTAATTTTGGTTGATTAGAAAATGATATCCTCATTAATATTTTTGAGACGTTACACCCGCCGAGGGTGGTCCGCTCTATTGAAGAAGATACCCCCTCTCCCCGACCAGTTGAGGTACTCGTTTGTGGCGGGAGGTTACTTTACAGCCATGTTGACCTCTCAGGTGTATAGCTTCTTTATCCTATTGGAGGGGCGTCCTCTTTGGATCATACATATGCTTTCACGTGGAGGTGGGTATGCCTCGGCTATGTAGGCTGGTGTAGCTAGCTATTGCTCGGGCTAGAGATGATAGATGGCTGCGGCCTAATTTGGCGGTGGCGATGGTAGAGGTGGAGGTGCCCCGATTGGTAATACTCCTAATAGTGCTTGGTTGTTAGCAGTTTGCTGCAACCTAGCAAGGCTTTCTGCAGCTTCTAGAACTGGCAGCAGTCCTTCAAGAGATGCTTGATTTTTTGGTGCCCTCGTTGTCCATATAAAAGTGGACGTTGCGGTGACCTAAGTAGATGGAGAGGTGATGGCGCATCAATTTGGGTGTTGCGTGGTTGCCACTCGCAACCTTGCTTGCAGCTGCTTCCACCGTCACGGTAGTTGCTTTTGCGGTATCCTCTTTTGCGGTAACCACCTGACGAGGTTTTGACTCGTCAATGCCCATTGTTATGGACTTGGGTTTTGGAGAAGATGGGGATGCTGGAGATCGCAGAACGGTTAGTAAACAAACAACTCGGGGACACGAAGTTTACCCAGGTTCAGGCCTCCGGGGGAAAACCCTACCCATGCTTGTCTACTCTTGATTACGGTGGAACCGAAGGTTACAGGGGTGCGCAGATGCAATATGGCGTGAGGTGTGTATGAGGTGAGTATTGTCTCCTCGCCGTGTCCTCCTAGCCTTTATATAGATAGGCAGGTCCCGGGCGTAGATCGAGTCGATTGCATATTAGGGTTTGCCGCTTTGAAATTCTATCTACTCTAGTCTTGTTCTCCAAGGATCCGAAAGCATCATGGGCTTGGGCCACCCGAAACTTCTATAGGCCTCGTATCTTGTCGTGGGCCTTCCTTGGGTTGGACTACGTATGCCTATGTTGTGTACCCGTGGGGTATAACCATGTCACCACCATCGCGGTTCTCGTCGTCATGTTGGTACGCAAAATTGGCTGTGATCTGGTCGATTTCGTCGGCTTCCTCGTATCCACGATCTTTGTGCAATCACTGTTGCGGTCGTGCCTTCACCGTGAATCCGTGTAGCCCCTTGCATCCGCGTCATCGTCCTAGTATGAACGAGCGCAGTTGTTGTGGAAGGAGTCTTTGCCATCCGCCTATCGATTGGTGATGTCCATATGGTGGTTGATGGTTTTAGGCTTGACGTGGTCCAGTTCCTCCTTGAGCTCTCACCTACGGACGTTGGAATTGAAGGCGCTGATTGCCCTATCCCCATAGATGTCCTCCGCGGCGTTCTTCAGGGTGGTCCACCGCTGGATGTATGGGTGTAGGGGTTCGCTCGATTTATGTGTGCATGCCCGTAATTCTTCGACGAATGGTGGTCGCTTGTATGTGGCCTATAATTTCCGGACGAACTTGTGGACCAGGTCGTCCCAGCTGTTGATCGACTCCGAGGGCAAGCTCTTCAGCAACGCACGTGTAGAGCCCTTCAACTATAGCTATAGGCATTGCATGGCGCTGGTTTTTGGAACCACTTTGGCATCGTACCGTTGTTAGGTAGTTCTCCAGCCAGGTTTTCGGCTCCTAGAGTCCGACGTATTTGGGATGATCAGAGGGCAACTTGAAGACTCAGCATCATCGTCAGAGTCGAAGGAGTCGCGGCTGGCACGGAGGGAGCGGTCGACCTTGGGTTACGTGATGTCATTGCGAGAGTCGTGGGCCCATGATCCTCGTGCATGCGACTTGTAATGTGGACTATTGCATCTCCATGGAGACTTGCTACCCCATGGAGGCGAACTGTTAGACCGTTGTAACATGGGAGCCTTTTCAGCGCCTTACGCCTCATCTAGTGTGAGCGTGGCTCCAGTCAGCCCCAGGCCAACAATGGTGGACCAGTGGAGTGCTTCCCGGGGATCGCTCGCCAGAGGTTGATTGCCCAATAGGTACGTTGTGGCGTCGATTAGAGCTTATTGCGTGGTTTTCACCACCACATTGCCTGCAATGTCCACCATCATGAAGGACATGTCAAGGTTCCTCGAGAGCCCTTGCATGTCACCCTCAGGTACATGTTGCAGTCGAGAGTGTCGTTGGTGCACCTCGCCAGTGGTGTTGTGCCTTGACGATGAGGAGCGAAGGGACGAGAGCTGTTGTCGTCGCTCACTTGATGCATTGACGAGTATCCTATGCTCTGCGAGCTCTCCCGCCACTACAACTATGTGATTGTACTGCTGGTTGAGGAGGTGATGGTAAGCCATCAATTCCTCTCGCATTGCGTCGGGTCCTAGGAGAGTCGCGCGTGTCAGGTCTTCACTGGCCCTGTTCCAGACGGCGGTAGGGACGTTGATGGTGGTAGTTCAAATGAATCAATAGTTTATGAGTGAACAATGGACTTTGTATATTAGCTAGGACTAGGAGTTGTGGTTACATGATTGAGTCAACTCAGTTTTCCAAGAGGGGTGATACGTTGGAAACATATCTATAATTTTTCATGCTCCATGCTTTCTTAGTGTCTACTTTGCTTTACTTGTCCACACTTTGAGGTGCTTTTTACATGTTTTCTGGTACTAACCTATTAACAAGTTGCAACATTGCCAGATGCCTGTTTTATGCAATTTTTGGTTTCAGAAAAGTTAGTAAAGAAATATTCTCGGAATTGGATGGGACGAAGGACAAAGTCAATTACTTTCCGTGGAGAACAAGAAGTCCAGCGGAGAGCCGAAGGGGCCGGCCAGAGGGGCCAACCACCCCCCCAGGCGCGGCCACAGGTGGGCCCGCGCCTAGCTAGGGTTTGGTGGCCCTGCCCGCCTCCCGGTCTCGCCCCTTCGCCTATAATAAGCCCCCGATGTAGAAACCCTGAGTACCCGATCAGAAACCCACAAAACCGTCTATAGACGCCGCCACCATCATCCCTAGATCGGTGGGGATCTGAAGTTCTTCCCGACACCCTGCCGAAGGGGAGATCATCCCGGAGGCCTTCTCTTCGGTATGATGTGTGAGTAGTTCCACCTTGGACTATGGGTCCATGTAGTAGCTAGATGGTTGTATCTCCTCCTTTGTGCTTTCATGTATAGATCTTGTGAGCTCCGTTCATGATCAAGATCTAATCTATTTGTAATCATGCATGTTGTGTTTGCGGGGATCCGATGGATATTGAGATTATTATGTTGGTTTGATTAATGGTTTTGTCTTTATGATTCTATCATGTCTGTGTTGTTTGTGATCTTGCATGCTCTTCGTTGCTAGTGGTTATCTTGGCCAAGTAGTTGCTAGTGACTCCAAGAGGGGGTATTTATGCTCGATAGTGGGTTCATGCCTCTAGTTTCCAAGGGAAGTGACAATAATCTCCTCGGTTGTGGATGTGATGTTGATACTAGGGAGAAAAAAAAGGTCTCTTGTTCATGGAATATGTGGACTGTTTACCTTACACACTTTGCTTAAAGCAGATGTATGTTGCTTGCAACTTAATACTAGAGGGGGTTCGGATGATAACCTGAAGGTGGGCTTCTAGTCATAGATGCAGTTGGATGGCGGTCTATGTATATTATTGTATTTCCCAATCAACCTCATAGGATCTTTTCTGACTAGTAATTGTATTGACTAGTAATTGCATTGTTATGCCTTGCTCAGTTCCTGTCAATTTCCCCACTGTAATTTGTTTACCCTTCATGCCATGTTGTTTATTTAAGGAGAGCACCTCTAGTGAACTATGGACCCTGGTCCAATCTTTACCATTGATACATATTCCACGGTTACCGTTTACTTGCTGCAAACCACCATTACCTTCCACACCATACGTTTAATCCTTTGTTACAGCAAACCGGTGAGCTTGACAACCTCACTGATTCGTTGGGGCAAAGCCTTGAGTTTGTGTTGTGCTGGTCTCCGCGTTGCTTGCAACACCTGTGTGACGTTTCCTTCCTCCTACTGGTTCGATAACCTCGGTTTCTTACTGAGGGAAACTTGCTGCTGTGTTGCTTCATACCTTGCTCTTGGGGTTCCAACGAAGCGTCCCACGACAAGTGGTGGGCGCCATCAAGCTTTTTCTGGCGCCGTTGCCGGGGAGGTTAAGGACATCTTCACAAGGGGAGTCCTTCACTTCCTTTCTCTTTACTTTGTTTTTAGTTTGCTTTGTTTCTTTTGCTTGGTTTTGTTTGCCTCTTTCCAAAAAAACCCAAAAAAATTAGTCTAGTTTGGTTTGCTTTCTTTATTTAAAGAACACAAAAAAAATTAGTTCCCACTCTGGTTGCTGGTCTGTTATTGCCTTGCTTGGTCATGCTTTCTATCAATGGATGGTTTCTTTGAAACTAGTTCTTATTGGCAAGGTGGGTTCACGGAAGAACAAAAGTATTATTATAAGGAACACCGTTTGTCACAAAAAGGGAAACACTTATGGGAGCAAATTGATAAGTTGAATACTATTGCTAGAGAGGTGTGCTCTACTTATAATGTTACTTATTGCTTTGATAAAGCTTGTTGCTGTAGGAGGTATAAACACCTGCCTTTTCAATGTGAGTATAATGATAATGTTACCATGTCTTCTTATGTTAAAGGAAATTATGATTTTGATGATGTGGAACAAATTGAAGAATTTATTGCCTTCAAGGGTGCATTTGAACTTGCCAGTTTGCTTGAAAATACCGATGATGCACCTTATGAACATGAGGTTTTGGAGATACTTAAATTTTGCTTTGATAATTACAAGGAAGAAAATATCTATATTCTTGAATATTTTAATAGGTGTTTTCCACATTTGGAGGAGACTAATGCCTTGGAGGAGCCCATGGAAGAAGAAATTTTTGAAACCGGAAGCTCATTAGATGAAAAAGAGGAGAAGAGTGATGAACAAAAGGAGGAAGAATGGATCTACCCGTGCCTACCTTCTAATGAGAGTAACTCTTTACCTCTTATATTATTTAATTGTCCCCCATGTTTACCAAAGGAGGATGAATGCTATGTTCCTGTGGATCCTTTTTAAATATCTACTTTGGATAAAACCCGTGGAGGTTTTAATCCCACTGTTTTTGAGCTTGATAGAAATTATGATTTTGTAGATCATGAAAAGCATGCTTTATGTGATAGCTATATTGTTGAGTTTATTCATGAGGCTACTGAAAATTATTATGAGAGAGGAAAATATGGTTGTAGAAGTTTCCATGGTACCGAATAACCTCTCTATGTGCTGAAAGTTTTGAAGTTGCTCTTGTTTCATCTTCCTATGCCTGTCACTTTGTTCTTTGAGAATTTATTTTCTTACAAGATTCCTATGCATAGGAAGTGGGTTAGACTTAAATGTGTTTTGAATTTGCTTCTTGATGCTCTCTTTGACTTCAATTCGTAATTCTTATGTGAGCATCTTCTCAAGCTATCAAGCCTAACTTAAAGGCGTTAAAGAAAAGTACTTGTTGGGAGATAACCCAAGAGTTTCCTTGAGTCTTGGAAGTTATTACTACTGTAATTACCTCTCCTTATCCTTTTTGTTTGCTTTTTGTGCCAAGAATTACCTCTAATAAGAGGGAAGTAATATTTGGGGAGTTGCTGTCCCAAAACAGATTTCTGTCCTCCACCAAAAAAATCGTGAGGAGGCTCTGTAACTCGGATTGAGCTCAAAATTTACAAATAAATCCCCCAGTATGTTAGATAACTTTAGTTAGTTCAACAATTTTATTTGAGCAACATAAGATGTTCGAAAAAATCGGTTTCTACCTGCTGATCTGTTTTGACAGATTTTTGCCATTATTTGCATTTGCTTCTTATTGATTCCTTTTTGAGCTCTCTTCAGGTAAATTGAGTTTTTTGAAGGAGTTACTATAGTATCTTGTGTTTTTAATGAAAAGCCTTGCTGTTCCAAAGCTTTTCCAGTGGTCTAATATATTTTGAATAAATTAATGTTGCTAATGAAGATTGTGTGAAGTTTTGTATGAAGGAAAAATTTCAGGTGTAGAGAAAGAATGATGCAATGATATGAAGAATGAACAAAAGCTCAAGATTGGGGATTCCACCATGGTGTCACTCCAAGAAATATCCAAGAGGTACATGCGTCAAAGCTTGGGGATGCCCAAGGCATCCCCTTCTTCATCAATAAAAAGCTCAGGTATGTCTAGACACTTCGTTTTTTTGTTTCATGCATAGTTGTGTTGTTCTTGGAGCATCTTAGTTTTTGTTTGCTTTTCTTAGTTTGTTTAGTTTTGTTGAGTAGTTTGGACCCCCGTTCTCGCTGTGTTGTTTATGCAAATAAGTTTGCTTGGTGTTTGGAAAGGAGTAGTAAGTTCTTGCTTGAAGTGCAAGAGGAGCTTGCATTGACTGTGACTTAGACTTTAGCATGACATGCTAGGTGTTGTTTTAGCATTATGCTTAGTGATTATTGTTGTAGCATGTCTTGTTCCAAACAATTGGGATTGCTTAGTGTGCCTTGAAGAAATTATGCGTTGTTTTAGCATGCAAAAGCATAGTATTGTGGTATTCTCCTTTGATGCTTTGCTTGGGTTGACTTGGCACATGCTTACACCATGTTATTACTCTCACAAGTCACCATTAGCCTCTATGATCATTTAGTCATTGACTTGTAGTACCACTCTTTGCTTTGATTAGTATGCTTTGTTGCACTGCATGATTTTGGGCATTATTGCTCTCTTAGTTGGTTTCTCCCAGTCTTTTGCTAGCCTCCACTTGTATGAATAAGTTCTACTCATGCTTCCAACTCCCAAGAAACCAAGTTATTCCAAAGTTTACACTACAAACTCCTATGCATGGTGTGTTACACCATTCCAAGTATATTCTTGTTTTCAACTACCTTCCAATTAAAAAATATTTTTTATGTGAAAACTTAGTGATTAAAGCCCTCACGAACTTGATGACACACTTTATTCTTTGACCCTAATAAACTTGAACCATTGTGACAACTTTGTTGTATATGTTTGCACTTATAAGTTGGAATTAGCAGAACCGTGCTGTCACGGGAAACGTTTTCAACATTGCACTTGTACCTTGTTGTACTCAGTTGATATCATTTTCTTTTATCCATGGATGTCACCGGTGTGAAATAAAGAGGGGACTTGTAAATCCATGGAGTTTGTATCCTGTGTTAGAGAAACGCCTGAGCCGCTAGCCTAAGCCATGCCTAATCATGGTGGAAACTTGCAGCATCACCATAATGAGCTATCTATGAAGCATCCTCAATAAAAAGCTATGCATATGGTAAATAAAAAGATTGCTGAGATTCTCATTGTCTGCTTGCCTTGTCATTTTCGTTATGGGAAAGCTCCTGTACCATGTGCAAGGGGTACCCCATTGGCGGTTCTCAATGATATGCAAATACTTACAATGACAAGAACTTACCTGGACCCAAAGTTGAGTATGCATGAGGTGTGGCCCTCGTATTCAAGAGACATGAGATTGCCAACTTATACTTCATCAAGCATATACTCCAGCTTTGCCACTTTAACCTTAACCACTTCAAGATGCTTATGATAGGGGCAATGAGGGCTGAAAGCTAACAAGTACCATAATTTTTGGAAGCTCTTTTTGAAACTTGTAATCCATGCTTCCTTTACAAAAAGGACTTTATTCCACCACTATTGAGTCTCCACCTTCTACCTTTAGGCACCATTAAGAGAGCATAGTTGTCATTTTGTGTGCAGTGTTCCAAAGATTATTAATTGATGCATATTGTGTTATTACTTGTTCTTGTGCTATTTGTTTCTAGTCACCCTTGTAAACTTTGCAGGTGTCCTATGAATCTTATTGCTACTCTATGAGGGACAAACTGATTGCCACTATGCTATGTTTTCTGCATGTGAAACAAACCAACGTTTTTCAATGCATGTTATTCATAATGTTTGTTTGTAGCTTGTCATGTTGCATGCATAGTTACTATGTCCTATTGTTAGAACTCTATCTTTCATGCACATGTTTAGAGTTCTTTGATCCCAGCTTTCAATGTTTGCAAATGGTTGGATCTTTATAGTGAGGGTGCATGTCACCTCAAAAATTATTCTGTTTATCACTTACCTACTCGAGGACGAGCAGGAGTTAAGCTTGGGGATGTTGATACGTTGGAAACGTATCTATACTTTTTTATGCTCCATGCTTGTTTAGTATCTACTTTTATTTACTTGTCCACACTTTAAGGTGCTTTTTACATGTTTTCTAGTACTAACCTATTAACAAGTTACAACAGTGCGAGATGCCTGTTTTCTGCTGTTTTTGGTTTCAGAAAAGTTAGTAAAGAAATATTCTCGGAATTGGACGGGACGAAGGACAAAGTAAATTACTTTCCCTGGGTAATAAGAAGTCCAAATGAGAGCCGGAGGGGCCGGCCAGAAAGGCCACCCCCAGGCGCGGCCATAGGTGGGCCCTGGCTAGGGTTTGGTGGCCCTGGCTGCCTCCCGGTCTCGCCCCTTCGCCTATAAGAAGCCCCCGATGCAGAAACCCTGAGTACCCAATAAAAATCCACAAAAC
Organism: Avena atlantica; assembly: GCA_910589765.1. NCBI lineage: Eukaryota > Viridiplantae > Streptophyta > Magnoliopsida > Poales > Poaceae > Avena > Avena atlantica. Next base: position 30,418,399 of record OU342734.1, read on the forward strand.
CGTATGTAGCCACCGCCATCATCGTCCATAGATCGGGGGGATCTGAAGTTCTTCCCGGCACCCTGCCGGAGGGGAGATCATCCCGGAGGCCTTCTCTCTGGTATGATGTGTGAGTAGTTCCACCTTGGACTATGGGTTCATGTAGTAGCCAGATGGTTGTATCTCCTCCTTTGTGCTTTCATGTATAGATATTGTGAGCTCCATTCATGATCAAGATCTAATCTATTTGTAATCATGTATGTTGTGTTTGCGGGGATCCGATGGATATTGAGATTATTATGTTGGTTTGATTAATGGTTTTGTCTTTATGATTCTATCATGTCTGTGTTGTTTGTGATCTTGCATGCTCTCCGTTGCTAGTGGTTATCTTGGCCAAGTAGTTACTAGTGACTCCAAGAGGGGGTATTTATGCTCGATAGTGGGTTCATGCCTCTAGTTTCCAAGGGATGTGACAATAATCTCTTCGATTGTAGATGTGTTGTTGCTACTAGGGAGAAAACAACGATCTCTTGTTCATGGAACATGTGGACTGTTTACCTTACACACTTTTCTTAAAGCAGATGTCTGTTGCTTGCAACTTAATACTGAAGGGGGTTCGGATGATAACCTGAAGGTGGACTTCTAGTCATAGATGCAGTTGGATGGCGGTCTATGTATAATGTTGTATTTCCCAATCAACCTCATAGGATCTTTCTGACTAGTAATTGCATTGTTATGCCTTGCTCAGTTCCTGTCAATTGCCCCGCTGTAATTTGTTTACCCTTCATGCCATGTTGTTTATTTAAGGAGAGCACCTCTAGTGAACTATGGACCCTGGTCCAATCTTTACCATTGATACATATTCCACGGTTACTGTTTACTTGCTGCAAACCACCATTACCTTCCACACCATACGTTTAATCCTTTGTTACAGCAAACCGGTGAGCTTGGCAACCTCACTGATTCGTTGGGGCAAAGCCTTGAGTTTGTGTTGTGCAGGTCACCGCGTTGCTTGCAACACCTGTGTGACGTTTCCTTCCTTCTACTGGTTCGATAACCTCGGTTTCTTACTGAGGGAAACTTGCTGCTGTGTTGCTTCATACCTTGCTCTTGGGGTTTCCAACGAAGCGTTCCACGACAAGTGGTGGGCGCCATCAAGGGGTAAGTGGACTTTTTCATTAGGTGGTGTACATGGCTAGGAATTGTAGGGATTTCAGGGCTCCTTTTTCATTGGTGAATCTTTAAAGGAAATCAATCCATGAAATTTTTCTATAGTACCACCCAATAAACACAAGGCTTCCCAAATTTAAAAGGATTAAAATGATATCCTTTTTATGTCTAAAATAATTGGTATGGATTTTTATACTTCCTCCAACCCATATTAGTTGATTTGGATTTGTCTAAATTCAGTCTACATACATCTGAATTTAGACAAATCCAAATCAACTAATATAGGTGCGAGAAAATACAAAAAGACATTTTCGCTTGTTTTGGATGTGGTCTAAACTTGGTGAGGACACTTTTTTTTGAGTTATCGGTGAGGACACTCGTACCATCCGGTCCTCCCTATGCACATCCACGGTCCTTCCTATGCACATCCACGGTCCATAGCTCGTGGGGTGGACCTAGAGCAAAACTCGAGCGGGGGCACATCAATTGGGTTAGCTGCACGTTAGAAATTCAGTGATCTTCGCGGCATGCTTCTTTTGTGTTAAATAGAAGGGGTCAACACTTGTGAGGTCACTCTTACCGCCCGGTCCCCCCGTATTCATAATCACTCCATAGCTAGCTTCTGGTTGGAGATGCCATTTGGGCTGACAGTGGACAATTGAAGATTCAGATGTATCTTAAAATTGCAGTGGGAGCCTAGCTAGTTCCTTGCCTGTCTCTCTACTTGTGTCCACGGCCACATTACTTCCTGCTCAGCACCGTATGTTTTCCGTGAAACCCTAGTACTAGTAATTAAGAAGCAACACAAGCATCAATTTGGCACGATCTGGAGCAGATCGTAGATATAATAAGTTCCCGGTCGAAAGATCCAGAAACGAAAGCCTATTTCGGGGAAAGATCCAGGAATCAAGCGCGCAAGTTGGGAACAAACTAATTAAGCGGGCCGTACGACCTGAGATTACATACGCCAAGAAATCCCCATCCGTTCGCAGGGTGAATACGGAGACTATCTTCAGTGCCATGCCACCCGACGGCATATTCGAGTCTCGTCAGCCGCGGCGGGTCGCTTTATGTCACCGTCGTCCCCGAGACAGTGCATTAAGGGCCGGAGGGGCTGTTTCCCCTCGCTCCGGCCACATGCGGCTTAATCTCGTCGTCGACACCGGCGCCACGACTTGCGCGCTGCTCCGGCTTTACCAGTCAGCTTCTAACCCATTATTCAATCACTGAAATGGCGTTAGTTGGTTAGCTTTGCCAAAAAGCGCCGTGCGATTGATCAGCGGAGATTGATTGACCGCTAACCCCACCACCACCACCACCAGGCCGATCGGTTTGTTTATGCTCGAATTTAGTGGTCTGACCCATGGGGCATGTGCCAAGCGCCTGCGGCACAGGTAGCAGCACAGCGAGGCATGTACAGGGAGGTGACAGTAAGAAAACACTAAGAAACGGAGGGAATTAAAGGAGATGTTTCACCGGAGAGTATATCCTCTCGTAGGATCGTCGGTGAGGACGTACAGAGACAGGAGCATCCGGTTCTCCTTGCTCCTGGTTAGGTGTTTTTTTTTTTTTGGCGGGGAAGGAAAATATATTAAACACCTATAGAGTTACTATCAAGGTTTATGGCCTCAGAAATTTTCACCGGGAAGTTTCTGAGCCAAACAGCGGTGCGATTCTGGACCCTACTCAGCCGTACAAGCTCATGGCTAACCTGATTTGCCTCCCTATTGATCTTAACTAACCTAGTGCCTCTTTCCTTCAACAAGGCACGGATAGTGCCGATCCAAAACACGTAGACGGAGGTGTTCGGGGTGCTCTCGCTGATCAGCGCAATCGCCTCTGCGCGGTTTGTCTCGGCGGTGAAAGGTAGAGTTGTCCAATGCAACGCCAGCTTTAGTCCTTCCTCGATCGCAAGGAGATCCGCTTCTGTGGCATCACAGCTGTGCGTCGGATTCCTATAGGCCACAAAAATCACCTCGCCAGATTGATCCCTCAGGGCCATGCCCGCTCCGGCCTCTCCATTTCTGATGTACGAGCCATCAGTATTAAGCTTGGCATTGCTGGGTTGTGGTGGGGTCCATGTCTCCTTGGGCTTCTTCGTGTCCTCTCTTGCTAGGTGGCCATGCTGGAACCCCTGATCGGCGTCCACCACCATTTTCCCTTTCGCTATGTCTGCACGAGGGAACTGTTTGATCAATAGCAGAGAGTTCAGGTAGCTTACCAGGAATCGCCTCGACCCCTCAATTGATGGGGTTTCTCATGTGTCATTTCATTGTGACCGTGCCATATTCTCCAGAGTAGTAGCAGTGTGCACGCCCGCTGGTACTCCGTTAGAGCCGATAGGAGCTGTAGGAGCCATTCGGACCCGTGTGCTTAAGTAGACCATCTGAAGGCAGGGGCCATTCCTCGCGCATAGCTAACCATAGGTTCCGGGCATGGGGACAGGTTATAAGAGCGTGGAATAAGTCTTCCTCCTCCAGACCACATATAGGGCACAAATTAGACTTGGTAATACATCTCTTCTTCAGGTTTGAGCTTGTGGCGATGGCGTCTTTTCCAATCTTCCAGGCAAGCACCTTGACCTTTGGCGGCACTGGGCAGCTCGATATCAACTTCCAGCATGTTCTTTCACCATCTGGGTTGGCACTCGAGGCTCCACGGTCCTGCTCCTGCATATGCATGTTCAGAGCCAGGCGATATGCACTTTTAACCGTGAACATACCTCTCTTATCTGGGTGCCATGCCAGGAAGTCGTCTGCGTTCCTGCTCGATGGGCAAATTTTCAGGATCTCCACCTAGTCCTCCCTGTTGAAACACTGATGCAATATCTGTGTGTTCCAAGTACCATCTGCATGCAGTAGGTTAGAGACCCATCTGTCTCGGCATCACCCCTGATTCATGGACGGGAGGTGCCTGTAGTCAAGCGGTATCCAAGGATCTCTCCATATGCGGATGTTGGAGCCATTCCCAACACGCCAGATTAGTCCTTGTTTTAAGCAGTTCCAACCCATACTCAATCGCGCGCCATGTCGACGATCCATTCTCCGAGAACATCGTATCAGTCAGAGATCCACTTGGGTAATACTTGGCCTTTAGAATCTGAGCACACAGGGTCTGGGGAAATTGGATTAAGCGCCAGGCTTGATGGGCTAGCAAGGCCTGGTTCAATAACCTCATGTCTCGGAATCCAAGACCCCCATGGATCTTCGGACGGAGAAGGATGTCCCATCCAATCCAATGCGTCTTCCTTTGGCTGTTTTCTACACCCCCACTAATATCGCCTGATCATCTTCATTAGTTCGTCACATAGGCCCAGTGGCAGCTTGAAGACACTCATGACGTAAACCGGTAGAAACAATGCCACCGCCTTGATCAGGACCTCCTTGGCCGCCTGAGATTTGTGGTTATCATCCCAGTCCACCAGACATTTGGCAAGTTTTGCTTGGAGGTTTTGAGATTTATCCTTAGACATGCGACCATCTGGCGTGGGTAGACCGAGATATTTTGTCTCGGAAGGATTCCTGCGTTACCTGTAGCGTGCTCTTGATCTCATCCTTTGTTGGCCCCGGGCAAGCATTACCGAACATAATAGAGCACTTCCCTGGGTTAATAAGTTGTCCCGTGCTTGAGGCATAGTTGTCGAGAATTTGCCTGATTTTCCAAGCTTGGTCCACATGTGCTTGAAAGAATAACAAGATATCATCAGCAAACAGCAAGTGTGAGATACCAGGGGTGCGTCTACAAATCTTCAGAGGGGTGATGGTATTAGAGTTAACCTCTCCTTGCAGCAGTGTGGACAGACCATCCGCTATAAATAAGAACAGAAAAGGGGATAGGGGATCACCTTGTCGGAGGCCCCGAGAAGGCGAAAATGATTCTAGGAGGGTTCCATTGAATTTTACCGTGTATCTCACCGAGGTGACGCATGACATTATTAAGTCAACCCACCGGCGAGAGAACCCAAACCTTTCCATCACTTTCTTTAGATAGTCCCAATCCACCCTATCATAAGCTTTTGAGAGATCCAGTTTATAAGCACAAAAATTCTTCCCTAGGTTAGTGTTTTGCTCAATGAAGTGTAAACACTCGAAAAGTGCATTATCAGTGATGAGGCAACTCGGCACGAAGGCACTCTGATTGATAGACACAATATCTCCCAGAATTGGTCTTTGTCTGTTGACCATGCATTTAGCAATGACTTTATACAGGACAGTGCATAGGTCGATGAGACGGAAATCCATCAGGGTTTCCGGCATATCTATTTTTGGGATTAGTACAATGGTTGTATCATTAACCCCTTTCGGCATGTGTCCAGTAATGAAGAACAGTTTAACCGCGTTGGTTACCTCATCCTTAAGATCACTCCAACTGCGTTGATAGAATCTCGCAAGGAACCCATCAACCCCAGGGGCCTTTAGGGGTCCAATCTGGAAAAGGGCGTCACTTATCTCTTCCTCAGTAAAATCCTTACATAGCACCTCATTCATGTCCTCCGTCACTCTTGGACAGGTCTGCCCTGCCAATGTTTTAGGATGGATGGACGGGTCGCGGGTAAACAGTTCCTTGAAGTAAGAAGTGGTCATTCTCTCCATGTCAGACGATACATCCTTCCAAGCGCCATCAGAGTCCTTTAGTTTCTTGATCTTATTCCGTCTAGCCCTCCATAATGCTCGTTGGTGGAAGAATCTGGTATTCCTGTCTCCCTCCTTGATCCATGAGACGCGTGATCTTTGTACCCACAACATTTCTTCCTTGTACAACAATTCGTTCATATGATCTGTGGCACGATGGATCTCCTGCTGATCCGCGTCTGTTCTTTGTAGGTTTTCCAAAGTAGCATGGGTTTCCTTTTACTCTAGTTTTGTAGTACATCCATGCCCGAATTTATGCACTTCATCACGTCACCCAGGTCTGCTTTGGGCCCATGCTCCCGCCAAGCCGATGCTACCCTCTCAGGGAGTTCCGCTTCACGCTCCCAGAAGATTTCATACTGTCTCCGTGGCTTCCTGCAGATGGCCCGATCCTCCTGCTCGATACAAAGCAGCACCGAGCAATGGTTCGATACAGGAGAGGTCAGGTGTTGTACCGTGGAGTCGGCATAGAGGTCCCGCCATTCTTCATTCGCCACCGCCCGGTCTAGTCTCACTCGGACATTTGCTCTTCCTCTCCTTCTATTATCATATGTATATGGGGTACCTGAAAAGCCAAGATCAGTTAGCCCACAATTAAAAAGGACCTCACAGAATGCATCCATTTGGCTTTTAGGTCTAGGGGTGCAGGATATATGCTCCTCTTGCCATAGTGCCTCACTGAAATCCCCCATAACTAGCCAAGGCAGATTGGATCGTTGGCGAATCTCCCGGAGTTTGTGCCACATATGATGACGGTTTTCCACCCTAGGCTCTCCATACACAAAGTTAAGTGCCATAACGGCACATTACGGGATACACTCACATACGCATCAATTACTCTTTCATTAATCTCTTGGATGTCTACAGAAACTTGCTCATGCCAAAATAAAGCTAAACCACCACTTAAACCATCACTACTAGAACCAGCAAAACCCTTAAGACCTAACCTATTGCGTATAAGGTGCATCTTATTTTTATTCTGCCTAGTTTCACAAAGAAAAAACAATCTAGGACTCCATACTTGGGAAATCACATCAAGTTCACGAACTGTCGGGGCATTCCCTGCACCCCGACAGTTGAACGATATGCAATTCATGGCCCCTGGCGAGACCAAACATGGGGTCACGCCAGTTTACCAGACATTCCAGGTCTAGTCTTTGTTGCCACACCATCTCCTTTCCTGTCTAGCCGGCCTTTGCTCCCACCAGCCCCTCGTGAGGTGCTGATGACACACCCTCTCTTCGGATCACCACCAGTCATAGTTCTAGTATTCAGCGACAACGCCAGGTCCACCTTAGTACCTTGCACCTCTATTTCCTCAACTCCCCTTTTACCCAGCACAGATTCAGCGTTGGCCATCGTCACATCCGTGGCACTCTCATTGGACAGTTTCAGGGTCGAGAGATCTCGCAGGACAGGGATCATATCGCTTGAGGACGGTCCTGGCGGTACTCCATTACTGCCTGACCGATCCTGGATGCGGTGCTTCGCCTTAGTTCGAATAGTGGATTCTCCTGGGAGCAGTAGTGACTTGGGCCACCACTCACGAAAGTGGAGTTGCTAGGCTTCTTGATGGAGAGGTCTGGGGCGCGGGGAGTAGTGTTTTGTCTCTTATGTAGTCACAGATTCCCGGCTCTATTGATCAAGTCATGTTCTGCTTCCATCGTGGTGCGCTGTTCATTCTCCTCAAAGCCATCACGTGCATCGATAACCTCTGGTATTTTAACCGTGTAAGGTAATGGACCTTCCTCCTCACCCCGCTTGTTTCTGGCAGGCCTACCCAAGGGGGTTTGACGGCCATCTTCCTGCATCCCAAAGAATAGTCCAACTCTAGCTGCTGGTTTGTAGGTTGCCGAGACAACCCTTCTTTCAAACTTATGCTTTGGGGAGCAACGCAGTGTAGTATCATAGTTCAGAGACGGCACCCCTTGCACCTTCTTCTCATAGATCTCCTCATCATGTCCAATGAATCTACAATGGAAACAGAAGTGCGGCAGATGCTCATAGCGCATGGGGTAGATCCTCTCTACCGCTTGGCCTTTAACTGTTGTTTTGAACCGTGTTTGCAGCCGCCTATTCAGCGGCAGTTCTACCTGCACCCTCAGGTAATCATCATACTCCATCCTCTGTTGCTGTCCAATATCCACTTGCAGAGCCGTGCCAATCTTGAAACCAAGCAACATACCATACTCTTCTGTTTGCTTGTTCCAGGGAACATCATAAAATTTAACCCATATCTTCAGAGAGTTCAGTATGGCTTCAGATGGCTATGCGTTGTGGACGAACGGCGCAAGCAGAACCGCTGCACCTAGATGGATGCATGGCCCCCCGATCAACAAACATGAAATCTCCCTCCGACGTGAAGGTTATGATAAAAAGTTGTTCCTCGGCTCTTTGAAGTGCATGGTAGCCTGAATACCCTAGACCCGCATGAAGTGTTTATGGACCTCAGTATAATTCATGGCTTTCAGAGAGTAGTAGCGGGCTAGCATCCTCCATACTGTAGGTTTTTGGGGTTCCACAAAATCATCCAGTTCCTCCTCCATGCATACTTCATCATCTAGATCCACTTCTCCCTTAGCATATATCTTCGGCCTGCTATGTGATCTTTCCGCCCCTCTCCGTCACAGTTACCATCCTCATAGTCCCCATCCTGAAGCATGGCGAGCTGGCGCTCACGTTGCTGAATCACCATGAGCTGCCTATCCCCCATGGGCTCAACCGTCTTGTTATCGGAGGGCGGCTTCGGGTGGGTAGGCTCCTTATCGATGCCCCCGTGATCACCCCCACCGCCGGCCGACGACATCGCACGTGAGTTTCGAGAGGGACGAAGCACTCCTGGATCATAGATCGTATTCTGGAACGCCGCGATCCTGATTAGGATTTCTCCCGCAGCCTGTGTCCGTGGTTTTATATCCCGTGAATCTGAGGTCCGATCTAGCTCCCAGTCATGAAGATCACGGAGACCCTCCTGATCCATCGCAGCCATATCCAATCCAAACTCCGCAGAGACGTCAAAACCCCAAACACTTCCTTGATCGGGCACGCTCCCGTCCATGGCGTGGTGGCGGCGCGAGATCGCCTCGGTGTCGCCAGTTAGCCCTAGACGTAGCGTAGACTTTGTGGCTATCTTTTGGTTCCTACCCTCCTGGTTAGGTGTTATCTTCTTGGTTTTTTTCTCAAGGAAATAGTGTTATCTTTTTGTAGTTTAGACTTTGACTCGACTAACTCACGGGCCCTGCTGGGAGGTTTGGGATTGATTCGTAGCAACCTGCCAGTAAAACCTCTTGCATCCAAAAACAAGTTGGGTCGTTTTTAGGTTTGAACACAAGCACACGCAAAAAGGAAACCTCTCACAAAAAAAGCCCATATTGAACTCAAAGTTGACTCACCTAAGGAACTCTTTCCCTAAAAATGGATTAATGAACTATAAAGGAATCCAGCCTAAAAACAACACAACATCAAACAAAGCTAGAACAACAACGTTGAGGCGTGACAAAACAAGGCACACCAACACCAACACCAATTGAGCAATATAGTTGACTGGTATTGGGAAGCTTCTCCATAACAAACAATACTGCACAAAACCATCTACGTCAAGCATCATGCCACATCAGGCAAAGCACTGATCTTTGACGGCTGCATCACCAGCAATGTAGCATCCGAGACCCGATCAATAGCATATGAGAAAATGCTAACCAGAAACCGACCTAGCTAGGCAAGTGAAAGGCTAATCGGTCCCCCTAAAAGTGCCTCGGCCCAAGGGATTCAGCTCGAGGCAGCAAAGAAGATTGTTGTTGCCAACAAAACTTCAATCACTAGAGGACCTACGGTGTCGTTGTCCGTCCAACTGACGACGCAACAACGAATCTGGAGAAGATCATTTGTTGAACGACAGTGGTGAGGCGGGTGGTGTTTCTAGGGTGCTAGGGGGGCGACCTAGTGTCGCTCTCGAGGGAGAGTGTCACGAGAGCAGGTTTTACTTTCACATTTCAACCTACCAAGTATCGGGTAGTCATGATATTGATTGTGCCACAAAACCCTCAAAATATATCAATCGGTTATGTGTACAAACTTAATAACATGAAAGACGAGTGGTTTATGCTCAATCTGCCATGGAACTGAATATTCGTTGAGTTATTTACCCCTAGAGTTCACTATGTCAAAATGTGCTTATGCCTTGGTTGATGAATATTGGTGAAACACCTCGTGGTGCACAACGAGTCAACAATGCCAATGAGTGGCTCTTCCATCTTCTCAAGAAGGGGACAATTCACCCAAAGGGCTTACTACCACTCATAGTGGACTTGGTAGTATGTGTTAAATCTTCAGCTCTCTCTTAAATAAATTGAAGTATGCTTCATCCTAGACATTAATCATTTTAGGGAGATGGGTGTCGAACTTTTTTTAGCAGCTTAACCTCTTTATTTGTTTGAAATTACTTTTATATCAGCTATTAGCAGATGTAAAATAAAACCCGGGCATCGTCGAGCTAAACATGCTTATTAAATCCTGGAGCTATTGTAGCTAACTCATTTTTTTCCGTACCGTGTAGGAGAGCTGCATATATATATATACATATATATATATATATATATATATATATATATATATATATATAATATAACAGAGAGCGAGCGCCCTGACTAAGCCAACCAGCGACAAGCCACTAGATGGGAGGCAAGAGAATCAAGAGGGAAAAAATAATAATCGACCCGACCTACTCATTAACAGCAAAAACAAACAGAACTAAAAAACTAGAATTGTTACTAACCAAATCCAAGAACTACTAGTCAGGCAAACCGAAACAACCCTTGCTCGCAACAGCCCACACATCTTGGCATCAGATCTATCCTAGCTAACTTATGAGCTACAACGTTAGCTTCACTACAAGTATGCTCAAACTGAATATTTGAAAATTCGATAGCTCGATGATAACAATCATAAAAAACGATCATTGCTATTCCATGTGAATTTGCCCCTCCTACATCACATTGCTCACCTCCACGTAATCAGAAGAAAGATTGTTCATTTACATCTCATAGCTTGTGCGAGAATGAGGCCTTGTTTCAGGGTATGCGCCATCTTGAAGAAATTCCAGTTTGGTGTTTTCAGATCAATGGGTGTTGACCAGCTTGCTTGTGGCGTGTAGTTAGCTAATATGTGGCCGAGTACTTCTTAATATTGTGCCGAGGGATCCCCATCTTGGTCTCATTTCTTTTACTTCCTCCGAACCATATTAGTTAACTTGGATTTATCAAAAATTGGATGAACCTATATACTAAATAGTGTCTAGATTTATTCAAATTTAGACAAATTCAAGTCAACTAATATGGGTCGGAGGGAGTATTTTTTTTTCTTTTTTTGGATACAATATATGATGAACATTTTGTGAAAACAATTGTGGTTATATGAGCCTTTTGGACGGCTGGTAGAAAGACAATCCACGGCCAAACCTGTCAAAGGCCAATTTCAAAATATACTTTCTTCACCAACTATCTAGAAGAGTTGTATAGCTTGTGAATGATAATAGATGCGCGAAGGAGCAGGTGTGTTTATTAGTTATGAGGAGCCGAACCAACAACCATACTCCATTTTCGCTCTTTGATTTCGTAAGATTACAAAAATGCAGAAACTAGACAAATGCACGATTGCAATATCCCGCACAATTGAATATTATAGGATTTTATATGTAACAGTTGAGAAAATTCCAAAAAACCACCACATTTTTGTGGGAAATTCGCAAAACCACTAGTATTATGTGAAATTGCAAAAAACCACCGGTTTTGCATGAATTGGTTTTAATATGCACTGATTATTCGTTTCAGCCTGGTTAACACGATTTCTAACATCGGACCCCACTATCGGTGTTGACGTGGCAAGGGGAGGCTTGGACGTATCTACTTTAGGCTATTTTGTAAACTTTTTTGTGGGACCCACTTGTCAGTAAATTTGTTTTTTTTTCTTTTCCCCCAAATACTCTCCCTCCCAGGCCTTCGCCGCCGGAATCCCCTGCTCCGGCCACCCTGTTGCTGACGCCCCTGCTCCGGCCGCCAGCCTCCCCTGTTCCCACTGCCGGCGTGTGCCTATACTCCGGCGCCACGGCCAGCCATCAGATTCGGGGTCGAACCGCTCCAGCCGGAACTCCTCACATCGCCTCAAGCCACGGCTAGCTCGAACACTCCGGCCAGAACTCATTCGCGTCGGCGCCCCACAGTGCGTCGTTGTGGTGCAGCGCCGTCGGTGTCGTCGTTCAGGGTGACGTCGTGAAGCTCCTGGAGAGCGCTGTCACGTCGAGGGGCCATCGCCGACAACTTCGCTGAGCTCCTCACGGACCGCGTGCTGCCAATCCGGGTGCGTGACGAGCATGAGCAACGTACACGACATGGCCAGCGGCAGCAGGGGAAGTCTGGGGAGGCCGCTGGCGGTGTGCACATAAGAGGAGGCCGGCGGCGTGCACGTCAGGTGAGGCCAGCAACGGCCGCGCGCAACAGGAGTGGGGAGGGGCGACGACGCGTGCATCCGGAGTGGGTAGGGGCGGCGCACCGGCAGCCGGGGTAGGGAGGGGCGGCACAGTAGGTGAGGCCGGCAACGGCCACACGCGTAGTAGGAGTGGGGAGGGGCGTCGGCGCTCGCAGCAGGAGTAGGGAGGGGCGGCAGCGCGCGTAGTAGGAGTGGGGAAGGGCGGCGCGCCGGCGGATGGAGTATGGAGGGGGCGGCGCAGCAGCGACCGGAGTGGAGAGGGGTAGGGAGGGCAGCCGGAGTGGGAAGGATTGCGAAGGGCGGCGTGTAGGGGCGGCGCAGGTGGTGGTAGGATTTAGGGAATAAAACCAAAGAAAAAAGGAAAAAAAAATAATTACTGACTAGTGGGTCCCACAAAAAGGTTTATAAATAAATCCAACGGAGCTCCCCTTGCCACGTCAGCACATAGTGGGCCCCATCGATCAGAAGTCGTGTTAAACAACCTCAATTTTACTATCACTGTACGTTAAAACGAATCTACTCAAAATTGGTGGATTTTTGCAATTTCACACAATACGGTGGTTTTGAGAATTTCCCATTGAAATGTGGTGGTTTTTTGGAATTTGAGTGGATGCGATTTTTATGGAATGTAGTGCAGAAGATTTCTTAGGAAAAAAAATCTTGTGGGATTCAATCTAACAAATCAACAATCACTATAGGAAAAAAAAATCCAAAGCATTTGGGTCCTCTAAAATCAAAGAGGCCCTGAATTGGTGCTCTTCATGCAGCGTGGTACCTGCGGCATATACAGTTGAGTGATTGCCGGGCGGGGGCTACAGGAGCGGGTGCATTTCTTTCAAGACGCTCGTTTCTTTCGCGATATAAAAAAATTACAGGACACGTATTGATTGTACCGTCTGTTATGACGCGATTTTGATACTCGTATCATCCGTGCTGATCTAGCTGCCTGCAATCCCAAGTCAATACGGTTTTGTACTGAAGGCTACGTGAACACTTCTGAAAAATTTCAGGATTTAGCAATGGCAATGTCAGAGCTGTTTTCAATTCGAGTCATTTAATCGAGCACATGGACTGCACAAAATGTTAAACGAAAATTCCTCTGCAAAACCACGACACGTCGAAGGAGGACATCTCACGAACCACAGCCCACATCGGCACATACCACAGCTCGTCGGATTATTGTTCACTACTACTAGAGGAGCCATTGAAGATCAGAAGAAGCTCATGATGGGGTTCGTGTTCTTACAGCATCTCCAACAGACGCGCTATATAGATCACACGCTATATAAACCGCCGATTTGTAGTCCCGAAGGAATCGCTCCTCCAGCAGACCCGGCAAACGGCGCGGCGTTGTAAAAAATTTGGGCGCGCGGCTTTTTGCACAATCCCGAGCGTCAAATGTGACGCGTCGGCTATAGCGCGTGGCATCGCTCGGCGCACGCGCGAATACCCAACGGCTGGAAAATTCCCCCGCGCCCGCGCCCTCCATTTCCCACCGCGCCGCCGCCGCGGCATCCCGCCGCCTCCGGTCGATTCCGCCGCTGGCCCAGCCGTTGCTCGCCGCCGCGCCGTAGATCCACTTCGCCCGCGCCTCCTGCCATGGAAGAATGGTGGAATTGGCATGGGCAACAATAGTTGCATACGTGTTGTATTTGTTTGAAAACTATGTGTTGTATTGTCTCAAAATTATGTTGTATTGTTGTATGTTGGTCCGTAAACTTGTTGTATTTGGTGCGAACAATTTCATATACTTGTTGTATTTGTTGTGAACAATTTGTTGTATTTGTATGACACATTTTATTTAGATGGTTGTTTGATCTTCATTGGTGCATAATTGTGTGTGTTGTTTGCGCCGCGCTGCGCGCTGCATAATGGAGCGCTCGGCGGAGGAGCTTTTTTACCGCGCCAACGTGCGCTGCAAAATAGAGCATCCGACGGGATAAATTTCAATGCAGCGCGGCAGGAGCAAGGTTTAGCGCGTCAAAATATAGTACACCTGTTAAAGATGCTCTTATAACCGGTGCAGGGGCAGAGGAAGATGCCGTTAGTCAGTGTAAGGGGGTTGCAGCTGTGCCGACGAGGGATTACATTGACTGTCTGCTAGCAGTTGTTACAAGTTACAAGACCTGTGCATCTCATATTGAAGAGAGTGTGATTCACCATTTCATCTCATCGAGCTGGTCTAGATGCCTTTAAACACAAACCGCTATGCGAATATGCGATTCTGCATGCAAGGCTTGGAAAAGATTTGAATATAGCTTCAGATTTGCAGTGGCAATGTCAAGAACGCTGACGCTTGTTTGTGAACACACTAATAGTAATTTCATCGATCACATGGACTGCACGCAAACTTTAACAAAAATTTCCTCTATACGACGGCGACGCATGGAAGAGCAACTCACACGGGACACAGTTCGTCGGATTATTATTTCGCTACTAAAAACACGTAGAAGGTGCTCACTGCTCAATCAAGAACCGGAGGCGCCGCTGGTCAGAGTCAGAGCGCGTTGAGCATCTCCTCGGCGCTGCTGGTGGTGAATGCGCCGCCCTCCTCGAGGTTGAGCACCTTGACGACGCCGTCGTCGGCGAGCAGCGCGTAGCGGCGGGAGCGCACGCCGAGCCCCATGGGCTTGTCGGAGAGGTCCATCTCGACGCCGAGGGCGCGGGTGAGCTCGAGGTTGCCGTCGGAGAGCAGCAGCACGTCCTCGCCGAGGCCCAGGCTCTCCTTCCACGCCTTCATCACGAACGCGTCGTTCACCGACACGCACGCCACGGTGTCCACGCCCTTGGCTTTGAGCTCGCCCGCCTTCTCCACGAACCCAGGCAGGTGCTTCTGGGAGCACGTGGGCGTGAAGGCGCCCGGGACGGCGAAGAGCACGGCCTTCTTCCCCGCCGTCAGCTCGCCCACCGTCACCGTCTTCAGCTCGCCGTCGGCCGGGTCGAAGAAGGAGAGCGTGGCGTCGGGGAGCTTGTCGCCGACCGCGATGGTGGCCACGACAGGGGAGGCCGATGCCGCGGACGCCGCGAATCTCCTCGCGCCCGGAACGGCGGAGGCGCGGAGGTGGCAGGCCGGGGTGGCGAGGCGGCGGGAGGCGAAGGAGAGGGACGGGGAGGAGAGGACGAACCGCTTGCCGGCGGCGGCGGCCGCCGAGGAGAGGGCGGAGAGGGACGCGGTGGCCATGGAGGAAGGAGGCGGGCGATGCGTTCGAGGTAATGCTATCTGTTCTGTTCGGCCTTGGGGAGAGCGTGGGGTGTGGGGTTTGGGTTTTGGATGGAACGAACGGCCCCGGTGCGGCGTGATAGGGGAAGCTGTGCGATTTTGGTTGGCTGGTGGCTCGTTACGTTCGATGCGGAGGCGGCGGAACGGGTGGATGACGTGCGGTCGCGCTGGATTAGACTGGCGGCCCATGTATTTCTTAGATACTGGACCTTCATGATCTTATTGGGTTCACACCCTGATTACCTTCTGTCAGTCCAATCTGGAAACCGCGTCTCCAGACGACCTGTATAAACAGCCCATTAGTGAAGTACTAGAAACCTTGCGCGGCGACACGCCGCGCCGTACGGATTATAAGTTATTATTTGGAGTATAAAAGAGCAATCTTAGTGAGCAATACCACATGATGTATCAATGTTGTACCGTTCTTTTCTATTGCAAGTGTCTTCAGATCTTCCCTTGATGTCATTAATGAGGTAAAAACATAGAACTAAGTAGTAACTGAACATGAGAAAACACGTGCTATCGGAAGTACACTTCTTTGATGATCGTTTGGCCAGATATGGGACCAAGATTTGAAAGAGCAAAAGAAAACCTGTAACCACCAAAATAACGACATGATATGAGTGGCATTGGGGCAGTGAAGAACAAAACAACTTTATGTTGGCTTTTGAGCAAGTGAAAGGAACATATGTGCTATTTTTCATAATCAAAATCAACGCGGTGCACGACGTTTCATGCTCGACAACCTTTTGTCTTCACTTAAATAAAGAACAATATTACATCTGGTGAGAGATTCTATATTCTTACGGATTTTGTGTGCGTTCTGGAGCACCGGAGCTCTGGGTCCAAAGATGAATGTCCGCATCCGTGCCAAATTGACCATAAACAGTATCGCATACCATGTGGTTATCCTAAACTGAACTGAAACGTCCATCATGAAGTCATATTTTCTAACAGACACCCACATGACAAATGTCTTGCAAATAAATAATGTGGTTATGGATAGAACTTCTCTTATTTCATGGTATCTCAATTGTGAAGACAACCCATCATTTCTTCCTCGGATGGCTAAGTTACTTTTTTCTGTATATCCTGCAAAAGGCAAACAAATGAGAAGAAACAAAATAGGAGGAGCAAACAGCTGAAACCTCAAAATAAAGTCCGTAGACATTGGACAAACATGACAATGGGTCCGAAGAGCTGCCCACTAAAAAATAACGGGGAACAAACTTTTATGGCTTATGAAGGTGGAGTTAGGTTGGACAATCTGCAGGAGAGAGGGGTTAGACATTTTCACTACAACTATGTTGATCACTCACGGCTAATATACTGTAATATAACTACTCCATATACTGCTTGAGGAAAGAACAAAGAAAGAACCACACAAGCAATGTAACGATCAAGTCTACCGCAGCTTCTGCCTAATGCCAAAACTATTTCTTCATTAATTAATAGTTCTGTTTTCTTAAAGGACAAACCTCAACCTCTCCAAAAGAACTGGAGCTTGCTACCAACTATACATCGACCTCAAGAATCTCCTTCCAGATATCTTCTTGTCCTTTACACCCGGAGTCTATACAAAGAAAAATGATCCAATTTAGAATTCATTGATAATTTGTAGAATAGAAATAACATTATATTGCGTACATCCTCTATCTTCTATTAGTACATGAAGTAACTAAACAATGGCGATGTCACATCTATCATAGAAATGTATGTTGTACTATAGAAATGATTAAACAATCTTTGAAACTCTCTAATATAACTGGGTTACCTCTGAGCGATCTAGTATGACAGGAACCTGTCCTGCACATGTAATATTCAATTATTTTTCAAGCATTTCATTACAAAAGGAAATGAAAATAAGGTAGTCAAGAGACATGAAATAAAGGCTGTGAACACAACACATATGATTAATTAGATTTCAGTTTTATCCTTGTGCAAAAAGACTCTTTAAAGTCCCGCTATTAAAGAAAGACATGTAAAAGAGTATGCTATGTCACCTCCAAATATTAAACGGCGGCTACCTACTAAGCATTACTTATCCCACTATGAAGGAAAGACATGTAAAAAGAGTATGCTATGTCACCTTCAAATATTAAACGGCTACCTACTAAGCATTATTTAGAGAACATATTGCATATTGTTTGCCAGCATTGAAATAGTAAAATTCTCCAAGAGTGGATAGCATGCATGACATGTGAAGTCTGGGAGTTGATATTGGCAATCTTCTCTTGGTCTCCCGAATGTTGTCTGTATGAGAAGTATCTGCATCATGAAACAATTGAGATTAATATTTACATGGAACTAAGCCATGTATATCAAGAATTATTTGAGCTTATCCATGGCAGCCGTGTTGTCTCAATGATCTCCCTAATCACTCACCTGCGATAATGGATTTGCATATACCCAGATCATTCATACTGTTGCAGGGATTTGCAAATAAACACATTGACATACCTCGATGAAGAGGTTTGCCTAGAAACGAATCAGAGAAGGAGAAGAAGGGTCAGCTGTGGCCACCAAACTGCTCTTCGTACTTGGCAGGACAACCAGCTGCTGCCCGTCCTGCTAGCATAGGAGTGGCGCGCTACCGTGGTGACCTTGCCTGCTCATTTTAACGCCCAAAGCTGGTAGTGGAGCCAGGGACGTGCCATATGCAACTGAATACCGCCGCCGTAACCGTGGAGCCGGGGATGTGCTGCCGAAAGCCGAGATCCGCGTTAAGCCGAGGATGTGCTGGCGAAGGCCTCATCCTCCCGTGCGCCTGCTGCTGCGGTCGTTGACAGAGAGAAGAGATGATGCGGGAGAGGGAGAGGATCAAAGGACAGATAAAGGAAGGAGTGCCGGGCAACTTACCTGCACACTGACGCGCATAGCCACTGGTCGCTGCCGGATCCGTAGACGATATAGGTGCCTCGTCGCCATGTCGCCTGCATGCCGATGGCATCGCTGCCACCCAACCACCTCCCGAGGTCGCGCGGGCGCCCAAATCGGCACGCGCTGCCGCCCTGAACCCATCGGTGACTCCTGCGCCCCCAAGCCGCCGGTCAAGACCCTGCTGCAGTGCAGCCCCGCTTGCACAGCACCACCACAACCAGCAGAGCCGCTGCCCCTGTGCTGGCCGCCGCGGCTTCTTGGCGAGTGAGCAAGGCGCAAAGCCTCGATGTCGCCGTGCTGATCGGTGTGTAGAGGGCTCAGGCCTAGCTATGGAAGATGGGATTTCCTGGGCGGCCGCTCATCCCCTGGCCGAAGGCGGCGGCAAACTGAGAATAGGCGGAGAGGAGGAGTCGTATTGGCGGCGACGGCTGGCTAGAGGAGCAGCGGCCGGCGGCGGCCGGCTGGCTGGCTGCAAATCGCGAGAGGCAAATTGAGATCCTGAAAGCCACCGATAGATCGGGAGACTGCGGGAGCCGGGAGGCTTCTAGCGGGGTCGGTCAAAGCGGTGCCTAAGGACGGTGCCATGATCTCGGCGAGAAAAAAAAAGAAAAAACTACTGTAGATGCGAGTTACTGTAGAAAATCTACAGTGCCACGGGTTGACATGGACGGAGGGATTGATGACTGAACTGCATCACTTTCATATATATAGTTATAGGAGTCTTGTTGATTTTACTGGGATCACATCGTGATTACCTTCTCGTCAGCCCAATCTGGAAACACCGCCTCCTGACGTCCTGTATAAACTGCTTGGTCAGGTCCATTGTGCAGCAGATAATTCTCAGCACTCGGTTGAATTAAGAAGGCCTCTACGGCTTCGGGAATGAACCACCTCCGTCAGGCAGATGATAGCATATATTGTTTTTAAAGCAACTTCTTAGAGAGCAATACAAGTTAAGGACGTTTCCACGAAGTATTACAATGTTTCAGTCAAGGTAAACATACATACTCAATCAAGGTAAACATACATACTCAATCAAGGTAAACAAGTAGATGGAGAAATAAAACTTGAAAAACATATTGTATAGGAGGTAAACCCAAAAAGGATCGCACATATACAGATGAATATCAAGAAAGCACCTATGAATAACTCGACTAATCTTCTTCTCAAGGTGGCGGCCGGTTATCACGTTCAGCAACGTGATGACGGCATCGTCTACCCGATACTCCACCGTTAACTGGTGCTCTAGAACAATCCAGTTGGATGGTATAAAGCGCTCCTCCATGAAGCCACACCAGGCGCTGGAGACTGCCCGGAAGGCGGCGTAGTAGTCGAAGTCGTCCGTCGACAGGAATCCCTCAGGGAGATCAGCCCATGGCGAATCCTGCTGCTTGTTGTCGGCCATGGATGATGGTGTTCGTGTGGTCTCAGTCCCGTTGAATGGCAGAGGACGCGGTTCCAAAGACAGACATTTATTAAAGAAGGCCTGGGAATGCAAAGGGAAGAGTGTGGAAACGAGACGAACGCATGCACACAGCAACCGCAAGACCAACCGCCAACGATCCTTTCCCATCCCGCATGCAATCTCTCTCTTCGGTTTGGTTCATGTCAAGTTAATACGGGAGGTTGCTACACGGGCAAGTTAATGCGGGGGGTTGCAGTTTCAAGTTTAATATCCAAGTGCCACAATCATATAAAATGAATAGCTCATACAAACAGCTAGCAACACTGCCGACAAAGTTATTCTTATGAATGTGTACATATTTGAACGCATCACTATAATGTGCCACCTATTAATGATTGATGATATGGATCTAGCTTCTCTTCACGTATTTGCATTCAATCGCTCATGGATTTGTTCTCATATTTTTTGGCAATGGCTGATGAACTCCACTCTCTTGGTAACATGCTTTGTCAACGAGCCCTTGTTGATGCAATGCAAAGTATAGACTATGGTCTTCATTGTTATCCCATTTAGGTTCTCTGTTTTTCTTCATCATGGAGCTACTAGTTTCAAATAAAAGTCTAGTAAATAACATATCGGTACATGTTTTCTACCACAATCATAAGAAGAAAACTGGATGGAATTTCACCTTGTTGGCATTGTGCCGAACAGAGTGGATGTGGCCTTGGGTTCGGAGAGTAAGGCACCCTGGCTGGTGTGGGTGCGACCATGGCGACGACGAGCTTGGATTTTGGAGGAGGATAACGGGACCAAAATCTCGTCACGGTGTCGTGCCATGGGTGCTGTCGTGCCATGAGTCGAGCTCCGGTTTGGGAGGAGGAGGGCGAGACCGATCAGGTTCAGCCGGGTGCCGGATCTCGCCGCTGAAGGAATTCCCTCCTAGCTCCGCGCCATGGCGGTGACCACAGATCTCGCCTTTGGGGAAGAAGAAGGACGGGTCAAAAATACCGTTTGAACACGAGGGCGCCATCGCTACAAGTCTATAAGGTAGCCAGGATGGCAGCGACTTAACAGTCAAAAGTGATAGGCAGGGCCCAATTTGACGGGCGTTAGCGACTTTTCCCGTGTTCAAACGGTTTGTTGAATTCGTTCCGAAAAAGACCCTCTAAGGATTTGGCACGCCAACTCTAGGTATCGCAATCCAATACCGACGATATCGGACCCCGCATTGCCTTGGCGCATCAACTTTCGGGCTGCAAGTTAAAAATCTCCTAGGTTATGTGCATCCTTAGTTGGTGCAGAGGCCGGGGAAGTAAAATACTCCCTCTATTTTTAGGGGAGTGAGCCTAGCTCAGATGGTTCGAGAGTGGATGTACAAACCCAGCACGTGGGTTCAAATCCTCATGGATGCATATTTAGGTTCCTATTTATACTTAAGGACCAGGCTATCCTGGTACTCAAGAAATTTATCATGAGGACCAGACTTGGTGCTTAACCAAGTTTAAATATTCTGGTTCGCATGCTTAATAGGTGTGTGCATCCCTAGTTGGTGAAAGGCCGGGGAAGTGAAATTCTCCTTCCTTTAAGGATAGAAGATCTAACCCTCCCGCGACCTGGCGGCGGCGACGCTCGCGCCGCGTCGGGATATCCAGCCTGCCGCACCTAGAACCTCCTCTCATCTCCCCTCCCTCTCTCTGCCACTGCCACATGCGTCATCGGGAAAAGCCCGCGTCGGCGCGGCGGCAGGGCGCCCGCTGGAGGCTGTTGGAGTTATGCCCTAGAGGCAATAATAAAGATGTTATTATTATAATTCTTATTCGTGATAAAGTTTATATTCCATGCTATAATTGTATTAAGCGGAAACTTTGATACTTGTGTGGTTTATGAATAGCACCGTGTCCCTAGTACGCCTCTATGGACTAGCTCATTGATTAATGATGGTTAAGGTTTCCTAACCATAGACATGAGTTGTCAATTAATAATGAGATCATGTCATTGGGAGAATGATATGATGGACAGACCCAAATCAAGCAGAGCAATTAGATCGTGTCATCGTTTTCATCTTTGCAAAGCTTTTTCTTATGTCAAATATTGTATTCCTTAGACCATGAGAGAATGCAACTCCCTGGTATCGGAAGAAAGCTTTGAGGTCATCAAACGTCATACTATGAGAGGGTGATCATAAAGGTGTCTCTCAGGTGATCGAAAAGTACTTGTTGGGTTGTATGTATTGAGATGGGATTTGTCCCTCCCAAGTCGGAGAGATATACTTCGGGCCCACTCGATAATCGATATCAACAGCGCTTGCAAGCAAGAAGGAGTTAATCACAAAGTGATATCGGATTACCTAACGAGTAAAGTACTTGCTGTGAACGAGATTGAACTAGGTATGCCGATGCCAACGATCGAATCTCGGGCAAGTAAAATATCGCGTGATGAAGGGAATATATATGGGATTAATTGAATCCTGGCATCGTGGTTCATCCGATATGATCATCGATGAATATGTGGGAGTCAATATGGGTTTCCAGACCCCGCTGTTGATTATTAATAGAAGATCATCTCTGCATGTTCTCGAACCCGTAGGGTCACACACTTAACGTGCCTCGACGCTAAGATAGAATGGATAATTGGTTTATGAGTTTTTGTTCGGAGTCTCGGATGAGATCCAGGACATCATGAGAGGTTCCGGAATGGTCCGGAGAATAAGATTCATATAAGGAAAGCAGTTTTTGGATTTCGGAATTGTTTCGGAATGTTCGGTATTATACCGGAAGGTTCTAGAAGCTTCCGGAGTGGGACCAACGTGGCCCCACTTGTCGGGAGGGGGCGTGGGCCTACGAGGGAGTGCCTGGCCTCATTGGGCCAGGGGCACAAGGCCCCATAGGCCCAGCCGGCCAAGCCATAGGGGAAACCCTAGGGAGAGCTTCTAGAAGGGGGGTTGGAACTTGCCCCCACTCCACCCATGTGGCCGCCGGCCCTAGGGCTTGGAGGAGGGGCAAGGGAAGCCGGCCAGCCTGAAGGGTTTCGCGGCATAGTAAATCAAAATTTTCTATGGATGCGAACAGAGGGAAGCCAAGATCTAATCTAGGAGATGCAAACAACGAGAGAGATTGGATTAGATCTTCATACCCTTGAAGATTCGCACGGCGGAACGTTCGTCGAAACGTGGGTGATGTAGTCGTACTCGCTTCTCCTCCTCGCGATCCGATCCGATCTAGCACCACAAGTGGCGATGCCTCCGTGAGATGCACACGTGCGGAACCTCGACGTCTCCTCCTTCCTTGGTCCAGCAAGTATGGTGGAGAGATGGGTTGGATCTACAACGCGACGGCGCGGTGCAATTGGTGGAGAATTTCTGCAGCAGGGCTTCGCCTACAAGCAGTCGGGAGGGAGAGAGGAGGGCAGCAGGGCGGCTAGGGTTGGAGGGGAAGGTGTGTGGGGGTTGGTGCGCCCCCACCCCTCTTTATATAGAGGGGAGGGCGCAGCCCTAGCCCCTCCCCCAAGCCCAAACCGGCGGCCCCAAGGAGGAAGAGTGGGGGGCAAGGAAACCCCCCTTCTATAAGCTCTATCTAGAGTTTAAACCTCTCTTGGCCGGCTGGGCCCTATGGGGCCTTGTGCCCCTGGCCCAATGCGGCCAGGGCACTCCCTCATAGGCCCATGCCCCCTCCCGGAAGGTGGGGCCACGTTGGTACCCTTCCGGAAGGTTCTAGAAGCTTCCGGTACAATACTGATTAATCCGGAACAATTCCGAACTCCAAAAACTGCACTGCCTTATATGAATCTTATTCTCCGGACCACTCCGGAACTTCTCGTGATGTTCCGGATCCCATCCGAGACTCCGAACAAAAACTCATAAACCAATTATCCAATCTATCCTAGCGTCGAGACATGTTAAGTGTGTGACCCTGCGGGTTCGAGAATATGCAGACATGATCTTCTATCAATAATCAACAGCGGGGTCTGGACACCCATATTGACTCCCACACATTCATCGATGATCATATCGGATGAACCACGATGCCAGGATTCAATCAATCCCATATATATTCCCTTCGTCTCGCGATATTTTACTTTCCCGAGATTCGATCGTCGGTACCGTCATACCTAGTTCAATCTCGTTCACAGCAAGTACTTTACTCGTTCCGTAATCCGATATCACTTTGTGATTAACTCCTTAACCACATGCTTGCAAGCGGTGTTGATATCGATTACCGAGTGGGCCCGAAGTATATCTCTCCGACTTGGGAGGGACAAATCCCATCTCGATACATACAACCCAACAGATACTTTCCGATCACCTGAGAGACACCTTTATGATCACCCTCTCATAGGATGACGTTTGATGACCTCAAAGCTTTCTTCCGATACCAGGGAGTTGTATTATCTCATGGTCTAAGGAATACAATATTTGACATAAGAAAAGCTTCGCAAAGACGAACACGATGACACGATCTAATTGCTTCGCTTAGTTTGGGTATGTCCACCATATCATTCTCCCAATGATATGATCTCATTATTAATTGACAACTCATGTCCATGGTTAGGAAACCTTAACCATCATTAATCAATGAGCTAGTCCATAGAGGCGTACTAGGGACACGGTGTTGTTCACAAACCACACAAGTATTAAAGTTTCCGCTTAATACAATTCTAGAAAGGAATATAAACATTATCATGAACAAGAATTATAATAATAACATCTTTATTATTGCCTCTAGGGCATAATTCCAACAGTCTCCCACTTGCACTAGAGTCAATAATCTAGTTTACATCTGGCAACAATCTCACAACCATGGCACTGAGGTGCTGATCATGTTTTACACGTGGAAGAGGTTTAGTCAATGGATCTGCGACATTCAGATCTGTATGTACCTTGCTAATCTTCAGATCTCCATCTGCAATATAATCTCGGATTATATGAAACTTGCGGTTGATATGCTTGGTCTTTGGATGATATCTTGGTTCCTTAGCGAGTGCTATGGCGCCAGTGTTGTCACACAATATCTCCAGTGGGTCCAACGCACTTGGAACCACGCCAAGCTCAGTGATGAAGTTCCTGATCCAAACTCCTTCACTTGACGCTTCTGCAGCAGCCATGTATTCCGCTTCTACTGTAGATCCCGCGATCACGCTTTGCTTGCAGCTTCTCCAGCTCACAGCTCCTCCATTCAAAATATAAACGTATCCTGTCTGAGATTTAGAATCATCCTTGTCGGTGTCAAAACTAGCGTCGACGTAACCTTTTACGACAAGCTGTTCATCACCCCCATAGACTAAGAACATTTCTTTAGTCCTATTTAGGTACTTTAGGATGTTCTTCACGGCTGTCCAGTGTTCCACTCCTGGATCACTTTGATATCTGCTCGTCAAACTAAGAGCATTGGACACATCCGGTCTAGTACACAGCATGGCATACATGATGGAACCTATGGCCGAGGCATAAGGCACTTTGCTCATAGCTTCCCTATCATTCACTGTAGCTAGACACTGAGCCTTGCTCAATATCTTACCTGACAACATAGGCACTGAACCTTTCTTTGCCTTATCCATTCTGAACCTTTTCAGAACTTTTTCTAGGTATGTACTCTGGCTTAAAGCTATCAGGCGTCTTTGTCTATCTCTATAGATTTTGATGCCCAATATATAAGCAGCTTCACCTAGGTCTTTCATTGAAAAACACTTGTTCAAATAACTCTTCACATCGTTAAGCATGTTAATGTCATTTCCAATAATCAATATGTCATCCACATATAGTACCAGTAACGTCACCGAGCTCCCACTCACTTTCTTGTAGATGCAAGCTTCGTAGCAATTTGGAACAAATCCAAAGCTCTTGATCACTTGATCAAAACGAAGGTTCCAACTCCGAGATGCTTGCTTCAGTCCATAAATGGAACGCTGAAGTTTGCATACTTTATCAGCATCCTTAGGATCGACAAAACCTTCGGGTTGCATCATATACAACTCTTCATCAATGTTGCCATTGAGGAACGCAGTCTTGACATCCATCTGCCATATTTCATAATCATGAAACGCAGCAATTGCTAATAAAATCCGAATGGACTTAAACATCGCTACGGGAGAGAAAGTCTCATCGTAGTCAACACCTTGAACTTGTCGAAAACCTTTCGCGACAAGTCATGCTTTATAGACGGTAACATTACCATCCACGTCCGTTTTCTTCTTGAAAATCCATTTGCACTCAACGGCCTTTCGGTCGCTAGGAGGGTCCACCAAAGTCCATACTTGGTTTTCGCTCATGGATCCCAATTCGGATTTCATGGCTTCTAGCCATTTCTCAGAGTCTGGGATCATCATCGCTTCCTCATAGTTCGTAGGTTCACTATCTTCTATTAACAAGACAGTCAAGACAGGGTTGCCGTACCACTCAGGAGGGGCACGCGACCTTGTCGACCTGCGACGTTCAGTAGCAGCATCGTCCGAAGCTTCATGATCCTTGTCATTAGCTTCCTCTATTGTTGGTGCAGGCGGCACTGGAACAATTTCAGGTGCTGCGCTACTCTCCAATTCAAGAGAAGGTTCAATAACCTCGTCTAGATCTACTTTCCTCCCACTCACTTCTTTCGAGAGAAACTCCTTCTCAAGAAAGGAACCGTTCTTTGCGACAAACACTTTGCCCTTGGTTCTGTGATAGAAGGTATACCCAATAGTTTCCTTAGGGTATCCTATGAAGACGCATTTCTCCACTTTGGGTTCGAGCTTGTCCGGCATCAACTTCTTGACGTAAGCTTCGCATCCCCAAACTTTAAGAAACGACAACTTAGGTTTAGCACCAAACCATAGTTCATACGGTGTCGTCTCAACGGATTTAGATGGAGCCCTATTTAAAGTGAATGCAGCGGTTTCTAATGCATAACCCCAAAATGATAACGACAAATCAGTAAGAGACATCATTGATCGGACCATATCTAATAAGGTTCGATTCCGGCGTTCAGACACACCATTGCGCTGTGGTGTTCCGGGTGGCGTGAGTTGTGAAACAATTCTGCTTGCTTTAATATGCGTGAGAAAATCATAACTCAAATATTCGCCCCCACGATTGGATCGTAGAAACTTAATCTTTCTGTTACAATGGTTCTCCACTTCATTCTGAAATTCTTTGAACTTTTCAAACATTTCAGATTTATGTTTCATTAAATAGATATACCCATATCTACTTAAGTCACCGGTAAAAGTGAGAAAATAGCGATATCCATCGCGCGTCGAAACACTCATCGGTCCGCATATATCGGTATGTATGATTTCCAACAAGTCCGTTGCTTGCTCCATCATACCGGAGAACGGGGTTTTGATCATCTTGTCCATGAGGCATGGTTCGCATGTGTCAAATGATTCAAAATCAAGAGACTCCAAAAGTCCATCAGAATGGAGTTTCTTCATGCGTTTTACACCAATATGACCTAGACGACAGTGCCACAAATAAGTAGTATTATCACTATCTACTTTGCATCTCTTAGCCTCAATGTTATGGATGTGTGTTTGATCCCTTTCGAGATTTAGAAGAAATAAACCATTCACAAGAGGTGCATGACCATAAAAGATGTTACTCATATAAATAGAACAACCATTATTCTCCGATTTAAATGAATAACCGTCTTGCAATAAACACGATCCAGAAATAATGTTCATGCTCAACGCAGGCACATAATAACATTTATTAAGGTTTAAAACTAATCCCGAAGGTAAAACTAAGGAGAGCGTGCCGACGGCCATCACATCAACTCTTGATCCGTTGCCAACGCGCATCGTCACCTCATCCCTCGCAAGCCGCCGTCTATTCCGTAGCTCCTGTTTCGAGTTACAAATATTAGCAACTGAACCGGTATCAAATACCCAGGCACTACAACGAGGGCTAGTAAGGAAAACATCAATAACATGTATATCAAATATACCTTTGATGGTGCCAGCCTTCTTGTCCGCTAAGTACTTCGGACAGTTGCACTTCCAGTGACCCTTGTCCTTGCAATAGAAGCACTCAGTGTCCAGCTTGGGACCAGACTTGAGCTTCTTCTCAGCAGGGGCATTGCGCTTGCCGCCGCCCTTCTTGAAGGGCTTCTTTGCTCCCTTACCTTTCTTAAAGGTGGGCTTGTTGACCATCAACACATGATTATCCTTTTTGATGTCCACTTTCGCGGCCTTCAGCTTTGTGAAGAGCTCGGTGATCGTATCAGTGGAACCAATCTGATTGTGAGTCACTACAAAACTTTTGTAGCTGGGAGGGAGTGATTGCAGAACCCTGTCAATCTTGAGCTCCTCTGGAATCGTGCATTCCTGTTGCTCAAGGCGTTGAGTGTAGCCCGTCATCTTAATGGCGTGCTCACTAACGGAACTCCCTTCCTCCATCTTGCAGTTAAAGAACTTCTCATAGATCTCATATCTCTCAGAACGGGCCTGAGTCTGAAACATGGTTTTCAGCTCTTCGAGAATCTCAAAGGTCCCGGGATAGTCTTCAAAACGATTTTGAAGTTCCGGTTCCATAGCAAACAACATGGTGCTCTTAATCACACCATAATCATCTTTGCGCGACTGATAGACAGCTTTCTCATCAGCCGGCGCAGTTGCAGCAGGGGGTCACCTAACGCTTTCCCAAGGACATAGTCCTTTTGACCGCCAGAGAGAATGATTCTCAGATTGCGGAACCAATTGGTAAAGTTAGACCCATTGTTCCTAAGCTTTTCCTTCTCAGCAAAAACGTTGAAGTTGAAGTTGGACTTAGCCATATGATCTACAGTATTAGAAAGTACAATTTAGACTATGTTCATGATAAATAGTTCAACTTAATCAAATTACTAGATGTAATCCCACTAAATTCAACATCCCTCAAGTTGTTTAGTGAACACGATCCAAAATGCACCACACCTAATCCGACCATCACGAGAAGAGATGCGGTTTCAATGGTGGACAACGAAGTGTCGATCATATCATTCATATGACTCATGCTTAACCTTTCGGTTCTTGTGTTCCGAGGCCATGTCTGTACATGCTAGGCTCGTCAAGTTAGACCCAAGTATTTCCGTGTGTGCAAAACTGTCTTGCACCCGTTGTATGTGAGCGTAGAGTCTATAGCACCCGATCATCACGTGATGCTTGGACAGGACGAACTTTCGCAACGGTGCATACTTGGGGAGAACACAGTTTTTATCTTGATCTTTAAGTGAGGAATCATCTTATAATGCTACCGTCGCGATCTAAGCATAATAAGATACATAAAAGGATAAACATCACATGCATATAACTTTAATGTGACATGGTATAGCCAATCTTCGCGCAATGATCTCCATCTTGTGCGCTCCGGCATGATCTCCATCACTCCACCATGATTGCCTCCACCACGAACAACAACTACAACTATTGCTAACTACTTAGCGATAAAGTGAAACTATTACATGGCGTATAATAAGTTGACACACAGGTCATACACAATTATAAAGACAACCATATGGCTCCTGCCGGTTGTGTACTCATCGACATGCAAGTCGTGAAACATTACAAAACATGATCATCGCATACATTATACACATCACATCTTGGGCCATACCATATCACAGAAAACACTCCCTGCAAAAACAAGTTAGACGCCTCTACTTTGTTGTTGCATGTTTTACGTGGCTTATGGGAGTAGATGCTAAGAACGATTCTTACCTACAGAAAGCCACAACGGTGATATTATGGTTGCCAAACTACGGTGTTAATCCCATGACAACTATAGTGAGAGAAACTGACATCCACCAGCCGCATGTGTGGAACAAGCCACACGTCAAGTGCGGAGCCGGTCTCGCGAACGACGTCGCGTAAGGTTGGCCTGGACCGCTTCAATCTCACTATCCCGTGTCATAAGAAGAACACAAACAAGAGGCTTGCAACAGAAAACATCAACGCCCGCAACAACCATGTTGCGTTCTACTCGTGAAACACATCTACGCATAGATCTAGCTCTGATACCACTGAAGGGTTTCGTGGCATAGTAAATCAAAATTTTCTACGGATGCGAACAGAGGGAAGACAAGATCTAATCTAGGAGATGCAAACAACGAGAGAGATTGGATTAGATCTTCATACCCTTGAAGATTCGCACAGCGGAACGTTCGTCGGAACGTGGGTGATGTAGTCGTACTCGCTTCTCCTCCTCGCGATCCGATCTGATCTAGCACCACAAGTGGCGATTCCTCCGTGAGATGCACACGTGCGGCACCTCGACGTCTCCTCCTTCCTTGGTCCAGCAAGTATGGTGGAGAGATGGGTTGGATCTACAACGCGACGGCGCGGTGCAATTGGTGGAGAATTTCTGCAGCAGGGCTTCGCCTACAAGCAGTCGGGAGGGAGAGAGGAGGGCAGCAGGGCGGCTAGGGTTGGAGGGGAAGGTGTGTGGGGGTTGGTGCGCCCCCACCCCTCTTTATATAGAGGGGAGGGCGCAGCCCTATCCCCTCCCCCAAGCCCAAACCGGCGGCCCCAAGGAGGAAGAGTGGGGGGCAAGGAAACCCCCCTTCTAGAAGCTCTATCTAGAGTTTAAACCTCTCTTGGCCGGCTGGGCCCTATGGGGCCTTGTGCCCCTGGCCCAATGTGGCCAGGGCACTCCCTCATAGGACCATGCCCCCTCCCGGAAGGTGGGGCCACGTTGGTCCCCTTCCGGAAGGTTCTAGAAGCTTTCGGTACAATACCGATTAATCCAGAACAATTCCGAACTCCAAAAACTGCACTGCCTTATATGAATCTTATTCTCCGGACCACTCCGGAACCTCTCGTGATGTTCCGGATCCCATCCGAGACTCCGAACAAAAACTCATAAACCAATTATCCAATCTATCCTAGCGTCGAGACATGTTAAGTGTGTGACCCTGCGGGTTCGAGAATATGCAGACATGATCTTCTATCAATAATCAACAGCGGGGTCTGGACACCCATATTGACTCCCACACATTCATCGATGATCATATCGGATGAACCACGATGCCAGGATTCAATCAATCCCATATATATTCCCTTCGTCTCGCGATATTTTACTTTCCCGAGATTCGATCGTCGGTACCGTCATACCTAGTTCAATCTCGTTCACAACAAGTACTTTACTCGTTCCGTAATCCGATATCACTTTGTGATTAACTCCTTAACCACATGCTTGCAAGCGGTGTTGATATCGATTATCGAGTGGGACCGAAGTATATCTCTCTGACTTGGGAGGGACAAATCCCATCTCGATACATACAACCCAACAGATACTTTCCGATCACCTGAGAGACACCTTTATGATCACCCTCTCATAGGATGACGTTTGATGACCTCAAAGCTTTCTTCCGATACCAGGGAGTTGTATTATCTCATGGTCTAAGGAATACAATATTTGACATAAGAAAAGCTTCGCAAAGACGAACACGATGACACGATCTAATTGCTTCGCTTAGTTTGGGTATGTCCACCATATCATTCTCCCAATGATATGATCTCATTATTAATTGACAACTCATGTCCATGGTTAGGAAACCTTAACCATCATTAATCAATGAGCTAGTCCATAGAGGCGTACTAGGGACACAGTGTTGTTCACAAACCACACAAGTATTAAAGTTTCCGCTTAATACAATTCTAGCATGGAATATAAACATTATCATGAACAAGAATTATAATAATAACATCTTTATTATTGCCTCTAGGGCATAATTCCAACACAACCCTCTATATAAATAGGGCAGGGGTGCACCCTCCCCCACACCTCCTCCAACCCTATCCGCCTACCTGCTACCCTCCTCTCTCTCTCCCGACTGCGCGTAGGCGAAGCACTGCCGCAGAAACTCTCCACCTTTGCACCACGTCGTCGTGTTGTAGATCCAATATATATCTCCACCCCACTTGTTGGAAGAGGAAGGAGGAAACGTCGAGGTGCCGTACATATGTATCTCTCGGAGGCGTCGCCACTTGCGGCGTTGGATCGGATCGGATCGCGAGGAGGAGAAGGCTAGTACGACTACATCAACCACGTTCTGTTGAATGTTCCGCTGTGCGATTTCTTCAAGGGTATGAAGATCTCATCTATCCCTCTCGTTGTTTGCATCTCCTAGATTAGATCTTGGATTTTCCCGTTCGCATCCCTAGAAAATTTTGATTTACTATGCTACGAAACCCTTTAGTGGTATCAGAGCTAGATCTATGCGTAGATGTGTTTCACGAGTAGAACGCAACATGCTTGTTGCGGGCGTTGATGTTTTATGTTGCAAGCCTCTTGTTGTGTACTTCTTATGACGCGGGATAGTGAGATCGAAGCGGTCCAGGCCAACTTTACGCGACCTCGTTCGCGAGACCGGCTCTGCACTTGACGTGTGGCTTGTTCCACACATGCGGCTGGTGGATGCCAGTTTCTCTCACTATAGTTGTCATGATATTTACACCGGATGTTGGCAACCATGATATCACCGTTGTGGCTTTCCGTAGGTAAGAATCGTTCTTAGCTTGTTACTCCCATAAGCCACGTAAAACATGCAACAACAAAGTAGAGGCGTCTAACTTGTTTTTGCAGGGAGTGTTTCTGTGATATGGTATGGCCCAAGATGTGATGTGTATGTTGTATGCAATGATCATGTTTTGTAATATTTCACGACTTGCATGTCGATGAGTACACAACCGACAGGAGCCATATGGTTGTCTTTATAATTGTGTATGACCTGTGTGTCAACTTCTTATACGCCATGTAATAGCTTTACTTTATCGCTAAGTAGTTAGCAATAGTTATAGTTGCTATTCGTGGTGGAGGCAATCATGGTGGAGTGATGGAGATCATGCTGGCACGCACAATATGGAGATCATCGCGCGGAGATTGGCTATACCATGTCACATAAAATTATATGCATGTGATGTTTATCCTTTTATGTATCTTATTATGCTTAGATCGCGACAGTAGCATTATAAGATGATTCCTCACTTAAAGATCAAGATAAAACTGTGTTCTCCCCATGTATGCACCATTGCGAAAGTTCGACGTGTTCAAGCACCACGTGATGATCGGGTGCTATAAACTCTACGTTCACATACAACGGGTGCAAGCCAGTTTTGCACACGTGGAAATACTTGGGTTTGACTTGACGAGCCTAGCATGTACAGACATGGCCTCGAAACACACGAACCGAAAGGTTAAGCATGAGTCATATGAATGATATGATCGACACTTTGTTGTCCACCATTGAAACCACGTCTCTTCTCGTGAAGATCGGATTAGGTGTGGTGAATTTCGATCATGTTCACTAAACAACTTGAGGGATGTTGAATTTAGTGGGAGTTCATCTAGTAATTTGATTAAGTTGAACTAGTTATCACGAACATAGTCTAAATTGTACTTGAAAATTTTGTAGATCAAATGGCTAAGTCCAACTTCAACTTCAATGTTTTTGCTGAGAAAGAAAAGCTTAAGAACAATGGGTCTAACTTCACCAACTGGTTCCGCAATCTGAGAATCATTCTCGCTGGCGGACAAAAGGACTATGTCCTTGAGAAAGCGATAGGTGACGCCCCTGCTGTGGATGCGCCGGCTGATGAGAAAGTTGTTTATCAGTCGCGCAAGGATGATTATGGTGTGATTAGGAGCACCATGTTGTTTGCTATGGAATCGGACCTTCAAAATCGTTTTGAGGAGTTTGTCGGGCCCTTTGAGATTCTTGAGGAACTGAAAACTATGTTTCAGACTCAGGCCCGTTCTGAGAGATATGAGATCTCTGAGAAATTCTTCAACTGCAAGATGGAGGAAGGGAGTTCCGTTAGTGAGCACGCCATTAAGATGTCGGGCTACACTCAACGTCTTGAGCAACTGGACTGCAAGATTCCAGAAGAGCTCAAGATTGACAGAGTTCTGCAATCACTCCCTCCTAGTTGCAAAGGTTTTGTAGTTACTCACAATCAGATTGGTTCCACTGATACGATCACTGAGCTCTTCACTAAGCTGAAGCTGCGGAGGTGGACATCAAGAAAGATAATCATGTGTTGATGGTCAACAAGCCCCCCAGCTTTAAGAAAGGTAAGGGTGCAAAGAAGTCCTTCAAGAAAGGCAGCGGCAAGCGCGTTGCCCCTGCTGAGAAGAAGCTCAAGTCTGGACCTAAGCCGGACACTGAGTGCTTCATTGCAAGGACAATGGTCACTGGAAGCGCAACTGTCCGAAGTGCTTAGCGGACAAGAAGGCTGGCACCATCAAAGTTATATTTGATATACATGTTATTGATGTTTACCTTACTAGCGCTCGTTGTAGTGCCTGGGTATTTGATACTGGTTCAGTTGCTAATATTTGTAACTCGAAACAGGAGCTACGGAACAGACGGCGGCTAGCAAGGGATGAGGTGACGATGCACGTTGGCAACGGATCAAGAGTTGATGTCGGCACACTCTCCTTAGTTTTACCTTCGGGATTAGTTTCAAACCTTAATAAATGTTATTATGTGCCTGCGTTGAGCATGAACATCAAATCTGGATCGTGTTTATTGCAAGACGGTTATTCATTTAAATCGGAGAATAATGGTTGTTCTATTTATATGAGTAACATCTTTTATGGTCATGCACCTGCTATGAATGGTTTATTTCTTCTGAATCTCGAAAGAAATGAAACACACATCCATAACATTGAGGCTAAGAGATGCAAGGTAGATAGTGATAATATAACTTATTTGTGGCACTGCCGTCTAGGTCATATTGGTGTAAAACGCATGAAGAAACTCCATTCTGATGGAATTTTGGAGTTTCTTGATTTTGAATCATTTGACATGCGCGAGCCATGCCTCATGGGAAAAATGATCAAAACCCCGTTCTCCGGAATAATGGAGCGAGCAACGGACTTGTTGGAAATCATACATACCGATGTATGCGGACCAATGAGTGTTTCGACGCGCGGTGGTTATCGCTATTTTCTCACTTTTACTGATGACTTAAGTAGATATGGGTATATCTATTTAATGAAACATAAATCTGAAACATTTGAAAAGTTCAAAGAATTTCAGAACAAAGTGGAAAACCATCGTAACAGGAAAATTAAATTTCTACAATCCGATCGTGGAGGTGAATATTTGAGTTATGATTTTCTCACGCATCTTAAAGCAAACGGAATCGTTTCGCAAATCACGCCACCCGAAACACTACAGCGCAATGGTGTGTCTGAACGCCGGAATAGAACTCTATTAGATATGGTGCGATCAATGATGACTCTTATAGATTTACCGTTATCATTTTGGAGTTATGCATTAGAAACCGCTGCATTCACTTTAAATAGGGCACCATCTAAATCCGTTGAGACGACACCGTATGAACTGTGATTTGGTGCTAAACCTAAGTTGTCGTTTCTTAAAGTTTGGGTATGCGAGGCTTACGTCAAGAAGTTGATGCCGGAAAAGCTCGAACCCAAAGCGGAGAAATGCGTCTTCATGGGATACCCTAAGGAAACTATTGGGTATATCTTCTATCATAGATCCGAAGGCAAAGTGTTTGTCGCAAAGAACGGATCCTTTCTTGAGAAGGAGTTTCTCTCGAAAGAAGTGAGTGGGAGGGAAGTAGAGCTAGACGAGGTTATTGAACATTCTCTTGAGTTGGAGAGTAGCGCAACACCTAAAATTGTTCCAGTGTCGTCTGCACCAACAATAGAGGAAGCTAATGACAAGGATCATGAAGCTTCAGACGATGCTACTACTGAACGTCGCAGGTAGACAAGGTCACGTGCCCCTCCTGAGTGGTACGGCAACCCTGTCTTAACTGTCTTGTTAGTAGACAACAGTGAACCTGCGAACTATAAGGAAGCAATGATGAGCCCAGACTCTGAGAAATGGCTAGAGGCCATGAAATCCGAATTGGGATCCATGAGCGAAAACCAAGTATGGACTTTGGTGGACCCTCCTAGCGACCGAAAGGCCGTTGAGTGCAAATGGATTTTCAAGAAGAAAACAGACGCAGATGGTAATGTTACTGTCTATAAATCAAGACTTGTCGCGAAAGGTTTTTGACAAGTTCAAGGTGTTGACTACGATGAGACTTTCTCTCCCGTAGCGACGTTTAAGTCCATTCGGATTTTATTAGCAATTGCTGCGTTTCATGATTATGAAATATGGAAGATGGATGTCAAGACTGCGTTCCTCAATGGCAACATTGATGAAGAGTTGTATATGATGCAACCCGAAGGTTTTGTCGATCCTAAGGATGCTGATAAGGTGCGCAAACTTCAGCGTTCCATTTATGGACTTAAGCAAGCATCTCAGAGTTGGAACCTTCGTTTTGATCAAGTGATCAAGAGCTTTGGATTTGTTCCAAATTGCTACGAAGCTCATATCTACAAGAAAGTGAGTGGGAGCTCAGTGACATTTTTAGTACTATATGTGGATGACATATTGATTATTGGAAATGACATTGATATGCTTAGCGATGTGAAGAGTTATTTGAACAAATGTTTTTCAATGAAAGACCTAGGAGAAGCTGCTTATATATTATGCATCAAAATCTATAGAGATAGACAAAGACGCCTAATAGCTTTAAGCCAAAGTACATACCTAGACAAAGTTCTGAAAAGGTTCAGAATGGATAAGGCAAATAAAGGTTCAGTGCCTATGTTGTCAGGTAAGATATTGAGCAAGGCTCAGTGTCCAGCTACGATAAACGATAGAGAATCTATGAGCAAAGTGCCTTATGCCTCGGCCATAGGTTCTATCATGTATGCCATGCTATGTACTAGACCGGATGTGTCCAATGCTCTTAGTTGGACGAGCAGATACCGAAGTGATCCAGGAGTGGAACACCGGACAACCTTGAAGAACATCCTAAAGTATTTAAATAGGACTAAAGAAATGTTCTTAGTCTATAGAGGTGATGAACATCTCGTCGTAAAAGGGTACGTCGATGCTAGTTTCGACACCGACAAGGATGATTCTAAATCTCAGATAGGATACGTTTATATTTTGAATGGAGGAGCTGTGAGCTGGAGAAGCTGCAAGCAAAGCGTGATGACGGGATCTACAGTAGAA
Organism: Avena atlantica; assembly: GCA_910589765.1. NCBI lineage: Eukaryota > Viridiplantae > Streptophyta > Magnoliopsida > Poales > Poaceae > Avena > Avena atlantica. The sequence goes on from OU342734.1 coordinate 30,455,161, forward strand.
GCGGAATACATGGCTGCTGCAGAAGCGTCAAGTGAAGGAGTTTGGATCAGGAACTTCATCACTGAGCTTGGTGTGGTTCCAAGTGCCTTGGACCCACTGGAGATATTGTGTGAGAACACCGGCGCCGGCTAAGGAACCAAGATATTATCCAAAGACCAAGCACATCAACCGCAAGTTCATATAATTTGAGATTATATAACAGATGGAGATCTGAAGATTAGCAAAGTACATACAGATCTTAATGTCGCAGATCCATTGACTAAACCTCTTCCACGAGCAAAACATGATCAGCACCTTAGTGCCATGGGTGTTAGATTTTTTCCAAATGTAAACTAGATTATTGACTCTAGTGCAAGTGAGAGACCGTTGGAATTATGCCCTAGAGGCAATAATAAAGATGTTATTATTATAATTCTTGTTCGTGATAAAGTTTATATTCCATGCTAGAATTGTATTAAGCAGAAACTTTGATACTTGTGTGGTTTATGAACAATACCGTGTCCCTAGTACGCCTCTATGGACTAGGTCATTGATTAATGATGGTTAAGGTTTCCTAACCATAGACATGAGTTGTCAATTAATAATGAGATCATGTCATTGGGAAAATGATATGATGGACATACCCAAATTAAGCAGAGCAATTAGATCGTGTCATCGTGTTTATCTTTGCGAAGCTTTTTCTTATGTCAAATATTGTATTCCTTAGACCATGAGATAATGCAACTCCCTGGTATCGGAAGAAAGCTTTGAGGTCATCAAACGTCATCCTATGAGAGGGTGATCATAAAGGTGTCTCTCAGGTGATCGAAAAGTACTTGTTGGGTTGTATGTATCGAGATGGGATTTGTCCCTCCCAAGTCGAAGAGATATACTTCGGTCCCACTCGGTAATCGATATCAACACCGCTTGTAAGCAAGTGGTTAAGGAGTTAATCACAAAGTGATATCGAATTATGGAACAAGTAAAGTACTTGTTGTGAACGAGATTGAACTAGGTATGCCGATGCCAACGATCGAATCTCGGGCAAGTAAAATATCGCGTGACGAAGGGAATATATATATGGGATTAATTGAATCCTGGCATCGTGGTTCATCCGATATGATCATCGATGAATATGTGGGAGTCAATATGGGTTTCCAGACCCCGCTGTTGATTATTGGTAGAAGATCATGTCTGCATGTTCTCGAACACGTAGGGTCACACACTTAACGTGCCTCGACGCTAGGATAGAATGGATAATTGGTTTATGAGTTTTTGTTCGGAGTCTCGGATGAGATCCAGGACATCACGAGAGGTTCCGGAATGGTCCGGAGAATAAGATTCATATAAGGGAAAGCAGTTTTTGGATTTTGGAATTGTTTCGGAATGTTCGGTATTGTACCGGAAGGTTCTAGAAGCTTCCCGAGTGGGACCAACGTGGCCCCACTTGTCGGGAGGGGGCGTGGGCCTACGAGGGAGTGCCCTGGCCTCATTGGGCCAGGGGCACAAGGCCCCATAGGCCCAGCCGGCCAAGCCCTAGGGGAAACCCTAGGGAGAGCTTCTAGAAGGGGGGGGGTGGAACTTGCCCCCCTCCACCCATGTGGCCGCCGGCCCTAGGGCTTGGAGGAGGGGCAAGGGAAGCCGGCCAGCCCTCTATATAAAGAGGGCAGGGGCGCACCCTCCCCCCACACCTCCTCCAACCCTATCCGCCTACCTGCTACCCTCCTCTCTCTCTCTCTCTCTCTCTCTCTCTCTCTCTCTCTCTCTCTCTCTCTCTCTCTCTCTCTCTCTCTCTCTCTCTCTCTCCCGACTGCGCGTAGGCGAAGCCCTGCCGCAGAAACTCTCCACATTTGAACCATGCCGTCGTGTTGTAGATACAATCTATCTCTCCACCCCACTTGCTGGAAGAGGAAGGAGGAGACGTCGAGGTGCCGTACGTATGTATCTCTCGGAGGCGTCGCCACTTGCGGCGTTGGATCGGATCGGATCGCGAGGAGGAGAAGGCTAGTACGACTACATCAACCACGTTCTGTTGAACGTTCTGCTGTGCGATTTCTTCAAGGGTATGAAGATCTCATCTATCCCTCTCGTTGTTTGCATCTACTAGATTAGATCTTGGCTTTTCCCGTTCGCATCCGTAGAAAATTTTGATTTACTATGCCGCGAAACCCTTCAAAGGCGGCCGAAATGCAAGCATGCATCGCCGTCCTTGGTCTGCCGTCTACGATGAGGCGCAACGGCTGTGGCCGGATTGTCTAGGAGCGCATCGGCGACAAGGCAGGTGAGCGGCGAGTACCGTGAGGGCAATCCCGACCCTGCTCGTGGCCGGCAGCATGGATGACGGGTGTGTGGTGAGGTAGACCCACGAGGGCCTCGATCTTCCCAACCCTGTCTACCCAAGGGGCGACAGTGGTTCTGCCCGCAACACTTAGAAGTCGGGGCAGCAGCCCTGGGCATGGCGGCAACGGTGTGGGGGCCGATGATATGCCTAATAAAGGCGGGGGGAGGTCCTAAGATCCCTCTCAAGCCATGATAATGTTATGCTTGTCACCTGTCGTCACTGATCTGGCTGGATTGCCGAGTTCCGGAGTTCTCCGCTGAAGAACTCCAAATGGACGACATGCCTAGAGTTTACCTGTTCGGATGGATTTTGGTCGCGCACATCCATGTTTTTTTTGACCATTTGGTTTTAGAGGAAGCGTTGCGACGGTCTGGAGTATGTTGCTATTGTGGGACTTGTCTTCAGTCTCACAATGAAGCCATTCATGGAGAAGGGCATGGATGCCGTAGATCCGAGGAGAAGTAAGGGTGGTTCGACTCCTGGTGATGACAAGGTTTTGGCTAGGTGATCTGTGACTTGGAGCAGCGGAAGCGGCAAGTGGGGGCGACAACACAGTAGAAATTTAGAGTCTAATCTTATAGGGTGAAAGCTCAAGGTCTGGTCTTAGTTGGTTGACCTTGTTGGAGGCATTGTTTTGTGAGTTCGTACTTTCTCTTGGGTGAAAACATATGATCGATGATCAGGATGATGACGGCGCTTATGCACCGTTTCCTTCTTGAAGACGTCGCTTTTGGAGAAGTTGGATTTCTGGTGTTGTCTTGGTGGTGGTTGGTCCGCTGCAACAAATAGTAGATTACTATAGCAGTACTTTTCTTCCTTTTTGTAATTCTTCTTCTTTTTTTGGTCTATATGCATCCGTAAGACTGCTAGGACATGCGTTGTTATAGAGGCTGAGTGTAATTAATATCTCCACGATATCAATATATACTCTTAAAAATGATGAGTTGTACACTTAGTCCACCAAGAGACCAAATCATATGTTAAGCATATGTATCTCCATATTGTGGGTTCATTATTTCAATGGGAGAAATTATTCTTTGTGTATGTGGTGATTTTATGGAATTTAAGGTTATGCTGATAGTGTGTGCGCATCCATTAGTGCCTGGTGCAGGGCACCACTAGGAATCAGAAGCTGATTTTTCGCTTCCCATCGGACCCCTCCTTAACCGTTGGATTGGAAGCAGCTAGGACCGTAGGATTTTCGTGCAACCCGTGTGTAATTCCATTAATTGAGTACCTATCGATTGCATGCTTTTCTCTTAAATAATTTCATAACGCACGGTCCATCCTACCCGGAAGTTTCTTAACATGGGTTTGACTTCCTCCAGTAACCACTCCTAAATTGCTGAAATTTAGGAAACTAATTCTAGATTTTAAGAAAATTAACTATGTTCTTTAGCTCGTTATTAATTTATGAAGCACGGGGTTTAGTTTCCAAGGTTAATTTACTATGCATCCTACCGAACTGAAGTTTTTTTTCATGCACAACATGATTTTGTTTCTCCAGCTTCACAAAAATATTCAGATATTTTGCTCCTGTACTAAGAACAATGTTGGCCAACTTTGCTTCTTATGCAAGAAAAATATGATTCAAACACATTAAAGTCTTATTTCCGTACACACGAGAATTTGTTTCCATGTGAAGAAATTTACATGAGTGCTTCAAACAAATTGGGTAATGTTTCGAAACAATTACAAATTTGCTCCTATTGAATCGAGGAGGTGCTTCCATGAACAATCTGGCAACATGGATTTTCCATTGTTTTTGTTATTTGCTTCATACATAGAGGATTACAATTGTAGTATGTTGTCGTAAAAACTGATCGTCATCCTCGCTACAGTCGAACAACCAAGCAACAACACACAAGCTCAGTGTAGTTTGATTTGCTGACGCCCTCAACCAGAAAGGCTAAACTATACCTTGTATCAGTAGCACAAGACAACACATATTGTTTTAGCTCCGTGTCATGATTTCGCCATGCAGCCAACGATCATGCATGACTGGGAAAGTCTGGTATACAATAGAAACATATGTGTGAAACAAAGAATCATGGTCCGCCAGTGGCGGACCAGGAAATTTTCAAAGCCCGGGCAAACTGTTAATTTAGAGGCTAATTTTACTAATTTTTAGCTTTGATGAACAGTAATTAGGCTTGCCGGCCGGGTCCGAAGCCCGGGCACGCGCTCGGGCTGCAGGGGTGCTGCGTCCGCCTATGTGGTCCGCATCATACGAAGCAAAACTTAAATACAATAGAAGCATACTAGGGACTTAGGTAGTAAGTTACAAAATCATGCTTCATATCATTGGAAGCACAGACTGAGGTAGTGAAAAAATATTATTATGGTGTAAGCATGCAAAATGAAGGTTAAAAAACTGTTGTATTATAGAAGTAATGGAGTATCAATTACAAGAAAGAAACACCCGTATGAAACCAAGATCGATAAGATTTCGAAACCACGTTTCAGATCAACGGTTTTATACCAGTTTCCATGTATATGAGAGATGTAGGAAGCACAAGGCAGTGCTTATAAATTGATAAATGAAATTGACAGTGGAAATAAAAACACAAACTCTAGAAGCATGCTTGAACTGATGCTGCTATGAAGCAAATTTCATGATATCTCAACAAAACTCATGCTGGCTGAAAGCAGCCGAAGAACAAGATTAGGGTGATGACATGTAGCATCCCAGTTGTCTAACCCCTGTAATGCTACATGTCATAATAATAAAATGGGCCACTTCCAGCATATAATTGTTGCATCATCATCATATCATGCTCATGTCAGCATGTCCCCTTGCATTTGAGCATCATATAAAACCTTTTCTTGTTTGGTTCTTATCTCATGTGCATGATTAATTGTATTTGCCTCTTGATATTATATTTGGCTCTTGATATATTGTTATATGCCCAAGTTGAGTTGAGGGCATCTCTCTTTTTGACTCCACCACCTTTTTCTTCCACCACCTTTTATATTCCACCATCCAACTATTCGGAGCTTGACATTTTGTTGATTTATCTCTAGCTCAGGACTGGTTGTTTGGATTCCACCACTAATCTTTGCTTGGCCTTGTCCACATTTTGGAATGGAGATGAATAGTGCCATATTAATATCCTTGTTCTCACAAGGATAATTGTGGCATTAATTATCTTGCATGGGCCATGCAATAGCCACCTTTTTCCAAGTATTTGGTTTTTGCTTGTTTTCTAGATGGACCACTCCTTCCTTGCTTGATCTTGTTTTGGTAGTGTTAAACCCTCTCCCGCTTTTTCCCTTTAGCTAAACCCTACCTCATGTCCCATGCACTCACTTGTGCTAATGTGGCATGCATCCTCTGAACCCCCCCTCTCTTTTGGACCTTGCTAGTTCTTTGCTTGGATCATGCTTGGGCCAAAGGAGGACCACCCCATCATCATATGGCCATCTTTCTCACCTCTCCCTCTTTTCTTGGATGATCTTGCTAGGGCTAGTATGTAGCTTGCATGACCAAGATTAGCACCACCACCCCTTGCCTCTATCTTTTCTACCCTAAAACCAAAACCCTACTTTACATCTATCCTAATCTAAACCCTAAACTACACCTCCCTTAAAACAAAACCCAAACAATCTCTCCCCTCTCTCCCCATATCTAGCATGCCCCTCTACCCTGACCCACCTAGCTACCCCCACACGACCAGGACCCCTCCTATCTACCCTAACCTAGCCCGACCATGCCCCCTCTCTCCTACCCTAGCTCCCAACCTATCTACCCGAGGCTACCCCTCTCCCCTCTAGCTCTCTCTCAGCCAAGGCAGCCCCTGCCCACGCGCCTCCCCAGGGCCACCTGCCAGTCTCCCTCTCCCCTTCCCAGCTCTACCACGCCACCCCTGGCCCCCCCCCATGCTGATCACGTGATCAGTAAAGGTGGCCGACGCGCCCTGTCCAGCTACCCCTCCTCCACGCTAGCCCTCCTTCCCCCTGGCATTCTTATCCTCCCACATCTCTCTCTCTGCCGCCCAGAACCCCCAGATCCACCCCGAAGACACCCTGCCTCTCCCCTTTCTTCCTCTTCGCCACCGGCTCGCCACCGCCAGTCTACCACCTGCCCAGACGATCTAGCCGGAGAAGGGTGCCGCAGGGTTGTCGAGGAAGCCTCCTGTAGCCGCTGCGACGTCCCCGTGCCCAGCAACGAGGAGGAGACGGACCGGAGCGCCAGGATCTGCCGTCGCCCCGCCGGAAAACCCTAGCCTCAGTCCCCGAGCCTCGCCGTTGATCGCCTACGCCCCGTGCCTCGCCACCGTCACCGACAGACCCGCGGTGAGCATACGAACCCCCTGACAACCCCCTCTCGCCGATCTCGACCTAGCCTCACCGGTCCTTGCGTCGAGCGCTCCGCGTGCGTCGCGAGCGCGTGCATCCTCTGCGTCTGCCGCTAGCACCGCGCGCCGTCTAGCCCTAACTAGCACGCGAGCGACCCTCTAACACCACCCCGCAGCCACCGCAGCGGCTACGCGTCCGCGCAAGCACCTCGCGGTCGCGCGTTCGAGCCCGGCGCGCGCCCCTGTTTTTCCTCTGTCGTGAGCGAGTTCAGTTTCGTCAGGCGGAGAGAAGATCCACAGTGCGCCGCGGTCTTTTGCGAAAACCCCCTCCAGTTTCTGTTTTGCCAACCCGCGGTCCCAAGGGGCCCTCTGTCTGTGTCTCTGTAACTTTTGCAAAAAGGCTCCCGGCGTTTGCTATAATCAACCCGCGGTCCCTCCTGTCCCCAGACACTGGCGTGTGGGCCAGAGACCCCCCCTGGCCCCACCTGTCTGCGAGCCAGGCTAGTTTAGGCTGTGTAATAAACGTTCAGACACTGTTTTTAAAATTCAAACTTAGTTAAATTAATTCAAAATTCAAATCTAATTCAGATTTTTAATAGCTTTGTCATACTTAATCCTATTTTGGCAAATGATATATGTTTGGATATCAGCAAGATGAGAGGAATTCAAATATGCCATCCATTTTGCCTTTTGCACAAATAAAATTCCAGGATTATTTAAATTACACAATTGCCACTAGGATTTAAATAATTCATAACTTTCGTTTTGTAAATCCAAATTTAGCAAATGAGTAGTCTAAATTGATCAGCTCGACGAGACCTTTCTGCTTATGCTATCCATGACTTCAATTGCAGCATGCATCATATAAATATATATTGAACAACAACTGTTATGGCAATGAAATGTGACTAAAACCCATTTAAATGTTATTTTCTTGTCCACCACACCTCACCATGCCATGCTACCTTACTTGCCATGTAAATTGTGCATAATTCATCATGGCATGATTGTTTGCTTGACGCATCTTATTCATATGCTTGTGCTCTATATTCATGTTGGCCTTGTTTGTTTGGTTTTTCTCGGATAGACACTGAGCAGGGGTTATATCAAGAGAACCAGGAGCACTACCCAGATCCGTCCCTTGCTTCAACTGAGATACCAGGCAAGCACTACCACATGCTTGCATACATACAGTACCTATTGCCTCTATCTTATTCTTACATCATTGAGTCGCGATTGCATTAAAATGAATCCCAAGTATGCATAGCCTTTACTTTTAAACTCCACCAAGCTTGTCCCTCCATCCCATGAGCCATTACTATAGGAGTTGTTTGAGCCATGCGAGTCGTAGAACAGCATGTGTAGGGTATGTGAGTGTCTGTTCGGATAATGAGGTACCTAAACAACTTAACTTGAGTAGTTCTGGGATAACTAAAGAAAGTGGCACCGGTGAGCAACATCTGCTATTTGGTTTTTCATGCTCACTTGTGTCCCGTAAGACCCCGAGTACTTGATTCCTGTTCCTTGATTTATCGCGCTATCCACATCCGGGAGGTATATGGGACCCCCCCTGAGCCAGAGCTTGATTCCGTCTTATTTCTTGGGGCCACAAACTAGTTTGAGGTTTTATTTACGATCCCGTACCTATGCCATGTTTTACTGCTTTAATTACGATTGTGCTATGAGCACACTGTACTGTTTAGGACGGTGACTCGTTTACGTGGTATCGACAGTCCCCGTTTGGGGATCTGCTGTCGTTTACCGCCGGCCCCACAAACCTTGAAGTCCGTCTCGAAGCTTGCTTACTCCGTTGCGGGTATACTCCAAGGGGTGGCCCCCTGAAATATTTCTGAATTCTGTGATTGTTCAGTCGTGAAAGCCTCGTTGGGTTTTGTTTTGGTTTTTCCGAGGTTGATCGAGTGTGTGTTGCTATTGGTGCACCCCGGCCGGGTAAAACTTTCTGAAAGCCGTGTCCACGGATATGGACGACTTGGAGCACAGTTTCTCGATCATAGACAAGCATAACTAAAGTACCGCCTTAATCTGACTAAGTAACTTGACTAGTAAATAGTGCAATACTCATGGAATGGTTAATAAAATTGCCAACGGATGGGGGTTTGTTCGTCCGCTTCCTTGTTGGTAAGCAGGGAGGAGGATGGATCGGATGAGATTACTATTATAACTGTTGTACTTAATTCACGGACATCCGGCTATCATTGGTTAGGCGGATGGTTAGCGTTTATCTGTAGAATTGCTAGGATTTATCTTTCGCTGCAATTGCGTCACCCCCAGGTTGTGTCCCCTTTAGAGGCATTAAGTCTTGCTGAGTACCCTTAGGGTCTCACACGATAAATTCTTGATTCAGATGAACAGGTACCTTCTCAGGACGGATACTGGGTGGAAGAAGCCGATGATGTGGGCAACGATCGTTCGGTGTAGAGATTCCAGGATCGGGGATCCGTGAGACCTGTAGTTGGGATGTGCTTATTTTCTCTGGCATCTTATGCCGATTTGCTTCTTATCCGTACTCGGATTTTGTTTGCCGCTTCCGCATGATTCTCTGATGAGTGTTGTATGAGGAAGTATCCTAAAATATAGATCTATCTAGGTCATTTGAATCTTGCCGTATGGCGTTGATATTTCCTTTCTTTCTAGATGGTATGGCTCTGATGTACTCTTGTATGGTGGCTTGCGTACATACCCACTTGTGTACGTAGTTGATCCCTTCGCCTGCCGACTACGCCGCCCGTACAGGTCCCGTTGAGAGGGTAGTGGTTGGGACGTCTGAAAGGACTACCAGTGAGTGGCTTTTGGGGCCCCACCGTACTATTTCAACCACTACCACTCATCCAGGCTTGTATCTAGGAGCGTAGTTCACCGAGGTAGTTACAATTGGTATCAGAGCCATCCCGACCTTCAGGGTTTCAGCCAAACGGTCGTTGTCAGTCTAGCAAATATTTTGGTAGTTATGTATATTAGGGAAAAACAAAAACACGAGAGTAGGACTGCTTCCACTTTTCTTCTTACCCTCCCACCCACCCTTTTCTGGTAAGGAAGTGCAACGTTTTCAATCCTCTTCTCAAAATTCAAACTAGGATTCACGTGTTCGGGGTTTCCGTAGTACCATAGGTTGTGTGTGTGTGTGTGTGTGTGTGTAATCCCTTGTCTATCTGTTGCATCCAAGTTGTTATCTTATCTGCCTTTGGTTATCAACTGTTGGTACATTCCATACCGACAGGCTTATGCAAACCGACGCAATCTATCTTCCTCTTGTATCCGACGCTATCTTGTTTGGGGTGTTCGTTTCCGTAGTTACCAATCTTTAGGTTTCGTCGTGAGAAGAAGGGGTTAGGATATGTGTTCCACTTGTTCATGTGCGGAGTAATGATTTGAGTGCAGGATGGAGTCGCGACCATACCACTACTCTTCTCATTCGCTTTTGTATATTGAATCGGTAGAGTCACTAATCTTGATTCGTTAAGTAATTTTGCGCATCTATTGGTATTCTAATGCCGAAATTTGTGGAAAATTTTTCTTTGATATGTTTGTGTACCACACTCCTTTTCAGTCGTGTGCGATATGCTTAATATCTTTTAGGTGCTATAAACTTTGTTGATATTTTAATATCATCTCAGTAAATTGTATCCTTTAATCTTGGTTAATTCCATCTTGGTACTATTTTGGATTATTATCATTTTCCATTATAGTACTGACTTGAGTTTTATATCAATGACAGGATGGCTCCACCACGCCGGACTGATGAGGACATACCTCCGGAACTGGGCTCAGCGCTGTCAAGCATAGCTAATGCTTTGGCGGCAATGCAAGAGAACCAACTGCGCTTTGAGGAGAGCGTCAGAAGGAACGAGTTCGCTCCACTTCCTCCACCTCCCAAGCGTGGTGACATCAAGAGCTTCCTCAAGTTCAACCCTCGTCAGTTTGATGTGTCTGACCGACCTCTGGACGCAGATGATTGGCTGCGTGAGATCTCAAGGTTGCTCGAGACTGCTGATGTTCCGGAACAGGAGTGGGTCAAGTGCGCTACTCACCTTCTCAAGGGAGATGCAGCTCTCTGGTGGGAGAACTACTTGAAGGCAAGCTGCACTGGGTTCCAGCCAACTTGGGAAAGGTTCACTGGAGCGTTCAAAGAGCAGTTTCTCTCAGAGATTGAAATGGAAAGGATGAAGGAGGCTTTTCTCAACCTGAAGCAGGGAAATGATAACGTCAACACCTACATCAGGAACTTCATGAATCTCTCTCGTTACGGTGGTGATGAGGTATCTGATGACAAGAAGAAGCAGAAAAGGTTCAGGCAAGGGCTCAATGCGTCGATCAAGTATGCAATCACGCATGCGAGACCGGCAACCTTCCTGGAACTACAGCACACGGCACTGCAAGAGGAGGCAAGCAGGCAGATGTTTGAGGAGTCCAAGAAACATAACAGGGATGCATCAAGCTCTTCGGTTATGGCAGCTCCTTCTAAGCGGCGTGTCTGGGTTCCTAACACCCCACCGTCGCTCCCGGCTCCACCAAGACCTGCAAGTTACGCGCCAAGGCCACCAAACTTCACCACTGCGGCTCCCAGGGGCTACAACAACCACTACCCTGGAGCGCCTGGCGGAGTCCCTGGCTACTCTGCTCCACGTCCAGCTGGTACCTGCTTCACGTGTGGAGATCCTGGACATCGAAACTGGAACTGCCCAATGAAGAACAAAACTCTTCCTCCACCCCCGCCAAGATCTGCAACAAGCTCTCCTTCGGTTCGTGCACCACCGCCTCGGGCTCTCAACATCAACACTAAGCCCGGGTCTGCGGTTGTTCGCGCTAACTGCGTCAACGCCTCTCAAGCTGAGCTCGCACCAGGAGTTGTCATGGGTATGCTTTCAGTTAACTCAGTTCCTGCACGAGTTCTCTTTGATTCTGGTGCATCACATTCGTTTGTCTCGCATAAGTTTGCACAAGAGCATGACCTGGATAGGGTTCCTTTATCACGTCGTCTGGTGGTGCTATCTCCTGGTTCAAACATGAGGGCTGCTCATATCAGTCATGGCAATCAGATCGAGATTGGTGGTTCTTCATTCTTGGCTTCTTTGATTATTCTGGGCAATTCTGATATTGATGTCATTTTGGGCATGGATTGGTTGACAGCAAATGCAGCTGTCATTGATTATGCTGAACGCTCAGTGTCTCTGAAGATTCCTGAAGGCCATGTAGTCTTTTCTCCAAGCCTGACTCCTGCTGTCCAGCTCTATTCCTTGGCCGCTCTGAATAATGATGCTATGGAAGCTATTCAGAAGGTACCGGTGGTCTGTGAGTTTCCAGATGTCTTTCCTGAAGAGTTGCCAGGTATGCCTCCGGATCGCGAGGTTGAATTCGTGATTGAGCTTGAACCTGGAACGGCTCCTATCTCCAAGAGGCCATATAAAATGGGTCCTTCTGAGTTGGCTGAACTCAAACGACAACTTGATGAACAAGAGAAATTGGGTTTCATTCAACACAGCACTTCTTCTTGGGGCAGCCCAACAATCTTTGTGAAGAAGCGTGACAGAACCGATAGACTATGTGTTGATTATCGGGCTCTCAATGCTAAAACAATCAAGAACAAATATCCTCTTCCTCGGATAAATGATCTATTTGATCAGCTAGCAGGAGCTGTGGTATTCTCTAAGCTGGACTTGAGAAGTGGTTATCACCAAATAAAAATTCGCAAAGAAGATGTGCCCAAAACAGCTTTCACCACCCGCTATGGCCTGTATGAGTACACGGTCATGTCTTTCGGCCTCACCAACGCACCTGCTACCTTCTCGAGGCTGATGAACTCCGTTTTCATGGAGTACCTTGATAAGTTTGTGGTGGTATATCTGGATGACATTCTGGTCTATTCCAAGTCTAAGGAGGAGCATGAAGAACACCTGCGGTGTGTCCTGAACAAGCTTCGTGAGAACCGCTTGTATGCAAAGTTCTCAAAGTGTGAGTTTTGGCTGCCTGAAGTAACCTATCTTGGTCATGTTATCTCTGCCAAGGGCATTGCAGTCAATCCGGAAACCGTGAAGACAATTGTTGAATGGCTTCCTCCTGTTAATGTCAAGGAAGTGCGGAGTTTTCTCGGCTTGGCTAGCTATTGCCGTCGCTTTGTTCAGAACTTCTCGAAGATAGCAAAGCCTCTTACCGATCTCCTCAAGAAAGGCAAGAAATATCTGTGGACTCCTGCTTGTCAAGAAAGTTTTGAGACACTCAAACAGAAGCTCACTTCCACACCAGTCTTGGTTCCTCCGGATACATCTAAGCCGTTCCAGATATTCTGCGACGCCTCTTTGCAAGGATTGGGTGCGGTCCTTATGCAAGAGAGACAGGTGGTTGCTTATGCCTCTCGTCAGTTGAAGACGCATGAGATCAACTATCCCACACATGACCTCGAGCTAGCAGCAGTGGTCTTTGCTTTGAAGCTTTGGAGGCACTACTTGCTTGGTAACCGTTGTGAGATCTTCTCGGACCACAAGAGTTTGAAGTATATCTTCACTCAGCCTGATCTCAACCTTCGGCAAAGGAGATGGATTGAAGCAATCAATGACTTTGATGTGACCATCAACTACACTCCAGGCAAAGCAAACGTCATGGCAGATGCGCTTAGCCGTAAAGCTTATGTCAACAACCTCACGATAGAAGAGCAGCAGCCTCTCTTGTGCGAGGAATTCCGTCAGCTCAACCTTGAAATTGTGGAACAAGGGCATCTCCTGAACCTTCTGGCTACTCCTCTCTTGGAAGAAAAGATTCGCTCTCGGCAGCTTGGTGATCCGCACACCAGAAAGCTCATATCTAGAATTGGACTTCCGAAGTATGAGTCCTTCCACGTTGATGATCAAGGCTCGCTCTTCTTCGACCACCGGATGTTTGTTCCAAACTACCCGGGTCTGAGAGACCAAGTTCTCAAGGAGGCACATGATTCGGTTCTATCTATCCATCCTGGCAGCACAAAGATGTACATGGACTTGAAAACACAATACTGGTGGCCTGGGTTGAAACGGTATTGTGCCAAGTATGTCTCAGAATGTGATGTCTGTCGCAGAGTGAAGGCTGTCCATCAGAAACCTTTTGGTCTTCTACAGCCATTGAAACCTCCGGAATGGAAATGGGAGAAAGTTGAGATGGACTTCATCACTGGTTTTCCAAGGTCGCAGAAGGGCAACAATGCAATCTTTGTTGTCATCGACAGGCTTTCTAAAGTGGCTCATTTCTTCCCAGTCAAAGAAACAATTTTTGGAATTCAGTTGGCTGAGCTCTATATCAACAGAATTGTCTCTCTGTATGGGGTTCCACTTGAAATCAGTTCAGACCGTGGGAGCATCTTCACCTCAAAGTTCTGGGAGAGTTTCCAAAAAGCTTTGGGAACAAAGTTGAACTTCAGCACTGCTTACCACCCTCAGTCTCAAGGACAAGTGGAAAGAATCAATCAGATTCTGGAGGACATGCTTCGAGCTTGCGTCATCTCTTTTGGCATGAAGTGGGAGGAATGCCTTCCATATGCTGAATTCTCCTACAACAACAGCTTCCAGAAGAGTCTGAAGATGGCACCATTCGAGGCTCTCTATGGTCGGAAGTGCAGAACTCCGATTGGTTGGTCAGGTGCAGGAGAAAGAATCTGGTTTGGCCCTGACATTGTGACTCAGGCAGAGGAGAAGGTGCATATCATTCTGGAGAACCTGAAGATTGCTCAAAGTCGTCAGAAGAGCAACTATGACAGGAAGCACACAGATATGGTATATGCCCCTGGTGATCTCGTCTACCTTCGTGTCACTCCCATGAGAGGAACACACCGCTTCGGTATCAAAGGAAAGTTGGCTCCTAGATACATCGGTCCTTTCAAGATACGTGGTAGAAGAGGAGAAGTTGCTTATGCACTGGAGCTTCCGGAAAAACTCAAAGTCCATGATGTTTTCCACATCTCTCAGCTCAAGAAGTGCTTCAAAGATCCCGGCAGGACCGTGGATCATGAACTAATCGACCTCCAAGAAGATCTGTCTTATCAAGAACACCCCACCAAAATCCTTGAGACCGCAGAACGAAGGACTCGCAACAAGTCCATCATGTTTTGCAAGGTGCAGTGGTCACACCATTCCGTTGATGAAGCAACATGGGAGCGTGAAGATGAACTCCGTGCAACCATCCTTCTCTCTTTGTGTCTTCTTCTTCTTCTTCCTAGAATCTCGGGGCGAGATTCCTGTTTAGTGGGGGAGAGTTGTAGCATCCCAGTTGTCTAACCCCTGTAATGCTACATGTCATAATAATAAAATGGGCCACTTCCAGCATATAATTGTTGCATCATCATCATATCATGCTCATGTCAGCATGTCCCCTTGCATTTGAGCATCATATAAAACCTTTTCTTGTTTGGTTCTTATCTCATGTGCATGATTAATTGTATTTGCCTCTTGATATTATATTTGGCTCTTGATATATTGTTATATGCCCAAGTTGAGTTGAGGGCATCTCTATTTTTGACTCCACCACCTTTTTCTTCCACCACCTTTTATATTCCACCATCCAACTATTCGGAGCTTGACATTTTGTTGATTTATCTCTAGCTCAGGACTGGTTGTTTGGATTCCACCACTAATCTTTGCTTGGCCTTGTCCACATTTTGGAATGGAGATGAATAGTGCCATATTAATATCCTTGTTCTCACAAGGATAATTGTGGCATTAATTATCTTGCATGGGCCATGCAATAGCCACCTTTTTCCTAGTATTTGGTTTTTGCTTGTTTTCTAGATGGACCACTCCTTCCTTGCTTGATCTTGTTTTGGTAGTGTTAAACCCTCTCCCTCTTTTTCCCTTTAGCTAAACCCTACCTCATGTCCCATGCACTCACTTGTGCTAATGTGGCATGCATCCTCTGAACCCCCCCTCTCTTTTGGACCTTGCTAGTTCTTTGCTTGGATCATGCTTGGGCCAAAGGAGGACCACCCCATCATCATATGGCCATCTTTCTCACATCTCCCTCTTTTCTTGGATGATCTTGCTAGGGCTAGTATGTAGCTTGCATGACCAAGATTAGCACCACCACCCCTTGCCTCTATCTTTTCTACCCTAAAACCAAAACCCTACTTTACATCTATCCTAATCTAAACCCTAAACTACACCTCCCTTAAAACAAAACCCAAACAATCTCTCCCCTCTCTCCCCATATCTAGCATGCCCCTCTACCCTGACCCACCTAGCTACCCCCACACGACCAGGACCCCTCCTATCTACCCTAACCTAGCCCGACCATGCCCCCTCTCTCCTACCCTAGCTCCCAACCTATCTACCCGAGGCTACCCCTCTCCCCTCTAGCTCTCTCTCAGCCAAGGCAGCCCCTGCCCACGCGCCTCCCCAGGGCCACCTGCCAGTCTCCCTCTCCCCTTCCCAGCTCTACCACGCCACCCCTGCCCCCCCCCATGCTGATCACGTGATCAGTAAAGGTGGCCGACGCGCCCTGTCCAGCTACCCCTCCTCCACGCTAGCCCTCCTTCCCCCTGGCATTCTTATCCTCCCACATCTCTCTCTCTGCCGCCCAGAACCCCCAGATCCACCCCGAAGACACCCTGCCTCTCCCCTTTCTTCCTCTTCGCCACCGGCTCGCCACCGCCAGTCTACCACCTGCCCAGACGATCTAGCCGGAGAAGGGTGCCGCAGGGTTGTCGAGGAAGCCTCCTGTAGCCGCTGCGACGTCCCCGTGCCCAGCAACGAGGAGGAGACGGACCGGAGCGCCAGGATCTGCCGTCGCCCCGCCGGAAAACCCTAGCCTCAGTCCCCGAGCCTCGCCGTTGATCGCCTACGCCCCGTGCCTCGCCACCGTCACCGACAGACCCGCGGTGAGCATACGAACCCCCCTGACAACCCCCTCTCGCCGATCTCGACCTAGCCTCACCGGTCCTTGCGTCGAGCGCTCCGCGTGCGTCGCGAGCGCGTGCATCCTCTGCGTCTGCCGCTAGCACCGCGCGCCGTCTAGCCCTAACTAGCACGCGAGCGACCCTCTAACACCACCCCGCAGCCACCGCAGCGGCTACGCGTCCGCGCAAGCACCTCGCGGTCGCGCGTTCGAGCCCGGCGCGCGCCCCTGTTTTTCCTCTGTCGTGAGCGAGTTCAGTTTCGTCAGGCGGAGAGAAGATCCACAGTGCGCCGCGGTCTTTTGCGAAAACCCCCTCCAGTTTCTGTTTTGCCAACCCGCGGTCCCAAGGGGCCCTCTGTCTGTGTCTCTGTAACTTTTGCAAAAAGGCTCCCGGCGTTTGCTATAATCAACCCGCGGTCCCTCCTGTCCCCAGACACTGGCGTGTGGGCCAGAGACCCCCCCTGGCCCCACCTGTCTGCGAGCCAGGCTAGTTTAGGCTGTGTAATAAACGTTCAGACACTGTTTTTAAAATTCAAACTTAGTTAAATTAATTCAAAATTCAAATCTAATTCAGATTTTTAATAGCTTTGTCATACTTAATCCTATTTTGGCAAATGATATATGTTTGGATATCAGCAAGATGAGAGGAATTCAAATATGCCATCCATTTTGCCTTTTGCACAAATAAAATTCCAGGATTATTTAAATTACACAATTGCCACTAGGATTTAAATAATTCATAACTTTCGTTTTGTAAATCCAAATTTAGCAAATGAGTAGTCTAAATTGATCAGCTCGACGAGACCTTTCTGCTTATGCTATCCATGACTTCAATTGCAGCATGCATCATATAAATATATATTGAACAACAACTGTTATGGCAATGAAATGTGACTAAAACCCATTTAAATGTTATTTTCTTGTCCACCACACCTCACCATGCCATGCTATCTTACTTGCCATGTAAATTGTGCATCATTCATCATGGCATGATTGTTTGCTTGACGCATCTTATTCATATGCTTGTGCTCTATATTCATGTTGGCCTTGTTTGTTTGGTTTTTCTCGGATAGACACTGAGCAGGGGTTATATCAAGAGAACCAGGAGCACTACCCAGATCCGTCCCTTGCTTCAACTGAGATACCAGGAAAGCACTACCACATGCTTGCATACATACAGTACCTATTGCCTCTATCTTATTCTTGCATCATTGAGTCGCGATTGCATTAAAATGAATCCCAAGTATGCATAGCCTTTACTTTTAAACTCCACCAAGCTTGTCCCTCCATCCCATGAGCCATTACTATAGGAGTTGTTTGAGCCATGCGAGTCGTAGAACAGCATGTGTAGGGTATGTGAGTGTCTGTTCGGATAATGAGGTACCTAAACAACTTAACTTGAGTAGTTCTGGGATAACTAAAGAAAGTGGCACCGGTGAGCAACATCTGCTATTTGGTTTTTCATGCTCACTTGTGTCCCGTAAGACCCCGAGTACTTGATTCCTGTTCCTTGATTTATCGCGCTATCCACATCCGGGAGGTATATGGGACCCCCCCTGAGCCAGAGCTTGATTCCGTCTTATTTCTTGGGGCCACAAACTAGTTTGAGGTTTTATTTACGATCCCGTACCTATGCCATGTTTTACTGCTTTAATTACGATTGTGCTATGAGCACACTGTACTGTTTAGGACGGTGACCCGTTTACGTGGTATCGACAGTCCCCGTTTGGGGATCTGCTGTCGTTTACCGCCGGCCCCACAAACCTTGAAGTCCGTCTCGAAGCTTGCTTACTCCGTTGCGGGTATACTCCAAGGGGTGGCCCCCTGAAATATTTCTGAATTCTGTGATTGTTCAGTCGTGAAAGCCTCGTTGGGTTTTGTTTTGGTTTTTCCGAGGTTGATCGAGTGTGTGTTGCTATGGGTGCACCCCGGCCGGGTAAAACTTTCTGAAAGCCGTGTCCACGGATATGGACGACTTGGAGCACAGTTTCTCGATCATAGACAAGCATAACTAAAGTACCGCCTTAATCTGACTAAGTAACTTGACTAGTAAATAGTGCAATACTCATGGAATGGTTAATAAAATTGCCAACGGATGGGGGTTTGTTCGTCCGCTTCCTTGTTGGTAAGTAGGGAGGAGGATGGATCGGATGAGATTACTATTATAACTGTTGTACTTAATTCACGGACATCCGGCTATCATTGGTTAGGCGGATGGTTAGCGTTTATCTGTAGAATTGCTAGGATTTATCTTTCGCTGCAATTGCGTCACCCCCAGGTTGTGTCCCCTTTAGAGGCATTAAGTCTTGCTGAGTACCCTTAGGGTCTCACACGATAAATTCTTGATTCAGATGAACAGGTACCTTCTCAGGACGGATACTGGGTGGAAGAAGCCGATGATGTGGGCAACGATCGTTCGGTGTAGAGATTCCGGGATCGGGGATCCGTGAGACCTGTAGTTGGGATGTGCTTATTTTCTCTGGCATCTTATGCCGATTTGCTTCTTATCCGTACTCGGATTTTGTTTGCCGCTTCCGCATGATTCTCTGATGAGTGTTGTATGAGGAAGTATCCTAAAATATAGATCTATCTAGGTCATTTGAATCTTGCCGTATGGCGTTGATATTTCCTTTCTTTCTAGATGGTATGGCTCTGATGTACTCTTGTATGGTGGCTTGCGTACATACCCACTTGTGTACGTAGTTGATCCCTTCGCCTGCCGACTACGCCGCCCGTACAGGTCCCGTTGAGAGGGTAGTGGTTGGGACGTCTGAAAGGACTACCAGTGAGTGGCTTTTGGGGCCCCACCGTACTATTTCAACCACTACCACTCATCCAGGCTTGTATCTAGGAGCGTAGTTCACCGAGGTAGTTACATGACATGCATCCGTTCCATGTATATGGGAAATGTAGGAAGCATGAGACAGTGTTTAAATTGGAAAAGTTACTAATGGAAAATATAAATACATAGGAAGCACGGATTGTATGAAGCAGACATTTCATGCTATCTCATCATAAACCGTTCTGTTGAAAGCATATAAAAATACCTTTTATACATATATCTAGAGACAACAAAATAGACAGAAAAGGATATGTGGATTAGAACCTAGATCAGAGGAGAAGCAACGATCAGATTCCTGCACTTGGATGCACGTATTGTTGTAGAGCAGACCCAGTGCTAAGAATATGATTATGCATACAGTGAGAAGACACAAATAACTTTCATATGAAAGTGCAAACTTTCGGCTTACTGAGAATATGAAAACATGAACCAGGGTTAACATGATTACAACTCTACGCAGAGAATAAGCGAGATGGGAGGGTGCAACATGGTGTGGGGAGCAGGGTCGCCGGGCGTCAGGTGAGAGCTCCGGCACGGCGGAGACGGGAGGCTAGTGGCGGCGCGGTGGGAGCAGATCGATAACGGGGAGGCGATTTGGGGGAGGAGACACGGACGATCGTAACCGGCCAGAAATTTTGTCGAGTCACGTGCGTAGTCAACTGGGCCTGGGACGAGTCGTTCGATGGAGGCTAGATGGATGGCATCGGATCGGTCCGAGGATTGGTTCCGCGTCGGCACACGATAAGTAGTGTTTACCTGATTAAAAAGGCATTGTTCATTCTATACGACGACAAGTGAATGTAAAGATACAACCATGACTAGCATTTAGGGTTTCCAGAGCTCAATCGACTCTTGAAAGTCTAACCATTTTCTTGTTTTAGTTTTTACGATTTTTCTCCTACTAGTACTTTAATGTGTTTTTTTACGATAATATATATGTTTGTTACGACTGTATATGCGTTAATTGGCTGGCTAATCATAACCAATTCAATGACAATGACGGGATTTTTTAAGGGAATGACAAGGACTGAGTTAGCACCGTTATCCGATTGAATATTTGTAATTTTTATTACCTTTTATTCTTTGTACTGTTATTGATGATTTTTAGTAAATCGGTAAAATTTCGTAAAAAAACACAGATGGCTAGATTTTGCTGGTCAGCTCAATTGCGTGGTCTGAAGGGGATATTGACGGCAGCGACGGGACGCTATTATGAAAAGTATGAAATAATCGGCCGAAACTTTTATACCCTATTAGTATTTATTTACTCTGGTATGTATGGTAACTTTGGTTGATACGAAAAGTTCGATCACCTTTGTTATGACTACATATGCGTTAGGCAAGTACTGCGTGACTAATCAGAAGCAGTTCAAGTTCAGTGACACGGACTGAAGTAGCACCGGTCACCGAGTGAGGAGCCGCGCAATGGCAGCTGGCTAGATTTTGCTGTGGTTGCCCGGGTCTGAAGGGGAGACTGACGGCGGCGACGGGGCATCCCGGTCAGTTTCCGCGAAGCTGAGAGAGATGGGGACACAGCTGGCGGTCTGGTCCCACTCCCGTCGCTGGCAACCGCACACATTGCATCTGGTCGACCACGTTATTATTTCCATCCGTCCTTGTCACACTGACCCTTCTTCTCCCCGTGTTTGCTCATACGCTCTGTGCAACGTTCCTTGCACCTGGAATACCTCCTCGGAAGCGAATACGGAACGCGAGCCTGCCTGAGAAATGCGTACAAGTTTTCACATTTTCAAAATCTTACCAGGAAGTTCAGACACCGTGCTCAGGGTGGCTTCCTGGAAAGGGACTAATTTCGCTAATCAGGGAACTCAAGTCTCGATGATTGACACTGATTTTTTTTCGGGTAGATGATTGACACTGATTGCCTCCGTGGTTGTTGCGTTTCTATCTTCAAGTATCAGGGCAGAGGATATTTCAAGGGTAGTTTCTTTCCGACCGTTCGAGTCGCTCCTGCTCGTCCCCGCGGGCGACACAGGGACGGACCATCCTTCCCCGTCCAGCCCCCCTCCGCACCTCCCTTCCCCTCCGCCGCTGCCGGCGAAAGCCGTCGGGCGAAGCCCGGGCGGTGCCGTCGGCGGCGACTTCCCTCTTCCCGCGTGCGTGACGGTTTGCGCGGGGCATCTCCGTTCGGGTGGCGGTGTGCTGCGGTGAGGCAACGTGCTCGGTCCGTCTGCCTGTGGCGCAAAGCAACAATGGCGTTCCTGGCGCGGTCGCGTCGACTCTGGATTGCGGCGTGTGGAGGATGCCATGGCGGTGGGCGGTGCGGCCCAGATCCTGGCCTGGTTGGGCCTGATCTGGGCTCTCAGCCGTGGTCGTTGCCTATGGTTCAGGAGGACGCCTGGACTGGGCACCCCCCTGGTTGTCGTGGCTGGAGCACTGGAGCAGACCAGTGGGTCTTGCACCGGTGAGCTCATGAAATATCCCTCATGGAGCTACGAGTTGGCACCATCCTTTACTCGAATGGTGGCGGCGACCGGGGCATAGCAGCGCGACGACGAGACTGATCCTCGGCCTGATCCGGGCCTGCGAGCATGCACGGTCTGCGGGCTTATCTAGGCTAATTGGACCTGCTATCGTGTTCGGACAGTGATTGATACGTCGGAAACGTATCTATATTTTTTCATGTTTCATGCTTGTTTAGTATCTACTTTGCTTTACTTTATCCACACTTTGAGGTGTTTTTATATGTTTTCTGGTACTAACCTATTAACAAGTTGCCACCGTGTCAGTTGCTTGTTTTCTGCTGTTTTTGGTTTCAGAAAAGCTAGTAAGGAAATATTCTTGGAATTGGACGGGACAAAAGCCAAAATCAATATTTCATCAAGGAGAACACGGAGTCTAGAGGAGAGACGGAGGGGAGCCACAGGCGGCTGCACCCCCCAGGCACGGGCCCACCCTAGGCCGCGCCTGAGCAGGGTGTGGGCCCTCCTGGCCGCCCTCCTGCCTCTCCTCTTCGCCTATAAGAAGCCCCCGATGCCTAAACCCTAAGCACCCGATCAATATTCCACGAAACCGTCTGTAGCCGTCGCCACCATCGTCCCTAGATCGGGGGGGGGGGGGGATCTGAAGCTCTTTCCGGCACCCTGCCGGAGGGGAGATCATCCCGGAGGACTTCTTCTTCATCATGCCAGCCTCCGGTATGAAGCGTGAGTAGTTCCACCTTGGACTACGGGCCCATGTAGTAGCTAGATGGTTGTATCTCCTCCTTTGTGCTTTCATGTCTAGATCTTGTGAGCTTCGTTCATGATCAAGATCTCATCTATTTTGTAATCATGCATGTTGTGTTTGCGGGGATCCGATGGATATTAAGATTACTATGTCAGATTGATTAATGGTTTTGTCTTATTGATTCTATCATGTCTGTGTTGTTTGTGATCTTGCATGCTCTCCGTTGTTAGTAGCTATCTTGGCCAAGTAGTTGCTAGTGACTCCAAGAGGGAGCATTTATGCTTGATAGTGGGTTCATGCCTCTATTTAATCAAGAGAAGTGACAGAAATATCTAAGGTTGTAGATGTGCTATTGCCACTAGGGGAAAACAACGGTCTCTTGTTCATAGAACAAGTGGATTATTTACCTTACACACTTTGCTTAAAGCAGTTGTTTGTTGCTTGCAATTTAATATTGGAGAGGGTTCAGATAATAACCTAAAGGTGGACTTCTAGTCATAGATGCAGTTGGATGACGTGTATGGTTCGCAGCATAGAAAACAAAAATTTTCCTACGATGTGAACTATATACCAAGATCTATATATACTAGATACAAACAACGGGCGGATGTATATCCGTAGAGAACATACCCTTGAAGACCGACAAAGCTTAACGAGTTCAACTCGTGGTTGATGTAGACGATCTCAAGATCGAGAGGAAGTCCTAGCGCCGCAAATCAGCAGCGCATCCGTGCTCGCACACACGTTCGAGGCACCGAGCAACCTCCGCCTCCTCGCTCCAGCGATGCAGCGGAAGCACAACTCTTTCTTGCCGAATAGCCACCGGGAACATGTATCTCGCTAGTCCGAGACCATGGGGGATAAATTCTAGAGGGGGAGAGAGATCCTTCACGAGGAGGTGTGTGAGACAAGTGAGGAGGGGGGGCACCCAAGGGGGTGGCCGCCGGCCATGGGGGCTGCCCCCTCCCCTCCTTCATTCATGTGGGTGGACACTCCACTCACAAAATGCCCTTTAAATTTCCTCCACTCAAAAGTCCACTCAAATTCCCATTAAATTTCCACCAAATTTAATGCAAACTCTCATTAAATAAAACTCTTTTATTTTATTCAGAATTTTGTCAATTACTTTAATGACAAACATTCACAAATAACCCCTTGCTAGAATTCTATTTCACATGCATAACCACTTTATGCAATTTCACCCGAAAACCTGTTTCGGTATCTAGTGAAATAAATTCCTGCGCTTGTTCATTCTTTCGGCATGAAACATTTGCTCCAATTGGATGTCGGTGTCTCTTAAGTGTGTCACCCTACGGTTCGTGAATAATGCGGACATGATCGAGACCCCTCTCGGATCAATAATCAGAAGCGGGATCTGGAGACCCATACTGACTCCCACACATTCAACGATGACTTTCTTGTGATCGTCAGAACCTTTTACGCTAGTATCTTAATCCCTTTGTTTCACGATATATTACATGTCCGAGATTCGATCATCGGTATCTCCATACCTAGTTTGATCTCGTTACCGACATGCACTCTTTTCTCGTTCCTGTGATATAACATTCTAGTGATCAAATCACTTGCTTGCAAGCTAATCAATGTGATATCACCGAGAGGGCCCAGAGTATATCTATCCGTCATCGGGATGAACAAATTCCACTCTCGATCCATGAGCCTCAACATAACACTTTATTAGTTCTGAATCCATCTTTATAATCACCCTGTTACGGTGTGACGTTTGATGTTATCAAGAAACTCTTCCGGTGTTAGTGATTGACATGATCTCATGGTCTAAGGATTAGGATCACTTCGTAAGTTGTTATAGCAATATAAACTCAATGACTTTGATCGTAATGCTATACTTCGGATGAATGTTCATCACATCATTACACTAATGTTGTGATCCCGTTATTAACAACATCCAATGTCTATGATCAGGAAACCTTGATCATCTTGTTAATCAACGAGCTAGTTTATGAGAGAGGCTTAACTAGGAACTTTCTGTTTGTTTATTAAACACACATGTATTAACGTTTCCGTATTAATACAATTATAGCATGCAAAATAAACATCTATCATATACTTGGAATACACATAATAAACACTTTATTATTGCCTCTCAGGGCATATCCCCTTCATGACGGTCTACATATCTTGTTGTATTGCCCAATCGAATATGATAGGATCTTTATGTCTAGTATTGCATTGTTATGCCTTGCTTAGTCCTGTCAATTGCCTTGTTGTAATTTGTTTACCCAGCATGCCATGTTTGTTTATCTAAGGAGAACATCTCTAGTGAACTATGGATCCTGGTCCAATCTTTACCATTGATACATCTTCCACTGTTACTGTTTACTTACTGCAAACCATCATCACCTTCCACACCATACAGTTAATCCTTTGTTACAGCAACCGGTGAGATTGACAACCTCACTGTTAGTTGGGGCAAAGCCTCGAGTTTGTGTTGTGCAGGTTTCCACGTTGCTTGCAACACCTTTGAGACGTTTCCTTCCTCCTACTGGTTCGATAACCTCGATTTCTTACTGAGTGAAGACTTGCTGCTGTGCTGCATCATACCTTGCTCTTGCGGTTTTCCGACGAAGCGCTCCACGTTGACGCAACGCCATCAGTGACCACCTCAGGTGGATGAGGCCAATTTCCCTCACCTGGGTTGCTGCATAGCCTGATGTCTACTGGATCATGTGCCCTCCCACCTCGACCAAACCCTTGATCCTACCGTGTGCTTTTGGCCGGGGCACGGGATCGAGGTCGTGGACGCCGAGGCGGCAGCCTTGGAAGGTGGACCACGTGGGTGTATCTACGGCGAGCAACGTGGCAGTGGTGATGGTCTTGGGCCTTGGTCACTAGGGTGGCGAGGAGCAAGCATCGAGAGACCTTGGTGGTGCCGGCGTCTCGGCTACGGCATCTCCCGGATCATGTTCTGAAGACCAGGCTCGGTGGCAGCGGGAGTTCTGTTTGAGGGTGTGTGCGCAGGCGGGCAAAAGCCCCGCGTTTTGATGCTGACGGCGGCGACGCCTGCGGGTGTCATAACCCTCCTGGGGTCGCCGTTTTGGTTAGCTGCATGCGAGTGCTCCGAGTGAAAACCCTAGACCATAGGTCTCGTCGACGACGGCGTGTTGCGCCGTTACCCTCTTGGGGGCGTCGCCGTGGAGTTCCTTTCCCCTAGATCTCTCTGTTGTTCCCGGTGGCAAGTCTTGGCCTTTTTATTCTTTGTTGTTTATCTTGATCTGCTTTATAATAAGATCTCCTCGTTATCTTGTATCGGTTATATCGTGTGAGCATTATTTATAAAACAGGACGGAAGCCTATTTTCAGGACAGAGATGAACACCGTCGCTGAGTATAAAATGGTGCAAATTCTACCATGGACGCTGCACAGCATAAATAAATCACGGTGAGGTCTGACTTGATACGGAAATAAGTTAACGCAACATGTATCACCCGAAAATTCCGTAGAAAACCCTATCCGTTAGCTTGTCAACTAAGAGAAATGATTTTTCAAAGAAGAATCATTCCAAAAAAAATCAAAGAAAGAAAAACAATGAAGTAGTCAACGAAGAGCGAAATGTTTGACTCATTAGCTGAGTTGACTTACCATACCATGTGGCTGCAGCTGCATCTTTCGCCCTGGAGCAGCCACCCAGGGGAAAACGGAGAAGCTGCGAACTTTGACTCCGTCCATCCACTCGCACCGCCGCGCGCCCACGAGCTCCTCACATACCCGGCCGAACACGCCAGCTAGCCAGCCACTTCCCCAGTCCCCACCCCGACCCGACCCGCCCCGGCCCCGATTCCAGCGCAACCGAAACAATGGCCGCCGCTCCGCCACGCCCGCGCGGGGTGGCCTCCGTCACGGCGGCGCTCGCGCTCCTCGCCATCCTCGCCGTCGCGCGAGGGCAGCAGGGGTACGAGGCCAACGCGCAGGACAACTGCTACGGCAGGAACGACAGCACCGTGCTCGGCTACACCTGCAACGCCACGGCCGCCGCCCCCTGCGCCTCCTACGCCGTCTTCCGCTCCTCCCCGCCCTACTACGAGACCGCGGTCTCCATCTCCTACCTCCTCAACCTCTCCCCGTCCGACGTCGCGAGCGACAACGGCGTGCCCACCGTCTCCCCCGTCGCCGCCTCCCAGCTCGTGCTCCTGCCGGTCCCCTGCCGCTGCGCGCCGCAGGGATACTACCAGCACAACGCCTCCTACACCATCCAGTTCGACAACGAGACCTACTTCATCATCGCCAACATCACCTACCAGGGCCTCTCCACCTGCCAGGCGCTCATCGCGCAGAACCCCCGCCACGACAGCCGCGGCCTCGTCAAGGGGAACAACCTCACCGTGCCGATCCGCTGCGCCTGCCCCTCGCCGAAGCAGGCCGCCGCCGGGGTCAAATACCTGCTCGCCTACATCATCAACTGGGGGGACACCATCTCCGCCATCGCCGACCAGTTCCGCGTCGACGCACAGGCCGTGCTGGACGCCAACAGCATCACCGAGACAGACATAATATTCCCCTTCACCACGCTGCTCATCCCGCTCAAGACCGCGCCCACGCTGGACATGCTCGCCTCGCCGGCGCCGCCGCCCGCTCCGGCCCCACCGCAGGCCCAGACTCCGCCTCCGTCCGGGGGGTCCAGCAGCGGGGTTGCCGTCGGGGTCGGTGTTGGTGTCGGCGTGCTTGCGTTGGCGGCCCTTCTTGGCCTGATCTTCTTCTGTGTCCGGCGGCGGCGGCGTCGTACACGGCCCGCCGTTGGGGGAAACGGCGGCCGCGCGGGGAAGGTGGCGGTTATGGACGTTCCCTCGTCCTCGGATTACGACCCGCTGGCGTCCGGGAAGCACACGACGGGCACGACCACGAGCTCCTCCTCGACGTCCTCGGCGCTGGTGTCCAGCGACGCGCGCGCGGCGGCGGAGGCGATGACGCTCTACAAGTTCTCGGATCTCGAGAAGGCGACGGCGGGGTTCTCGGAGGAGCGGCGGATCGCGGACGCGTCCGTGTACCGCGCGGTGATCAACGGCGACGCGGCGGCAGTGAAGCGCGTCGCCGGCGACGTGAGCGGCGAGGTGGGCATCCTGAAGCGCGTGAACCACTCCAGCCTCGTCCGCCTCTCGGGCCTCTGCGTGCACCACGGCAACACCTACCTGGTCTTCGAGTACGCCGAGAACGGCGCGCTCAGCGACTGGCTCCACGGCGTGGGCGGCGGCGGCGGCGGTACCCTGGTGTGGAAGCAGCGCGTGCAGGCGGCGTTCGACGTCGCGGACGGCCTCAACTACCTCCACCACTACACGAACCCGCCGTGCGTGCACAAGAACCTCAAGAGCAGCAACGTGCTCCTGGACGCCGACCTCCGCGCCAAGGTGTCGAGCTTCTCGCTGGCGCGGTCGGTCCCCGAGGGCGCCGACGGCGCGCAGCTCACGCGCCACGTCGTGGGCACGCAGGGGTACCTGGCCCCGGAGTACCTGGAGCACGGCCTCATCACGCCCAAACTCGACGTGTTCGCCTTCGGCGTCATCCTCCTGGAGCTGCTGTCAGGGAAGGAGGCGACGTTCGACGACGGCGGGGACAAGAGGGGGGAGACGCTGCTGTGGGAGTCGTCGGAGGGGCTGGTCGTGGAGGGCGAGGACGCGCGCGGCAAGGTGCGGGAGTTCATGGACCCGCGGCTGCACGGCGACTACCCGCTGGACCTGGCCGTGGCCGTGGCGTCGCTGGCGCTGCGGTGCGTGGCGAGGGAGCCCCGGGGGCGGCCGTCCATGGACGAGGTGTTCGTGACCCTGTCGGCGGTGTACAACTCCACGCTGGACTGGGATCCATCGGATTACGGCAACTCCCGATCTTCCATCGTCGGGAGATAGATTGTACTACTAGCAGTACCATTTAGTATTGCAAATGTGAGTAGCTGACTTCGTAATTCGAGCTAAATGTTCAGTAGCTTGTCACAATCTAGGAGTGTATTTTTAAAGAATAAGGGCTTGTTTGATTTGTAGGATAGTAAAACTGAAGGATAGGAAACTCGTAGGATTAGTATGGCATGTCCAGTGGAATCCTCCAAGTTTCCTTTTCTTCACAGGAATTTTTACAAGAGCCTATGATCTAATGTAATTTTTCCTATGAAATAGACTAGAGAAAGTGTCATAGGAAAAAATCCTAGAGGTTATGTTCCTATAAATCAAACGACAACCGTAGGAAAAAATCTATAGGATTTCATTCCCATGAAAATCCTTTGCTATTCCTACAAATCAAACAAGGCCTAAGTGGCAAGAACTGCGTCAATTATTTATAGTACGGAATATTAAATTGCTCCTTTCAATAATAGATTTTGTTGGATGCTCGCATATACACGCATGTTAGCTATAATTTTTTCATTAGGGTGACAACAATTATCTGATCATGCATTAGAGCACCTAATTAACTTGTAACATAGGATTAGGAGATTTAGCTTAGAGGTAAATGAAGGACTCGTGCAGGTGCACGAACATTGGAGACATCATTGACTCGATGGTGTTGACAGAGTGTGAGAGAATACAACACCACGACAACCTAGTGAAAAGAAAGAAAGAAGAAGTGATTTCTATCCAGAGTTTTAAGATCTAATCGATTTGTTTTCAAGCTAGTGTTTGAAAGCTTAAACATGCTTGGATTAACTCTAAACTTGGTGAGCTTGCAAAGTACTTTGATCTAGTTAGCTGGTTTGAGATTTGAGTCGGTGTAGCATCAGATTTTGAAGCGGTTTAGTTAGTTCAGATGGTTGCAGTTTCAGCGCAAAGCAATTTTGGTAGGCGGACAATTTGGACAGGCAAACGGTGCCCAATTGAGCTAAAATTTGGCATGTATATTGAGTGTATGTTAGCTTGTCTACCAAGTTTGGTGCTGATTGGATATGCGGTTTAAGAGCAGTTTGCTGATTATCGTTAAGGACAAAAATTAAGATACTCGGCTTTGCTGTAATTTTCTTCAAGTGGTTGTTGTTGTTATTGTTGTTGTTGCTGCTGGTTAGCAACATGATGAGTGTATTGTACATCTCTAGATGTTTTAGATAAGACTTTGTATCCAGGTTGCTCATAGTGAAGCTCTCGTGGACCGGTTGGTCCACACCCGTGGCTTTTTTCCTCCTCACCTTGAGGAGGGTTTTTTCACGTAAATCCTTGTGTCACATATGCATCTGCTCGTTGTTTTATTCCTGCAACATATCTATTGATTGACGTTATCCTCAAAGTTCACCGCAAGCAGCAGGGGTCGTGTATCTTCCCCCGACACCTCTTCCTCTGTGATGCTCGCACCCGCCGACCCTTTCGTGCTCAGCCTCTTACTGAAGGCCTGCGCCGTGGCCTCTCACGCTGGGCCTCATTGTCACTGCACGCCTTCGCCGTCAGGTCCTCGTCCGTCTCCTCGTTCTTTGTTGCCATGATAAGCTCACCCTAAACTAGTAATGGAAATATGGGGAATTAATCAGAAGCGGGGGGATTTCTCACACGCCATCTTATTATGCAAGAATAGGGAAAATTGTCTAGGGCAAGATTCAATCGAAGTTACAAGGTGCCTACACCACTATCAGTGACGGCTAGGGTTTAACCCTTTACAAGAAGGAATGGTTTCTGGTGACTCCGGGGAGCACTACTTAAAGGAAAACAAAGAGAAAGCTAAGGCATGGTAAAGGCAGAAGAAGATAGGGTCACAACCGCAGTGCCAGCCTGAGTAATTGACTTGGCCATTGGATCTTCCTCATAGCGCCAAGATGCTTCGTAGTTGCGCGAAGAGGTAAGTCGAAGTCATTGTTGCTTCTATTAGGAAACCGACTAGCACACGCACAACCCTGGCAATTCCCCCTTTGTGAGAATAGACCTGTCCTTGGGGCTAAAACTCTAGGAGCACCTTCTGAATGGACGCAGAGTCTTCCCAAGTAGCTGCCGAAGCTGGCAGATTAGACCATTTGATCAACCATCGGACAACTAGGATACTAATATTGTTCCGCACTCTAGGGACCAGTTTGCGTTCCAATATTGCTTCAGGACTGATTAGAATTTTACCATCAAGGTTGAGAAGGGCCGGATTTGTTGACGGTACAACATTGGGTCCCAAATGCTTTTTAAGTTGACTGACATGGAATGTGGGATGAAGAAGACAACCATAAGATAATAGCAGCTTGTAGGATACAACTCCAACCTTCTCCAACACAAGAAAAGGGCCATAGTATTTGGAGTGGAGCTTCAGGTTACGATGTAAACTCAAAGAGGTGTGCGCGTAAGGTTTTATTTTCAAGTATACCATGTACCTAATGTCCAGGTTTCTCTCCACTCTGTTCTTGTTAGCAAAATGCTTCATTCTCTCTTATGCCTTTAACAGTTTTTCTTTAATTTGTGCCGCAATAATTTGAGTATTGGTTGATGGAAGTAGTGTCTCACTGTTGTCCTCAATTGGTAACAACAACTCATCAATGAGAGGAGGTTTTTTTTTCCATAGAGATCATAGAATGGGGTCATATTGAGTGAAGAGTGAAAACAAGTGTTGTACCACCACTCTTTCATAGATAACCAGTGACTCCACTTTCTAGGTTGCTGAAATGCCATACATCTAAGGTAATTCTCCAAGCATTGGTTAACCCTTTCAGTTTGTCCATCCGTTTAGGGGTGGTAGGATGTACTAAAATGGAGTTTAACTCCTAGGGAAGTAAAGATATCCTTTCACAGGTGACTTATGAAGATCCTATCCCTATCACTTACTATCATAGAAGGCAGCCCATACAATTTGAAGATAATGTCCTTAAATGCCTTAGCCACAGTTTTGACAGTAAATGGATGCTTGAGTGGCATAAAATGTGCATATTTTGTGAATCTATCAACCACCACCATGATGACATCCTTGTTATTAGAAATTGGTAAACCTTCCACAAAATACATGCTAACATGTGTCCACGCAAACTTAGGAATGGGCAAAGGTTGCAAGAGGCCATGTGAAAGGGCAATATGCCCATATCCGTTATTTCGGTTAAATGATCACATCGATGGTAGAGTATGGACTAATGTTTATTTATTAGTATGTATACAGGTTTTAGTCCACAAGTGATGATGATTCGTGGTGTGAGACCCCCCATTCGCCACTCAAGAAAAGAACCGGTGGTTTCATTCTATTTCCCTCTCCTTTTATTTGAGTCCTATAGGAAACACCGCACTATTAAGAGGTGCAGTATCGATGAGCTTATGGGGGATGCTTTTCTAACATATACACATCCTATCACCATATAGTCATCACACCCACCAGAGAAAAAGCTTTGAGTCAAAAGAAAAAATTACCTGTTTAAGGATTTTGCAAACTGACGGGAAAACCGACACCGTCGGACATGGCGCATGATCAAACCGTCACCGCCAGACATGGCGCATGATCAAACCATGGGCTGCCAAAATGAACGGACTCTATGCCGAACAGGTAGTCAGAGGACTACTTCAGCGGGGCACGGTGGACTCGATTTTGCAGCATGCGGGCGACGCCTCAAATATTCAGCTTCGAATAGCTTTTTTGGTGCGTGCGCTAAGACTTTTTGAGCGCACGGTATTTTACAGCTTCTCTTGGAGCACCGTTTTTTGACTCTCGCTCTCTAAATCGATAGTTTTGCCTGCACGGGCTTGATTTAGCGCGTTAGTTGGAGTTGCTCTAACTCCTTAGTCTAGAAATTGTTGGTCTATATTCATGGAGTGTCGGACAAAATAATGAACCATTTATGTTAACGATCACAAGCAGATCGATACACACTAAAAAATAGCAGGGGCACTATATAAGAAAAAAATAATGGGAAATGATACACATCACCAGTCCATCCCCGGATGGCGGATGCCTCGTACGCTTTTTTTCTTGGAACGAATGAGGTGTTGTTGTGGACCCCACCCATATGTTGTTATCCTCTCGTCTTCTCTACCGCAGAACTCAATCGGGAAAAGTCCTCGCTGCACTCCTCTGCTTCTCCAACGTCGTTGCCTAGCTCCGTATAGGCCACCGTCACCGGAGATGCAGGCCATCGCCGCTCTAACTCCGCGGACTGCCGTCATGAATCCCTGGCGCCCGTCCGAGATGTAGGTTTCAAAACCCGGATTTTTAATACCAGATGCCTGTTATGCCGTGCATCGCAATCCTAGGATTACTATTTTTGAGAGATATAATAGAATTGGTAGCACAAGACATCATCCATTACAAACCACAATAGTCTTACAAATAGTTGATCATAAGATCAAGTATGAATACATATCAAAGCAGCGGAATAATAGCGTAGTAGAGGCTCCATCTTCATGGTCACAGGCAATACTGACGATGGAAGATGATCCTAGTTATCGTAGGCGTCCTGCTGTCCATCCTCCTCGTATTCTCCTTCGTGGTCTGGCCATGGGAATAGCCAGGGACAAAGCCATGAGTACTTTTAAGTACTCGCAAACTATTACTAAAGCTGTAAGACCATTCTAGTAGGAATCCTAGGCTCTAGGTTCGTTTGCAAAAAGCCAGTTTTATTTCACAAGTACTTAGTAGTAAAGACTTAACTTTAGTTGTCTAGATTACTCAAGAGGGAAACTAGTTTCATGTACACATACTTGTGGGGTCAAGTCAAAGTCACATTTCAAGTCATAAGTCATTTTGAAAACATCTGACAACAAAACAGTATGG
The DNA here is from genome assembly GCA_910589765.1 of Avena atlantica. Taxonomy (NCBI): domain Eukaryota; kingdom Viridiplantae; phylum Streptophyta; class Magnoliopsida; order Poales; family Poaceae; genus Avena; species Avena atlantica. The sequence goes on from OU342734.1 coordinate 30,488,345, forward strand.
CCATCCAACTGTCCATAACCGCAGACGCGGATATTCGAGTAGTTTGACACTCTGCAGAGGTGGTACACTTTCACCACAATATTCGATACATCCGTCAGGGATAACCCCGAATCATCATACTTGGTATGCAGATAATTAATCCTAACCTTTCTGGTATAGGCACCTCCCCTATGAGTTTGTCCTCCTAGCCATGGCCATCTGCCATCCTGGGCACTTCATAGGTGGACATTCATATTCACCAGGTAGCCTCAGCTCAACCTCGTTCCACGAGGGAACCCATACTAAGACACATAAACTTCCAGTTAAGCCCTACCCAAACTCGGGTATTGTGGTTGTATAGTAAAATTGAAATGGTATCGCATCCGAAACCAACCATCAGTTTTTGTCAAAGTCAGGGCACATACTTCATTCAGTGTCATCTTTAACTCATTGTGTTCCATAACACATGTCAAAACGTTTCAATAGAATGACTCATCATTCCAAGGTTTTCATAGTCATTTTCTCCAAGTGTTCCCATCTAAAGTGATCAAGATTAATTTAGTAATAGCATATATCAATGAGGGTGTCACTATTGAGGGTTACTAGTTAGGTGTAACTACCTACATCAAGTTCCAAGCCCTTGATGACATCTTTCCTACTTTTCCACTAATCACCAATTAATTAACTACTTGCGTAACCTTGATAAATGGGAGAAAACATAAAGTTTGCAAGTAAAACATGGTATTGGTATAATCAAGGTTGCAGAACAATGGCTTGCATAGTGAGGCTTGCCTTGGTTGGTACAGTGGTCGTAGTTCTCTTCCTCTTCTTCGTAGAATTCTTCCTCCTCGTAGCCTGAATTGATACTAGAGTCTATAAATAAATACGAGGTACACAATCACTAAACAATACTTAACTATTTCTATTTAGCACATAAATATACACACTAGATGATCTAGCATCATCTCTATTATTACAAGAAAAAGTGACAAGATTTGATTTATCTTATTTTAGAAAGGAAATTTCTACTCATTGAAAACTACTTAAGATTTAATATTCTCCAATTAAAATATGGGATCATATTTACACATGTCATCACCACATATTTCAATACCTGGGAATGTGATTTAAAATGGTTATCCTAAATTGCAAAGTTTAAAAATGCCTTTTAATAATATTTATGTGACTAGAAATGACTAAAAAATCATTCTTTTAATTTTGGTCCAAGACTACTGTATGTAAAACTATCTATTTTTATATATTCAGATAGATCATGGCCAATGTGATTTTTGAGAGTTGGAATCAACTCAAAATCATTTATGGTTGATTTTAGAAAAATGTTTGAAGTGGTAAAAGTGACTGTCTTGTTATTTTTACCGAGGGTGATCTATAATTTCAAACTGTTTGAATCCAACGGGAATGATTAGAATTTTTCATATAATTTCTAACAAAATTGGATTCATTCAATTTGGTTCAGTGAATGTTCCTGAATTGAATTTCAAAGTTACCTACAGTATAGGGTTTTGAAATAAAAGAAAAACCTAAGATTGATTTCGCGGGCTCGCGCGGGAATGCCAATGGGCCGGCCCAACTATGCAGCGCGCGCACATCGAGCGGCACCAGGGTTGGTCACACACATCAGCGGCTAACTCAAGCGAAGCGGTATCCTTCAATCTAGACCGCACGATTAGAGCACGATCGACGACTCTGCGTCGTCGTCTCCGTCGCACGGGGCACGCGAGATGCTAACCCTAGCGCTATGGCGGGGGTCGTCGGGGGTTTACCATGGCTCTAGCTAGGTCCGGTGAGGTGGGAGAACGAGCGAGTCGACGACGGCGGTTTGACTGGTGGTCGCGGCAGCTCCTGGGGCGGCTCCTAGCGTTGGTTCCGCTTCTTCACTACAGCGGTGGGCTCCGACGAAATCCTGACGGTGTGTTGCTCACCTTGCTTCGGGGATAGGTTAGAGAGATTGCTGGGTGAGAGGGGAGTGGAATGGTGTGCGTTTTGATGCAGGGGGAGGGGTCTATTTATACTGCAGCGAAGGGGGCACGGCGGCATGACTCGGGCTCATCGGCGACGTTGTTACAGGATGCTATCGGCATGGCCAGGGGTGTAGGTCAACTAATGACCCACAAGTATAGGGGATCGCAACAGTCTTCGAGGGTAGTATTACCCAATTTATTGATTTAACACAAGGGGAGCCAAAGAATACTTATAAGACTTAACAACTGAGTTGTCAATTCAGCTACACCTAGAAATAGTTCTTGCTCACAATAGTTTATCAGTAGCAACATCTTTATAGTAGCAATGACAAACTAACAACAGTAGAACAAAAGCAAAAATAACAGTTGTAGCAAACAGTAGGATATGAGTGCGGTAGGCATAGGGATGGATGGACGGGCATTGCATGGACAAGTCTATTCATGTAACTTCAAGATCTATGGCATTTGCAAATAAATAAGATAAAGCATCCAAGTACAAAACAATTCTAGGCATGTGTCCCAAATATAGTCATACGTCCTCGCAATGAGAACTTGTACAACATCTTTTGTCCTGTCAGCCCGTTGCAGTGGGGCCTCAAGGGAATCTACTGGCAATTAAGGCACTCCTTTTAATAGAGCACCAGAGCAAAGCATTAACACTCCATGAACACACGTGATCCTCATATCACAACATCCCCTCAGGTTCCCAATTTCTATCACTTCAGGGCCTTTGGTTCCGGACAATAATATGTGTACAAAACTTGCAGATAAGACCATAAACAATACTATCATCATGAATCAATAACATGTTCAGATCTGAGATCATGACACTCGGACCCTAGTGACAAGCATTACGCACAACAAGTTGCAACAAAGTCAAATAACCCTAATAGAGATACTAGGCACCATGCCCTAACAATCTTATTCGATTACATGATATAACTCATCCAATCCATACCATCCCCATAGCCTACAGCGGGGGATTACTCACTCATGGATGGGGGAAACATGGATGGTTGATGGAGATGCGTCGGTGATGATGATGTTTATGATCCTCTCCAAATTCCTTGTCTCGGCAGGGGCCAGAACGGAGTTTCTGGTTCCGAATCGTGGTTTCTGGTGGTGGCGACGCAACGGAACTCTTTCTGGAAAAACGTCGCCCCCCCTAAGTTTTTAGGTTAAGAGGCAACTTATAGGCGAAGAGGGATGCCGAGGGGGTGCCTGAGGCGGCCACACCCCCTGGGCACGGCCAGGCCTGGCCCGCGCAGCCAGGGTGTGTGGGCCCATCGGAGCCCCACTCCGTCTCGTCTTCTGGCTCCGTGAGTCTTCTGGCTCCGTGAGTCTTCTAATGAAATAGGATTTTTGGCATATTTTACCGGATTTTTCCTCATAGTTGATTTCTACACAAAAACTAGACACCAAGGCAATTCTGCTGAAAACAGCGTCAGTCCGTGTTAGTTGTATCCAAATCACACAAGTTTAGAGGAGAAACAATAGCATAAGTGTTCTGGAAAGTAGATACGTTTTGGACGTATCAACTCCCCCCAAGCTTAGCTTATTGCTTGTCCTCAAGCAATTCAGTTGAAAACTGAGTGCGATAAAAGAACTTTCACGAACACATTTCCTTCATGTGATGTAAATATTCTCAGCACAAGAGTAGATACTTAGGCAATTCATAATAAGGAGTATGCAACTAAATCTACGCAATAGTCATTGCAAGCTATGAAGAGATTCCAACTCAATAATAATAAGTAGCATGAAACATAAACATAGGCAACATTACAATGCTCATAAAAAGGTATGATAGAGTGGTATCTCGCTTGCCTTTGATGGTGGAGCAAATATAAATGCCAAGGCACCTCTGAAGTTCAAGTGAAGACTAGAAGTAAATATATCAGAGATACAAGCATCAAAGTCATGAAATAATTAACCAAGTTTTGAGACAAGCACATTACACTAAGAATGACAACTATGCTCTCAAGAAGGTGCTCAAAGAATAATTGGTGACTCAACAAGGAAGTGAAAAGGTTTTGAAAAGTTTGAAAGGCTTCCAAATGCTGAAAGTATGGTACTCATTAGCTTTGAGCTCTCATTGCCCCTATCATAGGCATCTTTAGATGGGTAAGGTGAAAGTGAGGCCCAACATGAGTTATATGCTTGATAGACCATAAAATGGAAATCTCATGTCCCTTGAGTACGAGGGCCGCTCCTCATGCTACTCAACTTTAGTTACCGGTAAGTTCTTGTCATAGTAAATACATGCGTATCATACAGAACCGCCAACGGGGTACCCCTTGCACATGATACATGAGCTATCCCATAATCAAAATGACAAGGCAAGCAGATAATGAGTATCTCAGCAATCTTCTTATTTACCATGGGAAAATGGTGCTTTTTTCTCTCTTTCCTCTTTTCAGCACGTCTCTTTTTTATAAGAAGAAAGCTTTATAGATTGCTCACTATGGTGATGCTGCAAGTTTCCACCATGATTAGGCATGGCTTAGTCTAGCGGCCTAGGTGTTTCTCTAACATATATACATAACTCCATGGACTTACAAGCTCCCCTTTTATTTCACACCGACGACATCCGCAAACAAAAGAGCATGATATCAACCGGGTATATATTTATAGGTGTTGAAAGCGTTCCCCATGACAGCACGGTTCTGCTAACTCCCAGTCTATAATTTGCAAGCATATAACTTTCATGGACAATCACAATGGTTCAGGTTTATTAGGTGCAAGAAATAAAGTGGGCCATCAAGTTCGTGAGAGATTTACTAACTAACTTTCTCATAACAAGCAAACATTTTATTTGGAAGAAAACGAGAAATAATAAATATGCACGGAATAGCAAATGATGCTAATAGGTAGGTATGGTGGACACTTTTGACAATATTGGTTTTGGGGAATTGAAAACACGAGTAGAGCTCATACTCAGTGTACATGAAGGCTAGCAATAGAGAGGGAGCGACAAACGAGAGAGCAATAACTGTCATAATCATGCTTGCAAGAAAACATGACTAATTATGGCATGAAAGTGATACAAGAACTCCGAGGCAAACTAAATCGTCGAGGCTTATTGACTTTTGTTCAGTCATATTCATGCTTGAGCATGTGCCAAGTCGATTCAAATGAAACGTTCAGAGGAGGATACCACAATATCATACCAAGTTATGAATAGAACAATGCAAGCAAACATTCATATGGCATGCTACAAACTATTAACAAGCTGGAGCTAATCACAAGAGAGCAAGAACTACTAAGCATCCGTAAATAACATACATGTTACATGAACAGACTAAGCATGCTCACAATGATGAGTATATGTACAAAAATGAAAACAGATAGAGTTCATTACCAGCCTCTTACCACACCCCGAGTTGTCATTAATCTTCATTATTGCTCTTCACTTGTGTGGCTTGAATAATAACATGAAACCAAACTCCACTAAAGACCGCTGAACCCTACAACAAACTTCACAAAACCAAAGAAGAACAACAAATATTTTTGGTATTTTCAATTTTTAAAGCAAGAACACAAAGCAAAAACGAACAAAGCAAAATCTTTTTGGATTTTTCTTAAGGCAAACCAAAGCTAAAAAGGCAAATAAACAAACCAAGAGAAACAACAAAAATATTTTTGGTATTTTTGTGTTTTGGGAAAGCAGAAACAAAAACTAAAAAGAAAGCGAAACATGGATATACAAAGAACCGAAGAAACATGGTATATAGATGAGTGTGTTTTCGGTATACCTCCCCCCAAGCTTAGGCTTTTGGCCTAAGTGGGGCTCAATAGCGCGGGTAGTAACCCCAAGATGGTGGGTCATCGTAGGAATGATCATAATCAGGCCCTCGCGATGAAGAAGAAGACACACTCCAATCATAGGAGGGCTACTAGTATGAAGACTCTCCCATGTTGGAGGGCTGAACCGAATCATCTTCGGTATCCTCTCCAACATTATCCTCTTGCTGAGAGATCTCCGCCACATATGTGTCAAGTTCTTACTCCGTGAGTGACCATCCTTGCCTGTTAACAAAATTAAACAAAGCAGGCGCAGGCAAATAAACTACTTTCTCAGACCTACCCCCTCTCCAACCACGCTTGACAAAGGATATTTCATACTGTAAATCTCTCAAAGTAGCCCAAGAAGAAACAAAATTATGCTGAACCAAGGAATTGAGATCAAGTCTCTCTATGGTAAACCGATAATCTGAATGGTGAGGCTCTAAACCATGAAAAGCTAGCAAACGATAGGCAATGAGACCTCCACAAATTCCGCCTTTCTCGCGGCTAGTGGTAAGATGGTAAGCTATCAAAGCACCCAAGTTGTAAGATCTATCCATAATCAAAGCAACTGAGATAAAAGCTATATCAAATGAGAAGTCGCAACCTTGGCAAATTTCAGCATATAAATCCATGAGTGGCTTAGGCCTCACTCTAATCTACTCACAAGAACCCCACTATGGCACTCTAATAGCTGCACAAAAATCAGCAAAAGGCAGGCCGACATCTATATTGTAAATCTTATAATGGACCATAGGATTAGACAAGGACCAACTAAAATGGAAGTCCTGCACCACAGCCATGGTTAGCTTAAAATATTGATATGGTTCTTCTTCAACAAAATGTTCCAATCCTACATTAGTAATCATAGTTTGGAAATCCTAAAAGATTCCCGCAGCTCTCATAAATTCAGGACATGGATATATGGAAGGGAATACTTCCTCCTCACGATGGAATTTCATTGGTTCAGGTACCATCAAATCATGTTGATTCAATTGATATGCACTCATCTTCTTTTTTGAATTTTTTAGAAAAACATCAAACCAAGTGATTTCCAAGTTAATAAATGATGAGGAACTATTATAGGAACTTGCTAGAGGGCTAAACATGCATCAAAATGAAATATCTAAGCATAGAACAAGCATGCAATCTCACATAACTTGACACCTACAGTAGCAAAATACTCAAAATACAATCTACCAATCACAAATCTAATTGGACAGGCGGAGGAGGCACATACCAATGAGAAATCCCTTAAAAAATCAGAAGCTAAGATGGGATGAGAAAGGAGATCGAAAATCGGGAGCAAGAACAGCAGGAACTCGAGCTTGAGAAAGTTTGCCAGTGTTTTTCGGGAGAGAGAAAGAAGCGACTGGAAGGAGACACTTTGGAGGGCCATAGGTGGGCCCCACCCATGCCAGGAGCGCCCTGGGGATGGCCGCGCCACCAGGGGGTGTGCTGGCCTAGTGGGTCCCCCTGGGAAACTCCAGGTGTCCCTCTACCCCTTTTTTCGAGGAAAAATTTAATATGAATTTTCTGGGATTTTTTAGGAAACTTATTTTTGGCCAATTTTCAGGTTATGAAAATTGATTTTCTCGCAGAAAAAGATTTTTTTAGAAGAAGCAAAAAGCAAACCAAAACTAAAACTATAGAAGTTCTAAGACACTCAAACAAGCAAGCACCTAGCAAAACTAAAACTAACAAGAGAAAGAGCAAAGACTAGAAAGTAGAAAATATAAGTAAGAAAGTATAACCATTGTGAAAGCATTGTTTTGTTCATTAAAATCCCTTTGTTAACAATGTGATCAAGTCTTGTTACCAAAAAAATTTAAAATGAAACAAAACTTTGCATTTCACAAAATGATTATGTTACCTCAAACTTGATAGAAATAGTCCCGATCATAATAGTTTCAAAACTTTCTTGTGGAATGGGACAACAAATTTCTCCAACTTTGATGCCTTCAATATTTTCAATGGAGTTTAGGCCATAGATCTTATCAATCTTCTTTGGGAAATAGACAGTATGCTCTTTTTCATTAATATTAAAAGTTACTTTTCCTTGATTACAATCGATGATAGAACCTGCAGTATTAAGAAAAGGTCTCCCAAGAATAATGGGCATATTATCATCTTCAGGCATCTCAAGCACAACAAAATCAGTTAAAACCAAGCAATTATCAGCCACCTGAACAGGAACATCCTCACATATACCAACAGGAATAGTAGTAGACTTATTAGCCATTTGCAAAGATATATTAGTTGGTATCAACTTTTCTAGCTAGAGTCTCTTGTAGAGAGAAAAAGGCATAACACTAACTCGAGATCCCAAATCACATAAAGCAGTTCTAACATAATTATTCTTAATAGAGCAAGGAATAGTTGGTATACATGGATCACCAAGTTTCTTTGGAACCTTACCATTGAAGGAATAATCAGTAAGCAAAGTAGAAATTTCCTCATTAGGAATCTTCCTTTTATGAGAGACAATATCCTTCATATACTTTGAATAAGGAGGAAACTTAATAGCATCAGTCAAAGGAATTTGCAAAAATAAAGGTTTCATCCACTCACAAAACTTGTTATAGTGTTCTTCCTCCTTTGACTTGTGATTCTTATTAGGAAAAGGCATTTGTTTCTGCACCCAAGATTCTCTTTCTCTACCATGGTTATTAGCAATAAAATCTTCCTTAGTGTATCTAGTGTTCTTAGTGTGTTTCTCAGGTTCCTCTTCAATTTGTTCTTTATCAGGAGCATCATTTTTTATCATTACCACTTTCAGTTTCAGCATCAGAGACAAATATACTATTTGGATCTATAGCAGGTTCAGGAGGTTCCTCAATTGTTTTATGTTTCTTTTTCTTTCTCTTATGAGGACTACAATTATTTTCAACTTGTTGAGAATCCTGCTCAATTCTTTTAGGATGGCCTTCAGGATATAAAGGATCTTGAGTGGCAGCACCACTCCTAGTTCTTATTTCATAAGCATGTTTATCTCCTGAAGCAATAACTAGCATATATTTTTGTACCTTAGCAAGTTGATCAATTTGGGTTTGAACCATTTGGAAGTGTTTACAAAGCAATTTAACATCATTGGTAGTTCTTTCCACAATATCTTTCAACTCATTAATTTCTCTAGAGTTTTTCAATAAATGATTCTAAACTTGTTTATTAAAATTACCTTGCTTACAAATAAAAGTATCAAGTTCCTCTAAACATTGCTCAGGAGGCTTACCATAAGGAACATCACCTTCATCAAAGTGTTGGAGAGAGTTTACCTCAATAGTGGATGAGTGGGGAATTGGCTTACATAATTCTTCTATAAGAGGTAGGTTCTTCACTTATTCAGATCTAATACCCTTCTCCTTAAGACATTTCTTAGCTTCTTTCATCACTTCATCATTTAATGCAATCATTCCCCTCTTCTTTGGTGTTGGTGTTGGAATTGGTTCAGGCACAATCGGTTCAGGTGTAGTAGGCTCAGGTGTATTTAGCTCAGTTGAAGTCCAATCATCATAATTCTTGATTATTTTGGCCATTAATTCTTCAGCATCTGTAGGAGTTATTTTCTTGAAAACACAATCAACAAAACTATCAAGGTATGTCCTAGAATCATCAGTTAGTCCATTATAATAAATATCAAGAATCTCATTTTTAGGCAATGGACATCCAGGATGTGCATGTATCAAGGCACAGAACCTTGTCCATGACTCAGGCAATTTCTCTTCTTCTCCCTACTTAAAATCAAAAAGGTTCTGCAAAGCAGCATGTCTAGCACTAGGAGGAAAATATTTCTGAAAGAAAGAAGCAATCAAGCAATCAGGGCTATCAATGGATCCAGGAGGTAATCTATTAATCCAAGCTTTAGCTTCTCCTTTTAGTGAAAAAGTGAAGATTTTTGTAACATAGTATTTGCACATCTTAACATCATCATGGAATAATGCACTCATAGTGGAAAGCTTATTCATATGAGCCACACCACTTTCATTTTTAGCCCCACAAAAAGGTTCTTTCTCAACAATGTCTATATATCATAAGTCAAGAGAGAAATCATAATCTTTATCTTTAATACCTATGGGAGAACTAGCAAACTTAGCATCAAGAGACAATTTAGGTATAATAGTACGTCTTTCAAGAAGACGCCTAATAGTAATAGCACCACATGTGTTTTGGTACTCTTCAATAAATTCATCAATCATTTCAATATAACCATCATTAATATCATATCTCTCTCTAGACTCAGGTGAGCTAACAGGTGTAATAGTCTCTTCACTAGGAGTTTCAGTATTTCCTAGTCTAGCAATAGTAGCATCTAGGAAAGGACCTAGTGAACCACTCGCATCAAGCACAGTAGAAGTAACATCATGAGTATTAGAAAAAATTTCAGATTCAGTAGTAGTAGAAGCGTGTGTAGCATGTGTATGTGGTGGTGGTGTAACAAGCTTACTTATAACAGACGCTGAATCAAGAGCGGCAGAGGTGTTTAGGACTGTATCTCTTCTTGTAGTGGATGGTAAAATAGGAAACTTTCCATCACGAGACTTCCCCATGATGAAAGGAATAGCAGTGAAAAATAATAGATCCAAGTGAACTTACAAATAAAGCTATGCTCCCCGGCACAGTGCTAGTGTTATCGCCATATTTTGGCCAAAGGAGGAGTTGGGCCATGATCAAGATGGGCTTAGAAGATACGTATATACATCGTGTTGTTGAATCGGCCTCGCGTGTTGATTTGGGCTAAATTGCCCGTGTATCTTATATTGTAATAGATTCCGTTTAGATTTAGGTAAGAGATAGAGTTGTAGAGTTATTCCAAATACAGAAAGTCTCCGGACTATAAATATGTACCTAAGGTTATCAAGAAAAAGAGGACAATCACGTTCACAACAAACACAATCTCGGCGCATCGCCACCCCTTGTTTCTAGGGTTTCTTTCGGGTAAGTGTCATGCTGCCTAGATCGCATCTTGCGATCTAGGCAGTACTTTTACTTATGCGTTATTTGGTGTTACTCGTACTGAAGCCTTGTTGATGGCGAGTAACATTATTATCATAGATCTTTTGAGGTTAGCATCGGTGTTCTACGTTATAATCGTTTGATTTTGCTACCTCTAGTTGTCTCGCTACCTTTGCACCGTTTCCCAAGTGCAAGGGTAGCACCTTGCTTGATCTTTATTTAGCTGATTCGATCTGTTATGGTTGTGCCTTGCTCGCCAAGGTTCAGTTTGACATCTACGTAGTCAGGCCTTACAAACGGGTTGAACGATCCAGTAGTACGTAAGGACGTAGCTTATTCGTTCTAGAGAAGTTGTTCCGGTAATTGACTTTACGTTGGTTATTAGGCCTCCTCTAGGGTTAATATTCTTCATCTTTTGTACATACCAGGCTCAATTACGTGTAGGACGTTCCAGCTACGTGGTGAAAACATTAAACTGTCGTAGATCGATTTAACTTGTAGTGATCAAGCAAAACCTCATGTTATCGTAAATCTAATGCAGAACCATGGGGCAATCGGCTCTAGGAGCCGATTTACAGGGAAACCTGGGAGCCGGTCACGGCTCGAATTTTACGTATACTTGTTTACCATGCAGGAAATCAATCGGAGAAATTCTTCACCTTCCTGACCAGGTATAGGTCAAGTGGCACGCCCTCGAACCAAGCCAGGACGTGTGCCGGAGTTTTGCGGGCCGTTGCCCGAGGGACCAGGGCCCACCAGCAGTTCTGGGAGCCTCCCGGCTCTTCGTGTTGCTCGTCGCTGCTCGCCGGTGAGTTTTGGCAGGCAACACATTCTGGCACGCCCGGTGGGACATTCAACAACGTCTACATCAACATCCGACGCTGCGATGAGAGCAGACCAGTCACGTACGACGAGCTGCCTGAAGAGCACAAGGCGAAGTATGATGAGATCAGAAATCTCTTCGAAGCCGATCTCATCGGCTCTTTCGAGAGGACCCGTAAGCATGACATCAAGTGGAGAGGGTTCTCCGCCGAGGGTGCTCTTGATGAGGTGGATCTGTCTGTTCCTTCGGAGGAGCGTACCAGAGCTCTGCGACAGGAAGTCAACTACATGGTGGCTCATTCTCTGCACCGCCATTCTGAGAGCTTGGTGAACGCTTTCGAACGGGTCACGGTTCGCGTAGTTCAGGAGATCATGAAACATCAGTACTCTCCGTCGGGGCCTACTTTAGGGACTCACCAGGGAGAAAGACCGCTCCAGACCAGGCCACAGCTGCCATTCACACTTGCAGCTCCAGAGCCGCCAGGAGCAGCGGCTTATGTCGTCTACAAGGCTGGAGGCGACCCAGGCGATTGCCAATTCCTGTTTGAGCCACCTAAGGAAATCCCACACGGATATATATGCACCTACGTGCCGGACTGCAACAACCTGACACGCACCAAACAGATTGCAACCGCAGGAGTTTCTGCGGCAGGGGTTCCTGGGGCAGGATCTTCAGGAGCAGGCGTGTCTGGAGCAGGGATGTCTGGGATGAACGCTGACAAACAGGCGTGGCTAGCCAAGTATGCCACTGGAACAAGTCATGAGAATCTAGCCCCTGCAGCTCAAACAGTGGAGCAAATCGGTACCATCCTGAGAGACCAGTTCGGCTTCGTGCCGAAGAGAAGGACAATCGGATATTCAAAGCTGTACCCCAACGAGTTTGATCTGATTCCGCTGCCACCCAAGTATCGGCTCCCTGAGTTCTCAAGGTTCAGCGGGTCAGAAGGGTCAAGCTCGATCGAGCACATAAGCCGATACCTGGCACAGCTAGGCATGATTTCGGCATCGGATCAGATGCGCGTAAGATTTTTTGCGCAATCTCTGACAGGACCAGCCTTTGGGTGGTACACCTCGCTGCCACCTGATTCAATTCATACCTGGAAGCAACTGGAAGAGCAGTTCCACATCCAGTACCATTCAGAGGCTACTGAGGCTGGCATTGCAGACCTGGCGCAGGTGCGGCAGAAGCGGGGAGAAACTGTAGCCGAATACATCCAGCGCTTCAGGACCGTCAAGAACCGATGTTACTCAGCTCGTTTAACTGAGAAGGAAGCAGTCGAGCTGGCAGTGTTGGGTCTCTCAGCACCCATCAAGGATCTGGCTTTCCAAGTGGAGTACAACTCATTGGCGCTCATGGCCCAGAAACTGACGATGTATGAACAGCGCCACCCTGAATTGTACCAAGATAAATTCAAACGTCCGATAGGCCTGGTCGATGCAGAAGAAGATGATCCTACATAGGACCAGGAAGTGGCCGTAGCTGAATGGGCTCGGGGGGCAGATCCTGTATCCTGCAAATGGGTGAAACAACAAGGGCCTGCAAAAGGGTTCGACTTCGATGTGAGCAAAGCCGAGCAGATATTCGATTTGCTACTGAAGGAGAAGCAGCTGAGGTTACCCGAAGGCCACAAGATCCCTACGGCTCAGGAAATGAACGGGAGACCATACTGCAAGTGGCATCACTCGTTCACCCACACCACCAATGATTGCAAAGAGCTTCGCCGCCAAATCCAAATGGCGATAGAACAAGGCCGTCTGATCCTTGGGCAGTTCACCATGAAAGTGGACACGAACCCATTTCCCGGCGTCAACATGATAGAACTCAGTCGCTCCGCGAGGCGCCAACTGTATTTTTCGTTCGGTGTTAATATGGCAGGGTCTGGGTACCACCATGACACGTACAAGGAGGAAGGTGGCCGCTCTCGGGGCAAAGAAAGAAAGGAGGCTGGTCCATGCGACCGGCCCAGCCACAATGACAGGCGGTACTTAACAGAGGAACAGGTGAGGAGAGTGCGGTATCAGAAGCCACATTCCGCCCACCTCCTTAACAAGTATGAGCGTCAGTATGACCAACGTCGCCGGCGCGATGGAGATGATGAAGGATATGAGCACCTCGCCAGGGGACCGTCTAAAGGAAAGGAAGGTGCAGACAAACATTGGGATTGTCCTTTCTTCAAGTATTGCTGGGACGCGGGAATGAGCCGATTGCCTACAGTCGACAACTGCCCGGAATGCGGTCAGCAGAAGGAGGACACGAGGCCAGTGTCAGTGTTCAGACGTCTAGGGCCTCTTCCACCCCAGATCCGTTACAGGGAGTCCACTCGAGCAGAGGACCTCGAGAAGCCAAAAAATGACAAAGACGAAGACAGATATCACCGTCCAAGGTGGTGTCCCGACGGACTCAGACACACCCAAAAACGTAGAGTGCAGCGGCTGCGTAACTTGGAGGAAGCTGAAGCGCAGTATCTCCACGCTTTAAAGAAAGCACGACCCGATTTGGCCGTCAAAATCAGGCGGACCCTGGAAACGGAAGACCGTCCGACAAGGAAAGAATGGCGCCCCAAACCAGTAAAAGCCGATGCACAGACATCGGCTGGCACAAACATGGTGTTCGTACTTCCGTCAGAATTCTGCGCGCCAAGAACCAATGAGCTACCAGTGGCACAGTTTGACTGCGGTCCACGACCGGTTATCTTTGAGAAGCCACGTGAGAAGGGTTACAAACATCTGAAAGCCCTGTACCTACGAGGTTACATCAATGGGCAACCTGTCAGGAAGATGTTGGTGGACACCGGAGCGGCAGTCAATATCATGCCGTACTCCATGCTACGACGTTTGGGACGCTCCACTGCAGATCTGATCAAAACCAACGTCACGTTAAGCGACTTCAACGGTCAGTCTTCGGAAACGCAAGGCGTACTGAACGTGGATCTGACAGTGGGCAGGAAAACCATACCCACGTCGTTTTTTGTCGTGGACAGCAAAAGTACCTACGCTGTCTTGCTAGGCAGAGACTGGATCCATGCTAATTGCTGCATTCCATCCACGATGCACCAGTGCCTAATACAGTGGGACGGAGATGAAGTGGAGGTCATCCATGCAGATGATTCTATTGAGATTTCCATAGCTGGCATGAACGTCTGGGAAGCAGAAGACCAAGAGCCAATCTCTGGAATCAGTCTAGACGGCTGTGAGCGCATTGAAGCTACAAAAAACGGGGTGAGGCTGGTCTTATCCACTGGCCTGACAGAGTAGCACGGTCCACGAGCGTACGTGGTACGGCCGATCCTCGCGATCGGCCACTAAAAATAGGAAGCACCACTCGTACGACAAGCGGATCACGTAGTCGTAGCAGGGAGATGCCCTGCCATTATAACACAATAAGGTGTAAACCATCCTTGACTAATGCAATCGAAAAGGGGGCCGATTCAGGTAATCGGCCCAAATCATTTTTGTTACCCTTACCTACTGTTTGCCCTGTGTTTAGCGTCGATTTGACAGGTGACGGAAAGCTAGGGTATGGGTTTACATCCGCTGATGAGCTAGAAGAGATCGACATTGGTCTTGGGGATAAGCCACGACCAACATTTATCAGCAGAAAGTTAGATCCGAATCTGCGGGGCCCGATGATAGCCCTGTTGAAACAATATCCAGACTGCTTCGCCTGGGACTACACAGAGATGCCCGGGTTAGACAGGAGCATCATTGAGCATCGACTCCCGCTCAAAAAGGGATTTCGGCCATTTCAGCAGCGAGCACGACAAATGAAGGCCGAAATTCTGGAAGAAGTCAAGAAAGAGGTCGAGAAAATGTTGACAGCCAATTTAATCAGGCCATGCAGGTATGCTGAGTGGATTTCTAGTATCGTACCTGTAGAGAAAAAGGATGGCCGGTGGCGTGTTGCCATAGATTTTCGGGATCTCAACAGAGCTACCCCAAAGGATGAGTATCCGATGCCGGTGGCAGAAACGTTAATCAACGCAGCGGCTGGTCATAAGATCTTGAGCTTCATGGATGGCAATGCCGGTTACAACCAAATTTTTATGGCTCCAGAAGACATACACAAGACTGCATTCAGAGTCCCAGGTTCGGTGGGGTTGTTCGAGTATGTGGTCATGACGTTTGGACTAAAGAATGCCGGCGCCACGTACCAAAGAGCCATGAATTATATTTTCCATGATCTGATCGGCAAGCTGGTGGAAATCTACATCGATGACGTGGTGGTCAAGTCTGCTTCAGCGCCAGGACACTTGGACGATCTACAACGCGTCCTGGACCGAACAAGAAAATTCGGCCTACGGATGAATCCAAAGAAGTGTGCCTTCGGGGTAACGGCCGGTCAGTTCTTGGGTTTTTTGGTCCATGAACGTGGAATCGAGATCGGCCTGAAAAGTCAGGAGGCAGTGCGAACAATGAAGCCACCCACCACAAAGAGAGAACTGCAGTCTCTCATCGACAAGATCAACTTCGTCAGAAGATTCATCTCCAATCTGTCAGGAAGGATAGAGCCGTTCATGGGACTAGTAAAAATTAAATCTGACGAGGAATTCCGCTGGGGGGCAGAACAACAACGAGCCTTTGACGAGATCAAAGAATATCTGACGAAGCCGCCAGTATTGGTTCCACCCCAGCCGGACAGACCGTTCTACATTTACCTGTCAGTAGCTGACACGTCCATCGCCTCGGTGGTGGTGCAAGTTTATGATGGGCTGGAGCGAGTCGTATTTTACATAAGCAGAAGGATGCTGGACGCAGAGACAAGGTACCCCGATATTGAGAAGTTATGCCTCTGCCTGTTTTTCACCTGCACCAAGCTGCGCCACATTTTGCTATCAGCAGAGATCATCATCATATGCAAATCAGACGTCATAAAGCACATGCTGTCGGCTCCTATGTTAAAAGGCCGACTGGGCAAATGGATGTTTGCATTATCAGAGTTTGACATCTGGTATCAACCCGCGAAAGCAGTTAAGGGACAGGCGTTGGCCGATCTTATTGCTGAAAGGATCAACACCAACATAGCAGCACTGTCCATAAGAGCGTGGGCTATGTTTTTCGACGGATCAGTTTGTGACGATGGCTGCGGCATCGGCATTTTACTCGTGTCGCCCCGGGGGGCAACATTTTCCTTCTCCATCAGATTGTCTACCTCTCGCACCAACAATGTAGCCGAGTACGAGGCGATACGCAAGGGAATGGAGTTACTCCTCGAAGCCGGAGCAGAAGCAGTGGAAATTTTTGGAGACTCCAAGTTGGTGATTTCCCAACTCACGGAGGAGTACAAGTGTGAAAGTGAGTCCCTCTTCCCATTATGGTTGCACTGCCGTGAGCTGATGGCGCAGTTCCGGTACATAAACTTCACCTGGATCCCAAGGTCGCAGAATACAGAGGCAAATGATCTTGCACAAATGGCTTCAGGCTACAAGGATGTAGCAGAAGGAGCCGATGTTCAGGTACAGTTCCTGGAAGCTGACGACTGGAGAGCCGATATCTTCAATTACTTGAAGGATTCGGCTCGGGGGGCACCTAAACGGATAAGATACAAGGCCATGAAGTATGTGCTCATTGGGGACGACATGTTTTACAGGACTCTTGAGGGGTTATTGCTCAAATGTCTAGGGACAGCCGAGGCCAATCGGCTCCTAAACGAGGTACACGAAGGCGCCTGTGGAACTCACCAATCGGCTCACAAGATGAAGTGGTTGATCAGGCGATCAGGGTTTTATTGGCCTACCATGCTCGAGGACTGTTTTAAGTACTACAAAGGGTGTCAAGCATGTCAGAGATTTGGAAAAATTCAGATGGTACCCGCGTCAGCAATGAATCCCATCATCAAGCCTTGGCCATTCCGAGGTTGGGGCATGGATATGATCGGCAAGATCAATCCTCCGTCAAGCAAGGGCCACATGTGGATTTTGGCCATCACGGATTATTTCACCAAGTGGGTGGAAGCCGTCCCTATGAAGTCAGTAAGTTCAAAGGATGTTGTCGATTTTGTGAAAGAACATGTCATTCATAGATTTGGGATTCCCCAGACTATCACGACCGATGGAGGTTCGGTTTTCACTTCTCACGAGTTCAGAAAGTTCTGTGAGGACACATGGATTAAGCTGATTCGATCATCTCCGTACTATGCTCAAGCAAATGGGCAAGCTGAAGCGTCCAACCAGAGCCTTATCAAGCTGATCAAGAGGAAAATCGATGAGCACCCTAGGCGTTGGCATGAGGTTTTGTCAGAGGCTTTATGGGCTTACCGCATGTCATGTCATGGAGCGATAAAAACCTCGCCGTACCATCTGGTCTATGGACAAGAAGCCGTATTGCCTTGGGAAATTACGGCTGGATCGAGACGTGTCACTTTTCAGAACGATCTAACGACTGAAGAATATGCAGCTTTGATGAGTGACAGTGTTGAATATTTGACTGAGCTTAGGCTGTGGTCGCTTGAGAAAATCAAAGAGAACAAGGCCAAAGTAGCTCGTGCATACAACAAGAAGGTGAGACCTAAGGAGTTCCACGTTGGCGATCTGGTATGGGAAGCGGTGTTGCCATTAGGGACTAAGGATGCAGCATATGGTAAATGGTCTCCAAATTGGCACGGGCCATACAGGGTCGATCAGGTTTTAAGAGGGAACGCGTACATGCTGGAAGAACTGGACGGCGTGAAATTCCCAGTAGCTGTCAACGGTCAACATCTCAAGAAATATTTCCCAAGTATGTGGGATGATGGACAATGAGATATGGGGGCCGATACACGAAATCGGCCAATAAATTTTTTTTTATGTAGTTCCCAAGCACGTGGGATGATGGACAGTGAGATATGGGGGCCGATGCATGAAATCGGCCAATAGAAGTATACAGCCGATGCACGGTCATCGACTTTAGAGGTTCAAAACTGGTACAAGCCGATGCCAGTTTACATAAACGAGCTACTGAAGAAATGCGTCGAAGGCGTGGAGGGCGTCAGCACGGACACGGTCCACCTCGGCGATCTCGGCTTCGTCATCCTCGTCCTTGCCCGTCACTAGCTATTGGTTCAGGGCGCGTATCTCTGCCAGATCAGTCTTCAGTTGAGCTCTGAGGCTTTCTGCTTCATCTTGGGAGCGGGCGATGGATGCTTCCTTGTCGCGAATGAGCTGTTTTGTCACCCGGACCTTTTCTTCAAGATCTTCCAGCTCCCGTTTCAAAGATGCTAGCTCAGCAGTGCTGACAGAAGTGTCAGTTTTGGCATCAAAAGACGCTTTCTTCTCATTGAGCTGCTGACATCTGTCGGCAATGTTGGCCTTCAGCGGAAGTTGGGCACGGCGCAGGTTGATCCTCTCACGAGCTAGCTTCACCCTGGACCCGTAGAAGGACAGAGTTACGACGGGCCAAAGCTTCACCTGCAATGCTACTGGGAGTTGGTCCTTGATTTCAGCAAGAACGCCCTTCACTTCTTCAGAACCCTCGATCAACTCCTCGATTGGGGAAGACAGTAAGGCTCTAAGTCGTTGGAATTGAGGTAGGACAGCCCTGGCTGGTGGTTCATCGGTGGCGACAGGGGGAGTTGGATCGATCGAGTCAGGATCAAATGTCAGCAAGCCTGAAATGTTACAACCCTGGCAGCCCGAAAAGACGTCAGTATGCGTCCAACGGGGAAGAATAAGCCGAAAGAAGTTAACATACTTCTCCTAAGACCGAGGGGATGGCAGACGATGAGGCGATCGGCTTGTGTTTGGGAGCTGGAGGCGTTGCCGAATTGGTAGCCGTTTCATCTGCATTTTCGGGGATTGCCAGGTCTGGTTTGGCTAAAGGCGTCGGCGCGGCCCCGGCCTTCCCACTAGAAGCATCAGTTGTCTGCATGAAAGGTGATTTACCGATGTAAATGATGATGAATCGGCAGGCAAAAGGGAGTAAGGGGCAGGAGCATAAAGGATGATGATTTTTTGGAACCTCTTGGCTCGATGAAGAAGCTTGTGGTCCTTTACGAGCTCTCTTGGGACCCAAAGCTGGCCCGGCCTCGACTGGTGCTCGGGGGGCAGCAGTCTCAGGAACAGACCTTTTCCTGGAAGCCGATGGTGGCACATCTGGCTGGCTCGGGGTGATGGTCCTCTCAGAATCCGTTGGGCTCGATTCTCCCTCGTTGGGTTGTGTGTCCTCGTGGGAAGTATCTTCAATGGAAGCCTGCAGAAGAAGGAAGGCTGTTAGACATGAGCACGTCTGCAATAATGAAAGGATGAGAAGAATCGACCAAGATATGGGTCAGCCTACATGCGAGCTTTCTGGAGAAGGGCTCCGGTGCCTCAAGGTCTTTCTGGCAGCTACATTCCTCGTCATCGTTCTTGTCTTAGTTGGAACTCGAGGGGCAGCTGATGTTGAAGTTCCTTGCTTCTTAGAAGCCGATTGAGGTGTTATCGGCTATTTCTGCATTATGACCTTTTTCAAAGGCGGCGAGTTTTTGCAGAAAAGAACCACAGGAGCTGGCGGAAAAAACTCAAAAGGGGAGCCATCACTGTGTGTAGGTTCGGGGCCATCTTGTTGCTGCAAAGGGAGAAATTGGGTTAGTAGGAGAGCCATTTATGAGCTGCATTGAGAAAATTTGCAAGTAGTGGTACCTGTTCCACAGGGACGTCATAATCGGCATCAAGTTGTTTCAGAAGCGGTCCCAGAGCTTTCCTGAAAGCGTGGGTTTTCCACATCGTCCACCAGTCCTCGAAGCCATCAGTTGATGAAGCGAAGGTGAGGTCATTTGGAACAGGGATGGTCAGAGCATCAAAGAAGGAGTAACACCTCTGACTGGTGAGAGGATCAGGCAGGTCGGCTCTGCACTCCGTAAGATGATGGAGAAAGAGATGGGGAGGTACTTGCCCAAGGCCAAATTGCCGGGCCACTATGACCGGCTGGTAGAATTCATACCTAGGCTTGATGATTCTGTTGGACGTGCTCATACCAACTGGAAGGAAACAAGGACGGATCACAATGGAGAAGAGTTGCCGAGTGCTGGTGTCATCGGCAAAGTTATCTAGCCTGAAGGAGAGTGGATTTTCGAAATGTTCAGATTCTTCCATATAAGGGAAGAAGGTAGGATTGTCCAGGCCTCGAAAGAAAGTGCTGAACCACTTGGCTGATTCCTTGGGGGATAGTTTGCTGCCTGGCAGCTTGTACAAAGCTTGGCCATAACTGGTGCATCGGATCTGCTTCCCTTTGACATCGGGAAAGGTACAACTCGCCAAAAGGGGGAAGTTTGGGATGTGGTTCTGAAAGTACAGCTGGGCCCATAGCTGAATGAACCACCAAGGACCGCCTGTTTTGACTGCTATGCCTGAGAACAGCTTGACGGACATCAACTGGAGATATCGATAGACCTCTCCAAGGAACAGTTTGCCGATGCCAAGTTGAGTGCCTTTGGCCAGTTCGTGGGCTAGGGAGAGATAGTTCTTGGTTGGAGCAAGGGAAGGGCCACAGAATATGAAATGCTCCAGCCAGAAGTTGAGAAAGGCTGTATGTTCTTTCTCTGAGACAGGGCCCTTTGTTTTCATATGGCGTTGGAGGTAGGCACCCCAGTTCGTGCAGTCTGTTTTAGAAGACAGTTTGTATGGGACTTTGGTCAGTTTAAAAGCAGAGGGGCTGGGTGAGGTGACATCCAGGCCAGTGATCATCACCACGTCTAACAAGGTTGGTGACATAGGGCCATGACCGAACATAAAGCAGTTCAGAGCGTCAGACCAGAAGTAGCCGATGGTTTTCAGAAGGTTCTCATGTTTCTCAAGAGGAGACAATGATAAATGCAAGGCATCGGCTATCCCCGTGGTTTCCCATTGGGATTGGTAAGCTCTAGCTACTCTACTGAACCAAGAGACCCAGTGTTCAGGGGGATTAGGCCAGGCTCGCAGACAGTCGGCCCAGGAGTTCAGATCTAGGTCTTGGCTTACGAAGGGGATTCTATTTGCTTCGCAAGAAATCAGATGAGCAGGGCTAGATTCTGTGCGAGGGCCAAGACAGAGAGAGTTTGGGAGAGAAGGATGCGGCAGCAGAATGTCTGAAACCTAGAAAATTTAATGGTGGAATAAGGCATTAATTCAGGTGTTCGCCATTAAGTCTAAGCATCGTGTTCAGACTGCGAGGAGTGGGTGTACCTTCAGACCGGAGACCTCTGGGTTGGTGTTGGATGATTCCGCCATCTAGGTCGCTGGCGGAGATGGATCTAAGCAGTTGGGGATCGAGGTTTTTTGTTGCTGTGAGCTCGATCTGGTCAGTGGGAGATTGAAGATCTAGGTCGCCCTTTTTGAAGAAGGTCGCAGGTTACCGTTTGAAACTGGAAAGCAGCCGCTTAGGTTTGCCTAAATATGCGACCAAGTTTTGACCTTGTCAACGTTTTTGGGAAAGCCGATGTCCATCGGCTCTTTGAGCTTTGATTTAGTTAACGAGATAAGTGCAGTATGGTAAAAGCGATACAACATTATCGGCTTTTGGGGCATCGACCTATTTTGGTTATCGACAAAATTGGGGCGACAGAAGCAATCTTTGAGAAACGGATTTGCATTCATTCAAAAGCTGATTGCTTACAAAAGGCTGATTGATTACAAAAGGGAGCTTTTTGCTACTACTACTACTACTACCGGTTCCTAATCTAGGCCGAGGTCGTCGTCGCTGTCATCGCCGCCGTCTTGTTCGCTGTCCTCAGCGCTGCTACCGGCGTCGTCTTCGCTGCTGCTGATCCAGATGCCCGCGGGGGCCTCCTCGTCCTCGTCATCGTCTTCGGTGTCCTCGCTGGACCCGGCGCGGAAGTACTTCACCCGCTGGTACTCCTCGGAGGAGGTGTCCTCCTCTTCCTCCTCCTCATCGGAGGAGTCGACGCCGTCCCAGGACATGGCATCGTCGGTGCTGTCCGCCTCCAGTTCCCCATCGGCGAGGAACTGTAGTGTAGCATCCCAGTTGTCTAACCCCTGTAATGCTACATGTCATAATAATAAAATGGGCCACTTCCAACATATAATTGTTGCATCATCATCATATCATGCTCATGTCATCATGTCCCCTTGCATTTGAGCATCATATAAAAACCTTTTTCTTGTTTGGTTCTTATCTCATGTGCATGATTAACTGTAGTTGCCTCTTGATATTGTATTTGGTTCTTAATAAATTGTTAAATGCCCAAGTCGAGTTGTGGGCATCTCTCTTTTTGACTCCACCACCTTTTCTTTCACCACCTTATAATTCCACCATCCAATTATTCTGAGCTTGGCATTTTGTTGTTTTATCTCTGGCTCATGATTAGTTGGTTGGAACCACCCATAAATCTTTGCTTGGCCTAGTCCACATTTTGGAATGCATATGAATAATGCCATGGACACCTATTTTGTTTTCACAAAATAGAACCTAGCATTATTAGTTATGCATGGGCCATGCAACCAAAACCCTTGACCTCCTTCTTTTGGTTTGTTTTGTTATGCTTAGTAGGAGCTTGGTATTAAATAACAACTAGGTGCCCCTTGTTTTGGATCTCTTGGACCATATTTTAAAACTACCACCTTGTTTGGCTAAACCCAAACCCTATCCCTCTCCTCTTCCTTTTGCCACCTCTTGTTTTGCTTCCAAACCCTAGCTACCATCTACCCCTCTCCCTCTCCTCTCTAGCTGTCAACCCTAAACCCATCTAACTGGACCCTTACCCCATGCCCATAACCTCCCTAACTAGATTCTCCAACCCACACCCCTTCTAATCTCAACACAAGTGGCCCCCTCTTTCTCTCCTCTTAGTCAGGTTTTTCCTCTCTTCAACCTCCTGGTAACAAGGTTCAAGTTTTGAAATCAGTAGAAAGTTTGAATTTGTTTTAGATTGAAGCAAGCAAATCAAATAAAAGTAAAAGAGAAAGGAATAAAAAAAAAGGGAAAGAGGAGCAGCCGCAGCAGCCCAGAGCAGGCAGCAGCCCGTCCTACCCAGCTTCCCCGGCCCAACTCGTTTTTCCCAGCCCAGTACCCCTCCGTTTCCCCCTCCTGTTCACCGTCTTCCTGCAGCCACCCCTTCTCTCCCTGCGCGCGACGGAAAACAAACGGCGGGAGCAGGTGGCCGTTCCTCGCCGTCGTCCGCGTCAGCAGCGCGCGCGGCACGTGAGCCCTGCCCCTTCTTAGCCAAACCGCGCAGCCTCCCCCGCAACCCTAGCCTCCCCTCTCTGCACCCCGCGCCGCCACCCTCTCCCTTCCCCTTCCGCTCTCCGTCCCCTCTCCGTCGAAGCCAGGGAAGGAAGCTCCGAGGAGGAGGAGAGGCACCGCGGGCGCCTCGTCGGGACTGCAGCAGGAGAAGCCCGGGGCCGCCACGGACTGCCGCGTCACCAGGCCGTTCGCGTCCGAGGGTGCCGCGCCGTCGTTCGTGCTCGCCGCTGATCACCCTCCCCTCGCCGTCGTCTAGGCGCTCCCCGGCACCGCTCCACCGTCTCCAACACCCTCCACCGGTGAGCACCTTCCCAGGCCGCTGTGCCGCCTCGGCCGCCCTGGCGCTCACGCTCGCCGCGTCGCGCTCACCGCCTGTGCTGGAACGCGCGCGGCGTCGCGCAGTAGCAGCAGCGTTTTCCCCTCTGTTCGCGCACACGCCCCGCCCGATGTAGTCTAGATCCGTCGCTGGACCCTTAACAAAAAGTGTAGCCGGTACATCCCTCTACAATTTTCGTGTTTGCGGCATCCAGTTTCTCCTAGCAGATTAGTCGGCATCTACATCGCAAGATCGCGTCAGCTAGCCAGTTTCGCGGGCGAGTTTCAGTTTCGTCAGGCAATCGAACCCCCAGCCCTGGACGCTTTTACACTTTAGCCCCTCCTCTTCCCAACGCCTCACCCGCAGTCCCCTTGGCCCGGTTGTCAGCGTCGATGCGGTTTTTCTAAAAAGACTCCCTAGTTTTTTTCAAATCCACCCGCAGTCCTTTCCCCCTCTCAGCCGCTGGCACGTGGCCCGTGTGCGCCTGTCCCCACCTGGCAGTGACCAGGCTGGAATCGGCTGGGTGTAAAAAGTTTGGCTGGTTCTGTTTTAATTATTCAAATCTTTTTCTGAGTATTTAAATTCAAATAAATTTCAGATCCAAACAACTTTTCATATTTAAATCCAAATTTGACAAGTAATATATGTATGGATATCAGAAAAATGAGGGGATTCCAAATATGCCATCCATTTTGTATTTTGCACAAGTAAAATTCCAAGTTCATGTTAATTACATCAAATGCCACTGGATTTTCAATAATTCATAACTTTTGATGCAAAACTCCAAATTTAGCAAATGATGAGTCTAAATTGATCAGCTCGACGAGACCTTTCTATTTATGCTATCCATGACTTCAATTGCAGCATGCATCATACAAATATATTGCGAACAACAACTGTTATGGCAACAAAATGTGACTAAAACCCAATTCAAATGTTATTTTCTTGTCCTCCACACCTCAACCATGCCATGCTACCCTACTTGCCATGTAAATTGTGCATCATTCATCATGGCATGTTTGTTTGCTTGACGCATCTTATTCATATGCATGTGCTCTATATTCATGTTGGCCTTGTTTGTTTGGCTTTTCTCGGATAGACACTGAGCAGGGGTTGTATCAAGAGAACCAGGAGCACTACCCAGATCCGTCCCTCGCTTCAACTGAGATACCAGGCAAGCACTACCACATGCTTGCATACATACAGTACCTATTGCCTCTATCTTATTCTTGCATCATTGAGTCGCGATTGCATTAAATTGAATCCCAAGTATGCATAGCCTTTACTTTTAAACCCCACCAAGCTTGTCCTCCATCCCATGAGCCATTACTATAGGAGTTGTTTGAGCCATGCGAGTCGTAGAACAGCATGAGTAGGGTTTGTGAGAGTCTGTTGGATAATGAGGTACCTAAACAACTTAACCTGAGTAGTTCTGGGATAACTAAAGAAAGTGGCACCGGTGAGCAATATCTGCTATTTGGTTTTTCATGCTCACTTGTGTCCCGTAAGACCCCGAGTACTTGATTCCTGTTCCTTGATTTATCGCGCTATCCACATCCGGGAGGTATATGGGACCCCCCTGAGCCAGAGCTTGATTCCGTCTTATTTCTTGGGGCCACAAACTAGTTTGAGGTTTTATTACGATCCTGTACTTATGCCATGCTACTGCTTTATTTACGATTGTGCGACAGATAGCACACTGTACTGTTTTGGATAGTGGCACGATTCCGCGGTGTCGACAAGCCCCGTTTGGGGTTCCCAGTCGTTCACAGCCGTCCCCACAGACCTTGAGGCCGTCTCGGAGCTTGCTTACTCCGTTGCGGGATCTACTTAAGGGGTGGCCCCCTGAAATATTTCTGAATCCTGTGATTGCTTTGTCGTGAAGGCCTCGTTGGGTTTTGATTTGGTTTTTCCGAGGTTGATCGAGTGTGTGTTGCTATTGGTGCACCCCGGCCGGGTAAAACTTTCTGAAAGCCGTGTCCACGGATATGGACGACTTGGTGCACAGTTTCTCGATCATAGACAAGCATAACTAAAGTACCGCCTTAACTTGACTAAGTAACTTGACTAGTAAATAGTGCAATACTCATGGAATGGTTAATAAAATTGCCAACGGATGGGGGTTTGTTCGTCCGCTTCCTTGTCGGTAAGCAGGGAGGAGGATGGATCGGATGAGATTACCATTATAACTGTTGTTCTTAATTCACGGACATCCGTCTATCATTGGTTAGGCGGATGGTTAGCGTTTATCTGTAGAATTGCTAGGGTTTATCTTTCGCTGCAATCGCGTCACTCCAGGTTGTGTCCCCTTTAGAGGCATTAAGACTTGCTGAGTACCCTTAGGGTCTCACACGATAAATTCTTGATTCAGATGAACAGGTACCCCCGCAGGACGGATACTGGCTGGAAGAAGCCGATGATGTGGGCAGCGATCGTTCGGTGTAGAGATTCCGGGATCGGGGATCCGTGAGACCTGTAGTTGGGATGTGCTTATTTTCGCTGGCATCTTATGCCGATTTGCTTCTTATCCGTACTCGGATTTTGTTTGCCGCTTCCGCATGATTCTCTGATGTGTGTTGTATGAGGAGTTATCCTAAAATATAGATCTATCTAGGTCATTTGAATCTTGCCGTATGGCGTTGGTATATTTCCTTTCTTTCTAGATGGTATGGCTCTGATGTACTCTTGTATGGTGGCTTGCGTACATACCCACTTGTGTACGTAGTTGATCCCTTCGCCTGCCGACTACGCCGCCCGTACAGGTCCCGTTGAGAGGGTAGTGGTTGGGACGTCTGAAAGGACTACCAGTGTGTGGCTTTTGGGGCCCCGCCGTACTATTTCAACCACTACCACTCATCCAGGCTTGTATCTAGGAGCGTAGTTCACCGAGGTAGTTACAATTGGTATCAGAGCCATCCCGACCTTCAGGGTTTCAGCCAAACGGTCGTTGTCAGTCTAGCAAATATTTTGGTAGTTATGTATATTAGGGAAAAACAAAAACGCGAGAGTAGGACTGCTTCCATTTTTCTTCTTACCCTCCCACCCACCCTTTTCTGGTAAGGAAGTGCAACGTTTTCAATCCTCTTCTCAAAGTTCAAACTAGGATTCACGTGTTCGGGGTTTCCGTAGTACCATAGGGTGTGTGTGTGTAATCCCTTGTCTATCTGTTGCATCCAACTTGTTATCTTATCTGCCTTTGGTTATCAACTGTTGGTACATTCCATACCGACAGGCTTTTGTAAACCGACGCAATCTATCTTCCTCTTGTATCCGACACTATCTTGTTTGGGGTGTTCGTTTCCGTAGTTACCAATCTTTAGGTTTCGTCGTGAGAAGAAGGGGTTAGGATATGTGTTCCACTTGTTCATGTGCGGAGTAATGATTTGAGTGCGGGATGGAGTCGCGACCATACCACTACTCTTCTCATTCACTTTTGTATATTGGATCGGTAGAGTCACTAATCTTGATTCGTTAAGTAATTTTGCGCATCTATTGGTATTCTAATGCCGAATTTGTGGAAAATTTTTCTTGGATATGTTTGTGTACCACACTCCTTTTCAGTCGTGTGCGATATGCTTAATATCTTTTAGGTGCTATGAACTTTGTTGATATTTTTAATATCATCTCAGTAAATTGTATCCTTTAATCTTGGTTAATTCCATCTTGGTACTATTTTGGATTATTATCATTCTCCATCATAGTACTGACTTGAGTTTTATATCAATGACAGGATGGCTCCACCACGCCGGACTGATGAGGACATACCTCCGGAACTGGGCTCAGCGCTGTCGAACATTGCTAATGCTTTGGAAGCTATGCAAGAGAACCAACAGCGCTTTGAGGAGAGCGTCAGAAGGAACGAGTTTGCTCCGCTCCCTCCACCTCCCAGGCGTGGAGACATCAAGAGCTTCCTCAAATTCAACCCTCGTCAGTTTGATGTGTCTGACCGACCTCTGGACGCAGATGATTAGCTGCGTGAGATCTCAAGGCTGCTCGAGACTGCTGATGTTCCAGAACAGGAGTGGGTAAAGTGTGCTACTCACCTTCTCAAGGGAGATGCAGCTCTTTGGTGGGAGAACTACTTGAAGGCAAGCTGCACGGGTTTTCAGCCAACTTGGGAAAGGTTCACTGGAGCGTTCAAAGAGCAGTTTCTCTCAGAGATGGTAATGGAAAGGATGAAGGAGGCTTTCCTCAACCTGAAGCAGGGAAATGATAACGTCAACACCTACATCAGGAACTTCATGAATCTATCTCGCTATGGTGGTGATGAGGTATCTGATGACAAGAAGAAGCAGAAAAGGTTCAGGCAAGGGCTCAATGCGTCGATCAAGTATGCAATTACGCATGCAAGACCGGCAACCTTCCTGGAGCTACAGCACACAGCACTGCAAGAGGAGGCAAGCAGGCAGATGTTTGAGGAGTCCAAGAAACATAACAGGGATGCATCAAGCTCTTCGGTTATGGCAGCTCCTTCGAAGCGGCGTGTCTGGGTTCCTAACACCCCACCGTTGCTTCCGGCTTCACCAAGACCTGCAAGTTTTGCGCCAAGGCCATCAAACTTCACCACTGCGGCTCCCAGGGGCTACAACAACCACTACCCTGGAGCGCCTGGCGGAGTCCCTGGCTACTCTGCTCCACGTCCAGCTGGTGCCTGTTACTCGTGTGGAGATCCTGGACATCCCCACTGGAACTGTCCGTTGAAGAACAAAGCTTTCCCTCAACCCCCGCCAAGATCTGCAACAAGCTCTCCTTCGGTTCGTGCACCACCGCCTCGGGCTCTCAACATCAACACCAAGCCCGGGTCTGCGGTTGTCCGTGCAAACTGCGTCAACGCCTCTCAAGCTGAGCTCGCACCAGGAGTCGTCATGGGTATGCTTTCAGTTAACTCAGTTCCTGCACGAGTTCTCTTTGATTCTGGTGCATCGCATTCGTTTGTTTCGATGAAGTTTGCAAGTGAGAATGGATTAGCATCAGATCCTCTTCCAAAACGGTTAATGGTTCTCTCCTGGAGCAACAATGGCAGCTTCCAAAATCAGTCATGGAAATCAAGTTGAGATTGGTGGTTCTTCATTCTTGGCTTCTTTGATTATTCTGGGCAATTCTGATATTGATGTCATTTTGGGCATGGATTGGTTGACAGCAAATGCAGCTGTCATTGATTATGCTGAACGCTCAGTGTCTCTGAAGATTCCTGAAGGCCATGTAGTCTTTTCTCCAAGCCTGACTCCTGCTGTCCAGCTCTATTCCTTGGCCGCTCTGAATAATGATGCTATGGAAGCTATTCAGAAGGTACCGGTGGTCTGTGAGTTTCCAGATGTCTTTCCTGAAGAGTTGCCAGGTATGCCTCCGGATCGCGAGGTTGAATTCGTGATTGAGCTTGAACCTGGAACGGCTCCTATCTCCAAGAGGCCATATAAAATGGGTCCTTCTGAGTTGGCTGAACTCAAACGACAACTTGATGAACAAGAGAAGTTGGGTTTCATTCAACACAGCACTTCTTCTTGGGGTAGCCCAACAATCTTTGTGAAGAAGCGTGACAGAACCGATAGGCTATGTGTTGATTATCGGGCTCTCAATGCTAAAACCATCAAGAACAAATATCCTCTTCCTCGGATAAATGATCTATTTGATCAGCTAGCAGGAGCTGTGGTGTTCTCTAAGCTGGATTTGAGAAGTGGTTATCACCAAATCAAAATTCACAAAGAAGATGTGCCCAAAACAGCTTTCACCACCCGCTATGGCCTGTATGAGTACACGGTCATGTCTTTCGGTCTCACCAACGCACCAGCTACCTTCTCGAGGCTGATGAACTCCGTTTTCATGGAGTATCTTGATAAGTTTGTCGTGGTATATCTGGATGACATTCTGGTCTATTCCTAGTCCAAGGAGGAGCATGAAGAACACCTGCGGTGTGTCCTGAATAAGCTTCGTGAGAACCGCTTGTATGCAAAGTTCTCAAAGTGTGAGTTTTGGCTGCCTGAAGTAACATATCTGGGTCATGTTATCTCTGCCAAGGGCATTGCAGT
This sequence comes from Avena atlantica, assembly GCA_910589765.1. Classification (NCBI taxonomy): domain Eukaryota; kingdom Viridiplantae; phylum Streptophyta; class Magnoliopsida; order Poales; family Poaceae; genus Avena; species Avena atlantica. Next base: position 30,518,338 of record OU342734.1, read on the forward strand.
CAATCCGGAAACCGTGAAGACAATTGTTGAATGGCTTCCGCCTGTTAATGTCAAGGAAGTGCGGAGTTTTCTCGGCTTGGCTAGCTATTGCCGTCGCTTTGTGCAAAACTTCTCGAAGATAGCAAAGCCTCTTACCGATCTCCTCAAGAAAGGCAAGAAGTACCTGTGGACTCCTGCTTGTCAAGAAAGTTTTGAGACACTCAAACAGAAGCTCACTTCCACGCCAGTCTTGGTTCCTCCGGATACATCTAAGCCTTTCCAGATATTCTGCGACGCCTCTTTGCAAGGATTGGGTGCGGTCCTTATGCAAGAGAAACAGGTGGTTGCTTATGCTTCTCGTCAGTTGAAGACGCATGAGATCAACTATCCCACACACGACCTTGAGCTAGCAGCAGTTGTCTTTGCTTTGAAGCTATGGAGGCACTACTTGCTTGGTAACCGATGTGAGATCTTCTCGGACCACAAGAGTTTGAAGTATATCTTCACTCAACCGGATCTCAACCTTCGGCAAAGGAGATGGATTGAAGCAATCAATGACTTCGATGTGACCATCAACTACACCCCAGGCAAAGCAAACGTCATGGCAGATGCGCTTAGCCGTAAAGCTTATGTCAATAACCTCATGGTAGAAGAACAGCAGCCTCTCTTGTGCGAGGAATTCCGTCAGCTCAACCTTGAAATTGTGGAACAAGGGCATCTCCTGAACCTTCTTGCTACTCCTCTCTTGGAAGAACAGATTCGTTCTCGTCAGCGTGGCGATCCGCACACCAGAAAGCTCATCTCTAGAATTGGTCTTCCGAAGTATGAGTCCTTCCACGTTGATGATCAAGGCACGCTCTTCTTCGACCACCGGATGTTTGTTCCAAACTACCCGGGTCTGAGAGACCAAGTTCTCAAGGAGGCACATGATTCGGTTCTTTCTATCCATCCTGGCAGCACAAAGATGTACATGGACTTGAAAACACAATACTGGTGGCCTGGGTTGAAAAGGTATTGTGCCAAGTATGTCTCAGAATGTGATGTCTGCCGCAGAGTGAAGGCTGTCCATCAGAAACCATTTGGTCTTCTACAGCCATTGAAACCTCCGGAATGGAAATGGGAGAAAGTAGAGATGGACTTCATCACTGGCTTTCCGAGGTCGCAGAAGGGCAACAATGCAATCTTTGTTGTCATCGACAGGCTTTCTAAAGTGGCACACTTCTTCCCAGTCAAAGAAACAATTTCTGGAATTCAGTTGGCTGAGCTCTATATCAACAGAATTGTCTCTCTGTATGGGGTTCCACTCGAAATCAGTTCAGACCGTGGGAGCATCTTCACCTCAAAGTTCTGGGAGAGTTTCCAAAAAGCTTTGGGAACAAAGTTGAACTTCAGCACTGCTTACCACCCTCAGTCTCAAGGACAAGTGGAGAGAATCAATCAGATTCTGGAGGATATGCTTAGAGCTTGCGTCATCTCTTTTGGCATGAAGTGGGAGGAATGCCTTCCATATGCTGAATTCTCCTACAACAACAGCTTCCAGAAGAGTCTGAAGATGGCACCATTCGAGGCTCTCTATGGTCGCAAGTGCAGAACTCCGATTAGTTGGTCAGGTGCAGGAGAAAGAATCTGGTTTGGCCCTGACATTGTAACCCAAGCGGAGGAGAAGGTGCATATTATTCTGGAGAACCTGAAGATTGCTCAAAGTCGTCAGAAGAGCAATTATGACAGGAAGCACACAGATATGGTATATGCCCCTGGTGATCTCGTCTACCTTCGTGTCACTCCCATGAGAGGAACACACCGCTTCGGTATCAAAGGAAAGTTGGCTCCTAGATACATCGGTCCTTTCAAGATACGTGGTAGAAGAGGAGAAGTTGCTTATGCACTAGAGCTTCCGGAAAAACTCAAAGTCCATGATGTTTTCCACATCTCTCAACTCAAGAAGTGCTTCAAAGATCCCGGCAGGACCGTGGACCATGAGTTGATCGACCTCCAAGAAGATCTGTCTTATCAAGAACACCCCACCAAAATCCTTGAGACCGCAGAAAGAAGGACTCGCAACAAGTCCATCAAGTTCTGCAAGGTGCAGTGGTCACACCATTCTGTTGATGAAGCAACTTGGGAGCGTGAAGATGAACTCCGTGCCAACCACCCTTCTCTCTTTGTGTCTTCTTCTTCTTCTTCCTAGAATCTCGGGGCGAGATTCCTGTTTAGTGGGGGAGAGTTGTAGCATCCCAGTTGTCTAACCCCTGTAATGCTACATGTCATAATAATAAAATGGGCCACTTCCAACATATAATTGTTGCATCATCATCATATCATGCTCATGTCATCATGTCCCCTTGCATTTGAGCATCATATAAAAACCTTTTTCTTGTTTGGTTCTTATCTCATGTGCATGATTAACTGTAGTTGCCTCTTGATATTGTATTTGGTTCTTAATAAATTGTTAAATGCCCAAGTTGAGTTGTGGGCATCTCTCTTTTTGACTCCACCACCTTTTCTTTCACCACCTTATAATTCCACCATCCAATTATTCTGAGCTTGGCATTTTGTTGTTTTATCTCTGGCTCATGATTAGTTGGTTGGAACCACCCATAAATCTTTGCTTGGCCTAGTCCACATTTTGGAATGCATATGAATAATGCCATGGACACCTATTTTGTTTTCACAAAATAGAACCTAGCATTATTAGTTATGCATGGGCCATGCAACCAAAACCCTTGACCTCCTTCTTTTGGTTTGTTTTGTTATGCTTAGTAGGAGCTTGGTATTAAATAACAACTAGGTGCCCCTTGTTTTGGATCTCTTGGACCATATTTTAAAACTACCACCTTGTTTGGCTAAACCCAAACCCTATCCCTCTCCTCTTCCTTTTGCCACCTCTTGTTTTGCTTCCAAACCCTAGCTACCATCTACCCCTCTCCCTCTCCTCTCTAGCTGTCAACCCTAAACCCATCTAACTGGACCCTTACCCCATGCCCATAACCTCCCTAACTAGATTCTCCAACCCACACCCCTTCTAATCTCAACACAAGTGGCCCCCTCTTTCTCTCCTCTTAGTCAGGTTTTTCCTCTCTTCAACCTCCTGGTAACAAGGTTCAAGTTTTGAAATCAGTAGAAAGTTTGAATTTGTTTTAGATTGAAGCAAGCAAATCAAATAAAAGTAAAAGAGAAAGGAATAAAAAAAAAGGGAAAGAGGAGCAGCCGCAGCAGCCCAGAGCAGGCAGCAGCCCGTCCTACCCAGCTTCCCCGGCCCAACTCGTTTTTCCCAGCCCAGTACCCCTCCGTTTCCCCCTCCTGTTCACCGTCTTCCTGCAGCCACCCCTTCTCTCCCTGCGCGCGACGGAAAACAAACGGCGGGAGCAGGTGGCCGTTCCTCGCCGTCGTCCGCGTCAGCAGCGCGCGCGGCACGTGAGCCCTGCCCTTCTTAGCCAAACCGCGCAGCCTCCCCCGCAACCCTAGCCTCCCCTCTCTGCACCCCGCGCCGCCACCCTCTCCCTTCCCCTTCCGCTCTCCGTCCCCTCTCCGTCGAAGCCAGGGAAGGAAGCTCCGAGGAGGAGGAGAGGCACCGCGGGCGCCTCGTCGGGACTGCAGCAGGAGAAGCCCGGGGCCGCCACGGACTGCCGCATCACCAGGCCGTTCGCGTCCGAGGGTGCCGCGCCGTCGTTCGTGCTCGCCGCTGATCACCCTCCCCTCGCCGTCGTCTAGGCGCTCCCCGGCACCGCTCCACCGTCTCCAACACCCTCCACCGGTGAGCACCTTCCCAGGCCGCTGTGCCGCCTCGGCCGCCCTGGCGCTCACGCTCGCCGCGTCGCGCTCACCGCCTGTGCTGGAACGCGCGCGGCGTCGCGCAGTAGCAGCAGCGTTTTCCCCTCTGTTCGCGCACACGCCCCGCCCGATGTAGTCTAGATCCGTCGCTGGACCCTTAACAAAAAGTGTAGCCGGTACATCCCTCTACAATTTTCGTGTTTGCGGCATCCAGTTTCTCCTAGCAGATTAGTCGGCATCTACATCGCAAGATCGCGTCAGCTAGCCAGTTTCGCGGGCGAGTTTCAGTTTCGTCAGGCAATCGAACCCCCAGCCCTGGACGCTTTTACACTTTAGCCCCTCCTCTTCCCAACGCCTCACCCGCAGTCCCCTTGGCCCGGTTGTCAGCGTCGATGCGGTTTTTCTAAAAAGACTCCCTAGTTTTTTTCAAATCCACCCGCAGTCCTTTCCCCCTCTCAGCCGCTGGCACGTGGCCCGTGTGCGCCTGTCCCCACCTGGCAGTGACCAGGCTGGAATCGGCTGGGTGTAAAAAGTTTGGCTGGTTCTGTTTTAATTATTCAAATCTTTTTCTGAGTATTTAAATTCAAATAAATTTCAGATCCAAACAACTTTTCATATTTAAATCCAAATTTGACAAGTAATATATGTATGGATATCAGAAAAATGAGGGGATTCCAAATATGCCATCCATTTTGTATTTTGCACAAGTAAAATTCCAAGTTCATGTTAATTACATCAAATGCCACTGGATTTTCAATAATTCATAACTTTTGATGCAAAACTCCAAATTTAGCAAATGATGAGTCTAAATTGATCAGCTCGACGAGACCTTTCTATTTATGCTATCCATGACTTCAATTGCAGCATGCATCATACAAATATATTGCGAACAACAACTGTTATGGCAACAAAATGTGACTAAAACCCAATTCAAATGTTATTTTCTTGTCCTCCACACCTCAACCATGCCATGCTACCCTACTTGCCATGTAAATTGTGCATCATTCATCATGGCATGTTTGTTTGCTTGACGCATCTTATTCATATGCATGTGCTCTATATTCATGTTGGCCTTGTTTGTTTGGCTTTTCTCGGATAGACACTGAGCAGGGGTTGTATCAAGAGAACCAGGAGCACTACCCAGATCCGTCCCTCGCTTCAACTGAGATACCAGGCAAGCACTACCACATGCTTGCATACATACAGTACCTATTGCCTCTATCTTATTCTTGCATCATTGAGTCGCGATTGCATTAAATTGAATCCCAAGTATGCATAGCCTTTACTTTTAAACCCCACCAAGCTTGTCCTCCATCCCATGAGCCATTACTATAGGAGTTGTTTGAGCCATGCGAGTCGTAGAACAGCATGAGTAGGGTTTGTGAGAGTCTATTGGATAATGAGGTACCTAAACAACTTAACCTGAGTAGTTCTGGGATAACTAAAGAAAGTGGCACCGGTGAGCAATATCTGCTATTTGGTTTTTCATGCTCACTTGTGTCCCGTAAGACCCCGAGTACTTGATTCCTGTTCCTTGATTTATCGCGCTATCCACATCCGGGAGGTATATGGGACCCCCCTGAGCCAGAGCTTGATTCCGTCTTATTTCTTGGGGCCACAAACTAGTTTGAGGTTTTATTACGATCCTGTACTTATGCCATGCTACTGCTTTATTTGAAGGGTTCGCAGCATAGAAAACAAAAATTTTCCTACGATGTGAACTATATACCAAGATCTATTTATACTAGATACAAACAACGGGCGGATGTATATCCGTAGAGAACATACCCTTGAAGACCGACAAAGCTTAACGAGTTCAACTCGTGGTTGATGTAGACGATCTCTTGCCGATCTCAAGATCGAGAGGAAGTCCTAGCGCCGCAAAACAGCAGCGCATCCGTGCTCGCACACACGTTCGAGGCACCGAGCAACCTCCGCCTCCTCGCTCCAGCGATGCAGCGGAAGCACAACTCTTTCTTGCCGAAAGCCACCGGGAACATGTATCTCGCTAGTCCGAGACCATGGGGGATAAATTCTAGAGGGGGAGAGAGATCCTTCACGAGGAGGTGTGTTGTGAGAGGAGGAGAGGGGGGCCTTTTATAGGGGAGAGGGGGGGCACCCAAGGGGCATGGCGCCCAGCCATGGGGCTGCCCCCACCTCTTCCACATTCATGTGGGTGGAGCTCCCACTCAAAAATGAAAAGCCTCCACTCCCATTAAAAAGCCTCCACTCAAAAATCCACTCACATGCATTAAATTTCCACCAAATTTAATGCAAGCTCTCATTAAATAAAACTCTTTTATTTTATTCAGAATTTTGTCAATTACTTTAATGACAAACATTCACAAATAACCCCTTGCTAGAATCCTATTTCACATGCATAACCAGTTTATGCAATTTCACCCGAAAACCTGTTTCGGTATCTAGTGAAATAAATTCCTGCGCTTGTTCATTCTTTCGACATGAAACCTTTGCTCCAATTGGATGCCGGTGTCTCTTAAGTGTGTCACCCTACGGTTCGTGAATAATGCGGACATGATCGAGACCCCTCTCAGATCAATAATCAGAAGCGGGATCTGGAGACCCATACTGACTCCCACACATTCAACGATGACTTTCTTGTGATCGTCGGAACCTTTTACGTTAGTATCTTAATCCCTTTGTTTCACGATATATTACATGTCCGAGATTCGATCATCGGTATCTCCATACCTAGTTTAATCTCGTTACCGACATGCACTCTTTTCTCGTTCCTGTGATATAACATTCTAGTGATCAAATCACTTGCTTGCAAGCTAATCAATGTGATATCACCGAGAGGGCCCAGAGTATATCTATCCGTCATCGGGATGAACAAATTCCACTCTTGATCCATGAGCCTCAACATAACACTTTATTAGTTCTGAACCCACCTTTATAATCACCCTGTTACGGTGTGACGTTTGATGTTATCAAGAAACTCTTCCGGTGTTAGTGATTGACATGATCTCATGGTCTAAGGATAAGGATCACTTCGTAAGTTGTTATAGCAATATAAACTCAATGACTTTGATCGTAATGCTATACTTCGGATGAATGTTCATCACATCATTACACTAATGTTGTGATCCCGTTATTAACAACATCCAATGTCCATGATCAGGAAACCTTGATCATCTTGTTAATCAACGAGCTAGTTTATGAGAGAGGCTTAACTAGGAACTTTCTGTTTGTTTATTAAACACACATGTATTAACGTTTCCGTATTAATACAATTATAGCATGCAAAATAAACATCTATCATATACTTGGAATACACATAATAACCACTTTATTATTGCCTCTCAGGGCATATTCCCTTCAGTCTCCCACTTGCACTAGAGACAATAATCTAGTTACATAGTGATAAATCTAACACCCATTGAGTTCTGGTGTTGATCATGTTTTGCTTTAGGGAGAGTTTTAGTCAACGGATCTGCTACATTGAGATCCGTATGTACTTTACAAATCTTTATATCTCCATCCTTGACATGCTCGCGGATGGAGTGAAACCGGCGCTTAATATGCTTGGAATGCTTGTGAGACCTTGGCTCTTTGGCATTGGCAATGGCACCATTGTTGTCACAATAGATCACCATTGGGTCCAACGCGTTTGCCACAACTCCTAGTTCGGATATGAACTCCTTCATCCAAACTGCTTCCTGAGCTGCTTCTGAAGCAGCAACATATTCGGCCTCCGTTGTTGATCCCGCTACCACAGGTTGTTTGGAGCTCCTCCAACTAACCGCTCCGCCATTCATGAGAAATACGTATCCGGATTGGGACTTAGAGTCATCCGGATCGGTGTCAAAGCTAGCGTCGACATAACACTTAGCGACGAGCTCTTCTTCACCTCCGTATACAAGAAACATATCCTTAGTTCTTCGTAAGTACTTAAGGATATTCTTGACCGCTATCCAGTGTTCCGAACCTGGATCCGATTGGTACCTACTAGTCAAACTAATAGCGTGTGCCACATCCGGTCTTGTACATAGCATGGCGTACATTATAGAGCCTATGGCTGAAGCATAGGGGACTTTGTCCATTATCTCTCTTTCTTCCGCCGAAGCCGGACTTTGAGTCTTACTCAATGTCTTGCCTTGCAACATAGGTAAGAACCCCTTCTTACTTCCGTCCATTTTAAACTTCTTTAAAATCTTATCAAGGTATGTACTTTGCGATAGCCCTATTAGGCGCCTAGATCTATCTCTATAGATCTTTATGCCTAATATGTATGACGCTTCACCTAGGTCCTTCATTGAAAATTTGCTGTTTAGATAACTTTTAACACTGTTTAAAAGTTCTATATCATTTCCGATCAATAATATGTCATCCACATATAATATCAGAAATGCCACATTGCTCCCACTCACTTTCTTGTAAATACAAGCTTCTCCATAAGTTTGGACAAATCCAAACTCTTTGATCACCTCATCAAAGCGGAGATTCCAACTTCGTGATGCTTGCTTCAATCCATAGATGGATCGCTGAAGCTTGCACACCTTGTTAGCATCCTTAGGATCGACAAAACCCTTTGGTTGTATCATATACAACTCTTCTTCAATATTACCATTGAGAAACGCGGTTTTGACATCCATCTGCCATATTTCATAATCGAAATATGCAGCAATTGCTAACATAATCCTAACTGACTTTAGCATCGCTACGGGAGAGAAAGTCTCATCGTAGTCAACTCCTTGAATTTGTCGAAACCCCTTTGCGACAAGTCGAGCTTTATAGATGGTCACATTACCATCAGCATCAGTTTTCCTTTTGAAAATCCATTTGTTCTCCACGGCCTTTCGGTCGTGAGGTAATTCGACCAAGTTCCAAACTTGATTTTCATACATGGATTCCATCTCGGATTTCATGGCTTCTAACCATTTTTTGGAATCCGGGCTCATCATCGCTTCTTCATACGTCGCAGGGTCATTATTTTCATCAACCATGAAATTTATGACAGGATTTCCGTATAGCTCGGGAGCTGCACGCGTCCTGTTTGACCTGCGAGGTTCGGTAGTACTCTCTTTCGGAGTTTCATGATCATTATCATTAGTTCCCTCTTCAACAGGTGGAGCCAACTCCGGAACAACTTCCGGCGCTGCGCTACTCGCCATACTTTGAAGAGAAGGTTCCACAACCTCTTCGAGTTCTACCTTCCGACTACTCACACCTTTCGCGAGAAACTCTTTCTCTAGAAAGGATCCATTCTTGGCAACAAAAACCTTGCCCTCGGATCTGTGATAGAAGGAATACCCAATAGTTTCTTTAGGGTATCCTATGAAGACGCATTTTTCCGCTTTGGGTTCGAGTTTATCCGGTTGAAGTTTCTTCACATAAACATCGCAACCCCAAACTTTAAGAAATGACAGCTTAGGTTTGTTTCCAAACCATAATTCATACGGTGTCTTTTCAACGGATTTAGATGGTGCCCGATTTAAAGTGAATGCAGCAGTTTCTAGTGCATAACCCCAAAATGACAACGGCAAGTCCGTCAGAGACATCATAGATCGAACCATATCTAATAAAGTACGATTACGACGTTCCGACACACCATTTCGCTGTGGTGTTCCGGCAGGTGTGAGCTGTGAAACAATTCCACACTCTTTCATGTGAGTGCTAAACTCGTAACTTAGATACTCACCTCCACGGTCGGACCGTAGAAATTTGATCTTTCTATTACGATGATTTTCCACTTCATTCTGAAATTCCTTGAACTTTTCAAAGGTTTCAGACTTGTGTTTCATCAAGTAGATATAACCGTATCTACTTAAATCATCCGTGAAAGTAACAAAATAACGATATCCACCTCGCGCCGACACACTCATTGGACCACATACATCAGAATGTATGATTTCCAATAAATCAGTCGCCCGTTCCATTGAACCGGAAAACGGCGTTCTAGTCATCTTGCCCATAAGGCATGGCTCACATGTATCAAATGATTCATAATCAAGTGATTCCAAAAGTCCATCCGAATGGAGCTTCTTCATGCGTTTAACGCCAATATGACCTAGACGGCAGTGCCACATATATGCGGATATATCATCATTAAGTTTAATCCTTTTAGCATCAACATTATGAATATGTGTAACATTATCATCGAGATCTAATAGAAATAAACCATTCATCATCGGTGCATGACCATAAAAGATTTCATTCATATAAATGGAACAACCATTGTTCTCGGATTTAAATGAATAACCACTTCGCATCAAACACGATCCAGATACAATGTTCATGCTCAGTGCAGGCACCAGATAACATTTATTCAAGTTTATAACTAATCCCGACGGTAAGTGGAGAGGCAGCGTTCCGACGGCGATCACATCAACACTTGATCCATTGCCGACACGCATCTTGACCTCACCCCTTGCTAGCGGTCGCTGGTTCCGCAGCCCCTGATTCGAGTTACAAATATTAGCAACTGAACCGGTATCAAATACCCAGGTGCTACTGCGAGCACTAGTCAAGTACACATCAATAACATGTATATCATATATACCTTTGTTTGCCTTGCCGGCCTTCTTGTCTGCCAAATACTTGGGGCAGTTGCGCTTCCAGTGGCCAGTCCCCTTACAATAGTAGCACTCGGAATCAGACTTAGGTCCAACTCGGGGTTTCTTTTCAGGTGCGGCAACAGGCTTGCCGCCCTTACTTCCCTTCCGTTTTCCCTTCTTGTCTTTCTTGAAACCAGTATTCCTATTGATCATCAACACTTGATGTTCCTTTTTGATCTCCACTTCTGCAGTTTTAAGCATTGACAGAAGCTCGGGGAGAGACTTCTTCATGCCTTGCATATTATAATTCATCACGAAGCTCTTATAGCTAGGTGGCAGAGACTGCAGAACACGATGGATGCCTAAGTCAATGGGAATCGTTATTCCCAAGGACACAAGCTTATCGGCGTAACCCGACATCTTGAGTACATGCTCACTAACGGAGCTGTGCTCTTCCATCATGCAGCTAAAGAACTTTTCTGAAGCATTGTAGCTCTCTACAGCAGCATGTGTGTCGAAAATCATTTTCAACTCACCCATTGTATCAAAAGCATTGCCGTTTTCGAAACGTTTTCGAAGTTCCGGCTCTAGCCCATACAATATGCCGCAATGAACTAAGTTGTGGTCCTCCTGACGAGTCTGATAGACATTCTTCTCCTCGTCAGGGGCATCATCAAAAGGTGGGGGGCCTAACGGCGCTTCTAGCACATATTGCTTTTGTGCAGCAGAGAGGAGAATCCTCAAATTCATGGCCCATTCAGTAAAGTTGCTACCGTTCGTTGTTAGTTTCTCTTTCTCCATGAACGCATTGAAATTAAAAGCAGGTGGTGCCATCTACAACAGAATTTGTAAAGTTTAGACTAAGTGTATGATAGATTGAGTTCAACTAATCTGTATTACGAATGAACTCCCACTCAAAAGCGACATCCCTCGTGTCCTTTTGGTGATTACATGAACCAAATCCACTACACCAAGTCCGATCATCACGTGAGTCGGTATAGCTTCAAAGGCGAGCATCAAATGGACATCATATCAACTATATGACTCATGCTTAACCTTTCGGTCTGTGTTCCGAGGCCATGTCCGTACATGCTAGGCTCGCCAAGTTAGAACCTTAGTATTCTGCGTGTGTAACTGTTTTACACCCGAAATATGGTCGAGGATCCAAGAACACCCGATCATCACGTGATGTCTTGGAGCGACGAAAACATAATCGGTGCATACTAAAGGAAGAACACATTTTTATCTTGATATTTAAATGAGGGATCATCTTATTATGCTTAACAAAGCGCTAAATAAGCAATATAAGATGCAACCAAACATCATATGTTTATTAGTGAAATTATATGGTTCCCGCAGATGATCTCTATCATGTGCATCGTGGTATGATCACTATCATACCTATATGTGTAAATCCAAGGTCTATGGATTTTACACGCTATGTGTGTTGTAAGAGTATCATCTCATACTTCTACTTACAACACTACCATATAATAACACTAGCCCAGCAACAATCTAAACTAGACGCCTCTAATTTATCCATTGCAAGTTTTACGTGGCTTAGGGCTTTCGAGATAGAACCGTTCTTACCTACGAACATCAACCACAACGAGGATAATCAAATTGTTGACAACTCGCTTGCAAAATAGATATTGACTATAGTAGGAGAGACAGACACCCGCTAGCCACTTATGCAAACTAGTTGCATGTCAAGCGTGGAACAGGTCTCATGTGCGAGGACATGTAAAGTTTGTCCGGGCCGCTTCATCCCACTATGCCACCAATATCCAAAATCACAACAAAGGAGCAACAACATGATCATCATCGCCCACATACTCATATGTGTACTACCCGTGTAAAGTATCTACGCATAGATCCGGCTCTGATACCACTGAAGGGTTCGCAGCATAGAAAACAAAAATTTTCCTACGATGTGAACTATATACCAAGATCTATTTATACTAGATACAAACAACGGGCGGATGTATATCCATAGAGAACATACCCTTGAAGACCGACAAAGCTTAACGAGTTCAACTCGTGGTTGATGTAGACGATCTCTTGCCGATCTCAAGATCGAGAGGAAGTCCTAGCGCCGCAAAACAGCAGCGCATCCGTGCTCGCACACACGTTCGAGGCACCGAGCAACCTCCGCCTCCTCGCTCCAGCGATGCAGCGGTAGCACAACTCTTTCTTGCCGAAAGCCACCGGGAACATGTATCTCGCTAGTCCGAGACCATGGGGGATAAATTCTAGAGGGGGAGAGAGATCCTTCACGAGGAGGTGTGTTGTGAGAGGAGGAGAGGGGGGCCTTTTATAGGGGAGAGGGGGGGCACCCAAGGGGCATGGCGCCCAGCCATGGGGCTGCCCCCACCTCTTCCACATTCATGTGGGTGGAGCTCCCACTCAAAAATGAAAAGCCTCCACTCCCATTAAAAAGCCTCCACTCAAAAATCCACTCACATGCATTAAATTTCCACCAAATTTAATGCAAGCTCTCATTAAATAAAACTCTTTTATTTTATTCAGAATTTTGTCAATTACTTTAATGACAAACATTCACAAATAACCCCTTGCTAGAATCCTATTTCACATGCATAACCAGTTTATGCAATTTCACCCGAAAACCTGTTTCGGTATCTAGTGAAATAAATTCCTGCGCTTGTTCATTCTTTCGGCATGAAACCTTTGCTCCAATTGGATGCCGGTGTCTCTTAAGTGTGTCACCCTACGGTTCGTGAATAATGCGGACATGATCGAGACCCCTCTCAGATCAATAATCAGAAGCGGGATCTGGAGACCCATACTGACTCCCACACATTCAACGATGACTTTCTTGTGATCGTCGGAACCTTTTACGTTAGTATCTTAATCCCTTTGTTTCACGATATATTACATGTCCGAGATTCGATCATCGGTATCTCCATACCTAGTTTAATCTCGTTACCGACATGCACTCTTTTCTCGTTCCTGTGATATAACATTCTAGTGATCAAATCACTTGCTTGCAAGCTAATCAATGTGATATCACCGAGAGGGCCCAGAGTATATCTATCCGTCATCGGGATGAACAAATTCCACTCTTGATCCATGAGCCTCAACATAACACTTTATTAGTTCTGAACCCACCTTTATAATCACCCTGTTACGGTGTGACGTTTGATGTTATCAAGAAACTCTTCCGGTGTTAGTGATTGACATGATCTCATGGTCTAAGGATAAGGATCACTTCGTAAGTTGTTATAGCAATATAAACTCAATGACTTTGATCGTAATGCTATACTTCGGATGAATGTTCATCACATCATTACACTAATGTTGTGATCCCGTTATTAACAACATCCAATGTCCATGATCAGGAAACCTTGATCATCTTGTTAATCAACGAGCTAGTTTATGAGAGAGGCTTAACTAGGAACTTTCTGTTTGTTTATTAAACACACATGTATTAACGTTTCCGTATTAATACAATTATAGCATGCAAAATAAACATCTATCATATACTTGGAATACACATAATAACCACTTTATTATTGCCTCTCAGGGCATATTCCCTTCATTATTTACGATTGTGCGACAGATAGCACACTGTACTGTTTTGGATAGTGGCACGATTCCGCGGTGTCGACAAGCCCCGTTTGGGGTTCCCAGTCGTTCACAGCCGTCCCCACAGACCTTGAGGCCGTCTCGGAGCTTGCTTACTCCGTTGCGGGATCTACTTAAGGGGTGGCCCCCTGAAATATTTCTGAATCCTGTGATTGCTTTGTCGTGAAGGCCTCGTTGGGTTTTGATTTGGTTTTTCCGAGGTTGATCGAGTGTGTGTTGCTATTGGTGCACCCCGGCCGGGTAAAACTTTCTGAAAGCCGTGTCCACGGATATGGACGACTTGGAGCACAGTTTCTCGATCATAGACAAGCATAACTAAAGTACCGCCTTAACTTGACTAAGTAACTTGACTAGTAAATAGTGCAATACTCATGGAATGGTTAATAAAATTGCCAACGGATGGGGGTTTGTTCGTCCGCTTCCTTGTCGGTAAGCAGGGAGGAGGATGGATCGGATGAGATTACCATTATAACTGTTGTTCTTAATTCACGGACATCCGTCTATCATTGGTTAGGCGGATGGTTAGCGTTTATCTGTAGAATTGCTAGGGTTTATCTTTCGCTGCAATCGCGTCACTCCAGGTTGTGTCCCCTTTAGAGGCATTAAGACTTGCTGAGTACCCTTAGGGTCTCACACGATAAATTCTTGATTCAGATGAACAGGTACCCCCGCAGGACGGATACTGGGTGGAAGAAGCCGATGATGTGGGCAGCGATCGTTCGGTGCAGAGATTCCGGGATCGGGGATCCGTGAGACCTGTAGTTGGGATGTGCTTATTTTCGCTGGCATCTTATGCCGATTTGCTTCTTATCCGTACTCGGATTTTGTTAGCCGCTTCCGCATGATTCTCTGATGTGTGTTGTATGAGGAGTTATCCTAAAATATAGATCTATCTAGGTCATTTGAATCTTGCCGTATGGCGTTGGTATATTTCCTTTCTTTCTAGATGGTATGGCTCTGATGTACTCTTGTATGGTGGCTTGCGTACATACCCACTTGTGTACGTAGTTGATCCCTTCGCCTGCCGACTACGCCGCCCGTACAGGTCCCGTTGAGAGGGTAGTGGTTGGGACGTCTGAAAGGACTACCAGTGTGTGGCTTTTGGGGCCCCGCCGTACTATTTCAACCACTACCACTCATCCAGGCTTGTATCTAGGAGCGTAGTTCACCGAGGTAGTTACATGTAGGTCCTCCTCGCCGTCAGTCATGGACGCGTCGTCCTCCGACCAAGCGGCGAAGTCCCAATCCCTCTTGTCCCACCATTGTGGGGCGAGAGTGTTGTACGCCGCCATCGGCGGGTGTTCTGGCGTCGGCTCTCGGTCGCTCATTGAGTTGGAGGCTTGGGAGGACAGGCCAGATGAAGCGGAGGAGGCCATGGCGGAGAAAGAGGGTTTTTTCGGTGGAGGAGGAAGAAGGGTTTTCTTTTTGCTACTGGAGGAAGATGGGGACTGCAAACTGTTTAGGTGAATTTAAATAAGGGGAATAGTATGAAGTGGTTCAATGCTATAGCGGTTTCCCAGAATGCACTGCCGAAGTTGTCAAATCATGCGCTGTGGGGAAGTGGAGAAGACAAGGCCTCATGATGAGGGGGTGGCGTGACGATCCTGTTCTGCAACGCATTCTGTCAACGCGCAACCCGATACAAAAAAAAGAGGA
This sequence comes from Avena atlantica, assembly GCA_910589765.1. Lineage (NCBI taxonomy): Eukaryota > Viridiplantae > Streptophyta > Magnoliopsida > Poales > Poaceae > Avena > Avena atlantica. The sequence continues at coordinate 30,533,868 of OU342734.1, forward strand.
GAAGAAGAAAAAAAGAGAACAGAGTGGTTTTGGAATTATTATTGCCAAAACCAGGGGGGCATGTGTTATCGCCATATTTTGGCCAAAGGAGGAGTTGGGCCGTGATCAAGATGGGCTTAGAAGATACGTATATACAACGTGTTGTTGAATCGGCCTCGCGTGTTGATTTGGGATAAATTGCCTGTGTATCTTATATTGTAATAGATTCCGTTTAGATTTAGGTAAGAGATAGAGTTGTAGAGTTATTCCAAAGACAAAAAGTCTCCGGACTATAAATATGTACCTAAGGTTATCAAGAAAAAGAGGACAATCACGTTCACAACAAACACAATCTCGGAGCATCGCCACCCCTTGTTTCTAGGGTTTCTTTCGGGTAAGTGTCATGCTGCCTAGATCGTATCTTGCGATCTAGGCAGTACTTTTACTTATGCGTTATTTGGTGTTACTCGTACTGAAGCCTTGTTGATGGCGAGTAACATTATTATCATAGATCTTTTGAGGTTAGCATCGGTGTTCTACGTTATAATCGTTTGATTTTGCTACCTCTAGTTGTCTCGCTACCTTTGCACCGTTTCCCAAGTGCAAGGGTAGCACCTTGCTTGATCTTTATTTAGCTGATTCGATCTGTTATGGTTGTGCCTTGCTCGCCAAGGTTCAGTTTGACATCTACGTAGTCAGGCCTTACAAACGGGTTGAACGATCCAGTAGTACGTAAGGACGTAGCTTATTCGTTCTAGAGAAGTTGTTCCGGTAATTGACTTTACGTTGGTTATTAGGCCTCCTCTAGGGTTAATATTCTTCATCTTTTGTACATACCAGGCTCAATTACGTGTAGGACGTTCCAGCTACGTGGTGAAAACATTAAACTGTCGTAGATCGATTTAACTTGTAGTGATCAAGCAAAACCTCATGTTATCGTAAATCTAATGCAGAACCATGGGGCAATCGGCTCTAGGAGCCGATTTACAGGGAAACCTGGCAGCCGGTCACGGCTCGAATTTTACGTATACTTGTTTACCATGCAGGAAATCAATCGGAGAAATTCTTCACCTTCCTGACCAGGTATAGGTCAGGTGGCACGCCCTCGAACCAAGCCAGGACGTGTGCCGGAGTTTTGCGGGCCGTTGCCCGAGGGACCAGGGCCCACCAGCAGTTCTGGGAGCCTCCCGGCTCTTCGTGTTGCTCGTCGCTGCTCGCCGGTGAGTTTTGGCAGGCAACAGCTAGAAAATAGTCTTGATGACCCACAAGTATAGGGTATCGCAACAGTCTTCGAGGGTAGTATTATCCAATTTATTGGTTCCACACAAGGGGAGCCAAAGAATACTTATAAGCCTTAACAACTGAGTTGTCAATTCAGTTGCACCTGGAAATAGTCTTGCTCATAGTAGTTTATCAGTAGCAACAGTTTTGTAGTAGCAATAGCAAAGTAACAGCAGTAAAAAAACAAAGGCAGTAGTAACAATAGTAGCAAACAGTAGGATATGAGTGCGGTAGGCATATGGATGGATGGACGGGCGTTGCATGGATGAGACTATTCATATAAATTCAAGATCTAGGGAAATTGAATATAAATAAGATAAAGCATCGAAGTACTAAACAATCATAGGCATGTGTTCCATATTATAGTCATACGTGCTCGCAATGAGAACTTGCACACCTTTTGTCATGCCAGCCTGTTTCAGCGGGGCCTCAAGGGAATCTACTAGCAATTAAGGTACTCCTTTTAATAGAGCACCGGAGCAAAGCATTAACACTCCGTGAACACACGTGATCCTCATATCATAGCCATCCCCTCAGGTTGTCCCAATTTTGTCACTTCGGGGCCTTTGGTTCCGGACAATAATATGTGTACACAACTTGCAGTTAAGACCATAAACAATACTATCAGCATGAATCAATAACATGTTCAGATCTAAGGTCATGGAACTCGGGCCCTAGTGACAAGCATTACGCACAACAAGTTGCAACAAAGTCAAATAGCACTAATAGAGATACTAGGCACCATGCCCTAACAATCTTATTCGATTACATTATAGAACTCATCCAATCCCTACCATCCCCATAGCCTACATCGGGGGATTAATCACTCATGGATGAGGGAAACATGGATGGTTGATGGAGAGGCGTCGGTGATGATGATGGCAATGATCCTCTCCAAATTCCCCGTGCCGGCAGGGTGCCAAAACGGAGTTTCTGGTTCCGAATCGCGGTTTCTGGTGGTGTCGGCACAGCGGAACTCTTTCTGGAAAAACGTCAAACCACCTTGAGTTTTTAGGTCAAGAGGCAACTTATAGGCGAAGAGGGAGGCCAAGGGGGTGCCTGAGGCGGCCACACACCCTGGGCGCAGCCAAGCCTGGCCCGCGCGACCAGGGGTTGTGGGCCTCTCGGAGCCCCACTCCATCTCGTCTTCTGGATCCGTGAGTCTTCTGATGAAATAGGATTTTTGGCATATTTTCCTGGATTTTTCCTAATAGTTGATTTTCTGCATAAAAACTAGACACCAAGGCAATTCTGCTAAAAAGAGTGTAAGTCCGTGTTAGTTGTATCCAAATCACACAAGTTTAGAGGAGAAACAATAGCAAAAGTGTTCGGGGAAGTAGATACATGTTGGACGTATCATCGACGCATGGCTTCATGGCGGTCGTCATGCGCACAGTAGCATGGCGAGGCGCAGTCGCCATCTTTTCTAGAACGGCCATGCTCTGCTTCAGTACCGTCGGAGTTCGTCACGGTGTACGGTGGTCAAGGAGCGCGCGGGGTCAAACGATCATGTATGGGAGATTGGGAGCGTCACGACGAACTTATTAGCGCAAGGAGAGAGCAAGGCGCGGCGTGGTCAAGAGGGATTGCTCGATGCTTTGGCGCGGTGATCGGCATGGTCGAGTTTTAAATGGGCGCGGCTGCGCTGGCGTCTCCGCGGGCGGTCGTTGGTCGAGGCATGCACATGCAGTGGCGGTGAGGTCACAACTACCTCCTAGACATCGTGGGCGAGGGCGGCACAGCGTGTAGCAGCACGTCCTCGTCGGGTTGACATGGGTGAGATCGGGTAGAAAGTGCACTGGTCAATTGGTCGAGTGAGAGGAGCTCTTCTGCACGGGCTAGTACTGGGTGAGTTAAGGGCGAGTAGTGGAGGCTCGATGAGGTCACAAGATGATCACAAGATTGATAAAAACAGTGAATGACATGGTTATACCCTACGGGTACATGACATTTGCATACCTGGTCCAGCCCAAGGAAGGCCCACAAGAATATATGCGGCCTGTGGAGATTTTTGGGTGGCCCAAGCCCATGACATCTTTGGATCCTTGGAGAGCAAGACTAGAACAGATAGAATATTCAAAGGGCAAACCCTAAACTTGTAACCGACTCGATCTGTGCCCGAGACCTGCCTAAACTCTATATAAAGGCCAGGAGGGCACGGCGAGAATGGCCAATCCTTTTACCGCATACACACCTCCATGCCAGATTGCATATGTGCACCCTTGTAACCTTCGGTTCCGCCGTAATCAAGAGCAGACAAGCAGGAGTAGGGTTTTCCCTCCGGGGGCCTAAACCTGGGTAAATCTCGTGTCCCCTGGTTGCTTGTCTGTTAACCGTTCCGCAATCTCTAGCACCCCCATCTTCTCCAAAACCCAAGCTCATAACAATGGGCATTGACGAGATCGAACCTCGTCAATTGGCGCCACCTGTGGGAACCGGGGGCGCTGATTGTGCGATCGTGACGGTCCCGACCAAAGGGATCTACAACTCCTTGGCGACGGAGAGCCATCTCCTCTTAGGCGCTTTCGACTTCACCGCCCACTCGCCAGCCACCATGAAGGACTTCGAGGCCATAGGTGACGGACTCGAGATTCTATTCGGGAGATTCTGCTTCTAGGTGGGGCAAACCGGCACTCTCCGCCTCCCAGAGCGGGTGCCACTGCCATCGATCAGGCCCGCCTCATGGGCCCCGCATCCCATTGTTCTATGCATGTCAACGTCGACAGATGAGTCATACGACAGCAGCAGCTGCAACTCAGATCTGTGCGACCCCCATCGGATGAAGGAACCTATGGTTCCGGATCCGAAAGCTGCGGCAGCAGCAATCCAATCCGCGAGCGCTACCAGTGCACCGTGGTCATCAAATGAGACGTGGAACAACCACCAGGTTCGAGTGCCCACGTGCCACCACCCAACCCGCAGGGTGGAAATGGAGCAAACAGGAGGCAACCATCCATCCCACCCAACGAGGACGACCCCGATGCCCATCGAAGAATTCACCTCAACAAGGAGGGATGGCACCAGGCACGCGAAGCCGTGGCGGGCAACAAGATGCTGCCTGTGGACGCTTCACGGGACCTGCTGATGGCATACCACTTCCTCTTCGTCAAAGAACATAAAAAGCATGTGAAGATGCAAGAGGTACTCGACAAACGCAAGCAAGCGGCCTCGGAGTCTAGCGCGCGGAAAGCTGCGCTCTCTGCTGCTAGAGGCTCCAGCTCGCACGGCAATAATGCCAACAAGCATCACTCTCACATGGAGCACATGCATCCCACTGCACGTCGCGAGGTCACTCGAACCCTCAACACGTCCTTCATGGATATGGACGTTAACGACAACATCATCCCGAAGACGCCGCAAGCTGCGATCATGGCAGCCACCACATACCTCGTGTCCCATCCACCTCCGGTGGCGGACCCGAAGATATCTTTGCACAAGTCCGCACTAGCCGGACTCGGACTCGTTGGAGCTGCGCTCCACGAGGAGGCTCCTATGGAGCCAAAAAAGAAAGTTGCGGTCAGATTCAACCACAACCCCACACCCTCAGACGACGAGGAGGAAGACGAGCACGATCTTCCTCGGCGGCGCAAGAGCCCAAGACATCACAGCCGCGACTACGATGCTCGAAACGACCTCGCCCAGCGCAAGGTCGACAAGGCACGTTTTAAACGCGCGTGCTCAGACGAATCCGAAGAGGATGACGATGGAGAACTCTACAGAGCTCGATGCTTCAGCAGATCTGTTCGGCGAACGCGGATGCCGAGAAATTTCAAGCTTCCTTCGGACACTATGAAGTTCGACGGGATGTGGGACCTGAAAGCCTAGCTCAGCGACCACCTGTCGTCCGTCAAGATGCACGAAGGAAACAAGAACACCGCTCTGCAATGCCTTCAGCTGCAGCTGACAGGCGCAGCCCGGATCTGGCTCAACAGCCTGTCCTCGGGCTCCATCTGAAGCTGGGAGGAGCTGGCATACAGTTTCATCCAAAACTTTAATGGCACCAGCAAGAGACCAGCCTCGATCGAGGAGCTACGGGCCTGCACCCAACGAACGGGCGAATCCATTCGCTCGTACATACTACGCTGGTCCAACATCAAGAACTCCGCGACACATATCTCCAAGGAGAGAACGATCGACGCCTTCAAGGACGGCGTCAAGCGCCCTGACTTCAAGGAGGAACTTGGGCGTGTCAAGCCCAAGACACTCGACCACCTCATGGACATCGCCAACAGGTGGGCAGATGGCGAGGACTCCGTCCACCGAGCACATTCGGATGAGGAAGATGACTATGGCCGCCGACACGAATGCCGTAGAAAGCAAAGATCGCACGTCTACGACGAACGCGATGGACCCAACATGGTTGCGGCTGGCTACACCGACCGTCGCAACGATAACAACCGCAACAGCGGCGGATACCGTGGAAACAACTTACACGATGGAGGACGCCCAACGCAAATGTGGCAGCGCCATGGCTGCGACGACGAACCCTTGGCATACAACAAATTGTTGGGCCCATGCACCATCCACTTCTACATTGACAAGCAGGATGGCAAAAGAAGGCCAACCATATGCTTAAGGACCGCCGCGAGTTCCAGAAACTCAGCGAGGGTTTCACCCAGATGAGACAGCAGATCCCGAAACCTAGGTTCAGACACACACCTGCACCAGGCAACATCGCCCACGGAGCTCCTCCACCACCACCCATGGGACCTTCGAATCACGCGATCACGCCCGTGCAAAACAACGGCGTAAACGGGTACCCACGTCGAAAGGGTCCCTGATGATCAAAAAGGGGCGCCCAACAAACATGGTGCAAAAGAAGATCACCCGCCAAGTTAGCCTGGTTGTGACCGCTCCACCCGCCATCCCTGAGTACCTCAGCGGTTTGGAGTCCTACATCACATTCAGTCCTTCGGATCACCCCCGCCAGATCCCTCGCCCAGGTCATGCTGCCCTGGTGCTTGAGGCAGATCGGAGGGTTTGAGATGAGTCGCGTCTTCATGGACAGAGGCAGCGACATCAATCTGATGTTTGCTAGCACCCTAGCAGCAATGCGGATCCTGCTGTGCAACCTGGAACAATCCGACACAACGTTCCACGACATAGTCCCAGGGAAGGGCATATTTCCCCTGGGAAAAATATGGCTCGATGTCATCTTCGGCAAACCGGACAACTTTCAGTGTGAGCGGCTCGAGTTTGAAGTGTTGGACTGGCCATCACAATACCATGCCATCCTCAGGCGCGTGGCGTTCGCAAGGTTCCTGGCAGTGCTGCACTATGCGTACCTGCTACTGAAGATGCCAGTGCCTAGGGGAGTCATCACAGTCCACGGCAGCTTCACTCGATCCGACCACTGCGACAGAGACTTCAACAGAATCTCCTAGTCGTTCGGTAGGCAGGAGGAACTCACAAGGATTCGGGAGGTGACAGACAACGAGGCACCCCCAGTCTCCAGGCAAAACGCACCCGACATGTCATTCGACTCGACAGTCAACACGAAAAGGTGAAAGTCCACCCGACTGACGCCTCCAAGATGATGTTGATAGCCAATGACCTCAGCCTCGCATAGGAAAGCGCGCTCGTCGAATTCCTCCGTGAGCGCTGGGAAATCTTCGCCTGGTGTCCTGCGGACATGCCAGGAGTTCCCAGGGAATTCTCCGAGCACACAATCAATGTGTTTCCAGACGCCAAGCCCGTCAAATAGTCCATCCGATGATTGTCCGAGCCACGAGCCGAAGCCGTCAGAGTCAAAGTCAACAAACTGCTCGACGCCAACTTCATCTGGGAGATCAAGGAGAGAGAGTGGCTGGCAAACACTATGCTGGTCCCTAAAAAGGACACGGACATCCTGCGGATGTGCGTGGATGTCGTGGTGGTGGCACGATAGATGCCATGGGTAGGCTTAAGTTGGGGGCCGAATGGGTTCTTGTGGTCACCGGGGAGGGAGTGCACGGTCGAGCCATGCACGAAGAACAAGAAGAACTCTCCACACTTGGCAATTTGATTGATACCCCAAAGATTACAAGTGCTCCTTGAGCTGTATTGGCTTGAGTACGCAGCACCTGTTCTCTACTTGGTCCAACCCCCCTCTACTACTGCTATGCCCTCCCTTATATAGGCAGCGCTAGCTAGCTAATACCCCTTTGGGTTCTAGGGTTTACTGTTTGTATCTTAGTACCTACAATATGGGCCGGGTTATGGGCTTGCCCTAAGCCCATAGGCCCGGTCCATAAAGCTTGACAGTTAACGGTCTTCTGGTACGCTGCATTGTTGTTCTTTTTGGCGTCACGCTGTTACTTTGTACGTTGTGGCATCCCGCAAAACCACTACTAGAAAATCGCGTTGAATTTGTGCATTGCATCGTCATCATCATGCATTGTTTGCATAAAACAATTTACGCAAAGCCCGTTTTGTTTTCCAAACGCCCCATCTTTAATCAAATATCAAACCCCGGGTCCCCGGATTATTTTTGTGTGCCTGATATAGGTTTGCAGACGGTGTTTGTAAAACAAATAAAAATATTTATTATTTTAGTGGGGGCAGTCGAACGGGCCGACCCGACCCGAACGACCACCCCCAGAAAACTAAATCGGTCCAACCTAAATCCTATTCCTACCAAACTACCTACCCAGCCCAACCCTCCACATCACCCCCTCCTATCCCTGAACGCCACCTCACCCTCTCCCTTCCCCCCCAACCACTCATAGCCCTCAACCTCACCACCTGCCTCTCACCCTCCCTTTCTCACCCCACCACACCCGCACGCCACGACACACCCAGCACCCCTCCCGCACGCAGTGCCCAACTGCCTGGGCGCGTCCCCACGCCCGGACCCACCACCCTGCCTCCCGTCGCCCGGACCCACCACCTGGGGAGACCCCGAGACCGCCCCACCCCGCGCGACCGATTCCCCCACCCATCTCCTTCCTCCTCCACCCTCTTCTCGCTCCCCGCGCGCCTGCTCTCTGCTGCCCGCGCCGGCGACCCCCCTGCTCCGCCGCCGCTCGCTTCACCCCGCCGCCGACCCCTCACCTCCCTCCGCTCGCCGCTCCGCCTCCCAGGCGCCCCGGCGCTCCTCCCGCCGCCGTAGCTCGCCCCCCTCCCCTGCAAGCGGCCGCCGCCCGCTCTGCCTGCGCCGTCCCCGCATCCGGCCTCGCCCCGCCGCCGGCCAAGCTCTGCTCCGGCCTCGCCCCGCTGCCGGCCAAGCTCTGCTCCGGCCACGCCCCCGCCTCGGTCCTCCAAGAACCTCGCCGCGGCCGTCCTCCGGCGCTGCACCTCCCGCCACCGCCCAGGTCCTCCGCGGCCGCCCCTCCTCCGAGCTCCGCCGCGGCCACCGCTCCCTCGCCGTCGCCCCGCGCCCAACCTCCCGGCTCCACCCCGTCGTCGTCCTGCGCCCAGCCTCGCCGCCCTCCGCGCGAGCTCGCCGTCGGCCTTCCTCCTCCGCTCCGCTGACGCGCTGCCTCGTCCCGCCTCCGGCCCGCGTCCGCCGGCGCCGTCGCCTCCCCCCAGCCCCGATCCTCCTCTGGCCCGGACCGCCTCTGCCTCGCCGGAGCCGCCTCTGCCGGCGCGTCCTCGCCGACCTCGAGCCGCGTGCCGCCTGCAAGCTCGCCGGTCCCCTCCCTCTGCCGCCGCCGCCGGCGTCCCCGTCCGAAGCTCGTCGCTCGTCCAGGCCCGAGCTCGCCCGCACGGGACCCCCTCGGCTCCGGCCGCAGCAACCGACCTCAACCGCCTCGCCCGTCCCACGCCGGCACGCCGTCTCGCTCGCTCTCGCCGGAACCTCCCGCTCGTCGCTGGGCCGCCTCTGCCTTCTCCTCGTGGCCCGCGTCGTCGCCTCGCGAACCTGCCGCCATGCCCCTCCTGCGTGTGGACCTTCGGTGACGCCGTACCTCCCGCCCATGTGTTGACAAAGTGCGCCGCGGCCCGTCAAGTTCTGCAACAAGTCGGACAAGTTGTGTAGAGACGCCACGACACATCATGAGCGCCACGAGAACGACAAGTGTTGATAGCCGAGCACCAGGCCGATCCGATGCCGACCCAAGTTCGCCTCCCGGAACCGGAGATCCCCGTCACAAAACCACAAGACCTTCACGGAAACCGAACTCGATGGCTCGACATGATCTTCCTCAGGGGACGCCAAGACACCGTCGAACCCCGCAGGCCTCCGACAGGGAACCGACAAGATCTACACCACGGACGCGGAGAAACCCCCGGACGCCAAGACCGACTCGATGGCACGGGCCCGACAAGACCCTCGCAACGGCAAGATCGACCCCGTGGGACCCGACAAGATCTACCACATGAAGACCGTACCGAACCGGTGGCCGCGACGAACCTCCGGCAAGAACTTCGACATGGCCAAGATCCACCGCAACCGAGTCCGGCACTGACAAGTGAAGTCAGAACCACCAAGCCCTTCCACCCGGATACGCCAAGATCTACCTCGATCCGAAGACCCTAATCCCGGAGTCCGAACCTCGATCCCGTCGAACCCTGGACCCTGAGACCGACCCCGAACCCCGGAACCCCAAGTCCGTCGAGACCCCTCAATGTGTGAACCCCTTCCCGAAACCCTATTTTATAACATAATGCAACTTGTCGCATAATAATTGTCTTGCATGCATACATTCATGTGGTTTGGGGGCCTTATGCCGATTCACCTAATAATTAAGTATGGGGCCCATATGCGGGCAAATCTAGCCTTATGTTGGCCTCATTTAAATTTTGTGTTGCGAACCGGTGCTATCTTTTGCCTTGTTAAACAAAATTTAATTGCGGGGTTGGCTAAATAACTTGAACCGTTTAATTAATCGTCGGGACCCCTGTTCCGCTTAATATGACCTAATTGCATTGCACCTTTGCCATGTCATGCATCATACATGCATCATGCCGATCTTCTGCCGTTGTATTAAATAGTGCATCCGGTGTTTATTCTAGTGCTTTGCTTCTTCGCGGATAAGGCCGTTGAGTTGATGTGAGCTTCGCCCCGATCTTCGGTTGAATCTTCGGCAATGTTTTCAGGCGAGCATCTCCCCCTTTCTACCTATCTTACTTTTATAGTATTTATTCCCTCCTGTTGATCTATTGCTATCTGTGTTGCGATGCTCTAGTGTTTCGTACCCGTGATATCCCTTGCAGCCTTATATTGCCTTGGACACATCCTATTACCTGTTGTTTGGTAGATAGTTGGACTTGCGCGTCGTAGTCGCTGGCTCAAGTGCTGTTGCGTGTCGTCAAATGCCACAGTTGTTGATGTATTGCCGCATGTTGATGATGGAGATGATCATAGTTTTACTTATCGTTCACTTTAATTTCTGTTTAACAACTAAAATTGAAGTAAGCAGAGGCATCGGTGGGTGATAGAAAATATTTGGTTTCCGAACACCCACTTGTGTCCCGTAAGACCCCAAGTACTTGATACCTGTTCCTTGATTTATCGCGCTATCCACATCCGGGAGGTATATGGGACCCCCCTGAGCCAGAGCTTGATTCAGTCTTATTTCTTGGGGCCACAAACTAGTTTGAGGTTTTATTTACGATCCTGTACTTATGCCATGCTACTTATGTATTTACGATTGTGCGAGGAGCACACTGTACTGTTTAGGTAAGCGGAGTGATTACGCGGTATCGACACCCCGAGTTTTCGGGTTCCCAGTCGCTTACAGCCATTGTCGCAAACCTTGAGTCCGTCTCGGAGCTTGCTTATTTTGTTGCGGGTAGACTCCAAGGGGTGGCCCCCTGAAATATTTCTGAATCCTGTGATTGTTCAGTCGTGAAAGCCTTGTTGGGTTTTGATTTGGTTTTTTCGAGGTTGATCGAGCGTGTGTTGCTATTGGTGCACCCCGGCCGGGTAAAATTTTCTGAAAGCCGTGTCCGCGGATATGGACGACTTGGAGCACAGTATCTCGATCATAGACAAGCATAACTAAAGTTTACTGCTATAAATTTGACTTTATAATGACTAGTAATCAGCTTCACTATAACGGAATGGCTAAATAATACTGCCCACAATTGCTTGTTTGGAGTGTCGCTTGCAACCATTGTATCTGACTAGTAAGTATTGCAACTACAACGGAATGGCTGAATAAAAGTACCAACAACTGCTGGGTTTTGGGTTTATCTCATGCTATTTGTATCTGATTAGTAATTGTTGCAACTACAACGGAATGGTTAACTAAAAGTGCCCACTGCTTATTTTATCAGGACGACTATCTTTAACCTGACTAGTAATTGCTGCAACGATAACCGAATAAATAAAACTGCCCACTGTGTGAGTTCCTCGGTTGACTTCCTCGATCGGTGTCGAGGGGGAAACACTAGGATGGGTTTTGTTTGGTGTTAGCTTCAGGTTGGATCCGGATAGGTCACTCTTACCCCTCTCTGATTACCGCCAGTTGTACCGAGTCTCTATAGGTTGATTAGTGCATGCTGCCGCTGCCGCTTCAGTCCACCATACCTATGTAGGCGAGGACCGCCGAATTCTAGCCTCGCCGTGTACTGGCCTCAGTACTGACGCTCCTTCTTTTTCCTTTGCCCTTTGTCGGCACCCCTTTTTGTTTAAGCAGGTTTTGAGATCGACTTCGTTAGCAGGGTTACCCTTCCGGCTTGGCCTGGGCAGGGTTATGGACGCCATTGGTTATTCTTCAGGGCTCTTAGCCCCATTTGCATCTTGTCCGTAGTCGGACGCCCCATCTTTTCAAGGTGATTTGGATCTTTGTATAATATATCTGTATTCTTGACTCATGGAGTCGCTGTTATATATATATGTTCTGTGCGTCCCATCGAGGACTGTTGTGTAATGTTATTACTTTGTTTTCCACCCGCACGAAATGCCTGGTGGGCACCTTTGAATCGTTTCTATGCGGGTTTGGCGGGTTTCGCTAAAACTTGCATAGGTTCGATTCTGAGGGTGTTACAGAGTGGTATCAGAGCTCAGCAGTTGCGATACCCCACAAGTCCAGCCTGTAGGATAACCTAGCTAACGGCCGAAGTAGAGTGTCAAAACTATTTTGCAAAATCGGTTGGATAGTTCTGATTAGGTCTGATTTTACTCCTTACCCCTCTGCTATTCTCCTCTTATCTCGACGTGTTTTGAATCTGCTCTCTTATCTTTTCTTCGAGTCCAGGATTTCTCGTGGTTGGGTTCCGTCGTACCTTCAGGGTTTCGCTTCCTTCTTTGCTAACGGTGTTCTACCGTCCGGTGTTCAAGCTGCCTGATGAATCCGTCTACGGTGTTACCATTATTTGTTCCTTGTTTGAGCCTTCCGGTGTTTTCCGACGCGACGACATCATCTACGCCAGACCCGATGCAGAGTCTGCATCACTCCGTTGTTCCGAACCTCGCTTGTCGAGATCTTCAGTCTGCATCCGAGAGTTAGTTGCATAATCCGCCTATTCGTGTCCAGAGTAATGGTTTGGGTGCGCGATGGACTGATCACCATCCGACTACTCTTATCATTCGCTCTTGTACGCCGAATCAGTGGATCCAGCAGTTTTACTCCGTCCACGGAAGTTAGGGGTGGCTTATTTGTTGATACCTCTACCTTCTCCCTTTTGTTTCCGAAGTGTTCTCCCGACGATCACGGACAACGACCTCTTGTTAGTGGTGTCGCGAGGATCTACACGAAGCGAGAAGATGCAGATCGCCGACCTTCCTTCCGGTACCATGAGGCGGATCTCGAGGGCGAGATCCATTGTTAGTGGTGTCGAATTGTGGCATCCCGCAAAACCACTACTAGAAAATCGCGTTGAATTTGTGCATTGCATCGTCATCATCATGCATTGTTTGCATAAAACAATTTACGCAAAGCCCGTTTTGTTTTCCAAACGCCCCATCTTTAATCAAATATCAAACCCCGGGTCCCCGGATTATTTTTGTGTGCCTGATATAGGTTTGCAGGCGGTGTTTGTAAAACAAATAAAAATATTTATTATTTTAGTGGGGGCAGTCGAACGGGCCGACCCGACCCGAACGACCACCCCCAGAAAACTAAATCGGTCCAACCTAAATCCTATTCCTACCAAACTACCTACCCAGCCCAACCCTCCACATTACCGCCTCCTATCCCTGAACGCCACCTCACCCTCTCCCTTCCCCCCAACCACTCATAGCCCTCTACCTCACCACCTGCCTCTCACCCTCCCTTTCTCACCCCACCACACCCGCACGCCACGACACACCCAACACCCCTCCCGCACGCAGTGCCCAACTGCCTGGGCGCGTCCCCACGCCCGGACCCACCACCCTGCCTCCCGTCGCCCGGACCCACCACCTGGGGAGACCCCGAGACCGCCCCACCCCGCGCGACCGATTCCCCCACCCATCTCCTTCCTCCTCCACCCTCTTCTCGCTCCCCGCGCGCCTGCTCTCTGCCGCCCGCGCCGGCGACCCCCTGCTCCGCCGCCGCTCGCTTCACCCCGCCGCCGGCCCCTCACCGCCCTCCGCTCGCCGCTCCGCCTCCCAGGCGCCCCGGCGCTCCTCCCGCCGCCGTAGCTCGCCCCCCCTCCCCCGCAAGCGGCCGCCGCCCGCTCTGCCTGCGCCGTCCCCGCATCCGGCCTCGCCCCGCCGCCGGCCAAGCTCTGCTCCGGCCTCGCCCCGCCGCCGGCCAAGCTCTGCTCCGGCCGCGCCCCCGCCTCGGTCCTCCAAGAACCTCGCCGCGGCCGCCCTCCGGCGCTGCACCTCCCGCCACCGCCCAGGTCCTCCGCGGCCGCCCCTCCTCCGAGCTCCGCCGCGGCCGCCGCTCCCTCGCCGTCGCCCCGCGCCCAACCTCCCGGCTCCACCCCGTCGTCCTCCTGCGCCCAGCCTCGCCGCCCTCCGCGCGAGCTCGCCGCCGGCCTTCCTCCTCCGCTCTGCTGACGCGCTGCCTCGTCCCGCCTCCGGCCCGCGTCCGCCGGCGCCGTCGCCTCCCCCCAGCCCCGATCCTCCTCTGGCCCGGACCGCCTCTGCCTCGCCGGAGCCGCCTCCGCCGGCGCGTCCTCGCCGACCTCGAGCCGCGTGCCGCCTGCAAGCTCGCCGGTCCCCTCCCTCTGCCGCCGCCGCCGGCGTCCCCGCCCGAAGCTCGTCGCTCGTCCAGGCCCGAGCTCGCCCGCACGGGACCCCCTCGGCTCCGGCCGCAGCAACCGACCTCAACCGCCTCGCCCGTCCCACGCCGGCAAGCCGTCCCGCTCGCTCTCGCCGGAACCTCCCGCTCGTCGCCGGGCCGCCTCTGCCTTCTCCTCGTGGCCCGCGTCGTCGCCTCGCGAACCTGCCGCCATGCCCCTCCTGCGTGTGGACCTTCGGTGACGCCGTACCTCCCGCCCATGTGTTGACAAAGTGCGCCGCGGCCCGTCAAGTTCTGCAACAAGTCGGACAAGTTGTGTAGAGACGCCACGACACATCATGAGCGCCACGAGAACGACAAGTGTTGATAGCCGAGCACCAGGCCGATCCGATGCCGACCCAAGTTCGCCTCCCGGAACCGGAGATCCCCGTCACAAAACCACAAGACCTTCACGGAAACCGAACTCGATGGCTCGACATGATCTTCCTCAGGGGACGCCAAGACACCGTCGAACCCCGCAGGCCTCCGACAGGGAACCGACAAGATCTACACCACGGACGCGGAGAAACCCCCGGACGCCAAGACCGACTCGATGGCACGGGCCCGACAAGACCCTCGCAACGGCAAGATCGACCCCGTGGGACCCGACAAGATCTACCACATGAAGACCGTACCGAACCGGTGGCCGCGACGAACCTCCGGCAAGAACTTCGACATGGCCAAGATCCACCGCAACCGAGTCCGGCACTGACAAGTGAAGTCAGAACCACCAAGCCCTTCCACCCGGATACGCCAAGATCTACCTCGATCCGAAGACCCTAATCCCGGAGTTCGAACCTCGATCCCGTCGAACCCTGGACCCTGAGACCAACCCCGAACCCCGGAACCCCAAGTCCGTCGAGACCCCTCAATGTGTGAACCCCTTCCCGAAACCCTATTTTATAACATAATGCAACTTGTCGCATAATAAATGTCTTGCATGCATACATTCATGTGGTTTGGGGGCCTTATGCCGATTCACCTAATAATTTAGTATGGGGCCCATATGCGGGCAAATCTAGCCTTATGTTGGCCTCATTTAAATTTTGTGTAGCGAACCGGTGCTATCTTTTGCCTTGTTAAACAACATTTAATTGCGGGGTTGGCTAAATAACTTGAACCGTTTAATTAATCGTCGGGACCCCTGTTCCGCTTAATATGACCTAATTGCATTGCACCTTTGCCATGTCATGCATCGTACATGCATCATGCCGATCTTCTGCCGTTGTATTAAATAGTGCATCCGGTGTTTATTCTAGTGCTTTGCTTCTTCGCGGATAAGGCCGTTGAGTTGATGTGAGCTTCGCCCCGATCTTCGGTTGAACCTTCGGCAATGTTTTCAGGCGAGCATCTCCCCCTTTCTACCTATCTTACTTTTATAGTATTTATTCCCTCCTGTTGATCTATTGCTATCTGTGTTGCGATGCTCTAGTGTTTCGTACCCGTGATATCCCTTGCAGCCTTATATTGCCTTGGACACATCCTATTACCTGTTGTTTGGTAGATAGTTGGACTTGCGCGTCGTAGTCGCTGGATCAAGTGCTGTTGCGTGTCGTCAAATGCCACAGTTGTTGATGTATTGCCGCATGTTGATGATGGAGATGATCATAGTTTTACTTATCGTTCACTTTAATTTCTGTTTAACAACTAAAATTGAAGTAAGCAGAGGCATCGGTGGGTGATAGAAAATATTTGGTTTCCGAACGCCCACTTGTGTCCCGTAAGACCCCGAGTACTTGATACCTGTTCCTTGATTTATCGCGCTATCCACATCCGGGAGGTATATGGGACCCCCCTGAGCCAGAGCTTGATTCAGTCTTATTTCTTGGGGCCACAAACTAGTTTGAGGTTTTATTTACGATCCTGTACTTATGCCATGCTACTTATGTATTTACGATTGTGCGAGGAGCACACTGTACTGTTTAGGTAAGCGGAGTGATTACGCGGTATCGACACCCCGAGTTTTCGGGTTCCCAGTCGCTTACAGCCATTGTCGCAAACCTTGAGTCCGTCTCGGAGCTTGCTTACTTCGTTGCGGGTAGACTCCAAGGGGTGGCCCCCTGAAATATTTCTGAATTCTGTGATTGTTCAGTCGTGAAAGCCTCGTTGGGTTTTGATTTGGTTTTTCCGAGGTTGATCGAGCGTGTGTTGCTATTGGTGCACTCCGGCCGGGTAAAACTTTCTGAAAGCCGTGTCCGCGGATATGGACGACTTGGAGCACAGTATCTCGATCATAGACAAGCATAACTAAAGTTTACTGCTATAAATTTGACTTTATAATGACTAGTAATCAGCTTCACTATAACGGAATGGCTAAATAATACTGCCCACAATTGCTTGTTTGGAGTGTCGCTTGCGACCATTGTATCTGACTAGTAAGTATTGCAACTACAACGGAATGGCTGAATAAAAGTACCAACAACTGCTGGGTTTTGGGTTTATCTCATGCTATTTGTATCTGATTAGTAATTGTTGCAACTACAACGGAATGGTTAACTAAAAGTGCCCACTTCTTATTTTATCAGGACGACTATCTTTAACCTGACTAGTAATTGCTGCAACGATAACCGAATAAATAAAACTGCCCACTGTGTGAGTTCCTCGGTTGACTTCCTCGATCGGTGTCGAGGGGGAAACACCAGGATGGGTTTTGTTTGGTGTTAGCTTCAGGTTGGATCCGGATAGGTCACTCTTACCCCTCTCTGATTACCGCCAGTTGTACCGAGTCTCTATAGGTTGATTAGTGCATGCTGCCGCTGCCGCTTCCGCTTCAGTCCACCATACCTATGTAGGCAAGGACCGCCGAATTCTAGCCTCGCCGTGTACTGGCCTCAGTACTGACGCTCCTTCTTTTTCCTTTGCCCTTTGTCGGCACCCCTTTTTGTTTAAGCAGGTTTTGAGATCGACTTCGTTAGCAGGGTTACCCTTCCGGCTTGGCCTGGGCAGGGTTATGGACGCCATTGGTTATTCTTCAGGGCTCTTAGCCCCATTTGCATCTTGTCCGTAGTCAGACGCCCCATCTTTTCAAGGTGATTTGGATCTTTGTATAATATATCTGTATTCTTGACTCATGGAGTCGCTGTTATATATATGTTCTGTGGGTCCCATCGAGGACTGTTGTGTAATGTTATTACTTCGTTTTCCACCCGCACGAAAGTGCCTGGTGGGCACCTTTGAATCGTGTCTATGCGGGTTTGGCGGGTTTCGCTAAAACTTGCATAGGTTCGATTATGAGGGTGTTACATACGTCAGCGCTTGCTTTGGGCGTCACCTGACTCCTTTTGTGTCACCCGGCGTCGCCCTTATCTTTTGACCATGCTTTACCATGGTCCTTCTCGAACCTTACTCAGAAAGGTGCCACGTGTCCTTCTTGACTCGGCCCTTCCCCGGCTGACTCGACTCGTTGGTACCTGCAAGGGTTACAACTTTGTCCTATACGGGCCGAGATAGTTTGTATCTCGGCTCTCATGCTTATCTTTCCCGGCCGTTCTTACCCGACCTGGTTCGTTTTTTACTCGGAGCCAACCCAGCTGCGCTATGTTTGCCCTCTCGTGACCCTACCGGGGGTTATCCCCCCGACATTAGTCACCGAAGCTGGTGAGGTCTAGCAGTTCAAGATGTTAGGCTTCTCCAGGTTCCTTTTATGTGAATGGAACTTAGTTTTTGTCTTTTATTTATCTCAGTTTCGCACCTTGCTTGGTTAGTCTGACAATTTCGGGTCAATTTTTTGACTTCTTGGCTCATTCTTTCCTCGAGCCGAGTTATTTTGGCCAATTCCGGGTCATTTTCAGCGCGCTTCAGTCACTGACAACTAGTAATCATGATTACTTGCCTCAATTTTTGTTCCAAGTTCTGGCGGCACAGTGACGGTTGCGCAGTTATTCCCCGTCACTATGGCAGTCCCATCAGTCTGCGCCTCTTGTCCTTCCAGCCGTGATGTGTCACTGGATTTTTCGTGTATCTTTGGCTACGTGGCGCTCGCTGACTGCTCACCCGGCCTGGTACACGGCCACACACTGGCCGCACAGCACAGTTAGATCCCACTATGGTTTTTTTTACTGCCCTTAAGTAGGGGTTGGGGGTTTCCGCTTCCCCCACGCCCATTCAGTTTCCTTAGCATTTCTTCCTCCTCGCGCCTACAAGATCGAACAACCCCCTTTGCGGTTCCTTCTCCCCCTTGATCCTGTGCTGCGATTGCCCCTGTCCTCTTTCGATTCCAGCACGGGTCCTCGCTGTTCCAAGCCTCTCCTTACCGAGGAGGAGACAGACTCTGATGACCTTATGGACGCTCGCGACGGTGCTGATGGTGCCGAGGAGCAGGAGGTCCCCGCCGGCAAGCGCGATGGCTGGGAAGGCTCGGAGGTCTCCACCGAAGAAGTGGAGTGGCTCCGGTCCACCAGACGCATTCCACTGTAAGTGGATTGCCGCCTCCCCGCCGGTGAGATCTCCCCTAAACCTCAAGGTGGCGAGCGGGTGGTTTTTATTTCGCACTTTGAACGTGGTTTTGCTCTTCCTGTGAGCACTTCATTTTCCTCATTTCTTTCTAGCTTCCATCTACAGACCCACCATCTTCCTACCAACGCAATTGGCTCTCTCTCTTGTTTCATCTCTGCCCGCGAGGCCTGTCTTGGAATTTGGCCTACAGTTCTTCTGTAGTCCAAGTATTTTCGCTTCAAAGTTCAGGTTGTCCCCCAGCCTGAAGTTCCCCGTGCCGAGAAGAAGCCTACTCGGTGCGGTGCTGCCAGCATCATGTCCAGGAGGGATTCCATCTTTCCTCGGGTTGCTGGTATTGACTCCTGCAAGAAGTGGCATAGAACCTTTTTCTATGTCAAAAACAGTGGGTCCACCGATAACAACCGGCTTCCCCCTTTCTCGGACGAGGTCCCCCACAATAAGCACTGGCAGCTTGACCCGCGTGACCAAGACGCTACGGTGAATCAAGCCAACGCAATTCTGGAAAGGTTACTGTCGCCAGATGAGAACTTTCATCTCGCCGACTTCGACCTCATGTGCACCTTCATCTCACGCCGGGTAAGCCCCATCCAAGACAGGAGCCACAAGATGTGCTTCATGCTCGGGTCCCATGATCCCACTCGGCATTCCACTAAGGAGCTCACCCATGACTCCATCGCCCGCCGAGTAAGCTCAATATTTAAACTAAACTTGGTGGATGATTGGGCCAAGAGTTGCCCTCCATTTAGCCGGGTCAGGCCTGTCCCCTGGGTAAGTTTCCGGATTACTTTCTCGCCGAGTAGGCTTTAGCTCTTTTGCCACTCTTAACTTAGTTTTTAGTCTCTCATTCTGTTTATCTTTCGCATAATCTCCTTCACCAGGTTGATGACAGTACTGTCCCTCCTGCTGGTTATCATGGGGACCGCTCTGACTCGGATGAGGTCGAGTATGACCTGGAGTGCTTCCTACCGATCCCGCACACTGCAGCCGCTTCTGCTTCGGGTAAGAGTCAATCTCGCAACCCCTTACAAGACTGGTCTGACGATGATGAGGATGATGATTGTACACTTTTGAAGGTATATGCCTTGTGAGCTTAATCTATTTGCTTATCCGAGTAAGCCCGTTATTTAATTTTGCAGCTGGCCAGGTACATGACATTCCTCCTCTCGCCGTGGGCGAAGTCGGCAAGATTCCCATCGCTAAGCCGAAGCGATGCGGAACCTCCTCCAGCACTCAGCCGACTAAGAAGAACAAGCCCAGTCCGGCAGCTCCTGCTGCCTCTGCTGCTGCCAGCCTGGGTGAGACTCGTCAAGCTGCTGGGCGCCGAGTCACGCGCCGAGTAGCCCGCGACCCGGTCGTCACCGGGTAAGTTTCACACTTTGCCTTCTCTGTTCTTTCCTTTCTCATCACTGCCATTCTCTTATATATGTCTTGTTATTTTCAGTGTTGCACCTTTGATGGCGAGTCAGGCTGCTTCTAGCATTGCCTCGCCGCTTAGGCCTGCACCTCCTCTAGCTAACTCGGCGGCGCCGAGTCCCGTCCGGGTTGAGGCTAGCACTGTTGAGGCTCATGCTTATCAGTGTCAGTCAGACCCGGTGGGTCATTCGTCTAGCGCTTCTGGTGTTGGCCAGGAAAAACTTCCTGATATTGGTGCCCACAAGTCTGGCGCCGAGAAACCCTCTGCCACCAGTTCCTCTGGCATCAGCCCTCAAGCTGATGTGAATGAACAACTTCCTGATCTTGGAGCCAGCAAAACTGCTGAACCCAGTCAGGGGGCTCCAAGATCTTCTCCAAATCCTCCTGCTCGCTATCAAATCCTATCAAAGGGCCAGACCCAGCCCAAGGCTTCTGGTTCTACTCGCCCCTCTTCTGGAAAATCCACCTCTTCCAAGCAAACAACTCTAGTTTGCACTCCGGGTTCTGCTCCTCAGATTCGGCCTCCGACGTCGGCGACAAAGCTCGCTTCAACGGGTAAGGGGACGAATCTGCCGCTGCCGGGTTAGGTGATGACTCTAGGGCTGTTACCCTCCATACTTCTGCCGCTGCAAACCGTGCCACTGTGGGAACCGCCCTGAAAACGGGTCGAGTTCTCACTCGAACGCTCAGTGGCAAGAGCCTTGGTTCGGCTAAACCTTACGCTGTGGCATGGAATGCAGCAGGCTAGCAGGAGGTCTGCACTCGTGCCGGGAAGAAGATGAAGCTAGGCCCCAAGGACGTCTTCGACATGACCCAGCAGGTCATTGCTCTGATGGCCCGTGCCGACGAAGTGAACGAGGTAAATTAACTTCTTACTCTTTTGTGTCATTGAGTATTTCCTTTATACATATCACCTAGTCCCCGAGGTTACAGTCAAGTAAGAAACTTACTCGACTGTAAGCTCTTCAATAGTCACTTAGCTTTCAAATCCTTTACCCCAAGCCTGTATGTTAGAAATTCGATCCCTAGCCCTCGAGGTTACTGCCGAGTAAGGAACTTACTCGGCTGTAAACTCTTAAGCTTTTTTATTCGGCAGGTCGCCTGACTTGACTCTTTCTTATTTGTTTGTCTTCTTTGATTAGCTTACACATAACGAGCGCACCAAGGTGCATCAAGCTCTCATCCTGGCGCATCGCAAGCTCGAACTTGCGTATGAGAAGCTACATATTGACACCTATGGCCAAGGTAAAATCTTTGCTCTTCCTCTTTTTCATTTGGTGTAATTTTTCTTAGTACATCTCCTCATTTTCCTCCCACTCTTGTTTCACAGCCACTGCTCAGTCCACCATCAATGAACTTTACTCGCAAATCAGCGAGGCCGAGAGTAAATTTCTTACCTCCCTTAGCCAATTGCTGAAATTTTTCTGTTGGTACTGACAAATATTTGTTCTGAATAAGCAGAGAAGCACCAAGCCGAACTCCAGAAGGAGCGAGATGAGGTGATTTGGCTGAAGGAATTAATGGCCGAGACGGAGGACTTGGCCGAGGTGAAAGGGCTGAAGGAGGAGCTTGTCGAGAAGAGCGAGCAGCAGGCTGCCAGCGCCGAGAAGACTAAGAAGCTGCTCGATGAGGCCGAGTCATTGGTCGAGTCGACAAATATGAACCTCGACGCCCTTCAAGCCAAGACCAAGACTTGGCATAGCAAGCTCGCTGCCATCAACTTCTTTCTCGGTAGTGAGTTCTTACTCTTTACGCATTGTCCAAGTCCTGCTGGATTTCTTCCATCTGCCCTTGATATTTGCTAACTTTCTCTTTTTTCTTGCAGAGAACTTTCCCGGGCCAACATGTTTGCCATCCGAGCCATGAAGAAAGTGAGAGCCGAAGCTGGTGCTCCTGCTGACGGTGAGGTGTCCATGGAGGATCTCCTTGCAGCGGTGTCTGAACGGGTCAAGACCCTCAGATCCCGCGATGTGGACTTGCTCAAAGCGGCTAGCCATGCGTTTCGCATGCTCTGGCCGGATGAAGACCCACCTGAACTCATCGAGCCACTCGTCGACAGATTGCTCCTTACTAAAGACCGGCTGGATCAATGGCGTGAGTCGGCCAACCGGGCTGCAGCGGACAAGGCTCTCTCCTTCGTGCTTTCATGGTACAAGGACATTAACCTTGATGTTCTTGCTCGCATAAGGGGAGATGGCAAATGGTTGAACGACCCGGAGCTGATCAAGAAGCGCCAGGAGCGATCTTATGCCATGATCGAGTACACCATGGTGCACGCTTGGTGTGAAGGGCCCAACTTCATCGACCTTGGCGACCCGCTCGTCAAAGTTCCTGCTGAAGAAGGTGGCGACAACAAGGTGACCGAGTCAGATGATCCAGATGATCCGGCCGCAGATGCCCCTCACCCGGCCGATGCTCCAAGCACTCCTGGCTCCGAGAATGCTCCTCCGAGTTCTCCTGCTCCTTAGGCCAACAAATACTCAAACTTTTATTAGATCCCCGGTATGCTGGGTACAAATGTAACGTACATTGAACTTGAAGTTTGACTATGTGCCTTGTGATAGGCTTTATATATTTTGCTTTATGCTTTGAGTGCGAATTACTCAAGAACAACTCCCCGAGTTTCATTTTGTCGTGTCACCTTTCCTTGCCTTTGGCCCTTATCTACCATTTTTCGGCGTTCGACATTAGGATCTCAAAGTACGAAGGATTTAGTTAGCGGGTATGAAACTTGGATAACTTGGCCGAGATTACTCGACACATAGCATAACACAACCTGCAGAGAGTTAGGCAAAAACTAGAGTCGACTCGCGTCTCTCCCTTGTATTTATCCGGCGTTCGTGTTTACCCGTCTTAGATCTTTTGCTCTTGCTTGCCATGAAGCCGTGTTTTCGGACAACAACATAGTCGAAGAGTTGATTTCTTCCAAGTAAACACTACTTGTTCCTGTAGGGTTCGCAGCATAGAAAACAAAAATTTTCCTACGATGTGAACTATATACCAAGATCTATATATACTAGATACAAACAACGGGCGGATGTATATCCGTAGAGAACATACCCTTGAAGACCGACAAAGCTTAACGAGTTCAACTCGTGGTTGATGTAGACGATCTCTTGCCGATCTCAAGATCGAGAGGAAGTCCTAGCCCTGCAAATCAGCAGCGCATCCGTGCTCGCACACACGTTCGAGGCACCGAGCAACCTCCGCCTCCTCGCTCCAGCGATGCAGCGGAAGCACAACTCTTTCTTGCCGAATAGCCACCGGGAACATGTATCTCGCTAGTCCGAGACCATGGGGGATAAATTCTAGAGGGGGAGAGAGATCCTTCACGAGGAGGTGTGAGAGACAAGTGAGGAGGGGGGCTCCTTTTATAGGAGGAGGGGGGGGCACCCAAGGGGGTGGCCGCCGGCCATGGGGGCTGCCCCCTCCCCTCCTTCATTCATGTGGGTGGACACTCCACTCACAAAATGCCCTTTAAATTTCCTCCACTCAAAAGTCCACTCAAATTCCCATTAAATTTCCACCAAATTTAATGCAAACTCTCATTAAATAAAACTCTTTTATTTTATTCAGAATTTTGTCAATTACTTTAATGACAAACATTCAAAAATAACCCCTTGCTAGAATTCTATTTCACATGCATAACCACTTTATGCAATTTCACCCGAAAACCTGTTTCGGTATCTAGTGAAATAAATTCCTGCGCTTGTTCATTCTTTCGGCATGAAACATTTGCTCCAATTGGATGCCGGTGTCTCTTAAGTGTGTCACCCTACGGTTCGTGAATAATGCGGACATGATCGAGACCCCTCTCGGATCAATAATCAGAAGCGGGATCTGGAGACCCATACTGACTCCCACACATTCAACGATGACTTTCTTGTGATCGTCGGAACCTTTTACGCTAGTATCTTAATCCCTTTGTTTCACGATATATTACATGTCCGAGATTCGATCATCGGTATCTCCATACCTAGTTTGATCTCGTTACCGACATGCACTCTTTTCTCGTTCCTGTGATATAACATTCTAGTGATCAAATCACTTGCTTGCAAGCTAATCAATGTGATATCACCGAGAGGGCCCAGAGTATATCTATCCGTCATCGGGATGAACAAATTCCACTCTCGATCCATGAGCCTCAACATAACACTTTATTAGTTCTGAATCCATCTTTATAATCACCCTGTTACGGTGTGACGTTTGATGTTATCAAGAAACTCTTCCGGTGTTAGTGATTGACATGATCTCATGGTCTAAGGATTAGGATCACTTCGTAAGTTGTTATAGCAATATAAACTCAATGACTTTGATCGTAATGCTATACTTCGGATGAATGTTCATCACATCATTACACTAATGTTGTGATCCCGTTATTAACAACATCCAATGTCTATGATCAGGAAACCTTGATCATCTTGTTAATCAACGAGCCAGTTTATGAGAGAGGCTTAACTAGGAACTTTCTGTTTGTTTATTAAACACACATGTATTAACGTTTCCGTATTAATACAATTATAGCATGCAAAATAAACATCTATCATATACTTGGAATACACATAATAAACACTTTATTATTGCCTCTCAGGGCATATTCCCTTCAGTCTCCCACTTGCACTAGAGACAATAATCTAGTTACATAGTGATAAATCTAACACCCATTGAGTTCTGGTGTTGATCATGTTTTGCTCTAGGGAGAGTTTTAGTCAACGGATCTGCTACATTGAGATCCGTATGTACTTTACAAATCTTTATATCTCCATCCTTGACATGCTCGCGGATGGAGTGAAACCAGCGCTTAATATGCTTGGAATGCTTGTGAGACCTTGGCTCTTTGGCATTGGCAATGGCACCATTGTTGTCACAATAGATCACCATTGGGTCCAACGCGTTTGCCACAACTCCTAGTTCGGATATGAACTCCTTCATCCAAACTGCTTCCTGAGCTGCTTCTGAAGCAGCAACATATTCGGCCTCCGTTGTTGATCCCGCTACCACAGGTTGTTTGGAGCTCCTCCAATTAACCGCTCCGCCATTCATGAGAAATACGTATCCGGATTGAGACTTAGAGTCATCCGGATCGGTGTCAAAGCTGGCGTCGACATAACACTTAGCGACGAGCTCTTCTTCACCTCCGTATACAAGAAACATATCCTTAGTTCTTCGTAAGTACTTAAGGATATTCTTGACCGCTATCCAGTGTTCCGAACCTGGATCCGATTGGTACCTACTAGTCAAACTAATAGCGTGTGCCACATCCGGTCTTGTACATAGCATGGCGTACATTATAGAGCCTATGGCTGAAGCATAGGGGACTTTGTCCATTATCTCTCTTTCCTCCGCCGAAGCCGGACTTTGAGTCTTACTCAATGTCTTGCCTTGCAACATAGGTAAGAACCCCTTCTTACTTCCGTCCATTTTAAACTTCTTTAAAATCTTATCAAGGTATGTACTTTGCGATAGCCCTATTAGGCGCCTAGATCTATCTCTATAGATCTTTATGCCTAATATGTATGACGCTTCACCTAGGTCCTTCATTGAAAATTTGCTGTTTAGATAACTTTTAACATTGTTTAAAAGTTCTATATCATTTCCGATCAATAATATGTCATCCACATATAATATCAGAAATGCCACATTGCTCCCACTCACTTTCTTGTAAATACAAGCTTCTCCATAAGTTTGGACAAATCCAAACTCTTTGATCACCTCATCAAAGCGGAGATTCCAACTTCGTGATGCTTGCTTCAATCCATAGATGGATCGCTGAAGCTTGCACACCTTGTTAGCATCCTTAGGATCGACAAAACCCTTTGGTTGTATCATATACAACTCTTCTTCAATATTACCATTGAGAAACGCGGTTTTGACATCCATCTGCCATATTTCATAATCGAAATATGCAGCAATTGCTAACATAATCCTAACTGACTTTAGCATCGCTACGGGAGAGAAAGTCTCATCGTAGTCAACTCCTTGAATTTGTCGAAACCCCTTTGCGACAAGTCGAGCTTTATAGATGGTCACATTACCATCAGCATCAGTTTTCTTTTTTTGAAAATCCATTTGTTCTCCACGGCCTTTCGGTCGTGAGGTAATTCCACCAAGTTCCAAATTTGATTTTCATACATGGATTCCATCTCGGATTTCATGGCTTCTAACCATTTGTTGGAATTCGGGCTCATCATCCCTTCTTCATACGTCGCAGGGTCATTGTTTTCATCAACCATGAAATTTATGACAGGATTTCCGTACAGCTCGGGAGCTGCACGCGTCCTGTTTGACCTGCGAGGTTCGGTAGTACTCTCTTTCGGAGTTTCATGATCATTATCATTAGTTCCCTCTTCAACAGGTGGAGCCAACTCCGGAACAACTTCCGGCGCTGCGTTACTCGCCATACTTTGAAGAGAAGGTTCCACAACCTCTTCGAGTTCTACCTTCCGACTACTCACACCTTTCGCGAGAAACTCTTTCTCTAGAAAGGATCCATTCTTGGCAACAAAAACCTTGCCCTCGGATCTGTGATAGAAGGAATACCCAATAGTTTCTTTAGGGTATCCTATGAAGACGCATTTTTCCGCTTTGGGTTCGAGTTTATCCGGTTGAAGTTTCTTCACATAAACATCGCATCCCCAAACTTTAAGAAATGACAGCTTAGGTTTGTTTCCAAACCACAATTCATACGGTGTCTTTTCAACGGATTTAGATGGTGCCCGATTTAAAGTGAATGCAGCAGTTTATAGTGCATAACCCAAAAATGACAACGGCAAGTCCGTCAGAGACATCATAGATCGAACCATATCTAATAAAGTACGATTACGACGTTCCGACACACCATTTCGCTGTGGTGTTCCGGCAGGTGTGAGTTGTGAAACAATTCCACACTCTTTCATGTGAGTGCTAAACTCGTAACTTAGATACTCACCTCCACGGTCAGACCGTAGAAATTTGATCTTTCTATTACGATGATTTTCCACTTCATTCTGAAATTCCTTGAACTTTTCAAAGGTTTCAGACTTGTGTTTCATCAAGTAGATATAACCGTATCTACTCAAATCATCCGTGAAAGTAACAAAATAATGATATCCACCTCGCGCCGACACACTCATTGGACCACATACATCAGAATGTATGATTTCCAATAAATCTGTCGCCCGTTCCATTGAACCGGAAAACGGCGTTCTAGTCATCTTGCCCATAAGACATGGCTCACATGTATCAAATGATTCATAATCAAGTGATTCCAAAAGTCCATCCGAATGGAGCTTCTTCATGCGTTTAATGCCAATATGACCTAGACGGCAGTGCCACATATATGCGGATATATCATCATTAAGTTTAATCCTTTTAGCATCAACATTATGAATATGTGTAACATTATCATTGAGATCTAACAGAAATAAACCATTCATCATCGGTGCATGACCATAAAAGATTTCATTCATATAAATGGAACAACCATTGTTCTCAGATTTAAATGAATAACCACTTTGCATCAAACATGATCCAGATACAATGTTCATGCTCAGTGCAGGCACCAGATAACATTTATTTAAGTTTATGACAAATCCCGACGGTAAGTGGAGAGGCAGCATTCCAACGGCGATTACATCAACGTTTGATCCATTGCCGACACGCATCTTGACCTCACCCCTTGCTAGCGGTCGCTTGTTCCGCAGCCCCTGATTCGAGTTACAAATATTAGCAACTGAACCGGTATCAAATACCCAGGTGCTACTGCGAGCACTAGTCAAGTACACATCAATAACATGTATATCATATATACCTTTGTTTGCCTTGCCGGCCTTCTTGTCTGTCAGATACTTGGGGCAGTTGCGCTTCCAGTGGCCAGTCCCCTTACAATAGTAGCACTCGGAATCAGACTTAGGTCCAACTCGGGGTTTCTTTTCAGGCGCGGCAACAGGCTTGCCGCCCTTACTTCCCTTCCGTTTTCCCTTCTTGTCTTTCTTGAAACCAGTGTTCCTATTGATCATCAACACTTGATGTTCCTTTTTGATCTCCACTTCTGCAGTTTTAAGCATTGACAGAAGCTCGGGGAGAGACTTCTTCATGCCTTGCATATTATAGTTCATCACGAAGCTCTTATAGCTAGGTGGCAGAGACTGCAAAACACGATGGATGCCTAAGTCAATGGGAATCGTTATTCCCAAGGACACAAGCTTATCGGCGTAACCCGACATCTTGAGTACATGCTCACTTACGGAGCTGTGCTCTTCCATCATGCAGCTAAAGAACTTTTCTGAAGCATTGTAGCTCTCTACAGCAGCATGTGTGTCGAAAATCATTTTCAACTCACCCATTGTATCAAATGCATTGCCGTTTTCGAAACGCTTTCGAAGTTCCGGCTCTAGCCCATACAATATGCCGCAATGAACTAAGTTGTGGTCCTCCTGACGAGTCAGATAGACATTCTTCTCCTCGTCAGGGGCATCATCAAAAGGTGGGGGGCCTAACGGCGCTTCTAGCACATATTGCTTTTGTGCAGCAGAGAGGAGAATCCTCAAATTCATGGCCCATTCAGTAAAGTTGCTACCGTTCGTTGCTAGTTTCTCTTTCTCCATGAACGCATTGAAATTAAAAGCAGGTGGTGCCATCTACAACAGAATTTGTAAAGTTTAGACTAAGTGTATGATAGATCGAGTTCACCTAATCTATATTACGAATGAACTCCCACTCAAAAGCGACATCCCTCGTGTCCTTTTGGTGATTACATGAACCAAATCCACTACACCAAGTCCGATCATCACGTGAGTCGGTATAGCTTCAAAGGCGAGCATCAAATGGGCATCATATCAACTATATGACTCATGCTTAACCTTTCGGTCTGTGTTCCGAGGCCATGTCTGTACATGCTAGGCTCGCCAAGTTAGAACCTTAGTATTTGCGTGTGTAACTGTTTTACACCCGAAATATGGTCGTGGATCCAAGAACACCCGATCATCACGTG
Organism: Avena atlantica; assembly: GCA_910589765.1. Classification (NCBI taxonomy): domain Eukaryota; kingdom Viridiplantae; phylum Streptophyta; class Magnoliopsida; order Poales; family Poaceae; genus Avena; species Avena atlantica. Next base: position 30,563,043 of record OU342734.1, read on the forward strand.
ATGTCTTGGAGCGACGAAAACATAATCGGTGCATACTAAAGGAAGAACACATTTTTATCTTGATATTTAAATGAGGGATCACCTTATTATGCTTAACAAAGCGCTAAACAAGCAATATAAGATGTAATCAAACATCATATGTTTATTAGTGAAATTATATGGTTCCCGCAGATGATCTCTATCATGTGCATCGAGGTATGATCACTATCATACCTATATGTGTAAATCCAAGGTCTATGGATTTTACACGCTATGTGTGTTGTAAGAGTATCATCTCATACTTTTACTTACAACACTACCATATCATAACACTAGCCCAGCAACAATCTAAACTAGACGCCTCTAATTTATCCATTGCAAGTTTTACGTGGCTTAGGGCTTTCGAGATAGAACCGTTCTTACCTACGAACATGAACCACAACGAGGATAATCAAATTGTTGACAACTCGCTTGCAAAATAGATATTGACTATAGTAGGAGAGACAGACACCCGCTAGCCACTTATGCAAACTAGTTGCATGTCAAGCGTGGAACAGGTCTCATGTGCGAGGACATGTAAAGTTTGTCCGGGCCGCTTCATCCCACTATGCCACCAATATCCAAAATCACAACAAAGGAGCAACAACATGATCATCATCGCCCACATACTCATATGTGTACTACCCGTGTAAAGTATCTACGCATAGATCCGGCTCTGATACCACTGTAGGGTTCGCAGCATAGAAAACAAAAATTTTCCTACGATGTGAACTATATACCAAGATCTATATATACTAGATACAAACAACGGGCGGATGTATATCCGTAGAGAACATACCCTTGAAGACCGACAAAGCTTAACGAGTTCAACTCGTGGTTGATGTAGACGATCTCTTGCCGATCTCAAGATCGAGAGGAAGTCCTAGCGCCGCAAATCAGCAGCGCATTCGTGCTCGCACACACGTTCGAGGCACCGAGCAACCTCCGCCTCCTCGCTCCAGCGATGCAGTGGAAGCACAACTCTTTCTTGCCGAATAGCCACCGGGAACATGTATCTCGCTAGTCCGAGACCATGGGGGATAAATTCTAGAGGGGGAGAGAGATCCTTCACGAGGAGGTGTGAGAGACAAGTGAGGAGGGGGGCTCCTTTTATAGGAGGAGGGGGGGGGCACCCAAGGGGGTGGACGCCGGCCATGGGGGCTGCCCCCTCTCCTCCTTCATTCATGTGGGTGGACACTCCACTCACAAAATGCCCTTTAAATTTCCTCCACTCAAAAGTCCACTCAAATTCCCATTAAATTTCCACCAAATTTAATGAAAACTCTCATTAAATAAAACTCTTTTATTTTATTCAGAATTTTGTCAATTACTTTAATGACAAACATTCACAAATAACCCCTTGCTAGAATTCTATTTCACATGCATAACCACTTTATGCAATTTCACCCGAAAACCTGTTTCGGTATCTAGTGAAATAAATTCCTGCGCTTGTTCATTCTTTCGGCATGAAACATTTGCTCCAATTGGATGTCGGTGTCTCTTAAGTGTGTCACCCTATGGTTCGTGAATAATGCGGACATGATCGAGACCCCTCTCGGATCAATAATCAGAAGCGGGATCTGGAGACCCATACTGACTCCCACACATTCAACGATGACTTTCTTGTGATCGTCGGAACCTTTTACGCTAGTATCTTAATCCCTTTGTTTCACGATATATTACATGTCCGAGATTCGATCATCGGTATCTCCATACCTAGTTTGATCTCGTTACCGACATGCACTCTTTTCTCGTTCCTGTGATATAACATTCTAGTGATCAAATCACTTGCTTGCAAGCTAATCAATGTGATATCACCGAGAGGGCCCAGAGTATATCTATCCGTCATCGGGATGAACAAATTCCACTCTCGATCCATGAGCCTCAACATAACACTTTATTAGTTCTGAATCCATCTTTATAATCACCCTGTTACGGTGTGACGTTTGATGTTATCAAGAAACTCTTCCGGTGTTAGTGATTGACATGATCTCATGGTCTAAGGATTAGGATCACTTCGTAAGTTGTTATAGCAATATAAACTCAATGACTTTGATCGTAATGCTATACTTCGGATGAATGTTCATCACATCATTACACTAATGTTGTGATCCCGTTATTAACAACATCCAATGTCTATGATCAGGAAACCTTGATCATCTTGTTAATCAACGAGCTAGTTTATGAGAGAGGCTTAACTAGGAACTTTCTGTTTGTTTATTAAACACACATGTATTAACGTTTCCGTATTAATACAATTATAGCATGCAAAATAAACATCTATCATATACTTGGAATACACATAATAAACACTTTATTATTGCCTCTCAGGGCATATTCCCTTCAGTTCCGAGATAAATTTCGGGTATAACGTCAGCCGACGTAAAATAATTGAAATGGAAAGCCTAAGGGGTAGTCCCCGAGTCAGTTTTTCGAATCATACCATTTTATTATTAGCACATAGCCGGCAAAGACATCCGACATATGAGAGTTCGAGTGATACATGCACTGCTTCTCCTAAGTATAGAAGGGACGAAGCAGTGCCACATTCCATGGCCTTTTGGTTTCATCTCCTGACCTGCCCGCCTTGTTCTTTTGTGCTTCACGAGCGTCTATGAGATAGTAGGAATCATTGTGCAATGCTTTTCTTACAATGAATGGACCTTCCCAAGGAGGCGATAATTTATGCATTCTGGCTGTGCGCTGCACCAGCCTTAGCACCATATCTCCTTCTCGGAAAACACGAGGTTGCACTTTCTGGCTATGGTAGCGTCAAAGATTTTGTTGATATATAACAGATCTGGAGAATGCCAGTTCCCTTGCTTCTTCGAGTAAATCTACTCCATCTTCTCGGGCCTCTTTTACCTCGGCTTCCGAGTATTGCCTTATCCTTGGCGAGTCATATTCTATGTCGACAGGCAAAACTGCTTCAGCCCCATATACAAGGAAAAATGGCGTATAACCAGCCGATTGATTCAGAGTCGTTCTTAAGCTCTATAGTACCGAGGGTAGTTCCTCTATCCAACAACCAGGTGATCTCTGGAGTGGTTCCATTAAGCGGGGTTTTATCCCGGACAGAACTAAGCCATTAGCCCGTTCAACTTTTCCATTTGATTCTGGATGGGCGACTGATGCTACGTTGAGTCTTATTCGGTGTTTCCCACAAAAGCGAGCAAAATCTCCTTCAGCAAAGTTTGTTACATTGTCCGTGATCACACTGTGCGGGTAACCGTATCTGAGGATTATACCCCTTAGGAATGTGACAACTGTTTTACCGTCCAATTTCTTGATTGGATTCACTTCTATCCACTTGGTGAACTTATCGATCATGACCAAGATATGAGTCATGCCTCCCCTTGCTGGTTTGATTGGTCCTACCATATCCAGGCACCATACTGCAAAAGTCCAAGTGATTGGTATAGTCTTCAATTCAGACGCTGGTAAATGTGACTTGGACGCATAGTGTTGACAACCACTTCATTTCCCGACTAACTCTTGCACTTGTGCCAATGCGCTTGGCCAGTAGAATCCATGTCGGAATGCCTTGGCTACCATCGCTCTTGATGACGCATGGTGCCCGTACTCTCCCTGATGGATATCCAATAAGATCTCCTGGCCTTGCTCTGAGCTGATGCAACGCTACAGTACACTTGCCACACTTCGCTTGTAGAGTTCCCTGTTGATTATGGTGTATGCTTTTGCCCTTCGTGCCGTTTGCCTTGCCAGTGTTTCATCACTCAGCAAGGTTCCATATTTAAAATAACTGAATATTGGCTGTGCCCATGTTGGTATTAGTGGTTCCAGTTCTTCTTCAACATTAATGTCCATTGGTTCCGCCGAGATATGTTCTGCCGACATAACCTGAGGAGTGCCCGAGTGTGATTCGGCGACCCCTGAATTGAACGGATCAGTCCCTGAGTGACTCGAACCTACCCCTGAGTCGATGTCCATTGGCACTGCCTCTGATTCCTGACTCGCCGGGATGATCTTGATTGATTCAGACTCTCGTGACGGCTTGATCGATGGCTTTCTGAGATGCTCCAATGCTACCCCTGGTGGTATTGCTTGCCTAGATGACCCTAGTTTGGATAATACATCTGCTGCCTCATTTTTTGCTCTAGGAATGTGATGAAATTCACAACCGTCAAAATATCCCGAAATTTGTTGTACGTGTAAGCGATATAATGCCATGTTTGCGTCCAGTGCATCCCAATGTCCAGAAACTTGCTGAATCACCAAATCCGAATCGCCAAAACACATGATCCTTTTGATACCAATTTCCATGGCTATTTTAATGCCATGGACAAGTGCTTCATACTCGGCAACGTTGTTAGAAGTAGCAAAATGAATTTGCAACACATACCTCAGTTGATCCCTCTTTGGAGATGTGAGCACTATCCCGGCGCCTAGACCCATTCTCGTCTTGGACCCGTCAAAATGCATTTTCCAGTAATTTGGATCTGGCAGTGGTGGTTCGTACTGCATCTCCATCCATTCTACAAATAAATCTGCAACGGCTTGAGATTTTATTGCATCCCGCCTATCATATTGTAGAGTGTATGGTGCCAGTTCAATGGCCCATTTGGCTACTCGGCCGCTGGCATCTTTGCTGCCCAATATATCCGAGATAGGTGCCTCGCATATTACCCGGATTGGGTGTTCTTGAAAATAATGTTTCAGCTTCTTTGCTGCCATATATACCCCATATGTCATCTTCTGAAATGCGGGTAATTCTATTTCGAGACAGAGAGCACTTCGCTCAAGTAATATACTGGTCTTTGGACTGATTTGCCCCCTTCTTCACGTTCAACGACTATTACTGCACTTACAACTCTGTTGGTTGCGGCGACATAGAGCAGCATTGGCTCCTTGGATAGTGGTGACGCTAATATTGGTGCTGTTGCCAACATTTTCTTTAATTCATGGAAAGCGCTATCAACTTGCTATGTCCATGTGAATTTGTCTGATTTTTTCATCAGCTGATATAGTGGTAGGGCTTTTTCGCCTAGCCGACTAACAAACCTGCTCAATGAAGCCAGGCATCCAGTAAACTTCTGGACATCATTGAGGGTTTTGGGAAATTCCATCCTTTCGATGGCCCTGATCTTTGTCGGGTTAGCTTCAATTCCTCGGCTGGATACAAGGAATCCGAATAACTTGCCAGCCGGGACACCAAATGTACATTTTTCCGGGTTAAGTTTCATCCGGAATCTTCTCAAGTTTGCGAATGTTTGACGTAAGTCCTCAATTAGAGTATGACTTTGTTTGGTTTTTATTACCACAGCATCGACGTATACTTGAACATTTTTGTCCAATTGATCTTGTAAGCATTTTTGCATGCATCTTTGGTATGTTGCACCTGCATTTCTCAATCCGAATGGCATGGTGCGATAGCAATAAGCCCCATACGGGGTGATAAAAGCTGTCTTTATTTGATCATTTGGATTCAGCGGAATCTGATGGAATCCTGAATATGCATCCACAAATGAAAACAACTCACACCCAGCAGTAGAATCTATGACTTGATCGATCTGAGGCAGAGGAAACGGATCTTTCGGACACACCTTATTGAGGTTCGTGTAATCAATACACATGTGCCATACCACTGCCACGTTCGGGTCATCTTTCTTCTTCTCGACCAGGACTGGATTTGACAACCAGTCCGGGTGCAACACTTCCATGATGAATCCAACAGCTAAAAGTCTTGCAATCTCGGCCGCTATTACTTTCCTCCTATCTTCGGCAAAGTGGAAGAGGGGTTGCTTCACCGGCCTTGCATCTGGTCTTACATGAAGAGAGTGCTCAGCCAGCTCCCTTAGAACTCCTTGCAGATCTTGAGTGGACCATGCAAAGATGTCCCGATTCTCACGGAGGAAGCTGGTGAGCTCTCTTTCCTATTTATCTGTAAGTCCAGCCCCAATGGTCACTGTGCGCTCTGGGAAAGTTTCATCCACCTGCACATTCTTGGTTAGCTTGAAATGACACATTGCCATGTGGGTTGGTGAGTGCCGGCATGGATATTTGTGCTGCTTTGGCCAATGCTGCCACCTCCAACATCTGACTTTTCTCATGTGCTTTGACGAGTGACTCGGACAGTGAAGATCTGGCTGAAGCACAAGCAATATATCTCTTGTAATCTCCTTCCACTGTGATCACCCCACATGGGCCTGGCAGCTTCATCTTTAAGTATGCCATATGGGTAGTAGCCATGAATCTTGCCATAGCAGGCCTGCCGAGTAAGGCGTGATATGAGCTGACCAGATCTACCACCTCGAACTCTATAGCTTCAGTGCGACAATTTTCCCTATTGCCGAATAAGACGTCGACCCAGATCTTGCCAATCGGCTCACAGGACAATCCCGGCACAATCCCGTGGAAAGTGGTCTTAGTCGGCTCCAACATGTTCATGGTAATGCCTAACTTGAGCATTGTATCCTTATACATGATGTTGATGCTACTGCCACCGTCAATCAGTACTTTTGAAAACTTCACGTTGATATCTGGGCCCATGAATGTTGGATCCAACACCAGAGCGTATCCTCCAGGGGTTGGCATGATCTTGGGGTGATCTTTTATACTTCAAGTTATCTCTTGCTCAGACCAATGCATGTACTTGAGAATTGCCGGCATCGTGGCATTCACTTCCATCATTCGTCGCTGCTGGCTCTTCTTGTCATTTGGCTCTGTGACAAAGACAACATAGCTCTGGTGATGTTCTCTGCACTCATTTCTGGTTCCGTGGCCGATATGAGCATCGTCACCTCTTGGATTGTGCACCTGGTGCACAGCTTCTCTTCTTTCCTGATTCTGATATCTCGGCTGCCTGTTTTCATATCTGCTATTTGCTCCTACTGCTTGAGAATTTCCTCCTATAAGTGGTGGAGGGGGAGGTGGTGGAAACTGCTTATTCGGCGAGTCCACCCTGTCTCCTTTCTGAAACCAAGTGCATTGCCTTGTTGAGTGATTTGCCGACTTACTCGGACTAGGCATGTGAAACTTACACGGCTGATCCAACATCATCTCATAGGTGTATTTTTGTCGGTCCTGATACTGTTTCCTCTGATCGTATGGCCTTTTGCCGTCATTCTTTGGCACCCATTGTTGTTGACCATTTGTCCTTTGATGCTGACTGCTTCCAGCATCTGGATGATCCTGACTCACTGCCGCAACCTGAGCCGAACCATACCTGTAATCCGTCCTCTTGTCTCTTCTCTTGCTTCTGTATTCGGATCTCTCCTGGCGCCTTTGCGACCCGGCAGCGTCATAGATCTGAGTCTCAGTCATCCCGTCTACCGACATGAGTAGCGGTTGAGTCGGATCTCCTAACACATACGAGTCGGCGATTCTTATCGTCTCTGCCAAGCTTGCCGGCATATCTCTTTGTAACCTTTGCCACAGCACACTCCCATGTCTACATACTTGTGCAAACCATGCGATTGCTTGTGACTCGATTACCCCTTCACAAGTGTTACGCATCGTACACCACCTTGTGAGGAACTCCCTGTCTGTCTCATTCGGTCTTTGCTTGCACATTGCTAGTTGCTCTGGGCGATTCGGCCTCTTGTAAGTGCTCGTGAAATTGATCACGAAAGCATCGTGAAAATCAATCCAACTGTTGATGCTTCCGGGTGGCAAATTGTTCAACCATACCCGAGCTGGTCCTTCCAGCATCTGCGGTATGTAACGTACTGCCCATCTCAAGTTTCCCTGCGCGATCTTCACAACGATTCCGTAATCTATGAGCCAATCCTCCGGCTTTGTGCTTCCATCATATGTTTTTGTCCCTCTGGCCAGCTGGAAATTTGGCACCTATGGATCCTTCATGATTCTTGGGCCAAAGCACGGTGGACCCTGCGGACCTTGTGATTCAATTATCTCTGCCATTTTTATGCGGTCAAGCTTCAGCCAGGCATCATCCGGCTAAAGGTTCCTACCTCCGTATCTTGCTCCCATTGCTTGATATGCATGATCCGGCAGCTCATACCCGTCATTTACCATGGCCGAGTAACCATCATTATACTTATTCGCGTTCGGGTCAGCTGGCTGTTGAACTACTTTTCCCGCGCTCTGCTGTCTTCTTTCTGGCTGAGCTGGTGTGTTATTCGGAGCTAGATTTCCTCCTCCTTCCGAGTGAGTTGCACGCCGAGTATGAGGCGCAAAATTTTGCCCTCCGTTGTCATTTATCTGTCCAATTTTTTCCTGATTTTCATTTTCTCGGGGATTATTTCTTTTTGCCCCTTGCGCATGCGCCGGGTTTCCTTGAACTACTGCCAGATCATAGGCGACCATCTGCTTGTTTCTTCCAGAATCCACACTTTTTTATTTTCTCGGCCTGGGTGCCGCTCCGAGTGAGGATGCCGTGTGCCCAGCCGATCTTGCCCGGACAGGAGTCGCTGAGTGAAACCAGCTATGATCTCCCTGCTATACCCGGATTTGCTCTGTAATACGCCTCATTCGGCATGCTGGCTACTTTTACTAACTCATTGACTCGTTCTTGCTGCCTTTTCTTTGCTTCCCCCTCCAAGTGGGGTAATTCTGCCATTGCTGCTTTTGCCGCTCGCAGATTAGCTGCTGCTGTGTTGTACGTTGGACGCATGGCCGTCTCATTGATGTTCTCTGGTGTTATCTTTGATGTCGCATCTTCCAGTTCTTCATTGAGGTTCCTTCCTCTCAATCTCGTTGCATCAAGCCGGGTCTTTGCGCCCTTGACTCGATTTGCCGAGTTAAGCTCTCGGATAGTGATATCCACATCATGCTGTAACTGTGCTAGCTCCTTTGCTTTCTCCAGGACTTTTATCCTGGTTTCTTCCAACTCGGCTTGCACACGCGCCGGGTCAGTTGCTTGTGCCACTGGCTCTGCCAACTTGTCTATCGCTTCCTGCAGCTCCTTAGCTCTTTTGCTCCTAGCTATGTTCTGTGGTTTTTCCAACGGCGCCTTTGCTGTTCTTGCAACCCTTGGTGTTTCCTCGTGATTTCCTTCCTCTGCGTTCTCATTATCTACTGGAACTACTGGGGGAGTTGTGGGGTTTGGGGCTGTGATCATTACCTCCATGGAGACGAGTTGGAGAGGTTTCCCAGCGACTGGAGCCGTTGGAGGATCCAGCGCTAGGACGACGTGCTCAGGATATGCGCACTCCACGCGCACCGTGACGTAGACCTGGTGCTCGCTGAACTTGATGAAGCGACCGCCCCTAGGGAACGGCTTGGTCCCGAAGCAGCCCACGTTGTCGCTGGCGAAGTTGAGCGCTCCAAACCTCTGGATGAGGCCGGAGTAGACGCGCTCGCCGGTCTTGGCGATGATGTTGCCCGTCTGGATGAAGACTCCATCAAGCACCTGCTTCTGCCCCACGGTGGGCGCCAACTGTCGTGGTGGTGGCCCGGCATATGCCATGGGTAGGCTTAAGTTGGGGGCCGAATGGGTGCTTGTGGTCACCGGGAAGGGAGTGCATGGTCGAGCCATGCACGAAGAACAAGAAGAACTCTCCACACTTGACAATTTGATTGATACCCCAAAGATTACAAGTGCTCCTTGAGCTGTATTGGCTTGAGTACGCAGCACATGTTCTCTACTTGGTCCAACCCCCCTCTGCTACTGCTATGCCCTCCCTTATATAGGCAGTGCTAGCTAGCTAATACCCCTTTGGGTTCTAGGGTTTACTGTTTGGATCTTGGTCCCAACAATATGGGCCGGGTTTTGGGCTTGCCCTAAGCCCATAGGCCCGGTCCATAAAGCTTGACAGCTAACGGTCTTCTAGTACGCTGCTTCTTGTTCTTTTTGGCGTCACGTTGTTACTTTGTACGTCAGCGCTTGCTTTGGGCGACACCCGACTCCTTTTGTGTCACCCGGCGTCGCCCTTCTCTTTTGACCATGCTTTACCATGGTCCTTCTCGAACCTTACTCGGAAAGGTGCCACGTCTCCTTCTTGACTCGTCCCTTCCTCGGTTGACTCGGCTCGTTGGTACCTGCAAGGGTTACAACTTTGTCCTATACGGGCCAAGATAGTTTGTATCTCGGCTCTCAAGCTTATCTTTCCCAGCCGTTCTTACCTGGCCTGGTTCATTTTTTACTTGGAGCCAACCCAGCTGCGCTATGTTTCCCCTCTCGTGACCCTACCGGGGGTTATCCCCCCGACATTGGACTTCACATCGCTCAACAAGCACTGCCCGAAGGACCACTTCCCTCTACCTCGGATCAATTAGATCATCGATTCGACTGCAGGATGCGAGAAACTCTCCTTCCTCGACGCCTACTCAGGCTACAATCAGATTCAGCCGAAGGTCGAAGATCAGGAGAAAACAACGTTCATTACGTCGTTCGGAGTATTCTACTACAACACAATGCCCTTCGGGCTGAAGAACGCAGGAGCCACGTATCAGCGGTGCATGCAGGCGTGCCTGAAGAGCAAGAAAGGCCGCAACATACAGGTCTATGTCGACGACATAGTCATCAAGACAAAGGAGGCCAAGACACCGATCGACGATCTCCGCGAGACGTTTGACAACCTCTATCACTACAAGATCAAGTTGAACCTAGAAAAGTGCACCTTTGGCGTCCCATCTGGCCAACTGCTTCGCTTCTTCATCTCCCAGCGATGGATCGAGGCGAACCCGAAGAAAATCTGGGCCATACTAGCCATGGAGAAGCCGAAGAACCTCAAAGGTGTCCAGCAGCTAGCTGGGCGCATCGCGACATTGAGCAGATTCATCAACCGCATGGGTGAGAAGGCCCTTCCTTTCTACCAGCTGCTACGCAAAGCAGAAAAATTCGAGTGGACACCTGAAGCAGACGACGCATTCGAACATCTGAAGCGGCTGCTCTCCACCTCGCCCGTCCTGGTCACACCAAAGGAACGCGAGCCTCTGCTGCTATACACAACAGCCACACATCAGGTGGTAAGCACCGTGCTCGTGGTCGAACGACCCGAAGATGGAAAGACCCATGATCTACTACCTCAGCGATGTATTGATGCCAACAAAACAGAGGTACCCCCACTACCAGAAACTCGCCTACGGCGTGTTCATGACGGCTCGTCGGCTGAGCCACTACTTCCAGGAGCATTAGGTGATAGTCGTCAACGAGGCGCCACTAAACAGCATCCTGAACAACCCAGAAGCTACAGGACGCGTAAACCTGTGGGGCATCAAGCTATTGTTGGGCCACGCAGAGATAAAACAAAACTTTTCCTCTAATGTGGTGATCCCAAGATCTAGCTGAGATAGAAGGCCACGAGGTTTACCACTAGACGCGCAGTTGCGGATTACTGATGAAGCGCGTCAGTTGATGCAGTGTAGTCCTCACGATCCGATCGTCCTGGTGCTGATCGCACAACTCCTCTGCTGGTATCCACACGTACAAGGAGGAGCACCGGAGGCGAACTGATAGGTTCGTTACAGCGACAGGACTGCTGTGGAGCTAGGGTTTCCAACACATGGAATGACCTAACCGAACAACGATTAACCTTTCTGGGTTACGGTACTCCACTATATATAGGGAGTGAACGTGGGCTCTGCTCGCGCGACCCATTCACTAAAGCCCATATAACACTAGTCACCATGAGTCCAACTTACTAACTCAGTCCTAATCCAATTTAGGTCCAACCCAACCAGATTACATGTTCAGATCCAATCCGAACTTGCTCCCGCTCTTAAGTGTGTGACCCCGCAGGCTCATGGCTACTTGGACACGATTGGAGTCCGACTCTCAATCGATCAGTCGGTAGCGGATCCTAGCAGAACGTGCCGAATCCCAAGTACCAAAGAGTCATGAAGACTTGCCTTTCCAATGCGACTTGCGTCCGAGTCCCTTTTACCTCACGATACACCTTGTCAGACTATAGGCGAATATTTTTCATCCCTTAAATAGTCTAACTCTCTTCTCGATCCGAGATAAGTGATTCACCCGACTAACTCTTAGTCGATTGCCTCGGTTAACACTTAACCGAGTCGTGCATGGCCATGCTTTCCGAATCATATCTCACGAGAGGGCCCAGAGAATATCTCTCCAAGTGGAGGGGAAAAATCCCATCTTGGTTATTCACATCACGCAGCTTGATTCTCAGTCGACCCGAACTCTGCCTTTATAACTGCCCAGTTACGGATTAGCGTTTGACAGAACCTAAGTCTGTGATCCTCAACTTGGACTATGCAATAACCTCAGGTCTAAGGATTACATTTATTGAGATATACAAATGACAACTTGTTCGTTGTACCTCAATATGGGTCAATCCGACTCGCTAAACTCTTTAGACGAATCTATGTAAGTTGGAATAGCATCTCCATGCTCATGACAAGTGGAAGCGAGTCATCAAGACAACTTTCACATTGGTCTAAGTTGTGTGTCCAACACAACTTCGATGACCAAGGATATTTAGTACAAACAACATGAATGCATAGTTCCACAACCGAATCACATATTCAATGATACACATCAGATGTTTATACAAGGACTACTTAATATCTTTATGAATACAATGGGAAATCTCATCATACATGATTGCCTCTAGGGCATATTCCCAACAGCTATCCCCTCTAGACATAGTCTATGAGAAGCGCCACACGATCAAATCTCAGGTCTTACCAGACTTCCTCGTCCACTGGATGGAGCTACAGCTGGCGGACACCCCGGATATGACGCAGTCATGGTCAATGCACTTTGGCGGCTCCAAGCGCAAGGCTGGAGCAGGATCCGGCGTCATACTGACGTCGCCACAAGGCGACAAGATGAAGTACGTCCTCCGGATGAAATTTCGGGCCTCCAACAACAAAGACGAATACGGTACCCTCATCCACGGCATGAAGATGGCCAAGATATGCGGCGCAACGCGCCTAGTCATCTACGGTGACTCAAACCTCGTCGTCCAGCAGACGATGAACGAGTGCAACGCACACGCCGCTAACAAGATCACGTACCGCGCGCTCTACAACTCACTCGAAGGAGACTTTGACGGCTGCGAGCTTTGGCACGTTGGAAGGGAAAGCAACAAAGAAGCCGATAGACTCGCCAACATCGGCTCCACCTGTGCACGGGTGCCACCAGGTGTGTTCCTCGAACAAATCTGCGTGCCTTCCATCAAGAGGAAATTCCCCAAGGGATCACCCGAAGAAGCAGAACACTCGGGGGCCGCGCTACCCGAAGGACAACACGTAGGTCACGTTGGTCAACCTGATGCAGGTCATGCCAATCGAAGAAACATGGACGCAACCATACCTTCGGTACATGATAAACAGAGAATTGCCCGATGACCCGACAGATGCCCGGCGCATATCTCGCCGGTCCAAGGACTTCACCATCATCAATGGCGAGTTGTACAAGCACAACATTTTGGGTGTACTCCAAAGGTGCGTCACCATCGGTGACGGCAAAACCATCCTCCAAGACATCCACGAGGGCATCTGCGCCATCACGCGGGCAGCCGCGCCCTTGTCGCCAAAGCTCTACGAGCTGGGTTCTACTGGCCAATGGCCATGAACGATGCCAAGGACATCGTCCAAAGGTGCAACGACTTCCAGAGATTTGCGGATAAACCGCACGCACCAGGATCGGAGCTCAGGCCCATACCCCTAGCCTGCCTTTCGCCTAATGGGACCTCGACATGATCGACAAACTTCCCAAATCTTCGAAAGGAGGCCACGTCTACCGTCTAGTCACAGTCGACAAGTTCACCAAGTGGATTGAATAAATGCCCATCACCAACAAAATGGGCAAGACGATCGTCAAGTTCTTCGAGTCCATAGTCTACAGGTTTGGCTTGCCACACATCATCATCACGGACAACGAGTCGAACTTCATCTCCAAAGAATTCCAAGACTTCTGCGAAGGCCTTGGGATCAACATATCATATGCCTCCGTGGCGCACCCACAGACCAATGGGAAGGTCGAAAAGGCCAACGACCTCGTAGGCGGGGGCATCAAGAAACGTCTACTCAGCCCACTCGAACAACTTGCGGGAGCCTGGGAAGAAGAGCTACCCTCCGCCCTCAGGAGCTTGTGCACAATGCCAAACATCTCAATAGGTTACACGCCTTTCTTCACAGTACACGGAGCCGAAGCCATGCTACCTGCAGAAGTGCGCCATAAGGCCCCACGTATCGTCGCCTACAGCGAAGCCGAATCAACGGAAACACTCGAAGAGGCCGTCGACACACTCAACGAGGCACACGACATCACCGCGGCTCGCTCAGCGGTCTACCAGCAGAGCCTCTACAACTACCACAGCCATCGGCTGCGCCCAAGGTCCTTCGTTGAAGGAGACATCGTCCTACGACTCAAGCAGGAGCAGCCGAAAAAGCTCGAGTAACCCTGGGAAGGACCCTACGTCGTCACCGAATTCATCCCAGGTGGTGCCTATCGCCTCAAGCACGTGGAGTCTGGAGTCGCATACTCCAACCCATGGAACGTCGCACAATTGCGACGCTTCTACCCCTAGATATCCCTCTTTACTTTCAATAAGGCTACTCAGCCAAGGCTACTCCGCCGAACAATGTACCTCATCATTACAATATGAATAAAGCTAGCCCAAAAATTTTATCTCTTTCTCTTACATTACTTTCTGTTACAACACACTCGGGGGCTTCACCTCACCTCACGACTTCGTCGACTGAGTACAATGCATGTAAACCTGAGTAGCTGACCACATCAGGCTAACGAAAAGGGCATGCATACAATAAAGCACCACGTGCTAATACAAATAATCTTTACAACAAAGGGCACAATAAGCCCACTCGAAACATATACAAGTTTTACATCTATCTTTTTACAGGGTCGATCTACTCTGAAGGATCACGTGCGCCCGATGCTCAAAAGATCTACAATCTCTTCGGCATACTGCCTAATGGCCGCGTAATGCGGGCGCATATCCCAAAGGCCACCATCTGGTCGAAGAGGCGGCCTAGTCGCAACCACCGCAAGATCGACATCTAGACGATGCAACTGAACAAGGGAAAGAGCAACCTTTACCCCCACAACCAACTGGTGCCGCACAACTCCCTGACGTGACCCACATCTCGAAACTTCGCCAGCAAACCCCATAGAGTCGAAGGCGCCTCATCAAGGGGGAAGATGACATGCAGAATCGACGCCAGGGAAATCTTCACCTGCTTCAGCACCCATGAGACCTAATGAACACGATCCTGCACCATCGCAAGGACGGTGGCCCGGTCGCGGTCCATCCAGAAAAAGCCTCCGGCTTCCATATCCTGCTGGGTTAGGCAATTGATCCGAACTGCAATGCGCTCCTTCTCCTCCCTCGGAACAAGGTTGGCACCTATAGAAGAATATAGAATATGGTGACACCCAATCAAAGGAGCATCCGAAGATGAGCAACAACTCAAGAAAACTTACACTGTAGCTGCTCGGCCATTTGCCACAGTTCCCCATCAGATACTCCTCCCTAGAGGTAGCTCGCTCCGCCTTCGACTTCCACACATCCGCATGGCCCCAGACGCCAAGTATCTCCTTCTCAAGACTACGGATGCTATCACAAAGGAAAACAAGCTACGACGCATCATCCAAAGATGGTCACGACTGAGGAGCAGTCAAAGTATTCATGGGAACCTCACCCGAAGGACCCTAAAGGCAAGCAAGAACGGATATGAACAACACATGTTTTGGGCAACAACTCAAATCATCATTTATATACATCAAAATCCACTGCGTGGCACAAGAAGAAATTGTTCGGCATCAAAAGTATACATCACAAAAGAGGGTAAACTATCCTAGAGCTACAACGAGAAAGCCAAAGCAGCTGCATCTGGAGTGGCCTCGGAGCCAGAGTGCCTGCTCTTGGCTTCTCCCTGCTGCCTCACCGCATAGTCTGCCAGCAGATCGATAAGCTTCAGACCATAACCCTTACAACGAGAAGCATAGAGAGCGAAGGCTACCTCAGAACCGTTAGGAGTTGTTGGCATCTGGGACGTGACATGAGGAAGATCCAGTTCCGCCCCATGGAACCACCGATGCCCTTCTGCTTGCGCTTATAGCCGCAGGCGCATTCTCTGACAGCGCATCCGCCAAAGATTCCACATCCTCAAGGGTAGCGCCCTTGGGAGCAATCTCCTTGTAGAAGCCCCTGAGGATCTCCTTGGCCTTAGCAAGGGAACCAGCAGCAGTACCACAGCGGTCTTCGACCGCCGCGGTGGCATCATCCTGAGCGCTCCCGTGCTCCAAGGCACTACGATCGAACGCAATGCCCGAGGCATCTGAAGCAAAAGAAGGACAAAGTAGGAATCGAATAAGGGCATGGAAACAGAGTAGCCGAAAAAAACCAAAGACAGACAAAATCACTTACCAGAACCGGCCTTGCAGCAGCCAGCAGCTTCTCGGCCACCTCCCTCTCGCGCGCAGCCGCAATAGTGGCGAGCTGCTCCGTAGCCTCCCGCTGAATGCGCTCCTTGGCCGCAGCTGCGTCAGCCAACTCCTGCTGAAGCCGCTCCTTTGCCTCCACGACATCCTCAGCCTTCTTCTCCGCTCGCCCAAGGCTCTTTTTGAGAGCATCAAGCTGGCGAAGGGCAGCGTTGTTTTCATCTGCAAAGGCACCAAGAACATACATGAGCAACACAAGCTGCA
The DNA here is from genome assembly GCA_910589765.1 of Avena atlantica. NCBI lineage: Eukaryota > Viridiplantae > Streptophyta > Magnoliopsida > Poales > Poaceae > Avena > Avena atlantica. Next base: position 30,579,625 of record OU342734.1, read on the forward strand.
AACAAACGAGCAGACAAAAAATAACAAGACCAATTCAGTACGTACGCCGAAGTTGCCGCATGCTGGCGTCCATCACCAGATGCTGCTGCACAAGTAGGTTCGCACTGTGCACAAAGGGCTGCGAAAGGAAACAAAGTATCACAAAAGGGCTCGAGGGCTGTGCCCAAAAAAGAGCAAAACATCAAACAACACGACATGAAAAAAGGCTCGGGGGCTCTCCCTGAGATACACAGAAAGGAAGCAAAGAATAGCAGGTCATCCAAAAATAGGGCTCGGGGGCTCCCCCTACAGCAAGAGAGAAACACTTACATGCTCAGACAGAGACTCCGAAGGTCCCGGTGCAGTCTTCTGGGAGACAATCACTCGAGCTTCCTGCGGAGAGGGGTTCGGAGCAACGCCCCCAGAGGTGGCCATCGTTGGAGAGGGAGGGGCCGTTGGCTTCGACTCCCCTATGGCCTCCTGAGTGGCCTCACTAAAAGATCCCTCAGAGGAGTGGCTGCAAGAAAAAACATCAATCAAAGGCAAGAAGACAAGAAGTGAACAAAACAAGAACGAATGGCATCCGAAGATACTCACGAGTCGATGTCGCTCAAATTGAAGATAGGTGGCGCCCTCCGAGGCACAGCCGAGAACGGCACGGAAGAAGCACCATCATCCTCGCCATGGCGCACAAGGAAATAGGGATCCCTAGGCGTCGGCGGAGTCGAGGCATCCGAAGACTCAATCGAGCTCTGCGCTCGCTTTCGGGTCTACCCCTCGCTAGGCTCGGGTGCATCCTGAGTTGGCGACTGCGCCGACGGAAGCTCAGACTCAGATTCCACGACTTTGTTGTCCGGTGCAATTGGAAATATTTCGGGAAATGGAGGCACCATACCAGCCACCTTGAGCTCCTGCACATTAAAGGCATCAAAGATCAGTACAAGATATCAAAAGGAAGAGCACTCGAACAAAAAAAGCGCTACACACACGTCGCAAATCTACACCTGCGGGACTGGTCTTGCGGCACTGAAAGGGGGCGTCAGCGACTTCCCCGGAAGGTCCTCACAGGACTTGTATTTCAGCAGTGGCCGAAGAACTCTCTCGAGGTCCCCCCTGGAGAGCTCCTCTGCCGAAACTCTTGTCGGGTCATGGCGGCCAGAGTAGAGGAACATCGGATGCGCCCTCGCTTGGAGTGGCTGCACCCGACGCTTGAGGAAGGTGCAGGTGATATCCACACCGTTCACATCCTTCTCCGCAACGACCTGGAGGGCCTCCACCCGACGTTAGAGCTCCTCTACCTCCTCCACCTCGCCCTCCAAGATATGATTCTTCCAGGATCTCTTCTTCAAGATCTCTTGGGTGGAGTCGAAAGTGGCAAGGCCGAAGACTTGCCCGTCCACTATGGAGTCGCGGATATAAAACCACTTGCTCTGCCAGTATTGGACGGACTCAGACATAGAAAAAGAGAAGAAAAGAACAGTAGATCGGATGAAAATGACGTAGCCGCCAAGAGGGTAGACTCAGCCATTTCTGGACTGCCTCTTCACGGAATAGAGCTTCCGAAAGAGGCCAAAGTGTGGCTCGATACCAAACCAGCACTCGCAAAAAGCAATGAAGCAGGCGATGTGGAAAAGAGAATTGGGCGAAAGATGGTGGAGTTGGATGCCATAGAAGAACAATAGTCCACGAAGAAAGTCGTGGACTAGGAGAGAAAGGCCGCGAAGAATAAAAGCGACAAACACCACCCGAAACCCTGCGGGTGGACGGGGAGTTACCTCATCGTCGGGGATCTTGACGGCCTCCTTATCCTACGGGATCAAACCCACGTCACGCCCTCGCATGTCTCCGAGCGCCGCCACCCACCATCGGTGATACAAGCGGCGGTGGTGCCTTTCTTTCCGCCGGCAGCAGCGCTGGTGCCCACTCCGGTGGAGGCCTTCTTTGACTTCACCATCATGGCGCGTCGACGGCGACAGTGTGCGCGCAAGATTGAGGAAGGGAAGGACCGGAGAACGTCCAGCACGCAAGGGAAAAGCTTGAGAAAAGGAAGCAGTGAAAGCAAATGGCGAGCGGTGAAAACAAACTAATGTTTTCCCCACGGTTATAAAGGTAAAGACGATGAACAGGGATCGTTCATCTAGAAGCCCTAACGCCAGGATCAGATCCAACCGTCCACGTGTCAACACAGCAATGAACCGTCGCCAGCACGCCGTCCACTACGCACGGAAATCGAGAAGACGCCGTAATTCTCGCCACGTCGCGCATGACTAGTTAACTCCAAGTCAGAAAGTGGGACCCACGTTCGTCCAGTCACATCACCTCTGGTGCCGCAAACGGTTGAGGTCACCGATCGTCAGCACTGACGTCATCAAAAACCATATTAGCAACGGTTAGAAATCTTTGAATGACAGCTAAAGTACTCACTTGAATCTACGATTCGAGCAACTACTCGGGGGCTACTCCTATCAGGAGCGCTGGCCGCGCACCCGAGGAATGACTAAGGTAGCACACCAATATTGATTGTTCGAGTCCTACGTCGAGTCTACGACTCCACTATGGACTCGGGGGCTACTCCCATAGGGAGGATTGATTCAAGCATCCGAAAAAATTGTGTCCTACGGACCTGAAGTCAACAATGGCTAAATTAATGTCTCTGCTCGACTTTACGACTCGAACAGACACTCGGGGGCTACTCCCATAGGGAGCGTTGGTCGCGCACCCTATGAATTCTTCGACTGCGATCCTTCGGATAAAAATGCAAAAACTTTTTGGCAACTTTTCTCCAACCAACGCTAAGTGAGTAACATCCTCCTTGGCCACCCGAAACACCTCTGCGGTGATAAAATTTCGGATGTTGTGTCTGCGACGCAAAGATAAGACCTACAGATACCATCTGATGGCCTGGTAATGCACCTGACTGCGCTCTGCTAGTAAAAATCCGTGCTAACAGGCGGAATGAAAACCCCGACGGACGCGTTGGGTACATCATTCGAAAACTATTGGGATTCAACTCTTATAAGACCTCAACGACCTGAGTCGAATTACGCCAGCATCTGTTCCAGGTTCGAGTCTAGGGACTCGAATCTGAAGAAAATCGTGTTGTTTTGTCCTAAGACAGTTAACTGACCCTGATCCGTCAGAAGAGTCAGGCACATGCATCAACAATCCCTACACACTAAAATCATTATTTTCTCTGATGAACACTCGGGGGCTACTGACATGGTTATACCCAACGGGTACACGACATTAGCATACCTGTTCCAGCCCAAGGAAGGCCCACAAGAATATACGCGGTCTGTGGAGATTTTCGGGTGGCCCAAGCCCATGACATCTTCAAACCCTTGGAGAGCAATACTAGAACAGATAGAATACTCAAAGGGGCAAACCCTAAACTTGTAAACGACTCGATCTATGCCCGAGACCTACCTAAACTCTATATAAAAGCCAAGAGGGAACGGCGAGAAGGGACAATCCTTTTACCGCATACACACCTCCACGCCAGATTGCATCTGCGCACCCTTGTAACCTTCGGTTCCACCGTAATCAAGAGCAGACATGCAGGAGTAGGGTTTTCCTTCCGGGGGCCTGAACCTGGGTAAATCTCGTGTCCCCTGGTTGCTTGTCTGTTAACCGTTCTGCGATCTCCAGCACCCCCATCTTCTCCAAAACCCAAGTTCATAACAATGGGCATTGATGAGATCGAACCTCATCAGCGAATAGTTGGTAAGCTTGTACTATGATCACCAAGTGTTGATTAAATGGACACAAGAACTAAACCTTTGAATTTTCCAAATCTTTTTGGTGGATGTGTTGGTCACAAGATTGGTAGTCTCTGGGTGCAAGGGTTTGCTAAGTGGTGAAAGTTTTGCTGGTTTTCCAAAAATGACTATCTTGATGCATAAGATAGATTCAATTTTGAAATGTCTCTCAAATGGTTTTGGATTTGTTTCTGCATGTTTTGAAAGCTCCAATATGTTCATCGTCACTTGGTCCAGCAAGGTGAGAAAAGAAAGGGAATTGTTTTTGTTTGAAATAATTTTCTAGAGATGCTCAAAGTGAGCTAGGTGCTAACTTTTGCAAAAATGACCATTAGGTCATATGCTTCATATATTGATTTTCTTTTGTTTTGATCTGGATTGGATTTGACCTAGATGATATGGTTCTGATCTTTAAACAATTTCTCATCATTTACAACAAACAAAGATGGCATTGCAAGCATTCATACATCATTCATAACTCACATGCATTACTATGGAGTTTAATCTTAAAAGCTTTTGTTAACCCTAATTTTGGTTCATTAGAAATTGATATCCTCACTAATATCTTCTATGATCGATGTTCTTGAAAACTTCGGTCTTCTCTGGAACTTCTAAACATTTCTAAAGTAACGAGATATGAAAGACATCATGAACGGCTGACATCTCTTTCGAAAGTTCTATCTGATCTGATACTTCTTCTCAACGACTTAAAATCTTGAAGGGTCCAATATATCTGGGTGCAAGCTTTCCTTTGAGTTGGAAACGCTGCATTCCTTTCAAGGGTGATACTTTGAGATAGAAAAAATCTCCGATATTGAAGGCTAGGTCTCGACATCTCTTGTCAGCATAACTCTTCTGTCTGGATTGAGCGGTCTTGAGGTGCTCACGGATCTTGTGAATCTTTTCTTCGGCTTCTCGTATGATGTCTGGTCCAAATATCCGGCTCTCTCCTACTTGTGACCAATTTAGGGGGCTACGACACTTCCTTCCATACAAAAACTCAAATGGGGCCATTTGCAAAATGGCTTGATAACTGTTGTTGTATTAGAACTCTGTGAAAGGCAGGTAGTCTTCCCATTTGGATCCATATTCTAGTACACAGGCTCTCAACATATGCTTGAGTATCTGGTTTACTCTTTCCATTTGTCCATCGGTCTACGGGTGATAAGTTGTGCTGAAGTTCAGTTTGGTTCCTAATCCTTCTTGGACTTTTTTCCAAAACCTTGAGGTAAACTAGGTTCCTCGATCTGACACAATGGTCTTGGGGGTTCCGTGTAGACTGACTATTCTAGCAATATACAACTTTGCTAGATTCGAGGTCTGATAAGTGGTCTTGACGAGTATGAAATGAGCTACTTTGGAAAGTCTATCCACTATGACCCAAATAGTCATTTACTCTTCTAGATGTAGGAAAACCTGTGATGAAATGCATTCCAACCGAATCCCATTTCCATTCTGGAATTTGCAAAGGTTGCAGAAGTCCCGCGGTTCGCTGGTGTTCCGCTTTGACTCTCTGACAGATATCACACTTGGCGATATAGCTTCCGACTTCGCTTTTCATTTTGTGCCACCAAAATTGCTCCTTCAAATCCTGATACATCTTCGTTCCTCCCAGATGAATAGAATAAAGAGTATCATGGGCTTCTTGAAAATGACTTGCTTCAATTCCGAATCTATGGGCACACAGATTCGTCCCTTATACCACATAACTCCTTCTTCATCGTCTGTGAATCCGGGTACCTTCCCTATACTGATACGATGCTTAATTCCGTCGACACTGGCATTTCATTTCTGAGCTTCCTTTATCTGACTGATCAAAGTGGGTTAAAGTTCGATACTGGCTAGGAATCCTTCGCTAACTAGCTCCATTCTGAAATTCTCCAACTCCTTATGCAAACTTGGCCACTCTTTCATAATCATGGTGTTTAATCTACACGGTAGTCTACTCAAAGCATCCGCTACCACATTGGCCTTGCCGGTGTTGTAGTGAATGTCAAGGTCATAATCCTTGATTAACTCTATCCATCTCCTTTGTCTCATATTCAGCTCCTTCTGGGTGAAAATATATTTCAAACTCTTGTGATCTGAATAAATCTCATAGTGGTTACCCATGAGGTAATGACGCCATGTCTTCAAGGCTAAAACTACGGCTGCCAATTCTAAGTCATGGGTGGGATAATTCTGCTCATGTTGCTTCAGTTTTCGAGAAAGATAGGACATTACTTTGACTTCTTGCATCAACACACATCCAAGACAATTTTTGGATGCATCACAATATACGTCAAAGGGCTTGGTGATATCCGCCATGATCAAGATTGGGGCTGAAATCAATCTCTTCCCGAGCTCTTGAAAACTTGCTTCACATTTGTCCGTCCATTCAAACTTCTTGTATTTCTTCAATAGCTGAGTCATCGGCCTTGCGATCCTTGAAAATCCTTCAATGAACTTGTGGTAATATCCCGCTAATCCAAGAAATGCGCGAACCTCGGTTTGAGTGGTTGGGGCTTTCCATTCTTCAACATCCTTAATCTTGGCGGGGTCGATGATAACTTCTCCGGCCGACAAGATATGTCCTAGGAATCCTACTTCCTTTAACCAGAATTCACATTTGCTGAACTTGGCATACAACTGATGCTCTCTAAGGGTTTCAAGGATGGTCCTTAGGTGCTGTTCATGTTCCTCTTCCGACTTGGAATAGATCAGAATGTCATCGATAAAAACAGTGACAAACTTATCCAAGAAGTTCATAAAAATCTTATTCATGAGATTCATGAAGTAAGCGGGGGGCATTGTTTAATCCAAATGACATGACATTGTACTCATACAATCCATATCGGGTAGTGAAAGCAGTCTTTGAGATATCCGTTGTGTGGATCTTTAGTTGATTATAACTAGTTCTAAGATCAATCTTAGAAAACACTCTGGCACTAGTCAACTGGTCAAACAAATCTTCTATCTTCGGCAGTGGGTACTTGTTCTTGATGGTGATGTCATTCAGCTTCTGGTAATCTGTACATAAACGGGTGGCACCATCTTTCTTATCCATAAACAAAATAGGTGATCTCCATGGAGATGCACTTGGTTGAATCAGTTTTTTGCCCAACATGTCATCAAGTTGTTTCTTGAGCTCCACCAATTCAGCTGGATTCATACTATAGGGTCTCTGAGCTATGGGTCCAGTTCCAGGAATTAGTTCAATGATAAACTCGATATCCCGATCTAGGGGCATACCAGGTAATTCATCTGGGAAGACATCGGGGTATTCACAGACTACTCTGACTTGGTCTAGGGTTGGTTGGACTAAACTCTTGTTGCACTTGAATTGACGAGGCAGCGTCTCAGACACATGCTCTACTAATACTCCGGTGCTACTGGTCATGGTTATGGCTTTCTTGGCACAGTCTATTAATCCTTGATGTTTTGACATCCAATCCATTCCTAGTACTACTTCCAAATCTTTTGTTCCAAGTACTATTAGATTGGCATAAAAATCTATTCCATGTATTCTGATAGGTACGACCTTGCAAATATTTCTAGCTTTGGTAGTTGACCCAGGTATTTGAACTATCATAACATGCTTCAAATTTGTTGGTTGAATATTACTAGTGCATGCACATTCTTTTGTAACAAACAAGTGTGATGCTCCAGAATCAAACAACACTCTTGCAAGTACTAAGTTAACAGAAAACATACCCAGCACGACATCTGGCGCTTCCTGGGCTTCTTCAGCATTCATGACATACGATGGTAAGGTTATGCTGGTTGCCTGGGGCAAATCTCTTTCCAGGTTGGACACGACGCTGCTGCTGGCAGGTGCAGTGGCATTGGGTGCTGCATCAATCTTCTTGGGGCACTCATTGGAGTAGTGACCCGTAACTCCACATTCAAAGCAGGTTATCATTGACTTGTCCTTCCCAGCAATAGGCACAACATTACTTCTAGTCCTTGGGGCAGTATTGGTGTTGTTGGTGGGCCTTGGCAGTGCACAGTTGAAGTTATTGGGGTTGCTGGTGTTGTAGTTGTTGTTGCCTCCGGGCCTCGGGTTTCCTCCACCACGATTGGGAAAGTTTGGATGGGGCATAGGTGGCCTGTTGTTCCTTGGTGCAAATCCTGCAGATGAACTAGGGCGATATTTTGGGGTATGGTGTGGTCCAGGCCAGTGCATCATATGATGCTTGCGGTTCTCAGTGGCTTGATTTATATTTCCTTCCATCTGGATAGCAGAATACACTAGAGCTTCTAGATCGGCAAAAGGAATATTGACTAATACTGTTTGCATCTCATCATGCAGACCATTTAAAAACCGTTCCTTCTTCTTGGCTTCAGTACCAATCTCATCAGGAGCATACCTAGATAGAGACAAAAATCTGTCACGGTATTCCACCACATTCATCCTTCCTTGATTTAATTCCTTGAATTCATCCCTCATCCTCATAACCAAACCTGGAGGCACATGAGTCCTGCTGAACTTGAGTTTGAATTCCTCCCAAGTCATCACCGGTCCTCCGTTCATTGTACGAGTGCTATTCCACCATGCTGTTGCGGAACCTGCCAGATAGTGGGTGGCAAACAGTACTTTCTCCGCAGCATCTACTCCGACAACTTCTAAGTTGTTCTCCATGGTTTGCAGTCAGTCATCAACATCTAAGGTCTCTTCAGATTTGCTAAAGATAGGGGGATTGGTGTTCTAGAAGTTCTTAAGCTTAGATCCATGGTGATCCTAATTTCCATGGCCTTGGTTGTCATGCGCCAGTTGAGCTATCTATTGAAGAGTGGCGAGATTTTCTTGATGCTCAGTTCTACCAGCTTCTCGATCTCCTACTAGCATTTGGAGAATTTGAACCATCGGATACTGAGATGAGCTGCTTCCTCCGCGAGTCATCTTAAGATTGAGATAGATCATAAGACAAGGGGGAAATTTTCTAAGGTTTTGAGGGTTTAGTTTAAAATATTTTAAACTTTGAGTAAGTCTAGGGTTTGAAAGCCAACAACTACTTTTTCATTCATTCCAAGCACACATACAAACCACACAATACAAATACATCACAACAACAAAGCAGATGGTTTTAGGAACCATTCTACCCAGCTACGATACAGTGGGACCAGATACAAACTCACACCTACGACATTGATCTAGTGCTACTACTCATCATCAGAACCAGTGGCATCTTCATCATTGATGAAGGCACGGTCCTCATCGTCAGTGTGGAACTTCATGTTGATGTCCTCCAAGTAGTCATCATCATCACTGAGGTACAAGTAGGGATCCCCACGAATATCTTCACCTTCGTTCTCCCTCTCCTCAAGCTGCATGTCCCGATCATGATGGTTTCTTCCAGATCTGACACTTTGTGATGGAGGCGAGCAATGATGCGGTCCTTCTTGTCACGCTGGCGGCAAAGTGACTTGCGATCCTTAACAAGGATGGTGAGGGTATTTTCCTTCTTGGCTGCAGCAAGTTGCTTCTTGCTGGCGTCGACACGAGCATTGTCCAACTCTTTCTGGTTCTCGTGCAGCATGAAGGCGAAATGATCCACATGATTCCTCAACTCCGGATGTCCTGTCATGTCCAACGGCTGTCCCTGGGAGTCATGTCTTTCATAGTGAGCGAAGCGGGTGCCAGCGAGCTGATTGACGTTCTGCCCACACAGATGGGCAAGTGCTTCCTGCATTGATGTCGCTAGTCCATCTAGCTAGTTGTTCTCCCTCAAGCCTAACTGGATATTCTTTGATGTGGGTTGCTCCATCTTGCCTCTCAGGTCGGCAATGATCAACCACTGTAGTTACCCTCCGGGCTGATCATTGAGCTGAGCTCCAGAGAACTCCGGGTGCGGGCGCTCGAGAAAGTCTGCAAGCTGACTCAGGTCCCTCTCGAAGATGAGGTCTCCTCTGTTTCCCAGCTGATAATACTTGTTGTACTTGACTTCGATCTATAAGCAATTAAGATGAGTAAGTTAGAGGGGTGATCAATTGTGTCAAATTTTATGTTGGTTTGCTAAAAAAATTGAGGAACATATGACTCTCTTTTGGGAAATAATTTCAAGGATGAGTGAGAATAGGTTTTCATAAATATTCACTTTCTTTGTTTTGGAAACTAAGTTTTTCTGACGTCCATTCTAACTAGGGTCTCCTATGGTCAGAATGGCTCTGATACCAACTTGTCAACACCCGGATTTTTAATCCCAGATGCCTGTTATGCCGTACATCGCAATCCCAGGATTACCATTTTTGCGAGACATAACAGAATTGGTAGCACATTACATCATCCATTATAAACCATAATAGTCTTATAAATAGTTGATCATAAGATCAAGTCTGAATACATATCAAAGTAGCGGAATAATAGCGTAGTAGAGGCTCCATCTTCATGGTCATAGGCAATGCTGACGATGGGAGATGATCCTAGTTATCGTAGGCATCCTGCTATCCATCCTCCTCGTATTCTCCTTAGTGGTCTAGCCATGGGAATAGCCAGGGAGAAAGCCATGAGCACTTTTAAGTACTCGCAAACTATTACTAAAGAAGTAAGACCATTCTAGTAGGAATTCTAGGCTACAGGTTTGTTTGCAAAAAGCCAATTTTATTTCACAAGTACTTAGTAGTAAAGATCTAACTTTAGTTGTCTACATTACTCAAGAGGGAAACTAGTTTCATGTCCACATCCTTGTGGGGTCAAGTCAAATTCACATTTCAAGTCATAAGTCATTTTGAAAATATTTGACAACGAAACAGTATGGCCATCCAATTGTCCATGACCGCGGACGCGGTTATTTGAATAGTTTGACACTCTGCAGAGGTGGTACACCTTCACCACAACATTCGATACATCCGTTAGGGATAACCCTGAATCATCATACTTGGTATGCGGATAATCAATCCTAACCTTTCAATTATACACCCTAGTATAGGCACCTCCCATATGAGTTTGGCGTCCTAGCCATGGCCATCTGCCATCCTGGGCACTGCATAGGTGGACATTCATATTCACCAAGTATCCTTATCTCAACCTCGTTCCGCGAGGGAACCCATACTAATACACATAAACTTCTAGTTAAGCCCTACCCAAACTCGGGTATTGTGGTTATACGGTAAAATTGGAATGGTATCGCATCCGAACCCAAACATCAGTTTTGTCAAAGTCAGGGCACATACTTCATTCATTATCATATTCAACTCATTGTGTTCCATAACACATGTCAAAAAGTTTCAATAGAATGACTCATCATTCCAAGGTTTTCATAGTCATTTTCTCCAAGTGTTCCCATCTAAAGTGATCAAGATTAATTTAGCACTAGCATCTATCAATGAGGGTGTCACTATTGAGGGGTACTAGTCAATTGTAACAACCTACATGAACTTCCAAGCTCTTGATGAACTCTTTCCTACTTTTCCACTAATCACGAATTAATTAACTACTTGCGTAACCTTGATAAATGGGAGAAAACATAAAGTTTGCAAGTAAAACATGGTATTGGTATAATCAAGGTTGCAGCACAAAGGCTGTAGGGGTTCGTAGCATGGAAAATAAAAAAATTCTACCACATGAACACACAATCAAGATCTAATCTATGATCAAGCCAAGATCTATCTACTAGATCGGTGCAACAAGTTGATAGAGTATTAACCCTCGAAGATCCAAAGAGGTTGACGAGAGCAGATTCTCGTGGGTGATGTAGTCGTTCACTTGCCGATCTCAAGATCGCATAGACGATCCTTCCGGCGCCGAGTTCTGGCAGCATTCCTGCAGTAGGTCACACGTACAGTACTCGATGAAGACCTTCCTCTCCCTTTTTCCAGCAGGCAGCGGAGGTTTTAGCTCACTCCTCGCGATTCCGGCAGCACGACGACGTGGTGTCAGAAGTAGAGGGCAGATCCCGCAGGGCTTCACCTAAGCCGGAGCGAGTATGGTGGAGTAGAGGGAGCCCCGACAATCTAGGGTTTAGAGGTCCGAGGTTTAGAGGTAGCTAGCAACTAGAGTTTAGCTAGTGGGTAGCGGTTTAGAGGAGATCTATAATGGTCGCAACTAGAGAGGGCGGCGGCGGCCAACCTAGGGTTTCTTGGGCGCCTAGGGCAAGGGGGATACCTTGGGCTGTGCCCCTATCCCTCCTTATATAGGTGGGGGGAGGGGCGTCCAAGGGTGTTCTCAACCCAGGTAGAAACCCTCCCTAACTCAGAAACCCTCCCTAACTCGGAAACCATGTTGGGATTTGACTTTTTCAAACTTCCTTTTTGACTTTCAAATTAGAGTTTTATTTCTCTCTTCCAAGTGTCCAGCCAAGTTACCTAGGACATGATGCAACCATTACACTTTGTCATGACACATCCATGTACCCTTCCCCTTCCAGATCGATGAACCTTCTAGACCCTTCTAGAACATTCCGGTGAAAACACCGGAATCATTCCCGAACTCCGAAATTGGACTTTCCTTATATGAATATTATTCTCCGGACCATTCCGGATCTCCTCATGATATCCCGGATCCCATCCGAGACTCCGAACAACATTCGGTCTCTTTAATCACATTCGATATCTACTAAACAACATCGAATCCTTAAGTGTGTCTCCATACGGTTTGTGAATTATACAGACATGATCGAGACTCTTCTCCGATTAATAACCAATAGAGGAATCTGGAAAGTCATATGGCTCCCACATATTTCTACGATTACTTCGTGATCGAATGAACCATTTACATACGATACCAATTTTCCTTTGTCTCATGATACTTTACTTATCCGAGGTTTGGTCGTCGGTATCTCTGCATACCTAGTTCAACCTCGTTACCAATAAGTACTCTTTTCTCGTTCCCGTGATATGTGATCCCTTGTGATCCAGTCACATGCTTGCAAGCTAATTGGATGACATTCCACCGAGAGGTCCCAGAGTATATCTATCTGTCATATGGATGGACAAATCCCAATCTTGATCCATGTGCCTCAACACATACTTTCCGAACACTCAATGCCACCTTTATAGTCACCCAGTTATGGTTTGGTGTTTGATGTCATCAAAGCATCCTTCCGGTGATGGTGATTAGCATGATCTCATGGTAGAAGGAATTAGGTTACTATGTATCAGAAATCTTATAGCAAGTGAACTATATTAGATGACTTGATATTTATGCTACGCTTAACTATAGGAGTATGTCCATCACATCATTCTCCTAATGATATGACCATGTTGTTAATAACATCTCTATGTTCATGATTAGGAAACCATGATCATATATTAACCAACAAGCTAGTTTAACAAGAGGCTTTACTAGGGACTCTTTTATGTTTACAAATCACACAAGTATTAATGTTTCCTGTTAATACAATTATAGCATGGTATGCAAACATTTATCATAAGCATGAAGATATGATAATAACCACTTTATTATTGCCTCTTGGGCATATCTCCAACAATCTCCCACTTGCACTAGAGTTAATAATCTAGTTTCAAACCTTTGTGCATTCAACACCTATGGCTTTCCGGTGTTGTATTTACATGATTGCTAGTGGTCAATTGATCTCCGGATCCAACACTTTCAGGTCCGTGTGTAATTGCATGTCTTTGCGTCTCTACGCATCACTCATTCTCTAATGAGATGGATTTATATAAATTTGGTCATTTGGTGAGACCTTTAGTTCCTTGGGGTTAAAACATGTTGATAATATTGTCGTACAATATATCTTCATAGTACTATCCTGCTGTGAACCACACCTAGTTTGATAACAAACTACTTGACACAAATGCCCTCTTTTGCTACTATTATAGCAGTCATATACTTAGCCTTTTGTTGTAGTATCTGTCATAATGTCTTAACTTTGGAACTCATCCAAATCAATTATGGAACTTACTTTCCATCATATTGTGCCACCCTTAGTTTAGATAGAGATAAACTTAATTTGTACTTTGTGACAAAACTAGTATCAATGTAATACTTTTACAATGAACTAACCATCTATTTGTCACTTCTACAAAATAATATATTCTTAGTTCTTCTGAAAGGTCATAAGAATATCTTTACTATCGTCCAATAATCATCTTATGAATCATTCTGGTATACGCTCATAACATTTAGAGCATAGGACATATCTGGATTTGTACACATCACAACATGATTGATAAAGTACTCTTTGTGATTTTATATATCAAGTATCAAAAATACTTGAATCTTTATTCAATCCTTCCTGTGCAACAAGAACCTTTCTTGTAGTTTCTATATTGAACTCATTCAATATCTCATCTATGTACTTCTCGCACAACCATATTAGCGTCTCAATTTATCCATATAGACATTGATGCCAAATATTCGGGTTCTGCCTAAGCCTTTCATCGAGATGAAATTCTTAACCTGTGTCAATAAAAAGATACATTATTTCCAATCAACAATATGTCTTACACATAATATATTAGAAACATGTCTTAGCGCTCCCACTTAATTTCTTGCAAATGCAAGCATCTTCATCGTCTCCGATGAAATTAAACTCTTTTAACAGTTCATCATAGTGAAGATTCCAACTCCGCGATGCTTACTTCAACCATTGAAGTTTACATATGCTTTTAGCATCCTTTGAATTAACAAAACCCTTTGGACCGTGTCATGCACACGTCCTAGGTAACCATTCTATTAGAAGAACTTGTTTTGTTTATTCAACTACCACATAACAAAATTATATGTAGTGGTTGCTACATTAATCCATCTAGACTAAATATCGCTTAATGAAAGATCAGATCTTGTCATAGTCAACTCTTTGAACATTGTCGTGAACTCTTTCCCGACATGTCGATAATTTCATAGATATGAAACATCCATGTCTATTTCTTTATAGATCCAAATACGATTGTAAGGTCTTGCACCTTTTCAGAGGGTCTTTCAAGTTCAAAGCTTGATCTCTCGTATATGGAACTATCACGGATTTTATGGCTTCAAACCATTTGACAGAGTCAGGGCCCATCATTGCTTCTTTCCATGTAGTCGGATCATCATTGTCAAATAATGATTTAACTCTCAAATCTTGGTATTTGATTGGTTACCCGACCTACTTGTTTCAATAGGAACTTAGACCTCTGTGACCACAACCTTTGAGGCACATGAGCCGTGAGCATTGTTGCTGCCTCCGGAACACTTTTCAGCGCTGCGCAACTTTGCACATATAGCTAAGGTTCTTTTAACCTTATCAAAGTTCTATTGTCCTCCCACTTAACTTTTCACGGAAAATTCCTTTCTCAAAGAAACTTGACGTTCTAAGCGACAAACATTTTTGCCTTTGGTGTTATGGAGGAATACTGAACGATTATTCAAAATAACATACAAAGATATTTTCATCAGATTTTGGTTGCAAACATCTTTCTTATGCATAGCATACCAATGTTTAAGAAAGGACAAATTGGGTTTTATCCCAAACCATAAATTTATATGGTGTCATTTCAACGGATTATGATGGAGCTCTTTTCAGTGGGAAAACGGTAGTCTCTAAATCTTTAATCTTTAAAATATAATGGCAGTTTTATCAATTACACCTTTGATCTTACCATGTCAAACAAGGTTTCATTGCATATCTCGATTATTCCATACTCATATGGTGTTTCGGGAAACACAAATCCATGGAATGATTCCTCAAATCTTAGGTGTTATGCTAAACTTTATAACTCAAATATCTTGCTTTATGATCCTATCATAAATTCTTTATTTTCTTGTTACATTTATTTTGCACTTCATCTTGAAAGTATTTAAACTTTCAAAATGTTTCACACTTCATCCTTACTAAGTAAATATTCATATATTCACTCAAATTTTCGGAGAAAGCATATGAAGTTGAAATCTATCGCTCTTGACTACACATAATGGACTTCATACAACAATATGTAAAAGTTCCAATAATCTAGTTATTTGTTCCCTTTGGCCTATGAGCGGAGTTTTAATTATCTCTAGGAAAATTTCACAAGCATCATTTGATCAAAAATCAAAAGACTCCAAAATTCCATCCACATGGAGTTTCTTCATGTTTTCTTTCCAATATAATTTAAACGGCGATGTCACTTTCTAAGTGATCTTTCTTATCAATTGTCTTTCAACATTTTTAGCAATATTTTTATGGATGTGATTTATCCAACAAGATTTGTAAATCATCCATATTTTATGGATTACGGAAATATTTGAACAACCCTTTTGTTCTCATAATACCTGATAAACCAAATCTTGAAGGCAAGCTTTGATGTTAACGAGCAACACAACAACCCTTTATTTGTTCTCGATGAACATCATCACATATTCTTTTGCTAGTTACTTAGGCCATTGTAGTTCATGAATTGTGTTGTTTCGTATGACGATTCACACCAACAAATTCAGTATCCAATACTTAAGAACCACATTGTTTAATAAACAAAGAATATAGCCATAACATGTATATCCTCTATATACCTAAGCTGAACAATTCTAGTATTTTCTTTTCTGCCATATATTTCTGAGATTCTCTTTCAGTATTTCCTTTTCTGTTCGAAAGAATCTATCAACATCAGTAGTGGAGCCATACACATGACACATAGTCCAAAGCATGTATAGTTAAATACGAATGTCTTTGGACTTGCACTTTGAAGTATATCACCATCATCAAATACTTGGTGTTCTTTCAAATTGCATTCTTTAGTAATCTTTTAGTGTAGTAAACATTTTATCAAATATTCACCCTTATCATGGAAATATTTATGATCAAGCTACTTTTAGCTTATAACGGTGAATCGCGAGTATAATGTTGCTCTGCAAAACCTTTTGGAGGATTAGGACGACAAGCGTCTCCAACCTTTTTCAAATTCTCATCAAATATGAGAACATAAACTTTGCCATATTATACTCTCTCATGTTGCAACCAAAACATCATTTCAGATATCGCAATATCTTCCACACATCATGGTTTTGGAAACAACTCTTTCAGATCCTTGATAACCTTGATATTAAAACAATCTTTTGAATATCAAGAATCATGAAGACAAACATGATACTTATATACTAACACTGGAATTTTCACTCTTGATTTAATACCAATTATTAAACTTCACGGAGTAACCGAAACTTACTAAAAGTTTGCAATAGGACTTTAAACTTTAGATTAACACTTCAAAACAATACGATACCAGTTCGTAAAGTAACTAACCAGAATTCTATAGTTCTATTATCTCAATTATAACTAAGCGCAAGGTGGTAAACAGATGCCAATGACTACAACAACTGTGCAAATTTACTTTGATTTAATTTATGGTAAATAGTGTTCAAATTTTAATCATATTGCTATTGAACTCCCACTCAAAACAATATCCCTCACATTGTTTTAGTGATCACACAAACCAAATTCACTACACGAAGTCCGATCATCACGTGAGATGATATAGTTTCAAAGGCGAACAATCATCATGTTCATCATATCATCTATATGACTCATGCTTTACCTTTCGGTATTCCGTTTTCCGAGACCATGTCTGTACATGCTAGGTTCGTCAATATCAAACCTTAGCTTCCGCATGAGCAAATCTGGCTTGCTCCCATTGTATACACTCGTAGAATCTAACACACCCGATCATCACGTGGTGCTTCAAAAAAACGAGCTTTGGCAATGGTGCCTCTAATTTTCTTTGCATGTTTTACGTGGTTTGGGGATTTCAATAAGTGTCATTCTAACTTACGAACAAGAACCACAACGTTGATTCTTGAACTATCAAGTGTCCGTTGTAAATTGAATCTTTACTAGGATGGGAGAGAGACACCTGCAAAGCCACTTATGCAATACAAGTTGCATGTCGAGAGTGGAGCAAGTCTCATGAACAATGTCATGTAAGGTTAGCCCAGGCCGCTTCATCCCACCATACCGCAAGATGCAAAGTACACAAGAAGCAATTGATAATAAAAGCACCACCGCCCACAATGACCATTGTGTTCTACTCGTGCAACATATCTACATATAGACACGGCTCTGATACCACTGTAGGGGTTCGTAGCATGGAAAATAAAAAAATTCTACCGCATGAACACACAATCAGGATCTAATCTATGATCAAGCCAAGATCTATCTACTAGATCGGTGCAACAAGTTGATAGAGTACTAACCCTCGAGGATCCAAAGCGGTTAGCGAGAGCAGATTCTCGTGGGTGATGTAGTCGTTCTCTTGCCGATCTCAAGATCGCGTAGACGATCCTTCCAGCGCCGAGTTCTGGCAACGCTCCCACAGTCGGTCACACGTACGGTACTCGATGAAGACCTTCCTCTCCCTTGTTCTAGAAGGCAGCAGAGGTTGTAGGTCTCTCCTCGCAATTCCGGCAGCACGACGGCGTGGTGTCGGAGTAGAGGGGAGATCCCGCAGGGCTTCGCCTAAGCCGGAGCGAGTATGGTGGAGTAGAGGGAGCCCCGGCGATCTAGGGTTTAGAGGGCCACATTTTATAGGTAGCTAGCAACTAGAGTTTACCTAGTCGGTAGTGGTTTATAGGAGATCTAGAATGGTCGCAACTAGAGAGGGGGCGGCGGCCAACCTAGGGTTTCTTGGGCGCCTAGGGCAAGGGGGATACCTTGGGGTGCGCCCCTATCCCTCCTTATATAGGTGGGGGGCATACAAGGGTGTTCCCAACCCAGGTGGAAACCCTCCCTAACTCGGAAACCATGTTGGGATTTGACTTTTTCAAACTGCCCTTTTTGACTTTCAAATTCAAGTTTGATTTCTCTCTTCCAAGCGTCCAGCCAAGTGACCTAGTACATGATGCAACCATTACACTTTGTCATGACACATCCATGTACCCTTCCCCTTCCAGATCGGTGACCCTTCTAGAACATTCTGGTGAAAACACCGGAATCATTCCCGAACTCCAAAATTAGACTTTCCTTATATGAATCTTATTCTCCGGACCATTCCAGATCTCCTCGTGATATCTCGGATCCCATCCGAGACTCCGAACAACATTCGGTCTCTTTACTCACATTCCATATCTACTAAAAAATATCGAATCCATAAGTGTGTCTCCCTACGGTTCGTGAATTATGCAGACATGATCGAGACTCTTCTCCGTTCAATAACCAATAGAGGAATCTAGAAATTCATATGGCTCCCACGTATTTCTACAATTACTTCATGATCAAATGAACCATTTACATACGATACCAATTTCCCTTTGTCTCATGATACTTTACTTATCCGAGGTTTGATCGTCGGTATCTCTGCATACCTAGTTCAACCTCGTTACCAATAAGTACTCTTTTCTCGTTCCCGTGATATGTGATACCTTGTGAGCCAGTCACATGCTTGCAAGCTAATTGGATGAAATTCCACCGAGAGGGCCTAGAGTATATCTATCCGTCATATGGATGGACAAATCCCAATCTTGATCCATGTGCCTCAACACATACTTTCCGAACACTCAATGCCACCTTTATAGCCACCTAGTTACGGTGTGGTGTTTGGTGTCATAAAAGCATCCTTCCGGTGATGGTGATTAGCATGATCTCATGGTCGAAGGAATTAGGTTACTATGTATCAGAAAGCTTATAGCAGGTGAACTATATTAAATGACTTGATCTTTATGCTACGCTTAACTATAGGAGTATGTCCATCACATCATTCTCCTAATGATATGACCCTGTTGTTAATAACATCTCTATGTTCAGGATCAGGAAACCATGATCATATATTAACCAACAAGCTAGTTAACAAGAGGCTTTACTAGGGACTCTTTTATGTTTACAAATCACACAATTATTAATGTTTCCGGTTAATACAATTATAGCATGGTATGTAAACATTTATCATAAGCATGAATATATGATAATAACTACTTTATTATTGCCTCTTGGGCATATCTCCAACAATGGCTAGCATAGTGAGGCTTGCCTTGGTTGGTACAGTGGTCATAGTTCTCTTCCTCTTCTTCGTAGAATTCTTCCTCCTCGTAGCTCGGATTAATACTAGCGTCTATAAATAAATACGAGGTACATAATCACCAAACAATACTTAACTACTTCTATTTAGCACACAAAGATACACACTAGATGATCTAGCATCATCTCTATTATTACAACAAAAAAGTGACAATATTTCATTTATCTTATTTTAGAAAGGTAATTTCTACTCATTCAAAAATACTTAAGATTTAATATTTTCCAATTAAAATATGGGATCATATTGACACATGTCATCACCACATATTTCAATACCAGGGAATGTGATTTAAAATGGCTGGCCTAAATTGCAAAGTTTAACAATGCCTTTTAATAATATTTATGTGACTAGAAATGACTACATAGTCATTCTTTTAATTTTGGTCTAGGACTACTATATGAAAACTATATATTTTTACATATTCATATAGATCATGGCCAATGTGATTTTTGAGAGTTGGAATCAACTCAAAATCTTGTATGGTTGATTTTATAAAAATGTTTGAAGTGGTAAAAGATACTGTCTTGTTATTTTCACCGAGGGTGATCTATATTTTCCAACTGTTTGAATCCAGCGGGAGTGATTAGAGATTTTCATCTACTTTCTATAAAAATTGGATTCACTCAATTTGGTTCAGTGAATCTTCCTAAATTGAATTTCAAAGTTACCTACAATATAGGGTTTTTTGAAATAAAAGAAAAACCTAAGTTTGAATTCACGGGCACGCGCGGGCATGCTAACGGGCCGGTCCAACTATGAAGTGCGCGCACATCAAGCGGCATCAGGGTTGGTCCCACACGTCAGCGACTAACTCAACGCGAAGTGGTATCCTTCAATCTAGATCGCATGATTAGAGCATAATCGATGGCTCCATGTCGTCGTCTCCATCGCACGATGCACGCGAGATGCTAACCCTAGCGCTACGGCGGGGGTCATCGGGGGATTACCAGGGCTCCAGCTAGGTCCGGCGAAGTGGGAGAACGAGCGAGTCGACGACGACGGTTCGACTGGTGGTCGCGGCAGCTCCTGTAGCGGCTCCTAGCGCTGGTTCCTCTTCTTCACTACAACGGTGGGCTCCAGTGAAATTCCGGCGGTGTGGTGCTCGCCTTTCTCCGGAGACGAGTCAAATATATTACTGGGTGAGAGGGGAGTGGAATGGTGTGCATTTTGAGGTAGGTGATGTCTACACACTTCTATTCTTGTAGACAATTGTTGGGCCTCCAAGTGCAGAGGTTTGTAGAATAGCAGCAAGTTTCCCTTAAGTGGATTACCCAAGGTTTATCGAACTCAGGGAGGAAGTGGTCAAAGGTATTCCCTCTCAAGCAACCCTGCAATCAAGATACAAGAAGTCTCTTGTGTCCCCAACACACCCAATATAGGTGCACTAGTTCGGCGAAGAGATAGTGAAATACAAGTGGTAACGGTGCCAGAAAGGAGCTTGACGGTGAGGTAAAGACTAAAGGCAACAAGAAGGAAGCAAACAAACATGTAACAGATCTAGTAGCAAACGTTGTTTCAATGTTTAGAAACAATTCCTAGGGATCATACTTCCACTAGTGAACACTCTCTCATATAAATATCCTCTCTTCATGATACTACTCTTAACTACTCTCCGGTTGGACACTCCAATCATCGGTAGGGCTACAACAACACTCCTCAAAGTCTGCCTTCCCAAATCTAGATAACCCCACACTTTCACCTTGAGCACTAGATGGTTCCAACAAACACCACAATTTCATAGAGACATCCAACTCCAAATATTACTCATAACAAATATTCAATCTAGCCAAAGTGCGACACACAGTATGCCCGCTGTAACTTTCACACACATGGGGAAAAGCATAGATCTATTAAAGCACAAAGAGTATTTATGTAGACTCAAGCCTAAGCGCCACCATGGCATGCACACTGTCACTTTCACACACATGGGGAGAGCAGATATCTAATGAAGCACTTGAGTAGAAAGGTAGATCTACTTGATTACAAAGTTCATGACCACAAGATCATGCATAGAGAGAGATGAACACATTTCTACTGGTAGAGCCCTTAGCCTCGAGGAAGAACTACTCCCTCCTCATCATGGGAATCAGCAACGGTGATGGAGATGGTGGTGGAGATCGATGGAGATGGATCTGGGGGCACTTCCCCGTCCCGGCAGGGTGCCGGAACAGAGACTTTCTGTCCCCCGAATCTCCCCTTCGGTGGCGGCGGCGCTACAGAGGTTTTCGTGTATTTCTTCTGGATGCTTTAGGGTTTTTAGGTCGGAGGCTTATTATAGGCGAAGGAATCAAGGTCGGTGGTGGTCCAACGGCCCCACACCCCCAGTGGGCGCCTCCAGGGCTTGCCCGCGCCTAGGGGGTGCGGCCACCCTGTGCCCCCCCTCCGGCTCTGCTTCGTGGTTCCGTGTTGCTCCGGGAAAAAAAATGACTTTGGCTTTTGTCCCGTCCAATTCCGAGAATATTGATTTTCTGCATTTCTGGAACCAAAAACAAAAGAAAACAGTCAAATGGCACTGTGGCATCTTGTCAATAGGTTAGTTCCAGAAAGTGTATAAAAATACCTCAAAGTATAGACAAAGCATAAGACAAATGATACAAAACAAGCATGGAGCATCAAAAATTATAGATACATTTCCGACGTATCAGCATGGGGGTCTATTTATACTGCGGTGAAGGGGGCACATAAGCATGGCTCAGGCTCATCGGTGACTTTGTTACAGGACGCTATCGGCATGGCAAGGGGTGTAGGTCGACACATGGCTTCATGGCGGTCGTCATGCGCACAGTGGCACGACGAGGCATGGTCTCCATCGTTCTAGAATGGCCATGCTCTGCTTCGATACCGTCGGTGTTCGGTGGTCACGGAGCGCATGGGGTCAAACGATCGTGTCTGGGAGATTGCGGGCGTCACTACGAACTTATTGGCGTAAGGAGAGAGCAAGGCGCGACGTGGTCGCGTAGGATTGCCGGTGTTCTGGCGCGGCGATCGGCATGGCCGAGTGTTAAATGGGAGCGGCTACGCTGGCTTCTCCACGGGAGGTCGTTGGTCGAGGCGTGCATAGGAAGTGACAGTGAGGTCACAGCTACCTTCTAGACATTGTGGGCGAGGGAGGCATGACGTGTAACAACATGTCCTCGTCGGGTGACATGGGTGAGCTTGGGTACAAAGTGCACTAGTCAATTGGTCGAGTGAGAGGAGCTCTTCTGCACGGGCTGGTACTAGGTGAGTTAAGGGCGAGTAGTGGAGGCTCGGTGAGGTCACAAGATGATCACAAGATTGATCAAAACAATGAATAGTTGGTAAGCTTGTACTGTGATCACCAAGTGTTTTATTAAATGTCCACAAGAACTAAACCTTCAAATTTTCCAATTTTGGTGGATGTGTTGGTCACAAGATTGGTAGTCTCTGGGTGCAATGATTTTCTAAGTGGTGAAGGTTTTGCTGGTTTTCCAAAAATGACTATCTTGATGCATAAGATAGATTCAATTTTGAAATGTCCCTCAAATTGTTTTGGATTTGTTTCTTCAAGTTTTGAAAGCTCCAATGTGTTCAGTGTCACTTGGTATATCAAGGTGAGAAAAGAAAGGGAATTGTTAATGATTGAAATCATTTTCTAGAGATGCTCAAAGTGAGCTAGGTGTTAACTTTTGCAAAAATGACCATTAGGTCATATGCTTCATATACTGATTTTATTTTGATTGATCTGGTTTGGAGTTGACCTAGATGATATGTTTCTGATCTTTAAACCATTTCTCGTCATTTACAACAAACAAACATGGCATGCAAGCATTCATACATCATTCATAACACACATGCATTACTATGGTGTTTAATCTTAAAAGCTTTTGTTAACCCTAATTTTGGTTGATTAGAAATTGATATCCTCATTAATATTTTTGAGATGTTATAGTAGGCCACCACCGCTCCATCTCTCTACCGTCGCCGCAGATGCAGGCCGCCGCCACTCTAGCTCCCCGGCGCCCCGCCATCACCGAAGATGCAGGTCGCCACTACTCTAGCTCTCGACGCCCCGCCGTATCCATCTTCAGCAACAACTCCAAGCACCGGCGGCTCGTCCCGTCTCCAGCATCATCCCTGCTACCTTGCAGGTCAACATCTGCAACGACCACGGTGCTACCGTGAGGTGAAGGCGTAGTTGATTTTTTCTTTTCCAGTTTTGCTACCTACAGTTGGATTGTTGGTACCTAAATCTCCCCTAATTGCTATTTGCTACATACAGCATCCACTGTTGCTATCACAGTTTAGATCGCTTGTTACTCTAGTTGGTTGATGTTGCTATTTTTATGTCTATCTTTGCTACAAGCAGTTTGCTACCTTAGCACATTATTTTTTCTATGTATTCATAATTGTTTTGATAATTTTGTATAAATTTTTTGCTACAATCAATCTTTACTGTTTTTCTATGTGGTCTTCGTCGATGTACCTTTTGCTACACTAGAAAAAATATTTTGCTACTACCCCTTTGTGGTTTTGCTAATTTTTTAGCTACGAGGTCTCTGGCGATGTTTTTTTCCAGCGAGAGTCTCCGGAGGTGTCTCTTGCAAAGTCAGTTTTGCTACATTATAACATTTTTTGTTACAAGGTCTCCGACAAACTCTCCGGCAAGGACTAGTCTGTTTACCTTTTTTTAATCGAACCATTTTCTGTTACATATAGCAAAAAGGGTGATGGAGATACGCCTACTGGGGTATACCCAGCGGGACGTTTCCGACTGGCCCAAGGCTTGGCGAGTGGGCCTGCGTAACGGCGAGTGGATCAAAGCCCAGCAAGCTATTGGGCGACTGGAAGCTGAAGGCCCAGGCGAATAGATAGGCCCAGTCGGACTAGGTTAAACAATTACCAAAGCTGTAACTGAATCGGTTGAGATATGTAAACCCTAGGGGAGGTGAGCTTATATAAACCTCCCTACGGGGTGAGTAGAGACACGTTCCCTCATACACCCAAGCAACTCGCCGCCTAGTCGCCGAGTTCGCCCATTGTAATCACCTCCATAATACAATCTAGCAGGAGTAGGTCTTTACCCTCCGGGGGGCCGAACCTGGGTAAATCCCTGTGTCTTTGCCCTCATCTCGCACCGCAGATGGTTGGCCGCCCTTGCCCCTCGCTCTACTACTCGCTGCCGATTGCAGCATCTTCCGTGGTCATTCCCACGACAGTGGCACCCACCGTGGGGCCTGGCCGGTCTGGCCGGTGTTCTGCGGCGAGATCCAATCTGCCCATCAACGAGACGGTCGCCACCGGCCGCATGATAGCGATCGGCGAGATGCTCCAGATCTTGCCGAGCAGCTACGTCCCAGCGGCACGACCCGTCACGCACAGCATGATCCTGCCAATCGGCACGATCAGCCTCTTCGTCGGCCTCACCGACGTCATCACCTCGAAGGACTCGGCTCGCATCCGCGAGTCGCCACCACGCGATCGGCTCTCCGAGAGCCAGGTCCGCACGATCCACCGCCTCGCCTCCGAGTACAGCTCGGCCCACAGCAACGTGGCCGAGAACTCAGCGGCCGCAGAAGATGCGGCCCTCACCGACGACGCCGACTCGGCGACCCCGGCGTCACTCGCCGGATCCATCACCGCGGCCTCGTCCGCGGGCTCCATCGCCCAGGTCTCCAACGCGGGAGATTTTGAGGACCCCTCCATCCTCGGGATCTTCGAATTCGACTCCGGGTCGGAAAACTCCGCCGACCTCCACGACGGAACCGGTCGCCATGCCGCGACCTACATGGCCACCGGCGCCGATCCGCCGGAGGATCCTTTCTCCACCCCAATCCCTCCTAACGCCACGGCAACGGAGGTCGAGGAACTCCACCTGAAATTGGCGGAGGCAGTACGCAAGGAGTAGGCCGAGCGCGAAAAATTTCGCCTCGAGCAAGTGACAGCGCAGGAACTGTCACGCTACCACCAGCAGCGGATCAGGTCACGCCTGAACCCCACCGTTCAGGGGCGCGCCCTAAACTTCGACGATGAGAACGATCCGGCTCGCATAGCCGAGCGCGCGATCTGCGAGAACGCGCCACCAGGAGGAAGCGCTCGGCCTCCGCCAGGATCAACGGCGATGGGTGCCCCACCACCACCCAACCGCACCCCTCCCAGGGACCAACCGCGGATAGTCGTCTCCTCACGGGAGCGAGACGCGAACGGCCTCCCACTGTTCTCCACCCCGATGGACAACCTCGTGGCAGGCCAAGCCGCAGCCAACAGCATCACAGCCACCGGCGACGGCGCCTTACAGATCCAGTACGTCAAGGCCCTGCTCGCAAAAGCCGTGGAGCAGCAAAGAGCGGGCGCCGACTCGCAAGGGCGAGTATACTCGCGTTCCTCGGGAAGCAGGGCGGCCTCAAGCGGCCGCCCGGCGGTGGCAAACACCCTCAATTGCCCGCCACCAGAGCCACTGCAGCTCCAACGCCGACCCACGAACGCGGCACTCTCCACCAACGATCCCAGACTGGCGACCAACTTCGTCGCCGCTAACGGAGAACCCATCGACGCCCGCACCCACATCATCAACAACCAAAACTGGCGCGCACGCCAGCCCGACGACTTGCGGCACACCCTAAATACTCGCCGCGATGGCGAGCCCATGGGGTTGCTCAGTCGACTAGGGCCTAAGTGCTTTGGACCAATGATCCGAGGCGAAAAGTACCCGCCAAACTTCAAGGCGCCAAAGGAGATAGAAAAATACGACTCCTCGTACGACCCCGCAGTCTGGCTTGACACATACCTCATGGCAATGGGGATCGCGGGTCACACTGACCTACTCGCCGCCCGTTACCTCCCACTGATGATGGAGGGGACGTGCAGGCAATGGATCAACACGCTCCCCCAGGACAGTATCGACTCCTGGGAGGAAATGCGAGACGCCTTCGTCAGGCACTTTGAGTGCTCCTACACCCGCGCCACCACCATCGAGGACCTGGAACGATGCATCCAGGGACCCCGCGAGTCGACCCGCAACTGGGTCCAACGGTGGCAAGAGCTCTGGTACAACGCGGTCGGCATCCACCCGGACACCGCGATCCATTGCTTCAAGACCTCGTGCCGCTACGAGCCTCTAGTCGCCAAGCTCAAGCGACACGCCCGCACACTCGACAACATCCCCGACCTCCTCGAGATCGCCAAACGGTACGCCGAGGAGGATCCCAACCAAGACATCGACGACGAGTCAGGGAGGCAACGCCGCACGAGCGGCAACGACGGCGGACGCCGACCCGACTTACGCTACAGCGGCACCCGCCTCACAGGCAAGCGCCGCAACGATGGGCGAGTCGACTTCGTCGCCAATGCTGGGCACGCACAACGCGAGCCCAAAAGCTACCGCCGCGACGGAGGGCAACGACGCGATGGCGGCAACTACAAGAACAAGCCAAGGTTCGATCCCGCGGCCCTCCTTAACCAACCATGTGCGTTTCACAGCAGGGAAGGAAAGCCCGCCATGCACACCACCGCCGACTGCCACACCCTCAGGGAAATCGAGAAGGCACGGCACGCGCGGGAGGACACCGACAACGACCCGCCAAATGGCGGAAAATTCGGCAAAGTAGCCGGCTCGCTCCACACCTTCACCGGCTTCAACACGAAGCGCGAGAAGAAGGTCATCGCCCGCGCCGTCGCCGTCAACGCGGTGGCCCAAACAGACGTCCCCCAGTTCCTGAACTGGTCGGAACAGCCCATCACCTGGAGCCGGCAAGACCACTCGCCACGCATCGAGTACCCAGGACGAGTCGCCTTGGTGGTCAAGCCCAAGGTTGGCGACTACTGGCTCCCCAAGACACTGATGGACGGCGGCAGCTCCATCAACATCCTCTACCTCGACACCTTCAGGCGGTTGCGGCTCCCGCAATCGATGATCGAGACAACCCACACCACGTTCCACGGCATCGTCCCCGGTCGGAAGGCGTACCCGATCGGCAAAGTCACGCTACCCGTCACCTTCGGTACTCCGGCAAACTTCCGCACCGAGCGGATCGTCTTCGAGCTGGTGCCCTTCGACAGCCCTTACCACTGCGTCTTGGGGCGCCAGGCATTCGCCAAATTCATGGCAGCACCCCACTACGCATACAACGCGATGAAACTCTCCGGGCCGTGCGGCGTCATCACCATCAACGGCGACCCCGACATGGCCGCCGAATGCGAGGCCAAAGGAGCCGAACTCGCCGACGCCGTCATCGCGGCAGAAGCTAATCACGCCGACGAGCTCGCCAAATACGCGAGCGGGGTCAACAATGACGACCCCACAATACTCAAGAAGCCCAACTCAGAGGGCACAAACACCTCAACCTTTGAGGCCACGACGCACACCCGCACCGTCGAGCTGGTCCCAGGCGACCCCAGCCAGACGGTGACGATCGGGACAGGCATGAGCCCAGCATAGGAAGGCGCGCTCATCGAGTTCCTTCGTGAGAATAGGGACATCTTCGCATGGAAACCCTCCGACATGCCTGGTGTCCCTAGGGAGCTCGCTGAGCACAAACTAAACGCCGACCCCAAAGTGCGACCAGTCAAGCAGTCGCTACGGCCCTTCAACGAAGAGCGCCGTCGAGCAATCGCCGAGGAAGTGCAGCGCCTGCTCGCTGCCGGCTTCATCCGGCCAATCAAATACTCCAAGTGGCTGGCAAACCCAGTCCTGGTCGAGAAGAAAAACGGGACCTGGAGAATGTGTATCGACTACACAAACCTGAACAGCGCCTGCCCAAAGGAGCAGTTCGTCCTCCCGCGGATCGATCAGATAATCGATTCAACCGCGGGCTCGGAGTCGCTGTGTTTCCTCGACGCCTACTCCGGGTACAACCAGATCAAAATGGCTGTCGAGGATGAGGAGAAGACGGCGTTCATCACGCCATTCGGAGCATTCTGCTACACCGCCATGACCTTTGGCCTCAAGAACGCCGGGGCGACCTACCAGCGGTGCATGCAAGAATGCCTCGCGAGCCAAATCGGCCGCAACATCCACGTCTACATCGACGACGTGGTCGTGAAATCCGCTCGCCAAGGAGACCTACTCGCCGACCTAGCGGAGACCTTCGCCAACCTGCGGAGGTACAAGATAAAGCTCAACCCAGGCAAGTGCTCCTTCGGTGTACCCGCCGGGCAATTACTAGGGTACGTCGTCTCCAAACGAGGGATTGAGGCAAACCCAACGAAGATCGACACGATCGCCCGGCTCGGCAAACCCGAGTGCCTGCGCGACATCCAGAAGCTGGCCGGGCGTGTAGCGGCTCTCAGTCGCTTCATCCCCCGCCTGGGCGAAAAGGCGATGCCCCTATACCGCCTGATGCGCAAGAATCCCACCTTCCAGTGGGACAAGGAGGCGGACGACGCGCTCCGCGGCCTCAAAAAGGTGCTACTCGCCGCACCACTACTCGCCGCACCCGTCGACAAAGAGCCCATGCTGGTTTACGTCGCGGCGTCCGAGCGCGTCGTCAGTGCCGTAATGGTTGTCGAGCGACCAGAGGAAGGAAAGGAGCGCCCGGTCCAGCGGCCGGTGTACTACATCAGCGAGGTCCTCACCGAGTCGCGCCAGCGATACCCACAATACCAGAAGCTAGTATACGCAGTCTTCAGGGCTCAGCGGCGCCTGTCGCACTACTTCCAGGAGCACCCGATCACGGTCGTCTCCTCAGCACCACTACAAGATATCATCCGCAATCGCGAGGCGACCGGGCGGGTCGCCAAGTGGGCCGTCGAGATCGGCGTCCACAACATCAAATATGAGCCACGAAGGGCGATTAAGTCCCAGGCACTGGCCGACTTCATCGCCGACTGGGAGGAGGCCCAGCAGCCAGAGAAGCCGCCGTACCTCCATTACTGGAACCTGCACTTCGACGGGTCCAAGAACGCGGACGGCGCAGGAGCGGGGATAGTGCTGACTTCACCAAAGGGCGACAAGCTACGCTACATCCTCCGCCTCGAATTCACGCCCTGCACCAACAACATGGCTGAATACGAGGCCCTCCTCCACGGCATGCGAGCCGCAAAGGAGATGAGCGTTAACCGCCTTCGATGCTACGGAGACTCCGACCTCGTCGCGGGACAGGTCGCCGGCACCTGCGACGCCATCTCCCCTACCATGGCGGCGTATCGCCAAGAGGTGGATAAGTTGGGCGCCCACTTCACCGGCTACTCTGTCGAGTGGATCGACAGGCGGAAAAACGAGGAGGCCGACGCCCTCTCCCGCATCGGGTCGGCTCGACTCGCACCACCCGCCGGCATGTTCCTCGACACAATCTCCAGACCATCAGTCTCTCCCCCGAGGGAGATCGACATCGGAGTCCCACTCCAACCAGAGGCAGCCTTGGTCGCACTCATCACCGAGCCAGACGACTGGACCAAGCCCTACATCGCCTACCTGGAGACCGGCACCCTGCCCGCAGACGAGACAAGCGCTCGAATGATTACTCGCCGATGCAAGTCTTACACCATCATCGCCGGCGAGCTACACAAGCGCAGCGTCACCGGCGTGTTCCAACGTTGCGTCCAACCGGCTGAAGGGCGCAAAATCCTACATGACATCCACTCAGGCGACTGCGGCCACCACGCCGCCGCGCGCTCCCTGGTCGCCAAGGCTATGCGACACGGCTTCTACTGGCCCACCGCACACGCCGACGCTATCGATATCGTCCAGCGATGCGCCGGGTGCCAGAAGCACGCCAACCAGACGCACGTACCAAGTTCGGCGCTCAAAACAATCCCCATCACCTGGCCGTTCGCTGTGTGGGGCATGGATATGGTAGGCCCCTTCAAGAAGGCCCCCTCCGGCTACACCCACTTGATAGTCGCCGTCGACAAATTCACGAAGTGGGTGGAGGCCAAGCCAGTCCGGAAATGCGACGGGAAGACCGCCACTAAGTTCCTACGCGAGCTCATATATCGCTACGGGTTCCCCAACAGCATCATCACGGACAACGGCACAAACTTCGCCAGGGGAGCAATGGCCGAATTCTGCGAAGAGCACCACATCCGGCTCGACCTCGCGTCAGTCGCACACCCGGAATCCAACGGCC
This sequence comes from Avena atlantica, assembly GCA_910589765.1. Lineage (NCBI taxonomy): Eukaryota > Viridiplantae > Streptophyta > Magnoliopsida > Poales > Poaceae > Avena > Avena atlantica. The sequence goes on from OU342734.1 coordinate 30,610,289, forward strand.
AGGCGGAACGAGCCAACCAAAGCATCCTCCACGGCCTGAAGCCGCGACTCCAAGTACCACTCGAGCGCACCGCTGGATGCTGGGTCGAAGAGCTACCCTCCGTCATCTGGGGAATCCGCACCTCGGTCAACAGGTCGACGGGATTCACTCCCTTCTTCATGGTCTACGGCACCGAAGCAGTCATGCCCACCGACCTCGAACACGATTCGCCGCGGGTCGTCCACTATACGGAGGCCGCAAACGAGCTGGCCCGCCAAGATGGGCTCGACCAACTCGACAAAGCACGCGACCTCGCCCGATCGCGCACCGCCATTTATCAGCAAGGGCTCCGCCGCTACCACAGCCGACGGGTGAAAACCCGCACCTTCCAGGAAGGCGACCTGGTGTTACGCCTCATCCAGGACAAGAAGGGCATGCACAAGCTCTCCCCTCCGTGGGAAGGCCCGTTCGCTATCGGGCGCGTACTCGGCAACGACGCCTACTACCTCATCGACGTCCGCGGGGACGGCGAACTCGACGTCAAGCGGCCATGGAATGTAAATCTCCTCCGGAAGTTCTACTCCTAGAACCCCACATATGTACTCTCCAGTCGCTATGAAATAAAAGAAACGGTTACCGCACATTGTGTCTACTCTCCATTCCTTGTGCCACTCGCACTCGTAATAACAGCGTCATGCTAACATGCAGAAGTCAACCTTTGGTACAGCGACCGGCACGGCTAAGTAGTGCGACGTAAGAGCACTGAGTCATTTCAGGTCTTGCGCCGTCCACGAAAAACGCCAATCCGGAGCCCCATTGGAGTCGCCTAGCTCGACTGGTTTTGCGAACCAAGACAACTGCCCTCGCTTCTCACAGCGACCTTGGTCCTCCGCATCCTCGGCGTAGCGACTCGAACGGCTAAGTACCACGCTCGGGGACTGAATACCAGTTCGTCGCGATCGGTCAGGGAAAACGCCAAGTAAGAGAGCATGCCCAGGACTCGCCACGCGACTGACCCACAGGGCCAGGCAGGAGTGACGCGCTCACACCAACGCGCTCAGTCCTCAACCACCCTCGAGTCGCGCCTCGAACTACCAATTACCACGCTCGGGGACTCGGCCACCCGACCCCGTTCGCGTACGGGAAAACGGTAAAGTACAGAGCACTCAAGGGAGTCGCCTTGCGACTGGCTCTCCGAGCTCGGGCGAGTCGACTAAACTAACCAAACACATGATAACAAACAAACATCATATACAAGGTGAACCCCACCAAAGGGCGGACGCGCTCGGGGACTCATCCAAAATCAATCCAAAACACACAAATAACTAGCAAAATGGACACAACATCCCATTCAATAGCAAATCGCATTGTCTTACATTACAAATTATGCCTGCTCGGCAGAACTGCTGCTAACATATCTAGGCACACTACCCTATTCTGCAGGCTTCGACGACGACGCACCAGAATCCCGGCGCCTACGGATGAACGCGGTGTACGGGCTCGACGGATACGTCGTCAGCTCACCCGCCATCGCCGCGCGGAAAGGCTGCTCGACCTTGAAGTCACGATGCGGCGGCTCGGGGTCGTTCGGCGCGACGACCGTTTCCTGGTAGGGAAGGAGGTCGCCCATCGCCCAGACACGCTCCGAGTACGCGGCGGCACGTTCCTGCAGCTTGAGAACCTCGGACAGATCCACCGCGCCAGTCGACGAAGGATACCCACTCGTCACATCGTCGAGGTCGAAGTCTTCGGGGAAGTGGGCGAGTCCCAGGCTCAGAGCTGTCGACGCTCCACGCCGAAACGCCGACCGCGTCATGAACTCTACGACCGCGGGCGCCTTCTCCAAGTACTCCCATACCTCAACAAGGTCACTGGGAATAACCTCCGTGGGTGACATCTCTTGAAGGTAGGCGCGGATGCACGTCGCCGACAGCGTCGCCGAGTCGACGAGCATGCTTACGCACTCCCTTGCGTCAAGAGAGCTCGCTTCTTCGTGGCTACCAATCACACGACCTGCTAGAAGGAGACAGTCATGAGTACCACGGAAACCACAAATAATACAACTGAAAGACAGGGAAGACGCACTCACCAAGCAACGGGCGGGCGAGTCCCGTGATGAAAGACTGAAGAGACGTATAATCGTCCTGAAGCCCAACAACGAGGGCTTCCGACACCTTGCGGTCTTCTTCCGCGGCCGCAATGGCGGCCTTAGCTCGCCCGTTCGCCGAGTTTGCTTCTTCTTTTGCCTCCTGCAGTTCGCGCTCGAGGTCGGCGACCCTCTGCTCAGCAGCACTTAACGCAGATCTTGCCGCCACCAGCTCGCCAGCAGGGACAAGCTCCTGGCGAGCCACCTCCGCCTGCGCAGCAACAGCCTGAAGTTCCTTGTTTACTTCTTGGAGAGTGGCCAGCTCCTTCTCAGCACGCTGCTTCGCAGCCAACCGCTCTGCCGACTCCAGTTGCAGACCCTGTACATCGTCTAAGTCAGCACACACGAAAACTACTCAGTGCCCACCCGCTAAAATTTAGCAAGTGCGCACTCGGGGACTGGCGACCACGAAAATTCCTCAGTGCATACCCGCTAAAATTTAGCGCATACGCACTCGGGGACTGGACTCGAACGTACAAAACAAGTAACTATAAGAATCAAGCCGCTGCTAAGCACCGACCTGATCCTCGGGGACTGGAGGTACCTGGATGGCCGCGCCAAGCATGCCGTGAAGTTGTACCGCGTCCACAGACGCAAGCAGCGCCGGTGTGTGCCCGCGACGTTGGTCGATTTCAGCGTCGGCGGTCCCTGGAGCGAGGCTCGGGGCCGCATCCTCACTCGCCGTGGCCGCCTTGGTCATGAAGCGGGGGAAGGTAGCAATCGAGGCACCCGCCCCAAAGGAACTCGCTTCCTCCGGTCTAGGCAAGGAAATGCCCTCCTTCGTGGACGCGGTTGCCTCCACTACGGGCCCAGCCGGCGCGGCCGCCGCGTCGTCAGAGACAGCAACGATGTCGTCGCCCTTGGCCTTCTTGCTGCCTTCCGTGGAGGCAGCGACCTCGTCCACCTTCCTCTTACGGGAAGGATCCTCCTCGCTAGCGGCGGAGGGCACCTTGGCCACCGTCGGGTGGCCCATCTTTTTCACTCCGGTCCTGCACGTCAAGTCAAATCAATAAAAACAATCGAAGTACTAAAAGAGAATAGAGAAGGCCGAATGCACTCACTTGGCGACTGGAATGAAACGCAGCCCTGTACGAAGGCCGGCCGGTCTCTCCAGCTCGGGGCCCAATCGGCGACTAAGCCCCAGTTCTAGGACGTCAGGGGCCCAGGATACGGACGGCTTCTTTGACGTTGAGGTAGCGGTTGGCACCTCCGGGACGCCTTCGGCGGAGGCCTCTTCGCGAAGTGGATCTGCCGCGGCCGGAGCCTCCTTGCGAGGCGAGACCGCCACGCTCGGGACCTCCTTGCGAGGCGAAGTCGCCACAGCCGGAGCCTTCCCTAGCCCGGAGACCGGCGCGAAGGGCGGAGGCATTGAAGCCAGCGGCGCCTCCACGGATGGCGCATCTAGCGCGGTTGTCGCCAGGGCCGCGCCGTCACCGGCCGAGCTGTGAGCATCAGAGCTGCTCGCTGTGTGCGGCGGTGAGGCCATCTTCGGCGGCTTCATCTTCCTCTTCAGGGGGGCCCTCGCCTCCTTCTCCTTCTTCTTCTTCTTCGCGGGAGTGGCCTGACGGCGCGAGGTGGTCTCTGGGAGTTCCTCGTCATCGTCGTGACGCTCGAGGCTCCTGCTCGCTTCGATTTCGCGCTGACGTTGCCCGCGGGTCTTTCGGACCAGCGGGGCGATCTCTTCTTCGGACTCGTCTTCGTCGTCCTCGTTACCTTTAGCGGGTGGCGACTCGCTTGTATCCTGGGCGGATGGCCCGGAGCTCTCGTCATCGGCGGGTGGTAGCCACCCTTCCACCACTTGGAACAGCTGCGTTAAACACGAAACAGAGTTAGAATTACCGCGACTGCACGCGCTGCGACTGCGAACAAGATAAAAAGATTACCGTCGGAGCCGGACGCTTCGCGGTGTAGGGAGGAACCCCGGCCTGCGCATCCACGTACGCCGCTTGGGTAATCTTCTTCAATGCCGAGAGGTAGTCTTCCAGTTTCCACTCGTCGAGGCAGGCTTTCGTCGAGTCGCCCCGGCCCGTGTACTGGTACATGTAATGGTCGCGTTGGGCGAGCGGAACGAGCCGCCGCCCAAGCCAGCAATTGTACAAGTTTACCGTCTGGAGCCCCTTCTTCTTCAGGCCACGGATGGTCTAGAGCATCTCGTCGACGACCATCCGCTGGTCGTCGGGGAGCTTGCCGACCTGGAGATGGCGTGGCTCGGAACGATTGGCCGAGTACCGCGGGATCGCCGCCTCGTCCCCCGGAGTCGCCTCGGTCACGTAGAACCATGACTTTTTCCAGTCGCTCGCTGCTTTGGCCGGTAGCATCAGGTCGAAGAAGGAGGCTTTGGATTTGAGTTGGAAGGTTAAGCCGCCCGCGGCTAGCATCGGGCCGCCCGCCTCCTCGCGGCTGATCCGTCCATGGAATAGATCTTGCCACAAGGGGAAGTAGGGCCGGCAGCCCAAGTAGCACTCGCAGAACGCCACGAAGATGGCGAGCTGCTCGATGCTATGGGGACCCAGATCTGAGGGCTGGATCCCGTAGTAGGCGCAGAAACGCCGGAAGAACAAGGATGTGGGAAACCCTAACCCCCGCTCGAGGTGACTGGTGAAACAGATGAACTCTCTCTCTCGCGGGTTTGGGGTCGTTTCTCCGGCTGCGGGGATACGCCAGCAGCCGGCCCGCAGGATTCCGGCCTCCTCGAAGGAGGCCAGCTGCGCCCTGGTGCACTTGGATCTACCCCAAGGTTCGGTGGAGAGGGCCATGGCTGAGGATTTGTTTGGAGGTCGGAGGATTGCGGGTCGATTGGATCGCGGAATCAAAGGAAGGAAGGTGTGCGCACTCGGAAGAAATGGTGGGCGGTTGGCTTTGCGATAGCCTACCATTCCTCTTATATAGCAGGAGTTGCCCGCCAAATTAGGGGGCCGTTACCGCGCGATGATTACGCCAAAAGTAACCGTTGAGTTACCTTAACGGCTAGTTTGACCACGCCCGACGGTCCGCCTCCAGCCACTCGGCTCGCTAAGTCACTCGCTGAGACCGCGTCCCGTTGGCTCGACTCGCCCAAGATGCAATTCAGTTCGCCGAATTTTTTCCTTCATACAGGAGCCCACCGACGATTCGACTGGATGCCAACTTGAAGCCGTATACTCTGACTGCCAGCAGCCAATCACGCCTAATCAACGACGGCCTCGGGGACTACTGATGGAGATACGCCTACTGGGGTATACCCAGCGGGACGTTTCTGACTGGCCCAAGGCTTGGCGAGTGGGCCTGCGTAACGGCGAGTGGATCAAAGCCCAACAAGCTATTGGGCGACTGGAAGCTGAAGGCCCAGGCGAATAGATAGGCCCAGTCGGACTAGGTTAAACGATTACCAAAGCTGTAACTGAATCGGTTGAGATATGTAAACCCTAGGGGAGGTGAGCTTATATAAACCTCCCTACGGGGTGAGTAGAGACACGTTCCCTCATACACCCAAGCAACTTGCCGCCTAGTCGCCGAGTTCGCCCATTGTAATCACCTCCATAATACAATCTAGCAGGAGTAGGTCTTTACCCTCCGGGGGGCCGAACCTGGGTAAATCCCTGTGTCTTTGCCCTCATCTCGCACCGCAGATGGTTGGCCGCCCTTGCCCCTCGCTCTACTACTCGCTGCCGATTGCAGCATCTGCCGTGGTCATTCCCACGACAACGGGGCTATTTGTAGTAAAAGCGGATATGTTTATAGCAAAAACAGAATTTAGAGACTTTAAAAAGACACGTGTCAGCAGGTGAAGGCAGAAGATCCGTGGAAAATATCTCCGGAGGACACGTAGCTCTCTCCAAAAACCCTAAACCCTAAAACCAAACCCTAAACCCTAAACCCTAAATCCTTTGGAGATATACAGTGTAGTCTAGGGTGGATTTCTTTTTCTGTAGGAAACGGGATGTTCTGGGAACCAGCACTTTGGCCATGCCTCGCCTGGTGGGCGTCAGATCACACCAGTTCATGACAATGGTCCTTCTGCTGGCCATTTTGTCGATGGTTCTCCCGATCCTCACCCCGACGCTTGTCTTACTCCCTCGCTAGGTGGTTATTATGATGCTTCTACTGGACACCACCCTCGCCAGAGGTCGCCTATTTTCACCAAGGGAGATCTCGGGTACACCCTGTCTCCTCCAGAGTTGTAGGGATGATGTCTATGGATGTGTGATGATGTTGATACATGTATGAATGATGTGATCATGTTTGAATGATTTTAATAATTACAGCTGTGAAATACATGTTTAATATTGCTGTGAAATCATATTGAATGTAATAATATTTTTGTGGAAATAAAACACTGGGCTGGTCCTACGCCGACGGCCTGGCCGTGGACGTAGATTAGTGACTGCGACCAAATGGTCGCCTCTACACCGAGGGCCTTGCCGTCGGCATAGGGCTGGGCCCGGTCGCTTCCGCTGGATCCATGTAACACATCAAAAATATTAAACATGATTATCAAATTCTAATCACCCAAGTTTAGGGTTAACAACAACTTTTATTATTAAAATTAATATGAATGCATGTGTGTGTGTGATTAATGCATGAATGATTGCATTTTCCATGTTTGATTGCTATGAATGCTAAGGATTGGTTTAAAGATGAAAACAATGATGGAGATATGCCTACTGGGGTATGCCCAGCAGGACGTTTCCTATTGGCCCAAGCTGCCAACGAGTGGGCCCGCAGGATGGCGACTGGATCAAGACTTAGCGAGGACCCAGGCGACTGGAATCCAGAGGCCCAGAAGCGTAGCTAGGCCCAGTCGGATTAGGTCAAGGATCCTCCGAATCCTTAACCAATTCGGTTGTAGATTTGTAAACCCTAGCGAGGTGAGCCTATATAAACCTCCCTAGGGTACGCATAGAGGACACGTTCCATCATACACCCCAGCGACTCACTGCCTAGTCGTCGAGATCTCCCTTGTACTCTCTCCATAATACAATCTAGCAGGAGTAGGTCTTTACCCTCCGGGGGGCCGAACCTGGGTAAACCCTTGTGTCTCCGCCCTCATCTCGCACCGCAGATGACTGGCCGCCCTTGCCCCATGTTCTACTACTCGTTGCCGATTGCAGCATCTACCGTGGCCATTCCCACGACAGTGGCGCCCACCATGGGGCCTGGCCGGTCAGGCCGGTGTTCTGTGGCGAGATCCAATCTTCCCATCAACGAGACGATCACCACCGGCCGCATGATCGCCATCGGCGAGATCCTTCAGATCTTGCCGAGCAGCTACGTCCCGGCGGAACGCCCCGTCACGCACAGCCTCTTCGTCGTCTGCACTGACACCATCACCTCGGAGGACCCAGCTCGCATCCGCGAGTCGCCACCGTGCGACCAGCTCTTTGAGAGCCAGGTCCGCACTATCCACCGCCTCGTCTCCGAGTACGGCTCGGCCAACAGCAACATGGCCGAAACCACCATGGTCACGGACGATGCGGCCCCCAACTACGACGCCTACTCGGCGACCCCGGCGTCGGCCGCCAGATCCATCATCACTGCATCGCCCGTGGGCTCCATCACCCAGGTCTCCAACGTGGGAGACTTTGAGGACCCTCCATCCTTGGGATCTTCGACTTTGACTCCGGGTCGGAGAACTCCGGCGACTTCCACGTTGGATCTGGCCACAATGTTGCGGCCTACATGGCGAATGGCGGGGACCCCCTGGCAGACCCCTTCCCACACCGATCCTGTCGACCGCGACGACAATGGAGGTCGAAGAACTCAGCGTGCGACTAGAGGAGGCGGTCCGCAAGGAACAAGCCGAGCGCAAAAAATTTCGCCTCGAGCAGGTGACAATGCAGGAGCTTTCGCATTACCACCAACTCCGCATCAGGTCGCGCCTGAACCCCACCGTTCAGGGCCGCGCTCTGAACTTTGACGACGAGAACGACCCGACTCGCATAGCCGAGCGCGCGATCTACGAAAACACGCCGCCAGGAGAAAGTTCCCGGTCACCACCGGGCGCGACGGCTAACAGCGCCCCACCACCACCACCTGACCGCACACCCCCCCGGGATCAGCCGAGAATCCTAGTCTCCTCGCGGGAGAGAGACGCGAATGGCCTCCCGCTGTTCTCCACCCTGATGGACAACGTCGTCGTGACCCGAGCCGCGGTCGACAACATCACCGTGACCAGGGAAGGCGCCCTGCAGATCCAGTACGCCAAGGCTCTACTCACCAAGGCAGTCGAGCAACAAAACGCGGGTGCCGACTCACAGGGTCGCATGTACTCGTGTTCGTCAGGCAGCAGGGCGGCCTCGAGCGGCCGCCCAGTGGTGGCAAACACCCTTAACTGCCCACCACCCAAGCCCCTGCAGCTCCAACATCGACCCGCACACGCAGCACTCTCCACCAATGACCCGCGACCGGCGAAGAACTTTGTCGCCGCCAACGGGCAGCCAGTCTACGCACGCACCCACATCATCAACAACCAGAGCTGGCGCGCACGCCAGCCTAATGACCTGAGGCATACCCTCACCAACCGCCGCGACGACGAACCGAGGGGGTCGCTGAGCCGATTCGGACCCCAGTGCTTTGGACCAATGATCCGAGGCGAAAGATACCCGGCGAACTTCAAGGTGCCAAAGGAGATCGAGAAGTACGACCCCTCGTACGACACGTCCGTGTGGCTAGACACCTACCTCATGGCGATGGGAATCGCCGGCCACACCGACTTGCTCGCCGCTCGCTACCTCCCCCTGATGATGGAGGGAGCATGCCGGCAATGGATCAACACCCTCCCCGCGGACAGCATCGACTCCTGAGAGGAAATGCGCGATGCCTTCCTCAGGCACTTCGAGGGCTCCTACACCCGCTCCACCACCATCAAGGACCTGGAGCGACGCGTCTAGGGACCCCGCGAGTCGACCCGCAGCTGGGTACAAAGGTGGCAAGACCTATGGTACAACGCGGCCGGAATCCTCCCGGACACCACGATCCACTGCTTCAATACCTCGTGCCGCTATGAGCCCCTGGTTGCCAAACTCAAGCGAGTGTAAAAAACACTCGACAACATACCGGACCTCCTCGAGATCGCCAAGCGGTACACGGAGGAAGACCCAAACCAAGAAACCGATGACTAGTCGGGAGGGAATCGCCGCATGAGCAGCCACGACAACGGGAGACGACCCGAGCTACGGTACAGCAATACTCGCCTCACCGGCAAGCACCGCGGTGACGGGGGAGTCGACTTCGTCGCCAACGCCGGGTATGCTCCACGCGAGCCCAAGAGCTTCCGCCGTGATGGAGGTCAGCTCCGCGATAGCGGCAACTACAAGGCGAAGCCACGGTTCAACCCCGCGGCCCTCCTCAATCAGCCCTGTGTATTCCACAGCAGGGAGGGGAAACTCGCCACACACACGACTGCCGACTGCCACTCCCTGAGGGAGATCGATAGGGCAAGGCGCGCAAGGGAAGACCCCGACAACCACCCGCCAAACGGCGGCAAGTTAAGCAACAACGCCGGCTCGCTCCACACCTTCACAGGCTTCAACACGAAGCACGAGAAGAAGGTCATCGCCCACGCCGTTGCTGTCAACGCGGTGTCCCAGGTTGACATCCCCTAGTCCTTAACTGGTCCAAGAAACCAATCACCTGGAGCCGCGAGGACCACTCGCCACAGATCGAATATCCGGGCCGAGTCGCCTTGGTAGTCAAGCCCAAGGTGGGGGACTATTGGCTCCCCAAGACGCTGATGGACGGCGGCAGCTCCATCAACATTCTATACCTGGACACATTCAGGCGACTACGGCTCCCGTAGTCGATGATCGAGACGACCTACACCACCTTCCACCACATCGTCCCCGGTCGGAAGGCGTACCCAATCGGCAAGGTGACGCTGCGAGTCACCTTCGGCACACCAGCAAACTTCCGCACCGAGCGGATCGTTTTCGAGCTGGTGCCATTCAACAGCCCCTACCACTGCATCCTGGGGCGCTAGGCGTTCGCCAAATTCATGGTAGCGCCCCACTACGCGTACAACGCGATGAAGCTCCCTAGGTCCTACAGCATCATCACTTTCCATGGCGATCCTGACATGGCCGCAGAACGCGATGCCAAAGGCGCCGAGCTCGCTGACGCTGTCATCACGGCAGAGGCAAACCACGCAAAGGAGCTTGCCAAGTACGCAAGAGGGGTCAACAATGACGACCCCACCATACTCAAGAAGCCCAACTAGGAGGGTGTCAGCTCCACTGTCTTCGAGCCAACAACGCACACTCGCACCGTCGAGCTGGTCCCAGGCGACTCCAGCCAGACGGTGACGATTGGGACGGGCATGAGCCCAGCATAGGAAGGCGCGCTCATCGAGTTCCTACGTGAGAATCGCGACATATTCGCATGGAAGCCATCTGATATGCCTGATGTCCCGAGGGAACCCAAAGTGTGACCTGTCAAGTAGTCGTTGTGGCCCTTCAATGAAGAGCGTCGCCGAGGAATCGCCAAGGAGGTGCAGTGTCTACTCGCTGCAAGCTTCATCCGGCCAATCAAATACTCCAAGTGGCTAGCAAACCCAATCCTAGTCGAGAAGAAAAACGGGACCTGGAGAATGTGTATTGATTACACAAACCTCAACAGCGCCTGCCCGAACTAGCAGTTCGTCCTCCCGCGGATCGAACAAATCATCGATTCAACCGCAGGCTCGGAGTCACTATGCTTCCTCGATGCCTACTCTGGATACAACCAGATCAAAATGGCAGTCGAGGACAAGGAGAAGACGGCGTCCATCACGCCATTCGGAGCATTCTGCTACACCGCCATGACCTTCGTCCTCAAGAACGCCGGGGCAACCTACCAAAGGTGTATGCAGGAGTGCCTTGAGAGCCAAATCGGCCGCAATATCCACGTCTACATCGACGACGTGGTAGTAAAGTCCACTCGCCAGGACGATCTACTCGCCGACCTGGCGGAGACCTTCGCCAACTTGTGGAGGTGCAAGATAAAGCTAAATCCAGGGAAGTGCACCTTCGGTGTACCTACTGGATAGCTGCTGGGGTACGTCGTCTCCAAGCGGGGAACTGAGGCGAACCCCACCAAGATCAACATGATCGCCCGACTCGGCAGACCCGAGTGCCTGCACGACGTCCAGAAGCTGGTCGGGCGAGTCGCGGCTCTCAGTCGCTTCATCCCCCGGCTAGGCGAGAAGGCGATGCCCCTCTACCACCTAATGCGCAAGAACCCCACTTTCCAGTGGGACAAGGAGGCAGACAACACGCTCCACGCTCTCAAGGAGGTGCTACTCGCGGCACCGCTACTCGCCACCCCAGTCAACAAGGATCCCATGCTCGTCTATGTCACGGCTTCCGAGCGCGTCGTCAGCGCCGTCATGGTCGTCGAACGACCAGAGGAGGGCAAGGAGTGCCCGGTGCAGCGACCTGTATACTACATCAGCGAAGTCCTCACCGAGTATCGCCAGCGCTACCCGCAGTACCAAAAATTGGTATATGCAGTCTTCAGAGCATAGCGGCGACTGTCGCACTACTTCCAGGAGAACCACATAACGGTCGTCTCCTCAACACCGTTGCAGGACATCATCCGCAATCGTGAAGCGACCGGGCGAGTCGCCAAGTGGGCCGTCGAGATCGGCGTCCACAACATCAGGTATGAGCCGCGCAAGGCGATCAAGTCGCAGGCTCTCGCGGACTTTCTTGCCGACTGGGAGGAGGCCCAACAGCAAGAGAAACTGCCATACCTCCATTACTGGATCCTACACTTTGATGGCTCCAAGAACGTAGATGGCGCAGGGGCAGGGATCATGCTCACATCTCCGAAGGGCGACAAGATACGCTACGTCCTCTACCTCGAATTCACCCCCTGCACCAACAACATGGCCGAGTACGAGGCGCTACTCCACGGCATGTGGGCAGCCAAGGAGGTCATTCTGCAACCCGGCGACGAGTGCGTCCGACACCTTCCGCTCCTTAGCAGTAGAAGTGATGGCTGCCTTGGCTCGCCCTTCCGCCGAGCTCTCTTTCGCCTTCGCCTCCTTGAGCTCACGCTCCAGTTCGGCGATTCGCTTCTCCGCTACGCTCAAGGCAGACTGAGCCGCCGTCAACTCACCCACCGGGACAAGGCCATGGCGAGCCTCCTTCACTACAGCCGCACTACTGTCTGTTTCCAAAACAAAACGATGAACAGTGCGACAAGTTCGCGACAAGCGTCAAACAAGCCAAACACTCACCTGCAGTCGCTCGAAGCTCCTCGTTCGTCTCCTGGACAGCGATAAGCTCCTTCTCCACGTGGAACTTGGTAGCAAGCCGCTCGGACGACTCACGCTGCAAGCCCTGTGTTGGGAATATGCCCTAGAGGCAATCATGTATGATGAGATTTCCCATTGTATTCATAAAGATATTAAGTTGTCCTTGTGTAAACATCTAATGTGTATCATTGATTATGTGATTCGATTTTGGAACTATACATTCAAGTTGTTTGTACTAAATATCCTTGGTCATTGAGGTTGTGCTGGACACACAACTTAGACCAATGTGAAAGTTGGCTTGATGACTCGGTTCCACTTGTCATGGGCATGGAGATGCTATTCCAACTTACACAGATTTGTCTAAAGAGTTTAGCGAGTCGGATTGACCCATATTGAGGTACAACGAACAATTTGTCATTTGTATATCTCAATCAATGTAGTCCTTAGACCTGAGGTTATTGCATAGTCCGAGTTGAGGATCACCGACTTCGGTTCTGTCAAACGCTGATCCGTAACTGGGCAGTTATAAAGGCATAGTTCGGGTCAACTGAGAATCAAGCTACATGATGTGAATAACCAAGATGGGATTTTGCCCCTCCACTTGGAAAGATATTTTCTGGGCCCTCTCCTGAGATATGATTCGGAAAGCATGGCCATGCACGACTCGGTTAAGTGTTAACCGAGGCGATCGACTAAGAGTTAGTCGGGAGAATCACTTATCTCGGATCGAGAAGAGAGTCGGACTATTCAATGGATGACAACTATTCGCCTATAGTCTGACAAGGTATATCATGAGGCAAAAGGGACTCGGATGTAAGTCGCATTGGAAAGGCAAGTCGTCATGACTCTTTGGTATTTGGGAGTCGGCACGTTCTGCTAGGAGCCACTACCGACTGATCGATTTAGAGTCGGACTCTAATCGTGTCCAAGTAGCCATGAGCCTGCGGGGTCACACACTTAAGAGCGGGAGCAAGTTTGGATTGGATCTGAACTGGAAATCTGGTTGGGTTGGACCCGAGCCTGATTTGGACTGAGTCAGTGAGTTGGACTCACAGGGACTAACATTATATGGGCTTTAGTGAATGGGCCGCGCGAGTAGAGCCCACGTTCACTCCCTATATATAGTGGAGCACACCAACCCTGAAGGGTTAATCGTTGTTCGGTTAGGTCATTCCATGTGTTGGAAAGCCTAGATCCACAGCAGTCCTGCCGCCGTAACGAATCTAGCAGTTCGCCGCCGGCGCTCCTCCTTGCACGTGTGGATACCAGTAGAGGTGTTGTACGATCAGCACCAGTATGATCGGCTCGCAAAGGACTGCACTGCATCAACTGACGCGCTTCATCAGTGATCCGCAACTGCGCGTCTAGTGGTAAACTTTGTGGCCTTCTACCTCAGCTAGTTCTTGGGATCACCACGTTAGAGGGAAAATTTGTTTTATCTCTGTGTTGCCCAACAGTGGTATCAGAGCGATAGCTTCTGGTTTTAGGATCGAGATCTCGCATATGTGATATGCGGTAGGCTGTAGATGAGATCTATATGCTGTTTTGGTGGTTGATCTATGAGATAGATCGGTTTTGTACGAGGTTGATTGGATCAAGTGTGCTCGGGGAATGGTAGATCTGATTTCCGTGATCATACTGCTGAGGTCGTGGAACAACATACTCCTACCGGTCGGCTTCCGCCGTCAGGGTAGACTATGACACGTAAATCCAGATGCGGTGATCGAAGATCAAAGAGTTTGATCGAGTCGTAACGCCTTAGATGTCGTAGCGCCTTAGATGTCGTTGCGAGTTTCACAACGCCGGTAGACATTGTATCTATGCATAACTTGTTTTTGCAGGAAGTTGTGTATGGTATGGTTCATGTGCATGTGATGTATGTGTGTAATCCATAGGTGATCTGCGAATCACGGTTTTTGTCAGCCGACTGGAGCCTAGGTGCTGTCTTATTAATGTATAGCGACCTGCTTGTCGAATTCTCCTTGTAATTTACTTTACTTAGATAGTGTAGCTATTTGGAGAACCCGGATGACATGCAAGGCGATGTACATGTCGGCAACATGGAGTAAGACGGCAAGTGGCAAAGAGTTGGCACGAGTCGGATTACAGGCTTTATGGAGATGGAGATCGTCATGAAGGGAGCCATACCATTTCACATTATAATTGCTTTATTTTGTGTTATTGTTATGTATTTGTTTTACCTCTATTAGATAGTCGGTAAAATCCAATCCCTCAAAGAAGGTCTAGTCGGTTTTCCCGCCAGTGTTTGCACCATCACAAGTCGGACATTTTTGGTAGTGGGCTCATAAAATTGAGGTGCTGCCAATTCTTTCCAACTAGGTGGGTTTGAGTCGGACTCTTACTGCATAAACACTTGGTGAGCTAGACGGGTCTATCACAACGGTTGTGTGGCTCGGGGAAAAGTCAGATGGGAGTCGGGGCATGTGATGCCACCCGTCCAACAGGAGTCGTATGAGATACGATTGACAAGGAGTTGTCTACCTAGATCACTTGGCGGCTAGCAGTGATGCTAAAGCTCACTAGCCGACTTGCTTATTTAGGATCCTGAATCACTAAGTAACCATCGAAGGGGTGTTGGTTCTAGTGGGAGCATAAAATATTAAAATGTTTAATATGCTTGCTCTTTTATGAATACATGTCTTAAGTGTTTTGCATATTTTCTGTTGTAGATCATGGCACCAAGTAGCAGCCACTCTCAGATATCCGGTTTTGCATTGAGAACTATCCTTGAGAAAGATAAACTGAATG
The DNA here is from genome assembly GCA_910589765.1 of Avena atlantica. Lineage (NCBI taxonomy): Eukaryota > Viridiplantae > Streptophyta > Magnoliopsida > Poales > Poaceae > Avena > Avena atlantica. The sequence continues at coordinate 30,625,396 of OU342734.1, forward strand.
ACACTAATTTTACCAACTGGTATCGAAATCTGAGAATTTTTCTCAAACAAGAAAAGAAGGACCATGTCCTAGACAACCCACTTCCAGATGACCGAATGAGAATGCGACTGTCGCTGCTACCAATGCCTACCGTCGGGCTAAGGATGAGTCCACGGATATTAGCTGTCTTATGCTTGCTCACATGGAACCGGACTTGCAAAAGCAGTTCAAACATGTTGAAGCCTACGATATGATCGAAAGCCTCAAAAGTATGTTCTAGGCTCAGGCGAAGACTGAGAGGTATCAAGTCTCTCAGGCTTTGCTAAGTTGCAAGCTTAAGGATGGTGATCCACTGAGTCCGCATGTGATCAAAATGGTTGGTTACGTGCAGTCTTTGGAGAGGCTTGGCTACCCCATTAGCGAAGAGTTCGCTACAGATATAATTCTGAACTCTCTTCCTAGTGCATATGGGCAGTTCATTTCGAACTACCGCATGCATGGTATGGATAAGAAGCTCACTGAATTGCATGGGATGCTCAAGCAGGCAGAGGCGGATCTCAAGAAGGGCGCCAATCAAGTGTTGATGGTGCAGAATAAGGCTAAGTTCAAGAAGAGTTCTTGGACTAAGAAGAAGGCTAAGTCAGGAGGAAAGTAGGCTCAGGACCTGGTCCCAAGCGGTTCCTTAGGGACTAAGCCATCTCCTTCAGCTGGATCCACTTGCTTCTACTGCAAGGCGGATGGCCACTGGAAGAGGAACTGCATCAAGTACTTGGTCGACAAAGCTAAGAGTGGAGGTATGACTTCCGACTCAGGTACACTTGTTTGCAATGTTATAGACATATATCTTAGTGATGCACCTAATAGTTCTTGGGTATATGATACCGGATCAGTTATTCACATCTGCAACTCGTTGCAGGGACTGGTAAGAACTAGGAGCGTAGCAAGAGGCGAGGTTGATATTTGAGTCAGCAACAAAGCAAGAGTTGCTGCGTTGGAAGTCGGCACGATGCAGCTTCATTTACCTTCCGGATTCATTATGGAACTGAATAATTGTTATTATGTTCCAGTGCTAAGTCGAAACATTATTTCTACTTCATGTTTGATGAGGCAAGGCTATGAGTCGAATATCAAGAATAATGGTTGTTCTTTGTATTTGAATGATATGTTTCATGACTTTGCACCCATCCAGGACAGGTTATTTATTTTTAATCTTGATGGTGAGTCGGTTTATAACATAAATGTTAAAAGGTTGAAACCAAATGATCTGAATATGACTTACTTTTGGCACTGTCGGCTTGGTCATATAAGTTGGAAATGCATCAAGAAGCTCCATGATGATGGACTCCTAACTTCGTTCGACTTGGAGTCGTTCGAGACATGCGAATCTTTCCTACTCGACAAAATGACCAAGACACCTTTTGCAAAGAGTTGCGAAAGGGCGTCCGACTTGTTGGGACTAGTACATAGTGATGTATGTGGACCAATGAGCACGACAGCTAGGGGTGGTTATGAGTACTTCATTACCTTCACTGATGATTTGAGTATGTATGGATATATCTACTTGATGAGACATAAGTCGGAAGCCTTTGAAAAGTTCAAAGAATTCTAGAATGAAGCACAAAATCAACTCAGAAAGAAAATAAAGTTTCTTCGAGGCGAGTACATGAGCCATGAGTTTGATGACCATCTGAAAAGTTGTGGAATAGTTCCTCAACTTACTCCGCCAGGAATGCCACAAAGGAATGGTGTTTCGGAATGGCGGAATCAGACCTTGTTGGACATGGTACGGTCAATGATGAGTCAGACAGATCTGCCTTTATCATTTTGGGGCTATTTTCTAGAAACAGCGGTGTTCACACTAAACAGAGTACCATCAAAATCGGTAGAGAAGACACCGCATGAGATGTGGACAGGCAAAAGGCTGAGTTTGTCTTTTCTTAAGATTTGGGGTTGTGAAGCATTTGTCAAGCGACTTCAGTCGGACAAGCTTACAGCCAAGTCGGATAAGTGTATTTTCTTGGGGTATCCGAGGGAAACCTTGGGTTACTACTTCTACAACCGAGAAGAGGGCAAAGTGTTTATCGCTCGGAACGGTGTCTTCCTTGAGAAAGAGTTTCTCAGTCGGGGAGTAAGTGGGAGCACGGTGCAGCTCGAAGAAATTCGAGAGGAACCGACTAGTAGCGAGTCAGCAAAAACCTTGGAGGTTGAGCCGGTCATGGCAGCTAAGCCGGCAGTAGCACCTGTACTACGAAGATCGGCAAGATTACGAAGTGTTCGTGATGTGTTACTGTTAGACAGTGATGTGCCGACAAATTATTCAGAAGCGATGGTGGGATCTGATTCCGAGTCATGGCTTGGAGCCATGAGATCCGAGTTAAAGTCCATGGATGGAAACCAAGTTTGGAACTTGGTTGATCTGCCAGAAGGTGCAAGACTCGTCGAGTGCAAATGGGTCTTATTTCCGTCTATAAAGCACGCCTTGTCGCGAAGGGTTTCCGACAAATTCAAGGAGTTGATTACGACGAGACTTTCTCGCCCGTAGCGATGCTTAAATCAGTTCGGATCATGTTAGCTATAGCAGCCTATTTCGACTATGATATATGGCAGATGGATGTCAAAACGGCTTTCCTTAACAGAAATTTAATTGAGGACATGTATATGATACAACCCGAGGGTTTTGTCGATCCGGCTAATGCTGACAAGGTGTGCAAACTTAAGAAATCCATTTACGGGTTGAAGCAAGCATCTCGGAGTTGGAATATTCGCTTTGATGAGGTAGTCAAATCGTTTGGCTTCATCAAGAGCGATCATGATTCTTGTTTATACAAGAAGTTTAGTGGGAGAAAAGTAAACTTTCTAATCTTATATGTGGATGACATATTACTGATTGGAAATGATGTCCAGATGTTGCAATAAACCAAGGAATCATTGGAAAAGAGTTTCTCAATGAAAGACTTGGGTGAGGCACCATACATCCTCGGAATCCGGATCTACAGAGATAGATCAAGGAGGCTCATTGGATTGAGTCAGAGTACTTATTTGGAAAAAGTGTTGAAGAAGTTCAACATGGAATCGTCTAATAAGGTGTTCTTACCGATGTCCCATGGTGTAAAACTTAGCAAGACTCAGTGTCCTTCGACAACTGATGAGCAAAGTCGGATGAGTGCGATTCCGTATGCTTCTGCAGTCGGATCCATCATGTATGCCATGATTTGTACTAGGCCGGATGTTTCATATGCTCTAAGTGTTGTGAGCAGATACCAGGCTGGTCCTGGAGAAATCCACTGGACAGCGGCTAAAAATATCCTAAAGTACTTGAGAAGGACTAAGGATATGTTTTTGGTTTATGGTGGTGAACATGAACTCAGTGGAAAGTGTTACACGGATGCGAGTTATCTTATCAGCTCTGATGATTCTAGTTCGCAATCCGGATACGTGTTTATTATAAATGGAGGTGCTGTGAGCTGGAAGAGTTCCAAGAAATAGACTGTGCCTGCATCTACAACAGAGGCTGAGTATATTGCCACCTCGGAGGCAGCAAAGGAGGTTGTTTGGATGAGGAATTTCCTCATGGATCTTGGTGTGGTTCAACGCTCGTCCAATCCGTTGGACATGTATTGTGACAACAATGGTGCTATTGCACAAGCCAAGGAACCTAGACAGCACCAGAAGAACAAGCACATACTCATGTGATACCACCTGATTCGCCAGTTCGTGGATCAGGGTGATATCAAGTTATGCAAGGTACACACGGATGCAAATATTGCGGATCCGTTGACAAAGCCGTTACCACAGCCGAAGCATGAGGCGCACCTGAGAGCCATGGGCATTAGATGCTTAGACATGTGATGTCGGAAGATTGACTCTAGTGCAAGTGGGAGACTGTTGGGAATATGCCCTAGAGGCAATCATGTATGATGAGATTTCCCATTGTACTCATAAAGATATTAAGTTGTCCTTGTGTAAACATTTAATGTGTATCATTGAATATGTGATTCGATTGTGGAACTATACATTCATGTTGTTTGAACTAAATATCCTTGGTCATTGAGGTTGTGCTGGACACACAACTTAGACCAATGTGAAAGTTGGCTTGATGACTCGGTTCCACTTGTCATGGGCATGGAGATGCTATTCCAACTTACACAGATTTGGCTAAAGAGTTTAGCGAGTCGGATTGACCCATATTGAGGTAAACGAACAAGTTGTCATTTGTATATCTCAATCAATGTAATCCTTAGACCTGAGGTTATTGCATAGTCCGAGTTGAGGATCACCGACTTAGGTTCTGTCAAACGCTGATCCGTAACTGGGCAGTTATAAAGGCAGAGTTCGGGTCGACTGAGAATCAATCTGCATGATGTGAATAACCAAGATGGGATTTTGTCCCTCCACTTGGAGAGATATTCTCTGGGCCCTCTCGTGAGATATGATTCGGAAAGCATGGCCATGCACGACTCGGTTAAGTGTTAACCGAGGCGATCGACTAAGAGTTAGCCAGGTGAATCACTTATCTCAGATCGAGAAGAGAGTCGGACTATTCAATGGATGACAATTATTCTCCTATAGTCTGACAAGGTATATCATGAGGCAAAAGGGACTCGGACACAAGTCGCATTAGAAAGGCAAGTCATCATGACTCTTTGGTACTTGGGAGTCGGCACGTTCTGCTAGCAGCCGCTACCGACTGATTGATTTAGAGTCGGACTCTAATCGTGTCCAAGTAGCCATGAGCCTGCGGGGTCACACACTTAAGAGCGGGAGCAAGTTTGGATTGGATCTGAACTGGAAATCTGGTTGGGTTGGACCCGAGCCTGATTTGGACTGAGTCAGTGAGTTGGAATCACAGGGACTAACATTATATGGGCTTTAGTGAATGGGCTGCGCGAGCAGAGCCCACGTTCACTCCCTATATATAGTGGAGCACACCAACCCTGAAGGGTTAATCGTTGTTCGGTTAGGTCATTCCATGTGTTGGAAAGCCTAGATCCACAGCAGCCCTGCCGCCGTAACGAATCTTGCAGTTCTCCGCCGGCGCTCCTCCTTGCACGTGTGGATACCAGCAGAGGTGTTGTACGATTAGCTCCAGGACGATCGGCTCACAAAGGACTGCACTGCATCAACTGACGCGCTTCATCAGTGATCCGCAACTACGCGTCTAGTGGTAAACTTCGTGGCCTTCTACCTCAGCTAGTTCTTGGGATCACCACGTTAGAGGGAAAATTTTGTTTTATCTCTGTGTGGCCCAACACCCTATGCAACAATCACAGCGTCAACAACCAAAAATTCCTAAGTGCCCAGCCGCTGAAATTCAGCGACTTGGCACTCGGGGACTGGACGAAAAAATTCCTAAGTGCCCAGCCGCTGAATTTCAGCGACTAGGCACTCGAGGACTGGACGACAAAAATGCTAAGTGCCCAGCCGCTGAAATTCAGCGACTAGGCACTCGGGGACTGGACGACAAAATTCCTAAGTGCCCAGCCGCTGAAATTCAGCGACTAGACACTCGGGGACTGGATTACAAAAAACACAGTAAGAATCCGACCACTGAAATTCAGTGGCCAGATCCTCGGGGACTGGACATACCTGGATGGCGGCACCTAGCATGCCATGAAGCTCCATCGCGTCCACCGACGCAAGCACGAGTGGAGTGTGACCGCGACGCTGTTCGACCTCCATGCCGGCGGCCCCAGGGAGTTGGATCGATGGCACCGAGGCACTCGCCGTGGCGGCTTTCGCCACAAAGCGAGGGAATGTCGCCACCGCGGCTCCCGCTCCACTCGAAGGCGGCCCAGTCGCCTCAGTCGAAACCACGGGCATTTCATGCTGCGACCCTGCATCCTCCTTGGCCTTTGGAGCTACATCCACTGCGGTTGGGGGTTCGCTCGGGGCAGCCGCCGGCTCGTCAGAGATCATGACGACGTCATCGCCCTTTGTTCTTTTGGTGCCTTCAGCGGGAGCAACGACTTCGTTGCCCTTCCTCTTCTTCGAGGGATCAGTCGGCGCCTCTATGGCGACTGGTGGAACCTTGGCCACCGAAGTGTGACCTATCTTCTTAACTCCAGTCCTGCGAAACAACTCTGTCAATAACACTCGCTGATCGAAACACGAAGCAAGCAGACGGATGAAAGGTCAAGGAACACTCACTTGGCGACTAGAATAAATTGCAGGCCGGTGCAGATGCTGGCCGGCTTCTCCAGTTCTGGCCCTAGATTCCGACTTTGTGCCCAAGACATTGACGGTTTCTTCGAGGATGAGGCCGTGGCAGGAGCCTTAGTGGCAATCGCTGCGGGATCTCCTCTCGGAGGCGAGGCCCATGCGGCTGGAGCGGCCACCAACCCGGTGACTGGGGCGAACGGCGGCAGCAATGATGCCAGCGGCGCCTCGTCCTCTACGATGGTCGCGCCAGTTGCTGCAGCCGCGTGCGCCGCTATTTCTTCGGCCGCACTGGTAGCGTCGGATCTACTCGCGGACCGAGGCGGAGACGCCGGCTTGGTAGGCTTCGCCTTCTTCTTTGGTGGCGGTTGCGTCCTCTTCTTTGACGGCGTAGCCTCACGCTGTGAGGTATGCTCAGGGAGATCATCGTCGTCGTCGTCGTGGGCCTCGAGGCTTTTGCTGGCCTCGAGCTCGCGCTGGTGCTGCCCGCGTGTCTTGCGGACCGTGGGGGCAGCAACCTCCATGGCTTCGTCTCCATCGTCGTCGTCACCATCGCCACCCCCGTCACTCCTGACATCGCCCTTGTCGGGCAGTGACTCACTCCCGTCCTCGGCGGACAAGTTTGAGTTCTCGTCATCTGCGGGTGGAAGCCAACCTTCCACCACTTGAAATAACTACAACAATCAAACAACATTAGCACAACCGGGAATGCACAAACTGCGACTGCGAGTGCAAAAAGGAAATAACAACTCACCATTGGAGCTGGGCGCTTTGCGGTGTAAGGTGCGACCCCGGCCTTCGCGTCAAGATACACTGCCTGGGTGATCTTCTTCAGTGCATGAGTGTAGTCACTGAGTCTCCACTCGTCGTGACAGGACTTCGTTGGGTCGTCCTTGCCTGTATACTCGTACATATAGTAGGCATGGTTGGCCAGGGGCACGGGCCGTCGCCTGAGCCAGCAATTGTAGAGGTTGATGGTTTGGAGGCCTTTCTTCTTCAAGTTGCGGATGTTCTGCAGAATCTCGTCGACGACCATCCGTTGCTCTAGCGGAAGCTTGGTGACTTAGAGCCGACGTGGCTCGGGCCGGTCTACGGAGTACCTTGGAAGCGCCACCTTGTCGCCCGGAGTCGACTCGGTCACGTAGAACCAGCTTTTCTTCCACTCGTTCGCTGCTTTGGCGTGCAGCATCAGGTCGAAGAATGACGCCTTCGACTTCAGCTGGAAAGTCAAGTTTCCCGCGGCTAGCATTGGGCCGCCTACCTCTTCGCGGCTGATCCTCCCATGGAATAGATCTTGCCATAGGGGAAAGTAGGGCTTGCAGCCCAGGTAGCATTCGCAGAACACCACAAAAATGGCGAGCTGCTCAATGCTGTGCGGTCCCAGGTCCGACGGCTGGATGTCGTAGAAGGCGCAGAAGCGCCGAAAGAAGAGGGAAGTGGGGAACCCGAGCCCCCGCTCCAGATCACTGGTGAAGCACCGAAAAGTGTTCCGGAGGCAGCGATAATGCTCATGGCTCACGTGCCTCAAAGGTTGTGATCACGGAGATCTAAGTTCCTATTGAAACAAGTAGGTCGGGTAAACAATCAAATACCAAGATTTGAGGGTTGAATCATTATTTGTGAATAATGAACCGACTACATGCAAAGAAGCGATGATGGGCCCTGACTCCGTCAAATGGCTTGAAGCCATAAAATCCGTGATAGTTCCATACATGAGAAATCAAGTTTTGAACTTGAAGGACCCTCGAGAAAGGTGTAAGACCTTACAGTTGTGTTTGGATCTATAAAGAAATAGACATGAATATGGTCGACATGTTGGGAAAGAGTTCACAACAATGTTCAAAGGTTGACTATGATAAGATTTGATCTTTCAGAGTGATATTTAGTCTAGACGGATTAGTGTAGCAACCACTACATATAATTTTGTTATATGGTAGTTCAATAAACAAAACAAGTTCTTCTAATAGAATTGTTACCTAGGACATGTGAATAACATGGTCCATAGGGGTTTTGTTAATTCAAAGGATGCTAAAAGCATATGCAAACTTCAATGGTTGAAGTAAGCATTACGGAGTTGGAATCTTCACTATGATGAAACTGTTAAAGGAGTTTAAATTCGTCGGAGATAATGAAGATGCTTGCATTTGCAAGAAATTAAGTGGGAGCGCTAAGACATGTTTCTAATACGTTATGTGGAAGACATATTGTTGATTGGAAATGATGTATGTTTTATTAACACAAGATAAGAATTTCATCACGATGAAAGGCTTAGGCAAAACCCAAATATTTGGCATGAATAGACGCTAATATGGTTGTGCCAGAAGTACATAGACGAGATATTGAATGAGTTCAATATAGAAAATAGAAGAAAGTTTCTTGTCGCACAGAAAGGATTGAATGAGTTCAATATTAATGATATATTCAAGTGTATTGACGCTTGGTAAGTGAAACAAAGATTCAAGTATAGATTGATACTTGATGTATGAAATCACAAAGAGTATTTATATCAATTATGTTATGTACAAATCCAGATATGTCCTATGCTCTAAATGATATGAGCATATACCAGAATGATTCATAAGATGATCATTGGACAATAGTAAGGATATTCTTATGATCTTTTAGAAGAACTAAGAATATATTGTTTGTAGAAGTGACAAATAGATGGTTAGTTCATTGTAAAAGTACTACATTGATACTAGTTTTGTCACAAAGTACAAATTAAGTTTATCTCAATCTAAACTAAGGGTGGCACAATATAATGGAAAGTAAGTTCCATAATGGATTTGGATGAGTTCCAAAATTAAGACATTGTGACAGATACTACAACAAAAGGCTAAGTATATGACTGCTATAATAGCAGGTAAAGAGGGCATTTGTGTCAAGTAGTTTGTTATCAAACTAGGTGTAGTTCATAGCGGGATAATACTATGAAGATATATTGTACGACAATATTATCAACATGTTTTAACCCTAAAGAACTAAAGGTCTCACCAAAGGACCAAATTTATACAAAGCCATCTCATTAGAGAATGAGTGATGCGTAGAGACGCAAAGACATGCAAGTACACACGGACCTGGAAGTGTCAGATCCGGAGATCAATTGACCACTAGCGAACGTGTACTTACAACACCGGAAAGCCATAGGTGTTGAATACACAAAGGTTTGAAACTAGATTATTGACTCTAGTGCAAGTGGGAGACTGTTGGAGATATGCCCAAGAGGCAATAATAAAGTGGGTTATTATCATATCTTCATACTTATGATAAATGTTTACACACCATGCTATAATTGTATTAACAGGAAACATTAATACTTGTGTGATTTGTAAACATAAAAGAGTCCCTAGTAAAGCCTCTTGTTAAACTAGCTTCTTGGTTAATATATGATCATGGTTTCCTGATCATGAACATAGAGATGTTATTAACAACAGGGTCATATCATTAGGAGAGTGATGTGATGGACATACTCCTATAGATAAGCGTAGCATAAAGATCAAGTCATTTTAAATAGTTCAATTGCTATATGCTTTCTGATACATAGTAACCTAATTCCTTCGACCATGAGATCATGCATATCACCTTTGCCGGATGGATGCTTTGATGACATCAAACACCACACCGGAACTGGGTGGCTATAAAGGTGGCATTGAGTGTTCGGAAAGTATTGGTTGAAACACATGGATCAAGAGTGGGATTTGTCCATCCATATGACGGATAGATATACTCTGGGCCCTCTCGGTGGAATGTCATCCAATTAGCTTGCAAGCATGTGACTGGCTCAAAAGGGATCACATATCACGGGAACGAGAAAAGAGTACTTATCGGTAACGAGGTTGAACTAGGTATGCAGAGATACCGACGATCAAAACCTCGGATAAGTAAACTATCGTGAGACAAAGGGAAATTGGTATCGTATGTAAGTGGTTCATTCGATCGCAAAGTAATCATAGAAATATGTGGGAGCCATATGAATTTCCAGATTCCTCTATTGGTTATTGTTCGGAGAAGTGTCTCGATCATGTCCGCATAATTCACGAACCGTAGGGAGACACACTTAAGGATTCGACGTTGTTTGAGTAGTTATGGTATTATGAGAAAGAGACCGAATGTTGTTCGGAGTCTCGGATGGGATCCGGGATATCACGAGGAGATCCGGAATGGTCCGGAGAATAAGATTCATATAAGGAAAGTCCCGTTTCGGAGTTTGGAAATGATTCCGGTGTTTTCATCGGGAATGTTCTAGAAGGTTCCGGAATGTCCGGCACTCCGGAAAGGGGAAGGGGGTACATGAATGTGTCATTACATATTGGAATGATTGCATCATGTACTAAGTGTTCTTGCTGTTCCAAATAAAGGATTAAACTGAATCCTAAAACAGAAAAGTCAAATGGCCAGTTTGAAAGTCAAACGGCTAAAACAAGAAACTGTGGGAAACAAGCAAGAGGAGGCAAAACCGACTTGGGGGAGGAGTCCCTCCTCTCCAAGCCGGCGCGCCACCCAAGGCCGACTTGGGGAGGGACTCCCTCCCCTTGGCAGGACCCCTCCACCTATAAAAGGAGGGGCAGGGCCTCCTCCTCTAGACACACAAGTTCCTATCCTCTAATCTAAATCCTAGCCCTAGACTCCGGTTTAGAGCCGTTTTGGTTTAGAGCTTCTAATTGCCCTAGCCTTCGGATTAGAGACTTCTAATTGGTGTGTCTAAACCCTAGACCACTAATAGTTCTCTCTCATACTCCACCATACTCGCTCCGGCTTAAGGCGAAGCCCTGCGAGATCTCCCCTCTACTTCCGGTACCACACCGTCGTGCTGCCGGAATCGCGAGGAGAGTGCTACAACCTCCGCTGCCTGCTGGAACAAGGGAGAGGAAGGTCTTCGTCGAGTACCGAACGTGTGACAGACTGCGGGAGCGCTGCCGGAACGCAGCGCCGGAAGGATCGTCTACGCGATCTTGAGATCGGAAAGAGTACGACTACATCATCCACGAGAATCTTCTCTCGTTAACCGCTTTGGAATCTTCGAAGGTAAGTTATTCCATCGACTCGTTGCTACAATCTAGTAGATAGATCTTGGCTTGTTTGTTTGTATGCGATAGAAAATTTTTGTTTTCCATGCTACGAACCCCTACAGTGGTATCAGAGCCGTGTCTATATGTAGATCTGTTGCACGAGTAGAACACAATGGTCATTGTGGGCGTTGATGCTTTTATTTTCGATTGCTTCTTGTGTACTTTGCATCTTGCGGTATGTTGGGATGAAGCGGCCCGGGCTAACCTTACATGACATCATTCATGAGACTTGCTCCACGCTTGACATGCAACTTGTATTGCATAAGTGGCTTTGCGGGTGCCTGTTTCTCCTAGCATAGTTAAGATTCAATTTACAACGGGTGATTGACAATACTAGTATCAATGTTGTGGTTCTTGTTCGTAAGTTAGAACGATACTTATTGAAAGCCCCAAACCACGTAAAATATGCAAAGAAAGTAGAGGCGTCTAACTTTGTTTTGCAGGGGTGTGCAGTGATGTGATATGGCCATGATTGTGATTATATATGATGTATGCAATGTTCCTTATTGTAAGTCGGCAACTGGCAGGAGCCATATGGTTGTCTTTAGTTTCTATTAAGACCCGCGTGTCTATTCAAAGTAGTTGTAATAGTTGAAGCCGGTGGACGACAACCATGGAGAAGCGTCATTGACCTTGATGCAATGCCGGTGATGATGGAGATCATGTTCGTGCTTGAAGATGGAGATCGGAAGCACAAGAAGAAAGGCCATATCATATCACATATTATGAATTGCATGTGATGTTAATCCTTTATGCATCTTGTATTGCTTAGTAGACGACAGTAGCATTATAAGATGATCCCTCATGCACATGAATTTCAAGTCATAAAGTGTTCACCCTTAGTTAGCACCGTTGCTAAAGCTTGTTGTTTCGAAGCACCACGTGATGATCGGGTGTGTTAGATTCCGCAAGTGTATACAACGTGGGCAAGCCAGATTTGCTCATGCGGAAGCTAAGGTTTGATCTTGACGAGCCTAGCATGTACAGACATGGTCTCAGGAACACGGATCACCGAAAGGTAAAGCATGAGTCATATAGGAGATATGATGAACATGTTGATTGTTCGCCATTGAAGCTATGTCAACTCACGTGATGATCGGTTTTGATATGGTGGATTTGGTTCGTGTGATCACTAAAACAATGTGAGGGATATTGTTTTGAGTGGGAGTTTAACAACAATATGATTAAAAGTTGGACACTATTTATCATAAATTAAATCCAAGTGAATTTGCATAATTGTTGTAGTCATTGGCATCCGTTTACCACCTTGCGCTTAGTTATAATTGAGATGATAGAACTATAGAATTCTGGTTAGTTACTTTACGAACTGGTATCGTATTGTTTTGAAGTGTTAATCTAAAAGTTTAAAAGTCCTATTGCAAACTTTCAGTAAGTTCTGGTCACTCCATGAAGTTTAATAATTGGTATTAAAACAAGAGTGATAATTCCAAGAGTTAGTGTATGAGTATCATGTTTGTATCCATGATTCTTGATATTCAAAGGATTGTCTTAATATCAAGGTTATCTAGGATCTGAAAGAGTTGTTTTAGAAACCATGATGTGTGGAAGATATTGTGATATCTGAAACGAAGTTTTGGTTACAACATGATAGAGTATAATATGGCAAAAGTCATGTTCTCATATTTGATGAGAATTTGCAAAAGGTTGGAGACACTAGTTGTCCTAATCCACCAAAAGGTTTTGGAGAGCAACATTATACTTGCAATTCACCGTTATAAGCTAAAAGTAGCTTGATCATGGACGATTCCATGATAAGGGTGGATATTTGATGTAGGTAAAATGTTTACTACACCAAAAGATTACTAAAGAAAGGAATTTGAAAGAACACCAAACATTTGATGATGGTGATCTACTTCAAAGTGCAAGTCCAAATACATTGGTATTTAATTATACACGCTTTGGACTATGTGTCATATGTATGACTCCACTATTGATCTTGATAGATTCTTTCAAACAGAAAAGGAAATACTGAAAGAGAATCTCATAAATATATGGCAGAAAAGAAAAGACTAGAATTGTTCAGTTTAAGTATATAGATGATATACATGTTATGGCTATATTCTTTGCTTATTAAACAATGTGGTTCTTAAGTATTTGATACTGAATTTATTGGTATGAATCGTCATACGAAACAACCAATTCATGAACTACAATGTCCTAAGTAACTAGCAAAATAATATGTGATGATGTTCATCAAGAACAAATAAAGGGTTATTGTGTTGCTCGTTAAACATAAAAGTTTGCCTTCAAGATTTGTTTTATCAGGTATTATGAGAACAAAAGGGTTGTTCAAATAATTGTCGTAATCCATAAAAGATGGATGATTCACAAATCTCGTTGGAGAAATCACATCCATAAAACTAGTGCTAAAGATGTCAAAAGACAAATTGATTGAAAGATCACTTAGGAAGTGACATCGCCGTTTAAATTATACTGGAAAGAAAACATGAAGAAACTCCATGTGGATGGAATTTTGGAGTCTTTTGATTTTTGATCAAATGACACTTGTGAAACTTTCCTAGAGATAATTGAAACTTCGTTCATAGGCCAAAAGGGAACGAAAGACTAGCTTATTGGAATTTGTACATATTGTTGTACGAAGTCCATTATGTGTAGTCAAGAGCGATGGATTTTAACTTCATATGCTTTCTCCGAAAATTTGAGTGAATATATGAATATTTACTTAATAAGGATGAAGTGTGAAATATTTGAAAAGTTCAATGACTTTCAACATGAAGTGCAAAATCATTGTAACAAGAATATGAATAGTTTATGATAAGATCATAAAGGAAGATATTTAAGTTACAAGTTTAGCATAATACCTAAGATTTAAGGAATCGTTCCGTGGATTTGCATTTCCCGAAACACCATAAGGGTATGGGGCGTTCGAGGTATGTAATTAAACCTTGTTTGACATGGTAAGATCAAAGGTATAATTCATAAAACTGCCATTATATTTTAAAGATTAAAAGCTTTAGAGATTACCGTTTTTCCACTAAAAAAGAGCTCCATCATAATCCGTTGAAATGACACCATATAAAGTTATGGTTTGGGATAAAACCCAAGTTGTCCTTTCTTAAACATTGGTATGCTATGCATAAGAAAGATGTTTGCAACCAAAGTCGGATGAACCTGTCTTTGTATGTTATTTCGAATAACTGTTCCTCCATAACATCAGAGACAAAAATGTTTGTCGCTTAGAACGTCAAGTTTCTTAGAGAAGGAATTTTTCGTGAAAAGTTAAGTGGGAGGACAAAAGAACTTTGATAAGGTTAAAAGAACCTTAGCTATATGTGCAGAGTTGCGCAGCGCCGAAAAGTGTTCCGGAGGCAGCGATAATGCTCATGGCTCACGTGCCACAAAGGTTGTGATCACGGAGATCTAAGTTCCTATTGAAACAAGTAGGTCGGGTAAACAATCAAATACCAAGATTTGAGGGTTGAATCATTATTTGTGAATAATGAACCGACTACATGCAAAGAAGCGATGATGGGCCCTGACTCCGTCAAATGGCTTGAAGCCATAAAATCCGTGATAGTTCCATACATGAGAAATCAAGTTTTGAACTTGAAGGACCCTCGAGAAAGGTGTAAGACCTTACAGTTGTGTTTGGATCTATAAAGAAATAGACATGAATATGGTCGACATGTTGGGAAAGAGTTCACAACAATGTTCAAAGGTTGACTATGATAAGATTTGATCTTTCAGAGTGATATTTAGTCTAGACGGATTAGTGTAGCAACCACTACATATAATTTTGTTATATGGTAGTTGAATAAACAAAACAAGTTCTTCTAATAGAATTGTTACCTAGGACATGTGAATACCATGGTCCATAGGGGTTTTCTTAATTCAAAGGATGCTAAAAGCATATGCAAACTTCAATGGTTGATGTAAGCATTAAGGAGTTGGAATCTTCACTATGATGAAACTGTTAAAGGAGTTTAAATTTGTCGGAGATAATGAAGATGCTTGCATTTGCAAGAAATTAAGTGGGAGCGCTAAGACATGTTTCTAATACGTTATGTGGAAGACATATTTTTGATTGGAAATGATGTCTTTTATTAACACAAGATAAGAATTTCATCTCGATGAAAGGCTTAGGAAAAACCCAAATATTTGGCATGAATAGACGCTAATATGGTTGTGCCAGAAGTACATAGACGAGATATTGAATGAGTTCAATATAGAAACTACAAGAAAGTTTCTTGTCGCACAGAAAGGATTGAATGACTTCAATATTAATGATATATTCAAGTGTATTGACGCTTGGTAAGTGAAACAAAGATTCAAGTATAGATTGATACTTGATGTATGAAATCACAAAGAGTATTTATATCAATTATGTTATGTACAAATCCAGATATGTCCTATGCTCTAAATGATATGAGCATATACCAGAATGATTCATAAGATGATCATTGGACAATAGTAAGGATATTCTTATGATCTTTTAGAAGAACTAAGAATATATTGTTTGTAGAAGTGACAAATAGATGGTTAGTTCATTGTAAAAGTACTACATTGATACTAGTTTTGTCACAAAGTACAAATTAAGTTTATCTCAATCTAAACTAAGGGTGGCACAATATAATGGAAAGTAAGTTCCATAATGGATTTGGATGAGTTCCAAAATTAAGAAATTGTGACAGATACTACAACAAAAGGCTAAGTATATGACTGCTATAATAGCAGGTAAAGAGGGCATTTGTGTCAAGTAGTTTGTTATCAAACTAGGTGTAGTTCATAGCGGGATAATACTATGAAGATATATTGTACGACAATATTGTCAACATGTTTTAACCCTAAAGAACTAAAGGTCTCACCAAAGGACCAAATTTATACAAATCCATCTCATTAGAGAATGAGTGATGCGTAGAGACGCAAAGACATGCAAGTACACACGGACCTGGAAGTGTCAGATCCGGAGATCAGTTGACCACTAGCGAACGTGTACTTACAACACCGGAAAGCCATAGGTGTTGAATACACAAAGGTTTGAAACTAGATTATTGACTCTAGTGCAAGTGGGAGACTGTTGGAGATATGCCCAAGAGGCAATAATAAAGTGGGTTATTATCATATCTTCATACTTATGATAAATGTTTACATACCATGCTATAACTGTATTAACAGGAAACATTAATACTTGTGTGATTTGTAAACATAAAAGAGTCCCTAGTAAAGCCTCTTGTTAAACTAGCTTCTTGGTTAATATATGATCATGGTTTCCTGATCATGAACATAGAGATGTTATTAACAACAGGGTCATATCATTAGGAGAATGATGTGATGGACATACTCCTATAGATAAGCGTAGCATAAAGATCAAGTCATTTTAAATAGTTCAATTGCTATATGCTTTCTGATACATAGTAACCTAATTCCTTCGACCATGAGATCATGCATATCACCTTTGCCGGATGGATGCTTTGATGACATCAAACACCACACCGTAACTGGGTGGCTATAAAGGTGGCATTGAGTGTAAAAAAGTATTGGTTGAAACACATGGATCAAGAGTGGGATTTGTCCATCCATATGACGGATAGATATACTCTGGGCCCTCTCGGTGGAATGTCATCCAATTAGCTTGCAAGCATGTGACTGGCTCACAAGGGATCACATATCATGGGAACAAGAAAAGAGTACTTATCAGTAACGAGGTTGAACTAGGTATGCAGAGATACCGACGATCAAAACCTCGGATAAGTAAACTATCGTGAGACAAAGGGAAATTGGTATCGTATGTAAGTGGTTCATTCGATCGCAAAGTAATCATAGAAATATGTGGGAGCCATATGAATTTCCAGATTCCTCTATTGGTTATTGTTCGGAGAAGTGTCTCGATCATGTCCGCATAATTCACGAACCGTAGGGAGACACACTTAAGGATTCAACGTTGTTTGAGTAGTTATGGTATTATGAGAAAGAGACCGAATGTTGTTTGGAGTCTCGGATGGGATCCGGGATATCACGAGGAGATCCGGAATGGTCCGGAGAAAAAGATTCATATAAGGAAAGTCCCGTTTCGGAGTTCGGAAATGATTCCGGTGTTTTCATCGGGAATGTTCTAGAAGGTTCCGGAATGTCCGGCACTCCGGAAAGGGGAAGGGGGTACATGAATGTGTCATTACATATTGGAATGATTGCATCATGTACTAAGTGTTCTTGCTGTTCCAAATAAAGGATTAAATTGAATCCTAAAACAGAAAAGTCAAATGGCCAGTTTGAAAGTCAAACGGCTAAAACAAGAAACTGTGGGAAACAAGCAAGAGGAGGAAAAACCGACTTGGGGGAGGAGGCCCTCCTCTCCAAGCCGGCGCGCCACCCAAGGCCGACTTGGGGAGGGACTCCCTCCCCTTGGCCGGCCCCCTCCACCTATAAAAGGAGGGGCAGGGCCTCCTCCTCTAGACACACAAGTTCCTATCCTCTAATCTAAATCCTAGCCCTAGACTCCGGTTTAGAGCCGTTTTGGTTTAGAGCTTCTAATTGCCCTAGCCTTCGGATTAGAGCCTTCTAATTGGTGTGTCTAAACCCTAGACCACTAATAGTTCTCTCTCATACTCCACCATACTCTCTCCGGCTTAAGGCGAAGCCATGCGAGATCTCCCCTCTACTTCCGGTACCACACCGTCGTGCTGCCGGAATCGCGAGGAGAGTGCTACAACCTCCGCTGCTTGCTGGAACAAGGGAGAGGAAGGTCTTCGTCGAGTACCGAACGTGTGACCGACTGCGGGAGCGCAGCCGGAAAACAGCGCCGGAAGGATCGTCTACGCGATCTTGAGATCGGAAAGAGTACGACTACATCATCCACGAGAATCTGCTCTCGTTAACCGCTTTGGAATCTTCGAAGGTAAGTTATTCCATCGACTCGTTGCTACAATCTAGTAGATAGATCTTGGCTTGTTTGTTTGTATGCGATAGAATTTTTTTGTTTTCCATGCTACGAACCCCTACAGGATGCGCCATCTCCTGGCGCGGAGGATCCTTGCCTCCTCGAATGATCTCAGCAGCACCTTCGTGCACTTGATCTGCCCCATGGTTCCGCAGGAGGGGCCATCGGCTGGGGGATTGAGGGATGTGAATCGCTCTGAGTCGCTCTGGTCGCTGTGCGGAATGGAGGAACGAGAATGCGCAAGTTTGGAGGAAATGAGGGAAGCACTTTCCCCTCACCCTTCACTCTCCTTATATAGTGGTTATTACCCGCCATTTTCGGGGAACCGTTACCACGCGGTAATTACGCCGATATTACCGTTGGATTACCCAACGGCTAGTTTGACCAAGCTGACGGTCCAACTTCGTCCACTCGACTCGCTGTCTTCAGCGACTCGATGATTCGCCGACCCGATCACTATAAAAGTGTCTTGACTATTCGCCGACCCGTTCGCCAAGATGCGATCTAATTGGTCGTCATTATTGCGACTAAAATGACTAGTTCTTTTCTTTGTTCAGGATTCCACCGCCGATTCGACTGGGCGTCCGCATAGGACCCGCATACTCCGACTGCAACGAACACCTGCGACGAATCAACGACGACCTCGGGGACTACTGATGGGGATATGCCTACCGGGGTATGCCCAGCAGGACGTTTCCTATTAGCCCAAGCTGCCAACGAGTGGGCTGTAGGACGGCGACTGGATCGAGACCTGGCGAGGACTCAGGCGACTGGAAGCTGGAGGCCCAAAAGCGTAGCTAGGCCCAGTCGGACTAGGTCAAAGACCCTCCGAATCCTTAACCAATTCGGTTGTATATCTGTAAACCCTAGCAAGGTGAGCCTATATAAACCTCCCTAGGGTATGCATAGAGGACACGTTCCATCATACACCCAAGCGACTCGCCGCCTAGTCGTCGGGATCGCCCTTGTACTCTCTCCATAATACAATCTAGCAGGAGTAGGTCTTTACCCTCCGGGGGGCCGAACCTGGGTAAACCCTTGTGTCTCCGCCCTCATCTCGCACCGAAGATGGCTGGCCACCCTTGCCCCATGTTCTACTACTCGCTGCCGATTGCAGCATCTGCTGTGGCCATTCCCACGACATGCGACGCAGTCTCCCCCACCATGGCGGCATACCGCCAAGCAGTGGACCAGCTGGGAGGCCACTTCACGGGCTACTCTGTCGAATGGATCGACAGGAGGAAGAACGAGGAGACCGACACACTCTCCCGCATCGGCTCGACACCATCACCAAGCCTTCCATCTCTCCCCCAAGGGAGATCGACATCGGAATTCCGCTGCAACCAGAGGCAGCCCTGGTCGCACTGATCGCCGAGCCAAGCGACTAGACCGCACCATACGTCGCTTACCTGGAGCGAGGCACCCTACCCGCTGACGAGACGGAGGCCCGGATGATAGCACGCCGCTTCAACTCCTTCGTCATCATCAACGGCGAGCTCCACAAGTGGAGCATGACCGACGTGTTCCAACGCTGTGTCCAACCCGCAGAAGGACGAAAGATCCTCCAAGACATCCACGCTAGCAACTGCGGCCACCACGCTGGCGCCCTCTCCCTGGTCGCCAAGGCCATGCGACATGGCTTCTACTGGCTCACCGCACACGCCGATGCGGTCGACATCGTCCAACGATGCGTCGGGTGCCAGAATTACGCCAACCAGACTCACGTGCCGAGCTCAGCACTCAAGACCATCCCCATCACCTGGCCATTCGCCGTGTGGGGCATGGACATGGTAGGCCCATTCAAGAAGTCCCCCTCTGGCTTCACCCACCTCCTAGTCGCGGTCGACAAGTTCACAAAATGGGTGGAGGCCAAGCCAGTCCGCAAGTGCGACGGGAAAACTGCCACCAAATTCCTACGCGAGCTCATCTATCGCTACGGATTCCCGCACATCATCATCACGGACAACGACACAAACTTCGCCAAAGGAGCCATGGAGGAATTCTACGAGGAGCACAATATACGACTCGACCTCGCCTCAGACACTCACCCGAAGTCCAATGGACAGGCGGAACGCGCCAACCAAAGCATCCTCCATGGCCTGAAGCCGTGACTGCAAGTTCCACTCGAGTGAACTCCCGGGTGCTAGGTCAAAGAGCTCCCCTCTGTCATCTGGGGCATCCGCACCTTCGTCAACAGGTCAACAGGATTCACTCCCTTCTTCATGGTGTACGGTGCCGAGGCCATCATGCCAACAGAGCTCGAGCACGGTTCGCACGGGTGGTCAATTACACGGAGGCCGACAACGAGCTCACACGCCAGGATGGAGTCGACCAGCTCGACGAAGCGCGCGATCTAGCTTGATCCCGCACCGCCATCTACCAGCAAGGACTTCACCGCTACCACAGTCGGCGAGTACGGACTCGCACCTTCCAGGAAGGCGACCTGGTACTGCGTCTGATCCAGGACAAGAAGGGCATGCACAAGCTCTCCCCCCTTGGTAGGGACCATTCACCATCGGGCGAGTCCTGGGCAACAACGCCTACTAACTCACCGGCGTCCGAGGCGAAGGAAAACTTGAGGTCAAGCGGCCATGGAATGTAAACCTCCTATGGAAGTTCTACTCTTAGAACTCCAAACATGTACCTCCTACCTGCTATGAAATAAAGAAGATCGACTCGCACAAATTGCATCCACTCTCCGTACCTTGTGCCACTCGCACTCGTAATAACATCGTTATGCTATTCGCAGAAGTCAACCTTTGGTGACGCGACCGGCACGGCCAAGTAGTGCGGTACGAGGGCACTGGAAAACTTCAGGCCTCGTACCGTCCATGAAAAAAGCTAACCCGGAGCCCCATTGGAGTCTCCCCGCTCGACTGGCTTCCCGAGCCAAGACAACTGCATTCGCTTCCCACAGCGACCCAGTCCTCCACATCCTCGGTGCAGCGACTCGAATGGCAAAGTACCACGCTCGGGGACTGACGCCAGCCCAAAGAAGAGCGGCCAGGGGAAAATGCCAAGTAGGAGAGCGCGCCCTGGACTCGCCACGCGACTGGTCTTACGGATCAGGTGGAGTGACGCGCCTAGCACAACGCGCCTAGTCCTCACCTACCTCGGGCATGCGACTAGAACGGCCAAGTACCAAGATCGGGGACTCGGCGAACCGACCCCGTTCGCGCCCGGGAAAATGGCCAAGTAAAGAGCACCCCTAGGAGTCGCCATGCGACTGTCTTCCCGAGCCATGGTGAGTCGACCCTAACTCGCTAACATTTCAAACAACATATAAAAACGAGGTCAATCGCATAAAAAAGGGCAGACGCGCTCGGGGACTCGCACAACCAACATCCAAACCCCAAAAACAATGACAAAAGAACCCCTGCATCCCTTCATAGCAGCAAAATTTGTTCGCGTACAAGGATAATTACATATTTATCTTAAGCTAACGCCGAGTGGCAAAATACTCTATTCTACAGGCTTCAACGAGGAGGCGCCACCATCCTTGCGACTGCGGATAAAGGGAACCCAAGGATTCGACAGGTATGTCGTGAGCTCACCCGCCATGGCCGCATGAAATGGTTGCTCCACCTTGAACTCGCGGTGCGTCGGCTCGGGGTCATTGGGGGCGACGACAGTTTCCTGATAAGGAATAAGGTCGCCCATCACCCACACGCGGTCGGAGTACACCGCGGCTCGCTCCGTCAGCTTCAGCACCTCAGCAATCTCGACTGAGCCCGTCGACGAAGGGTACCCACTCGTGACGTCGTCAAGGTCGAAGTCGTCGGGAAAATGCACGAGCCTAAGGCTCAGCGCAGTCGCCGCTCCACGAAGGAAGTCCGACCGCGTCATGAACTCCACAACTCCCCGGGCCTTCTCCAGATAGTGCCAAACTTTGACGAGGTCGCTGGGAATCACCTTCGTGGGCGAGATCTCGTGAAGATACGCCCGGAGGCAGGTCGCTGATAGCACGGAAGAATCAACCAGAGTGGTGACGCATTGCCGCGCGTCGTACGATTGCGCCTCTTCGGTGTTATCAGTGATCATGCCTGCATTACACAAGAAAATAGTAAGGGAAGCACCAGCAAAACAATGCGAGTCGCGATCCCGGGGATTCGTCGAAGAAACACTCACCAATCAGCGGGCGACAGAGTTCCGTGATGAAATTTTGAAGAGCTGAGAGGTCATTCTACAGCCAGGCGACGAGCGCGTCCGACACCTTCCGCTCCTCAGCAGCAGAAGTAATGGCCGCCTTGGCCCGTCCTTCCGCCGAGATCGCTTCCGCCTTCGCCTCCTTGATCTCACGCTCCAGTTCTGCGATTCGCTTCTCCATGGCGCTCAAGGATGACTGAGCAGCCATCAACTCACTCGCCGGAACAAGGCCCTGGCAAGCCTCCTTCACTACGGATGCACTATCCTTTGCTTCCACAACAAAACGATTACAAACATAACAAGTTCGTGACTAGCGCCAAACATGACAAACACTCACCCGTAGTCGCTCGAAGCTGCTCGTTTGTATTCTGAATAGCGAGGAGCTCCGTTTCCACGCGGTGCTTGGCAGCAAGCCGCTCGGCCGACTCGTGCAAGCCCTATGCAACAATTACAGCGTCAGCGACAAAACTTCCTAAGTGCCTAGCCGCTAAAATTCAGCGACTAGCCACTCGGGGACTGGACGACAAAAATTCCTAAGTGCCTAGCCGTTGAAATTCAGTGACTAGCCACTCGGGGACCGAATGACAAAACTTTCTAAGTTCCTAGCCGCTGAAATTCAACGACTAGCCACTCGGGGACTGGACGACAAAAATTCCTAAGTGCCTAGCCGCTAAAATTCAGCGACTAGACACTCGGGGACAGGATGGCGAAAAACAGTAAGAATCTGACCACTGAAATTCAGTGGCCCGATCCTCGGGGACTGGACATACCTGGATGGCGGCACCTAGCATGTCGTGAAGCTCCACGGCGTCCACTAATGAGAGCACGAATGGAGTATGCCCACGAAGTTGTTCGACCTCCGTACCGGCGGCCCCAGGCAATTGGCTCGACGGCATCGAGGCACTCGCCGTGGCGGCCCTTGCTACAAAGCGAGGGAACATCGCCACCGCGGCTCCCGCGCCACCCGAAGGCAGCCCGGTCGCCTCAAACGAGGCCGTAGGGCATGCCCGCTGTGACTCCGCGTCCTCCATGGCCTTTAGAGCTACGTCCACCATAATCGGGGTTTCGCTCGGAGCAACCGCTGGCTCGTCCGAGATCGTGACGACCTCGTCACCCTTTGCTCTCTTGGCGTCTTCAGCGGGTGCCTCAACCTCATCGCCCTTCCTCTTCTTTGAGGGATCAGCTGGCGCCTCCGCGGCGCCCGATGGAACCTTGGCCACCGAAGGGTGACCTATCTTCTTCACTCCAGTCCTGCGGAACAACTGAAAGGGCATGTATGCCCCCATGTGTGGTTTTGGTAATTAATGACAATCTCTATGGACTAATGTGTAAATTGAGTTTCACTTGTAGGTTTGTCCATTGGCATCGCTTGGGCCATGTGTTGGTCTCAAGGATGGAAGATGAAGAAATTTCCAAGGGCTTTGTGCCCATTGGAATCATGAATAAAGAAGGAGCTTGAAGGTCGATCAAGGCATGTGCAAAGAGTTGCATAAAGATGGATCAACCTCAAGTAAGGATGAAGAAGGACGAGCTCAAGATGCGCCATCTCTAGAAGATCTCATGCTTGAAGCTTGCCATCCTCGTGCTCATGGAATGATGAAGACAAGTTCAAATAAGAGGTTTCCCCATGGAATATGGGGGAGCATTTTGCAAGTCTTCATCAAGCAAGAGCGAGCAAGAGCAAACAAGAAAGGTGTTCCCACTATAGAAGAACAAGACGGTCTACATCGAGTTCAAGTGGGACGCTCAAGGCAAAGGTATGTTGATAGGGCTTCTCTTTTGCCGGTCTCGTGTTGTTAGTTGGGAGACCGGGTTTAGGATAGATAACCGTACTATCAAGAGGGGCTCTCAAGCGGGTGTCTCGTTTTCATCATTCGGAGAGAGCTCAAACCTTTGCATTCATAGCATCATCTTTCTTGGTTGTTATTTGGTTCTTGTCCATGAGAGGATCTAGAGCTT
Organism: Avena atlantica; assembly: GCA_910589765.1. Lineage (NCBI taxonomy): Eukaryota > Viridiplantae > Streptophyta > Magnoliopsida > Poales > Poaceae > Avena > Avena atlantica. The sequence continues at coordinate 30,649,624 of OU342734.1, forward strand.
GTGGTCATCATCATAACAAGCTCTAGTTCATCATCTAAGGATTTCACTTGCATATCTTATTGCGGTTTTTGATCTTGCGAGTTTTCCGGCTCCACACCTTGGGGGATACTTCACATATATATTTATGATATTTTCTCCCAAGGTGATACACAATATTTCTATTCGTCGTTATCTTTCCAACAAAATTGGTTTCATCCCGTTTGGAGTTCGGATGCAAAAGTTATTGTGTTTCTGGTTTTCTGGTTTCTGGAATTTCCCTGACCGGAAGTTCCGACTTCCCACCGGAAGTTCCACTAGGGAATCTTTGCCGCCGAAAGTTCCAGTGGAAGTTCCGGGTCTTCTTCCGCTCACGCTCAGTAACCTTCTATTTTGAAGTATGCTATTTGCCGGAACTTGGCCGGAACTTGCATCGGAACTTGTCCTGCCAAAAAGTTCTTGAGCGGAACTTCCGCCTGAACGCCGGAACTTCCGGTCAGACTCGCTTTGCGACCCAAAAGTTCCGCCCCTTGTTCCGCCTCAAGTTCCGGTGAAGGCTCAGTAACCTTCTATTTAGAAGTGTGCTATTTAGCCGGAACCTGGTCGGAACTTGCTCGGAAGTTCACCGGAACTTCCGGTCTGTTTTGACCGGAACTTCCGGTTGCGCTTCTGGAGGGGGCGTCAACGGTCTGATGACCGTTGGAGCCAGGCTGGGCGGAACTTCCGCCCAGAGCCGGAAGTTCCGGCCATGATTCGTTTTTTCAGTTTCTCGCTCCGCAGTTTTCGACCGATGGCTAGGTGCCACCGGAACTTCCGGCCTCCCACCGGAAGTTCCGGCCAGGTGTCGCGAATGCCCATAACGGGAAGATCTGGGAGCCCTTTAAAAGGGGCTCCTCTTCCCCTTCGTGGGCACTAGCTTTTCTTCTTGGTTCTTGGCTTTCTCTCTCTCCTCCATTGTCAACCTTGAAGAAGCTTTCCCTCTCCCTTCCCCCTCCTATGATTCTTCCATATTTTTGAGGGATTTGAGAGAGGAGATCTAGATCTACAATCCCCCCAAGTCAAATCCCTTCTTTGTGAAGGAATCATTGGGATCTAGATCTTGGAGAGTCTTGTGTTCTTCCTCCCTTATTCCCCCAATTGCTTTTGTAGCTTTGTTGGAATTTGGGAGAGAAGGACTTGCCCTTGCATTTGGTGCATAGGTTTGAGTTCTCCTGTTGTGTTCTTCCTCCCTTATTCCCCCAATAGCTTTTGTAGCTTTGTTGGAATTTGGGAGAGAAGGACTTGCCCTTGCATTTGGTGCATAGGTTTGAGTTCTCCTCGGAGATTCGGCGAGTTCAAGATTGTGAGCTTGTTTCTCTTGGGTTCCTTGGAACCCTAGACGGTTGTGTGGTTGGATTGTTGACCTTTTGTGGTCTTGTTGACCTTTTGTGGTCTTGTAGCCTTTTGTGGCATTGTTGGCCTTTTGTGGCATTGTTGGCCTTTTGTGGCTTTGTTGTTGGGAGCCTCCAATTGAATTATGGAGTTAGCCCCAATCTTGTACGGGTTCCGTGACCGCCCTCAAGTGTCCCATAGTGGAGCAAGTGCCCGCCTTTTGTGGTGCGCACTTGGGAGAATAGGGTGAGCCTTTTGTGGCGTCGGTGAGTTGCGTGCTTCCGCATCCGGGGTGAGGCCTTGTGTGGCGTTGGGTGAGCATCGAGCCACCACACCTTGAGGTGAGCCATTTGTGGCGTTCGGAGAGCATTGCGCCATCGCACCTCTCCAACGGAGACGTAGCTTATTTGGAAGTGAACTTCGGGAAACAAATCTTCGTCTCCGCGTCCATCGGTTATCTCTCAACCGAACCCTTTACTTATGCACTTTACATTGTGATAGCCATCGTGCTTGAAGTATTTATACCTTGCTATCACCTTGTTGCTTGTATTGCTTAGCATAGGTTGTTGGTGCACCTAGGTGAACTTAGTGGCTAGGTTTTGTGCTCAATAAATTAAACGTTAGTTTTATTCCGCATTTACTTGAGCCTAAATCGTAATAATTTTAAAAGCCTATTCACCCCCCTCTAGGCGACTTCCTTTGTACTTTCAACAACTCCGTCAATAACACTCGCCAGTCGAACATGAATCAAGCAGACAAATGAAAGGTTTGAGAAATACTCACTTGGCGACTGGGATAAATCGTAGGCAAGTACGAATACTGGCCGGCTTCTCCAGTTCTGGCCCCAGTTTCCGACTGAGGCACGTCTCGAACACGCTCTGCGCCCAAGATACCGACGGCTTCTTCGAGGACGAGGCCGCGGCAGGAGGATTAGTGGTGATCGCCGCGGGAGCTCCTCTCGGCGGCGAGGCCCCTGCGGCTGGAGCGGCCACCAGACCGGTAACTGGGATGAACGGTGGCGGTAGTGATGCCAATAGCGCCTCGTCTTCCACGACGGTCGCACCAGTCGCCGCGGTCGCGTGCGCCGCTGCTTCTTCGGCTGTGCTGGTAGCATCGGAGCTACTTGCGGACTGAGGTGGAGACACCGGCTTAGCCGGCTTCGTCTTCTTCTTTGGTGGAGGTGGCTTCTTCTTCTTTGATGGTGTGGCTTCATGCTGCGAGGTATGCTCGGGGAGCTCGTCATCATCGTCGTCGTGGGCCTCAAGGCTTTTGCTGGCCTCGAGTTCACGTTGATGTTGCCCACGGGTCTTGCGGACCGTGGGTGCAGCGACCTCCACGGCTTCGTCGCCATCGTCGTCATAGTCATCGCCATCGCCCCCGTCACTTCTGGCATCGCCCTTATCAGGCGATGACTCGCTCTCATCTTCGGCAGACAAGTTTGAGTTCTCGTCATCTGCGGGGGGAAGCCAACCTTCCACCACTTGGAATAGCTGCAGCAACCAAGCAACATTAGCATGACCGCGAATGCAAAAACTGCGACTGTGAGTGCATGGGAAATAAAAAACTCACCGTTGGAGCTTGGCGCTTCGCGGTGTAAGGTGCGACCCTGGCCTTTGCATCAAGATACACCGCCTGGGTGATCTTCTTCAGGGCCAGGGTGTAGTCATTGAGTCTCCACTCGGCATGACAGGACTTCGTCGGGTCGTCCTTGCATGTATACTCGTACATATAGTGGGCACGGCTGGCCAGAGGCACGAGCCGTCGCCCGAGCCAGCAGTTGTAGAGGTTGATGGTTTGGAGGCCCTTCTTCTTTAGGTTGCGGATGGTCTGCAACATCTCGTCAATGACCATCCGCTGGTCCAGCGGAAACTTGGTGACTTTGAGCCGACGCAGCTCGGGCCGATCGGCGGAGTACCTCGGAAGCGCCACCTCGTCGCCCGGCGGCGACTCGGTCATGTAGAACCAGCTCTTCTTCCATTCATTCGCTGCTTTGGCGGGCAGTATCAGATTGAAGAACGACGCCTTCGACTTCACCTGGAAGGTCAGGCTGCCTGCATCTAACATCCGGCCACCTGCCTCTTCACGGCTGAACCTCCCATGGAATAGATCTTGCCATAGGGGGAAGTATGGTCGACAGCCCAGGTATCACTCGCAGAACGCCACGAAGATGGCGAGCTGCTCGATGCTGTGCGGTCCCAGGTCTGACGGTTGGATGTCGTAGTAGGCGCGGAAGCGGCGGAAGAAGAGGGAGGTGGGGAATCCAAGCCCCCGCTCCAGATGGCTGGTGAAGCAGACGAATTCCCCCTCGCGCGGATCTAGGATCACCTCTCCGACCGCGGAGATACGCCATCTCCCGGCGCGGAGGATCCCTGCCTCCTCGCACGATCTCATCAGCGCCTTCGTACACTTGGATCTGCCCCATGGTTCCGCAGGAGGGGCCATCGATTGGGGGATCTGGGCTGCAAATTTCTCTGGGTTTCTCTGGTCGCTGCGTGGAATGGAGGATTAAGAATGCACGAGGTCGGAGGAAGTGAGGGAAGTGTTTTCCCTCACCCGACACTCTCCTTATATAGTGGTTGTTACCCGCCATTTTCGGGGAGCCGTTACCACGCGGTAATTACGCCAATATTACCGTTGGATTACCCAACGGCTAGTTTGACCAAGCTGATGGTCCAACTTCATCTGCTCGACTCGCTGTCTTCAGCGACTTGACGAATCGCCGACCTGATCACTACAACAGTGACTTAATTATTCGCCGACCCGTTCGTCAAGCTGCGATCTGATTAGTCGTTGTTATTGTGAATCAAATGACTAGTTCTTTCCTTTGTTCAGGAGACCACCGCCGATTCGAATAGGCGTCCGAATTGGACCCGCATACTCCGACTGCCAACGAACACCTACGACGAATCAACTACGGCCTCGGGGACTACTGATGGGGATAGCCTACTGGGGTATGCCCAGCAGGACGTTTCCTATTGGCCCAAGCTGCCAGCGAGTGGGCCCACAGGACATCGACTGGATCGAGACTTGGCGAGGACCCAGGCGACTGGAAGCCGGAGGCCCAGAAGTGTAGCTAGGCCCAGTCGAATTAGGTCAAGGAACCTCCGAATCCTTAACCAATTCGGTTGTAGATCTGTAAACCCTAGCGAGTTGAGCCTATATAAACCTCCCTAGGGTACGCATAGGGGACACGTTCCATCATACACCCCAGCGACTCGCCGCCTAGTCTTCGAGCTCTCCCTTGTACTCTCTCCATAATACAATCTAGCAGGAGTAAGTATTTACCCTCCAGGGGACCGAACCTGGGTAAACCCTTGTGTCTTCGCACTCATCTCGCACCGCAGATGGCTGGCCGCCCTTGCCCCATGTTCTACTACTCGCTGCCGATTGCAGCATCTGCCGTGGCCATTCCCATGACAAACAATATCATCTAGATCATTTCCAAGAAGAATCAAATGAAGAGAAAATCAAATATAAGAAATATGAGCAAATGGTCATTTTGGCCAAACTTGTTCACTAGACCACTTTGGGTGTTCCTAGTGAAAGATTTCTAACAAAAACAAATCCAATTCTTTTCTTCCCTTGCTAGACCAGGTAAAAGTGTAGCCAAGCCCACTTTACAAACCAGCAGAAACAATTTCCAAATCTATTTAAAGGACAATTCAAAATTGAATCAAGTGTAGGTACTAAGATGACCATTTCTCAAAAAACCAACCAGACCACTTCACCTTGGCAAACCCAAGAAACCTCACACTACCAAGCATAAGATCAAGACACACACCAAAGTTCATCCAAAAATTCAAACTCTGAATTCATGCGGCCATTTCTCAAACACCTCGTGAGCATAGTGACAGCTGCCAAACTGTCACTGTTCTTGATCAATGCCTTGTCTACAAATCGTCCCCAAATCACTCCCCTGGTCTGCCCCAGCACCCAACATTGCATTGAAGCCGCTACCCCTTCACTGCTTGGACCAGTGCCATGCCACCCGAAGCTCACTCGCCGATCGAGCATAAACAGCTCGTAGGAGGAAGCGCCCCGCCCGTCCACGATGTCTAGGAGACAGGCTACCGTCCACCGCCACCCATGTCTAACCCTCGAGCACAGTCAAGGCATGGACCACCAAGAAAAATGCCGCGCCCATTTTCTCTGCGCCATGCCGAGAGCACGCCAGAGCGCCACAGCCGACACGCGCGCACACTCCACGCCTCACCCTAATCGCGCGTGCCTGCAGTCACCGCGACACCAGCTACCCCCCATACATGCCCGTTCGCAGCGCGACCAGAAGCACATGTACGTCGTCTCGAACACAGTCGTTCCCGCATAGATCACGGACCGCGCCCAACCATTCTCGACCGCCCCGTGTCGCGCCTTGAAGCCAGTGATGATCGCCAGGAGACACCGCACCGTCCTACGCCCTCAGCCATGCCGTTAGCCCTCTGTATCATCGTCACCAATGAGCTTAGCCCATGCCGCTCTGTCCCTCTTGCCGGTGTATTAATAGAGGCCACCCCCGCCTCAATTCACCATACCATCTCACTCCCCTCTATCTTAGAACCACCCTTGACCCTTCCCCGGAGCAAGGAGAGCTCCAGCCCGCCGGAATTTCACCGAAGTCCGCCGCTGCAGAGGAGAAGAGGAGTCGTTGATTGGAGCCACCCCAGGAGCCGCCGCGACCATCGTTCGAATCTTCGTCGTCGACAACGTCATTCGCCCCCATCGTCGACCCTAGCTGGATCCCTGGTAAGCCACCGCGTACCCCACCATCGCCGTTAGCGTTCAGTCTCGCCGGCGCTGTCCGACGAAGATGATGAACCTTAGCCGTAGATCTTATTCTAATCGCATGGCCTAGATTGAAACGTACCGCTTCGGGTTAAATGAGCCACTAACTATCAGGACCCCCTTGTCAGCAGCCCGTTGCGCGCACGTAGTGCAGCTGGGCCAGCCCATTTCATTTCCCGCGCGTAGCCCAGAGAATCAAATAGATATTTTTCCATTTTAGTTAAACCCTAGTTCAGTCATTAGATTCAAAATTAAATTCAAAGAGATTTACTGAACCAAATTGCGTGATTCCAATTTTTCTAGGAAGGTATTCAAATTATCAATCCAATGTTGGAGATATGCCCAAGAGGCAATAATAAAGAGGTTATTATCATATCTTCATACTTATGATAAATGTTTACATACCATGCTATAATTGTATTAACCGGAAACATTAATACTTGTGTGATTTGTAAACATAAAAGAGTCCCTAGTAAAGCCTCTTGTTAAACTAGCTTGTTGGTTAATATATGATCATGGTTTCCTAATCATGAACATAGAGATGTTATTAACATCAGGGTCATATCATTAGGAGAATGATGTGATGCACATACTCCTATAGTTAAGCGTAGCATAAAGATCAAGTCATTTAATATAGTTCATTTGCTATAAGCTTTCTGATACATAGTAACCTAATTCCTTCGACCATGAGATCATGCTTATCACCATCACCGCAAGGATGCTTTGATGACATCAAACACCACACCGTAACTGGGTGGCTATAAAGATGGCATTGGATGTTCGGAAAGTATGGGTTGAGACACATGGATAAAGAGTGGGATTTGTCCATCCATATGACGGATAGATATACTCTGGGCCCTCTCGAAGGAATGTCATCCTATTATCTTGCAAGCATGTGACTGGATCACAAGGGATCACATACCACGGGAACGAGAAAAGAGTACTTATCAGTAACAAGGTTGAACTAGGTATGCAGAGATACCGACGATCAAAACCTCGGATAATTAAACTATCGTGAGACAAAGGGAAATTGGTATCGTATGTACGTGGTTCATTCGATTGCAAAGTAATCATAGAAATATGTGGGAGCCATATGAATTTCCAGATTCCTCTATTGGTTATTGATCGGAGAAGTGTCTCGATTATGTCCGCATAATTCACGAACCGTAGGGAGACACACTTAAGGATTCGATGTTGTTGAGTAGTTATGGAATGATGAGTAAGAGACCGAATGTTGTTCGGAGTCTCGGATGGGATCCGGGATATCACGAGGAGATCCATAATGGTCCGGAGAATAAGATTCATATAAGGAAAGTCCTGTTTCGGAGTTGGGGAATGATTTCAGTGTTTTCATCGGGAATGTTCTAGAAGGGTCCGGAAGGTCCGGCACTCCGGAGGGGAAGGTGACATGAATGTGTCATGACAATGTGGAATGGTTGCATCATGTACTAGGTCACTTGGCTGGGAAAAATAAAGGGAGAAATCAAATCCTAGTTTGAAAGTCAAACGCCAATTTGAAAAAGTCAAACGGCAAGTTTGCTTGGTGGAGGGAGAGTAGGAAACCTACTTAGGGAGGAAGTCCTACTCCCTCCACCCGCCGGCCAAGGAGGAGGAGTTGGAGGAGGACTCCCTCCTCCCAACCACGCCTCCCTCCCACCTATAAAAGAAGGGGTAGGGGTGTCCCCTCTTCCACACACCCAACACCTCCAAACCCCAGCCCCAGGCGCCACCACCTGCTGTTGTCGCCGCCTAGGGCCTCCTCCCAAGTCGCCGACTAGGGTTTCCCCAAACCCTAGCCGCTGGCTACACCTCTCCCCTTGGTGCCTCTAAACCGTAGATCGCCAAGGCCTCTCTCATACTCCACCATACTCGCTCCGGCTTAAGGCGAAGCCCTGTGAGATCCCCCCTCTTCTTCCGGTATCACGCCGTCGTGCTGCCGGAATCACGAGGAGAGTACTACAACCTCCGCTGCCTGCTGGAACAAGGGATAGGAAGGTCTTCATCGAGTACCGAACGTGTGACCGACTTCGGAAGCGCTGCCGGAACGCACCGGAAGGATCATCTACGCGATCTTGAGATCGGCAAGAGTACGACTACATCACCCACGAGAATCTGCTCTCGTTAACCACTTTGGAATCTTCGAGGGTGAGTTCCTCTATCTACTCGTTGCTACAATCTAGTAGATAGATCTTGGCTTGTTTGTTTGCATGCGGTAGAAATTTTTGTTTTCCATGCTATGAACCCCTACATGCAAGCCCATTGGATTCAAACCATTTGAAATTATAGATCACCTATAGTAAAAATAACAAGACATAAATTTTTCCATATTCAAACATTTTTCAAAAATCAACCATAAATTCTTTTGAGTTGATCCCAACTCTCAAAAATCATATTTGACAAGATCTATCTGAATATGTAAAATATTTAGGTTTACATGCAGTGATCTTGGACTAGTACTAAAAGAATGTCCCATAGGCATTTCTAGTCACTTTAATTGTATAAAAAAGTAATTTTAAACTTTATAAAATATGACCACCACTTTAAATCACATTCCCAAGTATTAGAATATGTGGTGATGACATGTGTTAACATGATCCCATATTTTAATTGGAGAATATTAAATCTTAAGTAGTTTTCAATGAGTAGAAATTACTTTTCCAAAATAAAATAAAAATGACTAGGTCTTTATTTCATGTGATGATTGTGATGATGCTAGATCATCTAGTGTGAACCTTTGTGTGCCAAATAGAGGTAGTTAAGTATTGTTTGGTGATTGTGTACCTCGTATTCATTTATAGACGCTAGTACCGACCAAGGCTACAAGGAGGAGGAGTACTACGAAGAAGAAGAAAACTTCAACCACTGCACCAATCAAGGCAAGCCATCCTAGCAAGCTAATACTTGCAAGCCTAACACTACAAGTTAACTATGCAAGCTAACACTTGCAAGTTTCTTAACTATGCAAGCTAGATACCTTAGGTATACTTTGTTTATGCAACCTTGATTATACCAATCCCAAGTTTTTCTTTTAAGCTTTATTTTTTATTTCTTTATCAAAGTTCTTTACCTTCACTTAGTGACTTGTGAGTTTTGGAAAATAGTATAGATAGGATAAAGAACATAAAACTAGGCCTAAGTAGTTAGAACTAGATGTCATAAAAAGGCATGAGACTAGATTTGGATAGTCACACTTGATTAGCACCCCTATTAGTGAAAACCCTCAATTTTAGTGGCTAGTGCTAAGCATAAAAGTTGATCATGTTAGATGGGAATACTTGGTGAAAATGATTATGAAAACCTTGGAATGAAGATTCATTCTATTGAAATGTTTTGACATGTGTTATGAACACAAGATGATTTGATGATGAAAATTTTGAGGCATGAGCCATAGCCCTTTATAAAAAAACTGATGATTGGGTTCGGATGCGATATCATTTCAATTTTACCGTACAACCACAATACCTGAATTGGGTAAGGCTTAACTGGAAGTTTATATGTCTTAGTATGGGTTTCCTTGCGGAAGAGGTTGAGTTGAGGCTACCTCGTGAATGTGAATGTCCACCTATGCAGTTTCCAAGATGACAGATGGTCATGGTTGGGAGGCCAAGCTCATAGGGGAGGTGCCTATACTAGGGTGTGTAATTAAAAGGTTAGGATTGATTATCTGCATATTAAGTATGATGATTCAGGGTTATTCCTGATGGATGTATCGAATGTTGTGGTGAAAGTGTACCACCTCTACAGAGTGTCAAACTATTCGAATAGCCGCGTCCGCGGTCATGGACAGTTGGAGTGGCCATACTGTTCCGTCGTCAGATGTTTTCAAAATGACTTGTGAGATGAACTGTGACTTTGACTTGACCACAACAGGGTTATGAATATTAAAACTAAGTTCACACTTAGGTGTTATAGAACATTAAACTAGTTTTATTTAATTCTAAACTCAGTACGAATAAACCTGGCTTTTCGCAAATAAATCTAGAGCTTAGGATTCCTACTCGAACTACTTTACTTGTTAGTGATAGTTTGCGAGTACTTAAAGAGTACTCATAACTTTGTCTCTGTCTATTCCCGTGGCCAGACTTTGAGGAGGACTATCAGGATGATGGACATCAGGAAGTCTATGACAACTAGGATCATCTCCCATCGTCAGCATTGCCTGTGACCCTGAAGATGGAGCCTCGACCACGCTACCCTTATTATTATTCTGCTGCGTTGATTGTATTAAGACTGGATCATGAGATCATTTATTTGTAAGACCTTTATTATGGTTTGTAATGGATGATAAACTATTGTACCAATCTGTTATGTCTCGCAAAAAGGTAATCCTCAAATTGCGATGTATGGCATTACAGGCATCTGGGATTAAACATCCGGATGTTGACACTCCATGTGGCGAGTAGACGCCGAGGGACTTGCCGTCAGCGTAGGGGGACTGATACGCCGAGGGTCGTAGCCGTCGGCCCAGCTGCAAGGACGGGACGACCAGCGCCCGCCACGTGGCTTGGCTACGCCGAGGGTTAGGCCGTCGACGTACCAACTGCGCCGTTAGCCGGGCGTGTGATGGATGCATCGTCTTTCGCCAACAGTTCCTACGCCGACGGGCGTGACCTGGCCGTCGGCATAAATGTCCGCCGATGGATTTGATATACGCCGATGACCGCGGCTGCTCCGCCGAGGACAATACGCCGAGGACAGCCGTCAGCGTATATACTAATCTTTTCTTGTGGGAGTTCAAAGTCTGCATTCTCAAAGATCAGCAAAGTAGAATGCATTTGTGATAAGACATACTCTATCTTTCCTGAATTGCATGTCATAGATTTGTCTAGATTCATATGTATCTGGTCTAAACATGCGACAAATTTATGCAAGCAATTCGGTAACAGAGGGACTACTATTTTATACTAAGCCGCTGCTCTATATCTCTATTCCTTTCCAGTAACGTCTACACCGAGACAGGCCAAGGTGGGCGGTCTATTCAGTTTTAGAATGCCGACCTGGGGGCGTAGTTACCTGCCTATCATCGATGACTGGCAGAGCTGCGACTCGCTCATTCAGTCATTCTTGACAGATCCACAGCTTCCTCTCTGCTTCTCAGTGTTGACGTCTCCGCTCAGTCGTTCAATTCGTTGCCTTACATCCAGGGTATTTGACGAGTCAAGTGTTCATAACACGCGACTGACCGCGAGCCGTGGAACTTTGCGATAATTGAACGGTTTGGTTTGGTTGACTGGGCAAGCTAGGCACAGATAGTGATGGCTGTCACTTGTCAGGATCGTTTTGCAGCTAAGCATGTTTGAGCTAAGTTTTCGCGCTTCTGCGTGCTCGTACTATATATACGTATGACATCCACGATTCATTTCATCGCTGATAGTAATTCCATGCAGTACTTTTATTTACGATACTAACCGTCTGGTCAATACAAGGAGGTGGGAAACTGGGAATGCGATTGTTTTTTTTTTTTTGAACAGGGGGAATGCGATTGTGAGGTTAGATAATACCAATCGTCATAACGAAAGCACTGATCCTGCTAATAAAGCACATTGATATAGGGCAGCCCTACGAGTCCCCTGGCGATCTGTGTTTTTTATCCCCGGTTCCCTAGCCAACCACGTGTCCTCTTTTTGAATCAAAAATCCCGCTTTTGCTACATTTACCCCGCTTTTGCTCTATTGTAGCAAAAAACGGTTTGCTCTAGAAAATAGAAAAACAAACCGGATCTCACCGGAGATTTCGCCGGAGACCTCGCGAACGACCGTGTAGCAAAAAACTTGTGCTAATGTAGCAAACCTGACCTCATCGGAGACTCGCCGAAGGCTTTCGCCGGTAGACCTCATCGGAGACCGAGTAGCAAAAATGTTACGCTATTGTAGCAAAACAGCAAACAGTGGTAGCAATTTTTTTTTGCTAATGTAGCAAAAGGAACGACCTCGCCGGAGAAATCACCGGCAGACTTTGCCGAACACCTCGTAGCAAAAACATTGTACTATTGTAGCAAAAACATGGAATAGTTATAGCAAAAATATTATCATAATATAGCAATTCGATGGCGACATCGCCGGAGACCCACCGAAGACAGTGTAGCAGATCTACTGATCGGCTGTAGCGAAACTATAGAACAATGGTAGCAAACGACTCCTATGCTTGTAGCAACTCTCACCGGAGACCTCACGAAGACATCTTAGCAGGAAACCGGCGGGGCAGGGCGGCAGGCGAGCACGTAGGGCAGTAAGCCAATGGCACGGCAGGCGACCTCACCGGCGATACCTCCTCATGTGGCGGCGTGGTCGTGCTTGCAGGAGTAGAGCCGGCGACGGGCGAGCTCGTGAGGCTTCCTCGAGGACATGGTCTATGGTGAGGTGGAGCGAGCAGCCGGCCGAAGGTAGAGCTCGATTCCATGACCAGCGTGTTGGGCCACGCAGAGATAAAACAAAACTTTTTCCTCTAACGTGGTGATCCCAAGATCTAGCTGAGGTAGAAGGCCACGAGGTTTACCACTAGACGCGCGGTTGCGGATTACTGATGAAGCGCGTCAGTTGATGCAGTACAGTCCTTACGATCCGATCGTACTGGTGCTAATCGTACAGCACCTCTGCTGGTATCCACACGTACAAGGAGGAGCGCCGGCGGCGAACTGCTAGGTTCGTTACGGCGGCTGGACTGCTGTGGAGCTAGGGTTTCCAACACATGGAATTACCTAACCGAACAACGATTAACCTTTCTGGGTTACTGTGCTCCACTATATATAGGGAGTGAACGTGGGCTCTGCTCGCGCGACCCATTCACTAAAGCCCATATACCATTAGTCACCGTGAGTCCAACTCACTAACTCAGTCCTAATCCGGTTTAGGTCCAACCCAACCAGATTATATGTTCAGATCCAATCCGAACTTGCTCCCGCTCTTAAGTGTGTGACCCCGCAGGCTCATGGTTACTTGGACACGATTAGAGTCCGACTCACAATCGATCAATCGGCATCGGCTCCTAGCAGAACTTGCCGATTCCCAAGTACCAAAGAGTCATGACGACTTGCCTTTCCAATGCGACTTACGTCCGAGTCCCTTTTGCCTCACGATATACCTTGTCAGACTATAGGCGAATATATGTCATTCCTTAAATAGTCCGACTCTCTTCTCGATCCGAGATAAGTGATTCACCCGACTAACTCTTAGCCGATCGCCTCGGTTAACACTTAACCGAGTCGTGCATGGCCATGCTTTCCGAATCATATCTCACGAGAGGGCCCAGAGAATATCTCTCCGAGTGGAGGGGCAAAATCCTATCTTGGTTATTCACATCACGCAGCTTGATTCTCAGTCGACCCGAACCCTGCCTTTATAACTGCCTAGTTACGGATCAGCGTTTGATAGAACCTAAGTCGGTGATCCTCAACTCGGACTATGCAACAACCTCAGGTCTAAGGATTACATTGATTGAGATATACAAATGACAGCTTAGTTCGTTGTACCTCAATATGGGTCAATCCGACTCGCTAAACTCTTTAGCCGAATCTGTGTAAGTTGGAATAGCATCTCCATGCCCATGACAAGTGGAACCGAGTCATCAAGCCAACTTTCACATTGGTCTAAGTTGTGTGTCCAGCACAACCTCAATGACCAAGGATATTTAGTACAAACAACATGAATGCATAGTTCCACAACTGAATCACATATTCAATGATACACATCAGATGTTTATACAAGGACTACTTAATAACTTTATGAATACAATGGGAAATATCATCATACATGATTACCTCTAGGGCATATTCCCAACAGTCTCCCACTTGCACTAGAGTCAATCTTCCGACATCACATGTCTAAGCATCTAATGCCCATGGCTCTCAGGTGCGCCTCATGCTTCGGCTGGGGTAATGGCTTTGTCAACGGATCCGCAATATTTGCATCCGTGTGTACCTTGCATAACTTGATATCACCCTGATCCACGAACTGGCGAATTAGGTGGTACCGCATGAGTATGTGCTTGTTCTTCTGGTGTTGTCTAGGTTCCTTGGCTTGTGCAATAGCACCATTGTTGTCACAATATACGTCCAACGGATTGGACGAGCCCTGAACCACACCAAGATCCATGAGGAAATTCCTCATCCAAACAGCTTCCTTTGCTGCCTCCGAGGCGGCAATATACTCAGCCTCTGTTGTAGACGCAGACACAGTCTCTTGCTTGGAACTTTTCCAGCTCACAGCACCTCCGTTTATAATAAACACGTATCCGGATTGCGAACGAGAATCATCAGAGTCGGTGAGATAACTCGCATCTGTGTAACCCTTTACACTAAGTTCATCTTCACCACCATAAACCAAGAACATATCCTTAGTCCTTCTCAAGTACTTTAGGATATTTTTAGCCGCTGTCCAGTGGATCTCTCCAGGATCAGCCTGGTATCTGCTCACAACACTAAGAGCATAGGAAACATCCGGCCTAGTACAAATCATGGCGTACATGATGGATCCAACTGCAGAAGCATATGGAATCGCACTCATCCGACTTCGCTCATCAGTTGTCGAAGGACACTGAGTCTTGCTAAGTTTTACACCATGGGACATCGGTAAGAACCCCTTCTTAGACGATTCCATGTTGAACTTTTTCAACACTTTGTCCAAATAAGTACTCTGACTCAATCCAATGAGCCTCCTTGATCTATCTCTATAGATCCGGATTCCGAGGATGTATGTTGCCTCACCCAAGTCTTTCATTGAGAAACTCCTTTCCAATGATTCCTTGGTTTCTTGCAACATCTGGACATCATTTCCAATCAGTAATATGTCATCCACATATAAGATTAGAAAATTTACTTTGTTCCCACTAAACTTCTTGTACAAACAAGAATCATGATCACTCTTGATGAAGCCAAACGATTTGACTACCTCATCAAAGCGAATATTCCAACTCCGAGATGCTTGCTTCAACCCATAAATGGATTTCTGAAGTTTGCATACCTTGTCAGCATTAGCCGGATCGACAAAACCCTCGGGCTGTATCATATACACGTCCTCGGTTAATTTTCCATTAAGGAAAGCCGTTTTGACATCCATCTGCCATATCTCATAGTCGAAATAGGTCGCTATAGCTAACATGATCCGAACTGATTTAAGCATCGCTACGGGCGAGAAGGTCTCGTCGTAATCAACTCCTTGAACTTGTCGGAACCCCTTCGCGACAAGGCGTGCTTTATAGATTGAAACATTTCCATCCATATCAGTTTTCTTCTTAAAGACCCATTTGCACTCGAAGGGTCTTGCACCGTCTGGCAGATCAACCAAGTTCCAAACTTGATTTTCATCCATGGACTTTATCTCGGATCTCATGGCTCCAAGCCATGACTCGGAATCAGATCCCACCATCGCTTCCGAATAATTTTCCGGCTCATCACTGTCTAACAGTAACACATCACGAACACTTCGTAATCTTGCCGATCTTCGTAGTACAGGTGCTGCTGTCGGCTCAGCTGCCACGATCGGCTCAACCTCCAAGGTTTTTGCCGATTCGCTATTAGCCGATTCGCTATTAGCCGATTCCTCTCGAATTTCTTCGAGTTGCACCGTGCTCCCACTTACTCCCCGACTGAGAAACTCTTTCTCAAGGAAGACACCGTTCCGAGCGACAAACACTTTGCCCTCTTCTCGGTTGTAGAAGTAGTAACCCAAGGTTTCCCTCGGATACCCCACGAAAATACATTTATCCGACTTGGCCGTAAGCTTGTCCGACTGAAGTCGCTTGACAAAAGCTTCACAACCCCAAATCTTAAGAAAAGACAAATTCGGCTTTTTGCCTGTCTACATCTCATGCGGTGTCTTCTCTACCGATTTTGATGGTACTTTGTTTAGTGTGAACGCCGCTGTTTCTAGACAGTAACCCCAAAATGATAAAGGCAGATCTGTCCGACTCATCATTGATCGTACCATGTCCAACAAGGTCCGATTCCGCCTTTCCGAAACACCATTCCTTTGTGGCGTTCCTGGAGGAGTAAGTTGAGGAACTATTCCACAACTTTTCAGATGGTCATCAAACTCATGGCTCATGTACTCGCCTCCTCGGTCCGACCGAAGAAACTTTATTTTCTTGCCGAGTTGATTCTGTGCTTCATTCTGGAATTCTTTGAACTTTTCAAAGGCTTTCGACTTATGTTTCATTAAGTAGATATATCCATACCTACTCAAATCATCAGTGAAGGTAATGAAGTACTCATAACCACCCCTGGCTGTCGTGCTCATTGGTCCACGTACATCACTATGTACTAGTCCCAACAAGTCAGACGCCCTTTCGCAACTCTTTGCAAAAGGTGTCTTGGTCATTTTGCCGAGTAGGCAAGATTCGCATGTCTCGAACGACTCCAAGTCGAACGAAGTTAGGAGTCCATCATCATGGAGCTTCTTCATGCGTTTCCAACTTATATGACCAAGCCGACAGTGCCAAAAGTAAGTCATATTCAGATCATTTGGTTTCAACCTTTTAACATTTATGTTATAAACCGACTCACCATCAAGATTCAAAATAAATAACCCGTCCTGGACGGGTGCAAAGCCGTGAAACATATCATTCAAATACAAAGAACAACCATTATTCTTGATATTCGACTCATAGCCTTGCCTCATCAAACATGAAGCAGAAATAATGTTTCGACTGAGCACTGGAACATAATAACAATTATTTAGTTCCATAATGAATCCGGAAGGTAAATGAAGTTGCATCGTGCCGACTTCCAACGCAGCAACTCTTGCTTTGTTGCCGACTCGAATATCAACCTCGCCTCTTTCTACGCTCCTAGTTCTTACCAGTCCCTGCAACGAGTTGCAGATGTGAATAACTGATCCGGTATCATATACCCAAGAACTATTAGGTGCATCAGCAAGATATATGTCTATAACATTGCAAACAAGTGTACCTGAGTCGGAAGTCATACCTCCACTCTTGGCTTTGTCGGCCAAGTACTTGTTGCAGTTCCTCTTCCAGTGGCCATCCGCCTTGCAGTAGAAGCAAGTGGATCCGGCTGAAGGAGATGGCTTAGTCCCTGAGGAAGCGCTTGGGACAGGGTCCTGAGCCTGCTTTCCTCCTGACTTAGCCTTCTTCTTAGTCCAAGAACTCTTCTTGAACTTAGCCTTATTCTGCACCATCAACACTTGACTGGTGCCCTTCTTGAGATCCGCCTCTGCCTTCTTGAGCATCCCATGCAATTCAGTGAGCTTCTTATCCATACCATGCATGTGGTAGTTCGAAATGAACTGCCCATATGCACTAGGAAGAGAGTTCAGAATTATATCTGTAGCGAACTCTTCGCTTATGGGGTAGCCAAGCCTCTCCAGAGACTGCACGTAACCAACCATTTTGATCACATGCGGACTCAGTGGAGCACCATCCTTAAGCTTGCAACTCAGCAAAGCCTGAGAGACTTGATACCTCTCAGTCTTCGCCTGAGCCTGGAACATACTTTTGAGGCTTTCGATCATATCGTAGGCCTCAACATGCTCGAACTGCTTTTGCAAGTCCGGTTCCATGTGAGCAAGCATAAGACAGCTGATATCCGTGGACTCATCCTTAGCCCGACGGTAGGCATTGGTGACTGCGACAGTCGCATTCTCATTCGGCTCATCTGGAAGTGGGTTGTCTAGGACATGGTCCTTCTTTTCTTGTTTGAGAACAATTCTCAGATTTCGATACCAGTTGGTAAAATTAGTGTCGTTCAGTTTATCTTTCTCAAGAATGGTTCTCAACGCAAAACCGGATATCTGAGAGTGACTGCTACTTGGTGCCATGATCTACAACAGAAAATATGCAAAATACTCAAGACATGTATTCATAAAAGAGCAAGCATATTAAACATTTTAATATTTTATGCTCCCACTAGAACCAACACCCCTCCGATGGTTACTTAGTGATTCAGGATCCTAAATAAGCAAGTCGGCTAGTGAGCTTTAGCATCACTGCTAGCCGCCAAGTGATCTAGGTAGACAACTCCTTGTCAATCGCATCTCATGCGACTCCTGTTGGACGGGTGGCATCACATGCCCCGGCTCCCATCCGACTTTTCCCCGAGTCCCACAACCGTTGTGATAGACCCGTCTAGCTTACCGAGTGTTTCTGCAGTAAGAGTCCGACTCGAACACACCTAGTCGGAAAGAATTGGCAGCACCTCAATTTTATGAGCCCACTACCAAAAATGTCCGACTTGTGATGGTGCAAACACTGGCGGGAAAACCGACTAGACCTTCTTTGAGGGATTAAATTTTACCGACTATCTAATAGAGGTAAAACTGAGACATAACAATAACACAAAATAAAGCAATTATAATGTGAAATGGTATGGCTCTCTTCATGGCGATCTCCATCTCCACAAAGCCTGTAATCCGACTCATGCCAACTCTTGTCACTTGCCGTCTTACTCCATGTCGCCGACATGTATAACGCCTTGCATGCCTTCCGGGTTCTCAAACAGCTACACTAGCTTAGTAAAGTAAATTACATAGAGAATCCGACACGCAGGTCGCTATACAATAAAGTGACAGCACCTAGGCTCCAGCCGGCTGACAAAAACCGTGATTCGCAGATCACGTATGGATTACACACATACATCACATGCACATGAACCATACCATTCACAACTTCCTGCAAAAACAAGTTATGCATAGATACAATATCTACCGGCGTTGTGAAACTCGCAACGACATCTAAGGCGCTACGACAGGGCGAAGCCGGCGGTCCCGCTAGCCGAATAGCGGGCGGGGATCGAAGGGGCAGCGCCCCTCGCGGGTGCGGGCAGCGCCCGACGATTTTTCCAAAAATATAGATCTCATCTACGATCCGAATATGGATTCCGACCATCGTTCCGATTCGATCAAACTTTTTGATCTTCGATCACCGCTTCTGGATTTACGTGTCACAATGTACCCCGATGGCGGAAGCCGACCGGTAGGGGTATGTCGTTCCACGACCTCAGCAGTATGATCACGGAAATCAGATCTACCATTCCCCGAGTACAGTTGATCCAATCAACTTCATACAAAACCGATCTATCTCATAGATTGACCACCAAAACAGCACATAGATCTCATATATAGCCTACCGCATATCTCATATGCGAGATCTCGAGCCTAAAACCAGAAGCTATCGCTCTGATACCACTGTTGGGCCACGCAGAGATAAAACATAACTTTTTCCTCTAACGTGGTGATCCCAAGATCTAGCTGAGGTAGAAGGCCACGAGGTTTACCACTAGACGCGCGGTTGCGGATTACTGATGAAGCGCGTCAGTTGATGCAGTGCAGTCCTTACGATCCGATCGTCCTGGTGCTGATCGTACAGCACCTCTGCTGGTATCCACACGTACAAGGAGGAGCGCCGGCGGCGAACTGCTAGGTTCGTTACGGCGGCTGGACTGCTGTGGAGCTAGGGTTTCCAACACATGGAATTACCTAACCGAACAACGATTAACCTTTCTGGGTTACTGTGCTCCACTATATATAGGGAGTGAACGTGGGCTCTGCTCGCGCGACCCATTCACTAAAGCCCATATACCATTAGTCACCGTGAGTCCAACTCACTAACTCAGTCCTAATCCGGTTTAGGTCCAACCCAACCAGATTATATGTTCAGATCCAATCCGAACTTGCTCCCGCTCTTAAGTGTGTGACCCCGCAGGCTCATGGTTACTTGGACACGATTAGAGTCCGACTCACAATCGATCAATCGGCATCGGCTCCTAGCAGAACTTGCCGATTCCCAAGTACCAAAGAGTCATGACGACTTGCCTTTCCAATGCGACTTACGTCCGAGTCCCTTTTGCCTCACGATATACCTTGTCAGACTATAGGCGAATATATGTCATCCCTTAAATAGTCCGACTCTCTTTTCGATCCGAGATAAGTGATTCACCCGACTAACTCTTAGCCGATCGCCTCGGTTAACACTTAACCGAGTCGTGCATGGCCATGCTTTCCGAATCATATCTCACGAGAGGGCCCAGAGAATATCTCTCCGAGTGGAGGGGCAAAATCCCATCTTGGTTATTCACATCACGCAGCTTGATTCTCAGTCGACCCGAACCCTGCCTTTATAACTGCCCAGTTACGGATCAGCGTTTGACAGAACCTAAGTCGGTGATCCTCAACTCGGACTATGCAACAACCTCAGGTCTAAGGATTACATTGATTGAGATATACAAATGACAGCTTAGTTCGTTGTACCTCAATATGGGTCAATCCGACTCGCTAAACTCTTTAGCCGAATCTGTGTAAGTTGGAATAGCATCTCCATGCCCATGACAAGTGGAACCGAGTCATCAAGCCAACTTTCACATTGGTCTAAGTTGTGTGTCCAGCACAACCTCAATGACCAAGGATATTTAGTACAAACAACATGAATGCATAGTTCCACAACTGAATCACATATTCAATGATACACATCAGATGTTTATACAAGGACTACTTAATAACTTTATGAATACAATGGGAAATATCATCATACATGATTGCATCTAGGGCATATTCCCAACACAGCGGCAACGGCGAGGGCTGGCGGTAGGGCGGGTCGGCGGTCCGCGTGGCAGGGCGAGCTCGAGGTAGGGAGGGACGGGCGGCGGCACTGGCGGGCGAGACCTGCAGTGGGCGGGCGGTGCTGGCGGCGCGACCTGCAGGGGGCAGGCGGGCGGCGGCGAGACCTGCAGGACCCGGTGGCGACGCGACCTGCTAGCGGTAAACGGAGCGGCCTAGCGCCGGCGCGGCGGCGCACGCAGCGGAGCAGACTGGGCGGACAAGCGTTTTGGGGCGATGCTGCTAGCAGTTCATGGCTGGAAGAAGATAAGAATAAGAGAAGTCAATGGAAAACGCAGCTAGCAGCTAGCGGTTCCGTAGCAGTCCCACGCACGTGAACGAAATGACCTGGGGGATCGGAACGCGGGGTACGGTATCATTTTTCATTAATATATGAATTCACATCGTACGTTATCATGCATATCCGTAAAGTCTAAATTTAGTAGTAGTACATATTTTTGGTAAGTGGTAGTAGTAGTATGTGTTACACTAAATTTTGCTACTCCTAAGTTATCTGAGTTTTTCTTATGTCTAAACGATTTCTAGTAAAGTGCAATGTGATGTGTATACACTAGCACCGTAGCAAACAATTTCTATAGAGACAGGATAATGTCCACACCAGATTAACACCTCAAGAAACAATTGTTTGCATTCCTGTACTTTTGCACCTACTAAATCATACATACTGGGAGGTATTTACAAACTCTTTCATAGAATTCATGTTTTTCTCTCTCCTGAACCTACTAAAAGTCTAAAATCAATTCAATAGCTAGGCTTAAGCCTAAATGAACCAAAAAAAAAAATGAACAGGAACGCTTCACTCAGCCATCTCCTGAATGATGCTCAGAGCCCGCTTCAGGTTATTTAGCCGCGATCGCGCGGCGACGAGCTTCTCGTGTTTCTTCACCGGAGTCATCGCCACAGCGAAATCTCCGAGCGTCCGCTCGTTAAGCTTCTCGTTGAACAAGACGTCGTCGCCGTCTTCCGCCGGCACACCGTGCACCGGTATGATGCGCACCTTCTTATTCTTGCCGCCACGCCGCTTATTTGTCCTCCCGGCGACAAGCGCCGTGCTGGCGCGCACGGCGAGCGAGGCCATGTCGGCGCTCGACAGCGGCCGCCCGAGCACCGCCGCCGGAAGCACGAAGTATATCTGCCCCGGCTGGAGCAGTTCACCGGTGGGCAGCGCCGGTGGGGGCTCGTTGAAGTAGAGAGCGTCGGAGTTGCACACGAAGAAGAAGGCAGCTTCAGCGCCCAGAAAGTCAGAGACGGCGACACAGGGGCTGGACGGGAGCTCCTTCAGCGAGCCGTCGGCGGCGATGACCCTGACCGGCGCCGGCTGGTGCTCCCGCTGCGAGAAGCTGGCTCCGTCGTTGAAACAGCTGGAAAGCTTCGCTCCCATGGAATGTTTGCGTTCGTGCAGTGCGCGTGTGGAAGTTTTGAGATTCTTCTCTGCGTTCGTTGGAACTTGGATGTGGAGGTTCAGAGGATAATTTGCCCATATATATATAGAGGTAGGTAGCGAGAATCAGAAAAAGCTACAGTACCGTATTGCCGCATTGCGTGGAGTGGCACCAGATATCCACTCTCCACCATATGGGAACCGAACAGCGACGACTGTTCCTCCGCATGTACGCTTCTAGTCGCCAGTGACCAGCAACGAAAAAAATAGCGCGCTATTTCGGCGCTATAGCGCCGCTATAGCATATCTAGGAGTCAGACGCTACGTTATGCATAAAATGCTCGCTATGACGCTATTCACGTTTTAGCGGCGCTAAATGGCGCTAAACATGCTATACGTTATACCGCTATAACGTCGCTATAAAATCTTGAAATTACCAGCAGTCCATCAGGCCCATTCAGCCTGCAACATTCAACAAACCTAACTAAACCAACTCCTGGCCCCACGTCGCATCCCATTTCCCACCACCCGACGGTGGTGGTGGATGCAGGCTCCTCCAGCTCCGATCGGCCGACCGTCTCCATCCGACACATCCCCGACCAAAAGGAGTGCATCTAGCAACACTGCAACCAAGGATTTCTCGTGGAAACTAAAATCCTTAGCAAAACAGACTATGCCTATCAATTTTTTTATTGTTTTACAAAACGCTATTTTGAAAAATAGCACGCTATTAGCGCGCTATAACTTACGTAGCGTCTGAAAAGAGGCGGCCCTAAAATAAATAGCGCGCTATTTTTTTTCTTGGTGACCAGTGAAAGTGACTCATGAGTTAAGATTCTAGAGATTCCCCGTGGGGCCAACCGGTCAGCCAGACGCCAGGCCACCGCGTGTCCCCATCATCGTCGCGTGCTCGCATCATCGCGCACGTCAATCAAGGCTGCGGCCCTGGGCAGGCCTCCCAAAACAATCGCCAGTGGACTTTTCTGCTTTACAAATTACAACGGCAGTTTCGCCGTTGCTTCGATCGGCAGCCGCGACAAGAGAATGTTTTGGTCGTGAAAGCGGCAGAGGAAATAGAGAATTACAGGGATAGAATTTTTTTTAGAGGTAAAATAGTTGTCTTTTTATTGATATGGTAAAAAAAAAATGGCCCGTTTATAAGGAAAACGGGCCGAAAACTGTTATAACACAAAACGCAACACGCATGTCATGAGGCCGCGCACCAGGTCGACGAACAAAACGCCCAAACAAACAAGTTTGACACACAAAACACAAACACCTCATCACAACAAGGCGGAGGCGAAAGACCAGAGCCACCGCTCCAACTCCAAGTGGCCCTAGGGCCATGACCCGCCAAGCCTAAGACGATACTCGCCACCGCCAACCATCGACGGAGAAGCTATAACACCGCTACGACGACGACTTTAAGGACGTGGTGCCCAAGGGAGTCACCGTCATCGGCCCTGGACAGCCGCCAGGACAAGGCTTTCGCCCAGCGATGAGTCACAACAACACACTCGTCCCGCAAGGACCAGCCCAACTACCAAGCCAACGTACACACAGACCGCCAACCTTCCGCACATGACAATTAGAAAGCTTCGCACACTCCACCACGCCTAGGCTTCCCGTCATCGCGACGAAAGCCACCGTACGGATCATCACCGTTGCCCACTAGATAGTTGTCAAAGCAACCAGAGCAAACCCGGGCATCCGCCAAAACAAACGGGATCGAAGACCGCAGCCACCATCAGCACCTCCTTGGCATCCTAGAGCGGGCCAGAATTCCCCGAACCTCTACCTCGCTCCATCGCCATGGCCACGGCCCGCATGGCCTAGAACAGGCCCAAAACGAGCCCGCACCACCGCCACGAGCCCTCCGTCCATGCCCACAGACGTGTCGCGCACCATCCACGTTCGTGAGCATAGCACCAACTCCTCCACCGCGAGCAGCACCACATAACTGGAGCATTAGCACAATCTCCTGCACCGCGAGCAGTATCACACATATGGAGCGTTGGTCGCCGTACAGGAAACCCTAATCGGGCCCGAACCATACCAACGCAATCGTCGCATGCCGCGCACCCGGAGACAAGGGGGTCGAGCTGGGGCTAGACCCCCCTAATGATTCGCCCCCCCCCCCCTGAACGAATCACATCACGCTGTATGGTTGGTACTATACTTGATCGTGTAATTCGTGGTAATTAGTTCAGTACAATAAGGCCTAATCTAACCCGTGTAGCTATAGATTGCCGTATACATCAAAGCCCAGCCTAAAATCCCATGATGAAACCATCGAAAGCCTTAGCTCTTTAACCTCGTTTATTTTTTCTGTCTCTCTGCCCACGGCCTAGCATCACATGTTGTCTCAGATCGATTGATCCCTCCGATCATGTTTTCGCCTGCCGCCGCTATGCCAGTAACCAGATTATAGGACACATGCAATATCCTATGGTGTTAGTCATGGCGTTTATCTCTTGTTATTCTCCTGTGGTTAGGACGAGAAGCAAGTGGTTATGGCGTAAAGTTTATCGAAATATCTAAATGACCTTTGCAAAGGTCTTCAAACTCTTTTCGCACGTGATAAGTGGTCTGATGTGGTGCGGGAATATTCTTAGGAAACTGTCTCCCTAAAGTGGGGATGAGGGAGAAGAGAGAAGGACATGTGAGGGTGGGTTGTCTCAGCTTTTTCCTTTATTTTTTAGCTTTGTTTTTTCAAAATAAAATATGTTTAGAACCATTTGTCCAAATTACGAACCGTTTTCACTATTGAGATCATCGCGTGAAGATCTTTAAAACTAGATCCATTGTTAATAGGTTTCGTGAAACTACTTTTTTTGTACTTGTCAAACTACTAAAACTGTACTTGGAGTGTGCTCGGGTTTGAAAGTAACTGTACTTGGGGTTTGTAGTGCATACTTTAATTGGAGTTTTAATACAGCTGGACTTTTTTGGTGTACTTCGGTTTTCTCTATAGATGTACTTCGAGTTTTGGTACAACTGTACTTGGTGTTTCAGCACAACTGTACTTGGAGTTTTAGTAGAACTGTTTTTTTGGTGTACTGGGGGTTTTCATGTAGGTATACTTGCTGTTTCATCACAACTGTACTTGGTGTTTCAACACATCTGTACTTAGAGGTTTAGCCCAATTGTACTTAGAGTTTTACTATAACTATATTTTTTAAGGATTTCTATTTTTGTGCCCTTGGTTCGTTAGTTGTCCTCAGTTTTTCCCAGCCGCTTAACCTTTTCTCATTTTTCCCTTCGCTATGTTGCGGAACCCTCGTAGGAGCTCGCAGACGCTCGGACGGATGGATGCCGTCAGGTCAAAGGCTTAACCGTTACATGCTGACTGGTGGGACCGTGTTGGGCCGGGTCGTGCGTTGAGCGTTACGTTACGTGGCTTCGATCATTACATGCTGTCGGGTGAGGCTGCGGTGACCCTGCATACCACTGCATGTGTACTACACTATAGTCGTTGATATTACATTCCTAGAACACCGTTCCGTAAATATCACATCCCTCAGAGTGGTACAACAGAAATATTGCGGGTCCATATTACAAGCATATACACATTATTATTATTACAATACCAGAAGTTCAAGACTTCAATATTACAAACCAAATATAAAATGTTTCAGCAGAAGTTTTAAAGTGACAACTTCAACTCCTATTTGAGCTCAACAACTTATTATTATAGATTGTTCATGTTGCTCGGCTCAATTGGTTACTACTACTATGGCAACTAATCTGACTCCTTGCCGCCCACACCATATCTGATCTCATAGTCCACCCCTTCCACACCGCCCGACAGGTCAGGCTCCTCATAGAAGACATCCTCTTGAAATTCCACTGCATACATTGGAGTATCTTCTGGATCCTCAGAGTCTAAGAAGGGGATCAAAGGAAAGGGTGAGTAACAGCATTACCCAACAAGTTATATGCAAGGTGGGATGTTTGATGATCTATCTACCACCTCGGACCATAAGTCCTTGGCACTATACATTTTTCGTAAATCTTTCTTCAAAGATTGATTTTATTGTTAAAAACTATGTCCATCAGCCTTCACAGGTTTACCAGAACTTTTATGGAGTTCCTTTCCTGCCGCGTTCGTAGCTCCTTCCCAGAACAGGGAGTAACAAGTTACAATTCTTACACTCTGCAGAGGTGCGTTATTTTACCCATGGAAGATCAACTCCTTGTTGCACAATCGAGCGTACTTTTCCGTCCACAATTCCATGATGTGGGGCCCAGTAGGTGATCCAAGACAATCACTGCCCCCTTCGCGACCCTGCATGTCTCCTTGGTGTGCACCATGCCCACCCATTGAATTACGTCAATGGTTACTACAGACCGTTAGATGCCAGAACTATCGTGGGACGTTGAGGGTTCTCACCCATATGCTGCATATCCTCTACGAATTACCAATTAATGCACGCTACGAGAATAAAAGCCACGACCTACACATCCGGCTACATGCGAGAGGAAGAAGATACAGCTGACTTCTCCGTCCTATTCCAAATCTCATGGTTAACGCGTAATATACGACACTAGAATCACTGATGCCATGGGTTGTTAATTCCTAGGTGATTATCCTTGTTGCAAATAGAAACCTAAGTTCTATTGCTCCTTGTATCATCACTTAGGATGATATCAACAATTTATTTATTTGAAAAAAAATATTTTCTTTTCTTGAAACATAGATGATAACACACAATTTATAAATACTTTGGTAAAGACTCTTCAAAGGACATGAGCAAGCGATGAACTTCCCTTGTGATTGCAAGGTAGTGAAGTAGGATGCTTGCACTGGACCTTGAGCTTCTATGTCTGCAAAACATCATTATTGCCCGGTAAGGACAATATTTAAAGAAGCAAAGATGAACATGCATAGTAATGTAATGCATCATTTGTTATTTATTTTCTTTATGTGTTTTACCCAATATTTTAGTTTTCTAGAATATCTTTAGGAATCCTTCTTAAGGAATAACCTTAATATTTTATAAATATTATTTTCAATATTTTATAATGTAATATATTATTTATAGAGTTAAAAGCTAATTTTTATTTAATATTAACTCTTATAGTAATTTACTTAATAATTCTTTTTAAGAATTAGCATATAAATTAAGAAGATTTTAGTTTGGTAATTTCAAATATTTATTTAATATTTTCTAAAATACTATAATAATTAAGGATGATAAAAGTTATATTTATTTATTTTTAGGTATTTTATTGATTTTTATAAAATTCCATAAGTAATATATATTATAAAAATCTTTAACTTAAATTTATATAATTAAAAATATATTTCTTAATTTAATAAGGTAGCTTGAATTATTATAAACCTAAAAATATATTATTTGTATTTTTAGGGTGTTTATCTTATTTACTAGAATTTATTAAATTCTAGGGGTATTTTGGTCTTTTGCTAAATTATTAAATTCTGGTTCTTTTATTATTTGGACCAACCCCATTGGGATATTTGGGCCAAACTAGGCCCAATTGGCCAGGTCAAAAACTCTTCCCGAAGAGGTACTGTCCCTATCGGCCCAGTACACCCCACTCTCTCTCTTTCTCTGTCTCTTTCTCTCTCTCTCTCTCTCTCTCTCTCTCTCTCTATATATATATATATATATATATATATATATATATATATATATTGTTCACTCCTCTCCTTCTTCCTCGACCCCGTGGTGCCGCCGGCATCGCTGTCGTGCGATTCACCCCGCCGTGGGTGTCCCTTACAGCCGCTGTGGTGTATGGCGAGGTTGTTGACCCTACCCTTTCGTCTAGTCCATTTTGATTTGGCTCTGGGGCACTCCTTTGGCCAGGATAGCTCCGTCCCAAACCCTAGGGTTTGGAATGCTGCCGGTGATGCCTTCGCCACTGCTCCTGTGGTGCTGTGAGGTGCTCGTGCGTTGCTGTGGGGGTGATGTGCATCCTTGTGGACTCCTGTGGCCGCCGCCTCGGCTCGGTGCAGGTTGCAGCGCCCTTTGGGGTTCTCCTAGTGCCGTCGTGTGCTCGTCGGCCCCTCTCCTACCTCTTCTAATCTACAACGAGGACCACATGTGAGTTTGGTTTTGATCACCAACCGTGCCTTCTGTCCTCTATCTCCTTTGATTCATCTATGTGCCTCTAGTGGCCATCCATATTTAGGGTTCATGACTTGATTAGGGTCCATCCCTCTATTTTGGTTATATATGATGGATTGGACTGGTAGTGGTGCCTATTAATGTAAGATCCCTCCTTTATAAAGGAAAAAGGATCCCTGTGATTGCAATGCTAGTCCCTGGATCAATGCTAGCATCCATAGTTTAAGATGAAGTACACAGATACAAAGGTCATTATTACAGTCATTCCAGAGAAAATATAGTCTTTACAACTCCAAGGCCACAGGCCTAGTACAAGAGTTTGAATAAGTAAATAAATAGAAGTCTTCATCTTCATGTGCCACAGGCAAACATGTTGAGTGTAGACTCATGACTCCTAATCCTCATCAGAGTAACCTGCAACATCATAAGTTACAGCCACAGTATACAGTACTGGTTCAAAAACTCAACAAAGCAAGTATACAGTACTGGTTCAAAAATAAGTTAAAAACTTGCCAAACAACATTTCTTTCACCCCTAAAACATTTCCTAAACAATTCATATACTCAAATTAACCCTACACAAGTTTCTGCAAATAAAACCATTTTAACAGAAGAAAAATATTAAACACATTGCATAAACAAAAAGGGATTGCTCTCCTGATTCCATTGATATAAAATTTATCAAAGTCTAACGTGGGGATCAAAAGTTGTAGCCAAAACAAATTTGAACATCTAATAGATTCAAATCCAGTTTTTAAATCTAAACCACTGCCACGCGTCTTAATCTAATTGGCCCGTACCGCTTCGCCCAGGATCGCGTCTGTGAGCCGTTAGATCAACATAATCTGCACGGCCCAGATCTAATTATACCGTTTCGTTAAGTGATCTAATCTCGCGCGCTGGATCCAGATCCAACGGCCCTGGATCAAACGACCAAAGCTGGGCGGCGCTGGTGGTGGCTACTAGCGGCGGCGAGCTCTGCCTACGGCGGCGCGGTGCTATAGATGGCTAGGGGGTCGTTGGAGACGCTTACCAGAAATGCGACGACGTGCTGATGCTCAACCTGGCGATGGCTTAGCAAGGGGCGCACGGACGCAGTCGCTGGAGCACGTCGGAGTTGCGGGCGGCGTCTGTTGCTTGATGTCGAGGTCGTTGCCGAGGCTCTGCGTCGGCCTAGCACAAGCCAGAGGGTTTAAGAGACGCGCAAGGGTCTGGCGAACAGAACAGTACCAAAGGGAAGGCAAGGGGCGCTCGATTCTTACCGCTATTGCTCGTCGGAGTCGAGCGGCGGATCTGGTGGTTGCGGGCGTGAACGAAGAAGGCGACCTGGGTCACGAGCATGCAAACCAGGGGTGTTAGCAGATGCACAAGGACGTGGCGGTCACGCTCGTTTGAACCAGAGACAGAGGGGCGGTCGGAGCTTACCGGAATCGCCCGCCGGAGTTGTTCTGTCTGCGGCGGTGTAGAGGCAATTGCGGGCAGCCTGGGGGCGTAGAGGTGGCGCTAGGTGAGGGGAAATGGCCGCGGTGCAGAGGGGATCTTATAGCCAGAGCGGGGGCGAGGATCGCGCGGCGTATCAATGGCAATTAAGCGCGCAGTAACAGCGGCGAGGTAACGGCGGAGCGAGCGTCGCAGGCGCGCGTGATTGACGACAAAGGCGACGTGGTCGCAGGGTCCACTCGTCAGCGAGTTAAACATCGAGGGGGTGGGGTCGTGCAGTCAGTGATCTGGGGGTGTGTGTGCGGGTGAGCGAGAGAGAGGGAGACCCCGGCTGGGCTTAGTGGGCTGGATTAGCAGTTGGACCAGATAGGTAGCGCTGGCCCTTTTCTATTTCTTTTCTTCTTTTCTTTTTCTGTTTTGATTTTCTGGAATGATTTTCAAATTCAAAACAAATGATTTTGGATTAAAATATTCTCTAGGTTTTTATACTGCAAACCTTGCATTCCAATGTGTGTCAAACACTACTGTCCAATCCAAACACTTTTATTAAGTGAAAATAAAAATAAAACCAAGCCTTTATGAAATATATTCAATAGGTATAATATTGGTTTTATTTCTCATTTTGCTTTGAAACTTTGTTCAAACTTTTGAAAGTGCCTAAGTTTGAATTTCAAACCTTTACTGAACCAAAACAAGTATTCTTCTCCTTGGAAGATAGCATTAAGGCTAGAGCAAACTTACATGAAATATTAAGCATAAATGCTTCTGTTTTGAAATGTTTTGTTTGAAATGAAAATCATATGATTATGGATGCATGGATGATATGCATGAGTTTGAAACATGATTTTAGGGATGTTACAAATCTAACCCCCTTAAGGTGAATCTCGCCCTCGAGGTTCGGATTGGCTAGCGAATAGGTGAGGGTGGTCTTTCCGAAGATCATCTTCTCTTGCCCATGTTGCTTCCTCTTCGGAATGATGGTTCCACTGAACTTTGCAAAACTTGATAGTCTTAGTCCATGTGACTCTTTCTGCAGTCTCAAGAATCTTGATAGGTTTCTCTTCATAAGTGAGGTCACTTTCCAATTGGACCTCCTCCAAAGGTATAGTATCCTTTAAAGAGGTTTCTTCCATTTCCGGGTGACATTTCTTAAGTTGACTCACATGAAACACATTATGGACAGCTGACAAAGACTCCGGTAATTCAATTTCATAAGCAACTTCTCCTTTGCGACTCAGAATCTTGAATGGTCCAACATATCTTGGGGCCAACTTTCCTTTGACTCCATACCTCTTCACTCCACGAAGTGGTGACACTCTAAGGTAAGCTCTATCACCAACTTCATAGGTGACTTATCTACGCTTAGGATCTGCGTAGCTTTTCTGTCGGCACTGTGCTATCTTCAATCTATCCTTAACCAACTTGACCTTCTCTTCGGCTTCTTTGATAAGTTCAGGTCTGAACAAACTTCTTTCTCCCACACCATTCCATAACAATGGGGTGGTACACTTTCTCCCGTAGAGAAACTCAAATGGTGCCATCTCAATGCTGGCTTGATAGCTGTTGTTATAAGAAAATTCTGAGTAAGGCAGACTTTCATCCCAACTGGCTCCATAGTCTAGGGCACATGCCCTCAACATGTCTTCAAGAATCTGATTAGTCCTTTCGGTTTGTCCATCAGTTTGAGGATGAAAAGAAGTACTGAATTCCAACCTCGTTCCCAATGACTCATGTAGCTGTCTCCAAAAATGGGAAGTGAATTGAGTTCCCTATCAGACACAATACTCTTGGGTAATCCATGTAGACATACAATTCTACCCATGTAGATTTTGGCCAACTTAGCACTTGTATAGGTTGTCTTCACGGGTATGAAATGCGCCACTTTAGTTAGGCGATCCACTACTACCCAAATAGAATCGTATCCTGACCGGGTCCTTGGTAATCCGGTAATGAAATCCATACCAATCTTGTTCCCACTTCCAATCAGGAATAGGTAGTGGTTGAAGCAAACCTGCTGGTTTCTGATGTTCCGCTTTCACTCTACTACACACATCACACAAAGCAATATGTTCGGCGATGTCCTTCTTGAGATTATTCCACCAAAATCTTTCCTTCATGTCCATGTACATTTTGGTGTTACCCGGATGAATAGAATACGGTGAGTTGTGTGCTTCTTGCGAAATCAGTTTCCGAAGCTCCGGATCTTGTGGAACACAGATACGTTTCCCATGCCATAAAGTACCCTGTTCATCATCATGGAACCCTTTGGCTTTTCCTTTGCCAATCTTTTCTTTAATCTCTTCAATTTCCTTATCAATTTTCTGGGCTTCCTTGATCTTGTCCAACAAAGTGGGTTGAACATCCAAAGACATGAGATGTCCTTCAGGCACAATCTCCAATCTGAGATCTCTAAATTGGGCACAGAGATCATCGGGCAATTCTCCCTTGGTTAGGCCATTCACAAAAACCTTACGGCTTAAAGCATCTGCTACAACATTTGCTTTACCGGGATGGTATTGCAAACTTAAGTCATAGTCCTTGATGAGTTCTAGCCATCTTCTTTGTCTCATATTAATTTCCTTCTGGGTGAAGATATACTTCAAACTCTTGTGATCTGTGAACACTTCACAACGTTTTCCCAAAAGGTAGTGTCTCCATGTTTTGAGGGCATGGACAACAGAGGCTAACTCTAAATCATGAGTAGGATAGTTCACTTCATGAGTTTTGAGTTGTCTCGAGGCATAAGCCACAAATTTTCCTTCTTGCATAAGTACTGCACCTAAACCATGATGAGATGCATCACAATATACTTGGAAATCTTTTTCCAAGTCTGGAAAACACAATACTGGTGCTGTCACAAGTCTTTTCTTCAATTCCTGAAAGATGAGTTCACAACCTTCAGTCCAAGCAAATTTCTTGTCTTTCTTTAGCAATTCTGTCATAGGATTAGCTACCTTGGAGAAATTCTCAATGAACCTTCTGTAGTAACCTGCTAAGCCAAGGAAACTACGAACTTCTCTCACTGACTTGGGAGATTCCCATTCAGTTACAGCTGAAACTTTAGCAGGATTAACTGCTACACCTTCTTTTGTCATAACATGTCCAAGAAATCCAACTTCGTTCAACCAGAATTCACACTTGCTGAATTTGGCATACAATTTATGTTCTCTAAGCTTCTCAAGTATCAAACGCAAATGTCCTTCATGTTCTTCTTTGCTCTTGGAGTATATCAAAATATCGTCGATGAAAACGACAACAAACTTATCAAGAAATTCCATGAACACCTTGTTCATCATATTCATAAAGTATGTTGGAGCATTGGTCAATCCAAATGGCATCACGGTATACTCATACAATCCATACCTTGTAGTGAAAGTTGTTTTAGGTATGTCTTGTTCTCTTATCTTGAGTTGGAAATAGCCTGACCGGAGATCAATTTTTGAGAACACACAAGCTCCCTCAAGCTGATCAAACAAGTCATTGATTCTAGGCAAAGGGTATTTGTTCTTGATGGTCACCTCACTGAGTGAACGGTAATCAATGCATAACCTTTGACTTCTATCTTTCTTCTCTACGAACAAAACTGGGGCTCCCCAAGATGAAGAACTTGGTTGAATAAATCCTTTCTGCAACTGCTCTCCGAGTTGTTTCTTGAGTTCTTTCAATTCATCCACTGACATCTTATATGGTCTCTTTGCTATTGGTCAAGATCCTGGTAGCAAGTCAATAAGGAATTCTACATCTCTATCTGGTGGCATTCCCGACAATTCTTCCGGAAACACATCCGGATACTCACTCACAATTGGCACACTGTCTATGCTAACCCCTTAAGAGAATTTAGCATACTCCTTCTTGCTTCAAAGTTGGTCTTGAATCTGATCCTTTTATTTTCTGGAGTTGTGAGTGAGACAGTATGGTTGGCACAATCTATCACTCCCTTGTTCTTAGTCATCTAGTCCATTCTCAAAATGACATCCAATCCTTGGGAGTTTAGAATTATCAAGTTAACGGGAAACTTATACTTCCCAAACTCTATGACTAGACCATGACATCCTGAATTCACTATCATTTCTCCACCAGGAGAACTTACTTTTATAGGACACCCAATAGTTTCTACCGGCAGTTCATTTCTTTCAACAAATGCTCTTGATATGAATGAATGAGATGCACCAGTATCAAAGAGAAAAAATGCTGGAACAGAATTGAGTTTGAACTTACCAGCAACAGCATCAGGCTCCTCATAGATTTCCTCCACATTGATGTGGTTCACTTGTCCTTTCTGAAAATGGTTGGGCTTGTTGGGTCCTTCAACTTTCTTTTCTGGGCATTCATTTGCATAATGCCCCATCTTCTTGCACTTGAAGCATTCAACCTGACTGATGTCCTTCTTGACAGGCTGGCTTCCACTGCCACTTCCATTCCCACTGTGGTGGCTCTTATATCCACCCTTGTGGTTCTTGTACTTGTCATTGTCATGACTACGGTGATGCTTGTTGTCATGACGGTTGTGGTTGTGGTGCTTGTTGTATTAACCATGCTTGTGGGATCCTGAGCTTCCGCTGTCATCATAATGGGAACGTTTGTGAGACGATCCCGAGTTGTGCTTGTCCGAGTGCTTTCTCTTCCTGCTCTGAACTTGCTTCATTTTGTTCTCCAAAATAGCAGCCTTACAAAGAGACTGGTATGTGGGAACATATTCCACAACCAACTGCAGATTCAGCTCATCATTCAACCCTTCGAGGAACTTTTCTTTCCTCTTAGCATCAGTGTCAACTTCATCCGGTGCATAACACGCCAGATTGTTGAACTCCTCAATATATTCAGCCACGCTGCGGTGGCGTTGCTTCAGGTTATGAAACTCTTTCTTTTCCAGACTCATCACTCCAGATGAGATATGAGCAGTACGAAAGCCATCCTCAAAGATAGCCCAAGTCACATCTTCTATGGGAGTGGTGATCTGGAAGTTATCCCACCAAGTGGCGGCTGGTCCTTCTAGCAAATGTGCTACAAATCTGACCTTTTCTGGATCAGTTCAGCCCACAGTTACCAAGTCCTTGTTCACAGAGCGTAGCCAATCATTGGCCACCATGGGATCAGTTGTTCCTGAGAACTTTGCTGGCCTTAATCTCAAGAACCTGGTAAGCATGTCGAAACCTGGTGGGTTGTTGTTGTTGTTGTTGTTGTTGTTGTTGTTGTTGTTGTTGTTGTTTTTGTTGTTTTTGTTTTTGTTGTTTTTGTTGTTGTTGTTGTTGTTGTTGTTTTGTTGTTGTTGTTGTTGTTGTTGTTGTTGTTGTTGTTGTTGTTGTTGTTGTTGTTGTTGTTGTTGTTGTTGTTGTTGTTGTTGTTGTTGTTGTTGTTGTTTTTGTTGTTGTTGTGTTGTTGTTGTTTTGTTGTTGTTGTTGTTGTGTTGTTGTTGTGTTGTTGTTGTTGTTGTTGTTGTTGTTGTTGTTGTTGTTGTTGTTGTTGTTGTTGTTGTTGTTGTTGTTGTTGTTGTTGTTGTTGTTGTTGTTGTTGTTGTTGTTGTTGTTGTTGTTGTTGTTGTTGTTGTTGTTGTTGTTGTTGTTGTTGTTGTTGTTGTTGTTGTTGTTGTTGTTTTGTTGTTGTTGTTGTTGTTGTTGTTATTGTTGTTGGTTTTGTTGTTGTTGTTGTTGTTGTTGTTGTTGTTGTTGTTGTTGTTGTTGTTGTTGTTGTTGTTGTTGTTGTTGTTGTTGTTGTTGTTGTTGTTGTTGTTGTTGTTGTTGTTGTTGTTGTTGTTGTTGTTGTTGTTGTTGTTGTTGTTGTTGTTGTTTTGGTTCTGGATGAGCATCGTCATCATTTGCATCAGCTGAGTCTGAGCTGTCATCATTTGTTGCATTTCTGGAGTGATGTTGTTGTTGTTGGGGTTGGGATTTGCACGACGGGGAGGCATCTGTGGTTTGTTCAATAGAGATAAGAATGAGATACCCATAGATGCTTTCATGCACAATACATCACATAAACAAACACAAAACTTGCAACAAAAGGATAAAGGTTCAACAACAAGATAACAAGTTCGCAAAGTAAAACACACACAAGTAACAAGCCATCCACATGTTGGATGGTCAAATAACAAGTTCTCAACGACAAGTATGATAATAAATAATAAATGAGTAGTCAAATCTACTCCTCGGCATCAACCTCCTCCTCGACAAAGGTAAGACCTGCGTTCTCCATCGCGGTCTTGTATTCCTCGACACTGGTGGTCAAGGTCTCTATCTTGGCTTTGAGAGCCCTCTTCTGAGAACGAAGCCTCTCAATCACCGTCTGCTGATGCTCGAGCTCGAAGTCCTTGGCCTGCAGTTCTTTAGTCATGTCCCGGATCTTCTTGTTCCTATCCTGGAGTCGCTTCTCTTGACTCTTGAACTTTCTGTCTTGGCTCTCAAACTTTGCCTCCATCTCCTTGACTAACTCATCTTGCTCCGCGAAGAGCTTGTCCTTCTTGCGAAGCTGCACCTGAAGTTCGTCAATGTTCAGCATGACGTTGGTCCTATCAGAATCCACGTGCCTAATGAGAGCCTCTAAGTCCTGGAGGTATAGACGAATCGGCTCCGCTGTGTCCCTCGAATCGTCCTCGAAGTCGATGGACTCTCCATCCTCATCACGTCTACCGAAGATGTGTAAGTGAGTACCTCTAACCTGTCGGGAGTGTCTCCCTAGCAGACGTCCTATCAGATCCTGCATGACTACCTCAAGGCCTCTCTCCTTGTCATCATGCATGAGCTTGAAGATGATGGCCTCCGTGGTAGGCTCTGCATGGCGTCCGGGCTGGTTGACCTTGAATCCCCAAAGGTCTTTCCTCTCAAACTTGGTGAGGAGAAGCACCATGATGGTAGGAAGAGGGAGATTGAGCAAAGTAGTAAGCTCAACAATACGAGGACCAAAGCGAGTTCCCTGGAACTCCTCAACAGTGTTGATGGTAACAGTAGGCATCTATTTATAAGATAGAAAAAGTTAGAACAACACAATTCAAGATAAAACACAAGGCAAAACATCACATACATATCCTTGGAAATCAAAACACACAAGTAATGGCACACATGAATCCATTACAACAACCAAGGTCCAACTTATTTTAAAGCAACATTTGGAAAATAAGGTGATAAGTGGTGGTCCAACTAACGAAGTACGTTTACAATCCTATCTCATTGGATCTGTTGGCTAACACTATGTTTCTAGAAGCAATCAGTCTATCTTGCTCACATGACTCCATCACTAAGTCTATAATATCTCCTCTTAAGGTTTGGTTGGTAGCTTCCAACTCTTGGGTATGTTTCTTCTCTTCCTTTAGGTCACTTTGGAGGTTGAGCATTCTGCACTTGACTCTATCACCAAGTTCTTTGATGGTCTTCCAAGCTGCATCCCTTGCTGATTCAAAGAATGTAGTGTGCACCACTGAATTGGTGAACATGCAGAATCCTTTTTCCTTGTGGTTGTCTTCCTTGTTTTTATACAAGTGAAGTTTCACCCACCAGTATTCAACTCCTTCATCCATCACAGGAAACCGTTTGTACACAGCTGCACCTTGTATCTCTAATGCAACCATGAGGTCCTTGAGAACCTTGGAAAATTCTGTCTCACACTCCAAGGTCATTGTCATGAGTGGTCCTTTCCTTACGGCTTCGTTGATGGAGTTCATCTACAAATAGAGATGAGAAAGAAGATTATAAAAGTGTACGAGAAGAATAGACAAGTGTAGAAGTTGTTGAAAATTTTTCCTTAGTGTTTCCAATCCTAGGGTCATAATCCTACAGGCAACACAGTGCTCTGATACCATCTGTAAGATCCCTCCTTTATAAAGGAAAAAGGATCCCTGTGATTGCAATGCTAGTCCCTGGATCAATGCTAGCATCCATAGTTTAAGATGAAGTGCACAGATACAAAGGTCATTATTACAGTCATTCTAGAGACAAATATAGTCTTTACAACTCCAAGGCCACAGGCCTAGTACAAGAGTTTGAATAAGTAAATAAATAGAAGTCTTCATCTTCATGTTCCATAGGCAAACATGTTGAGTGTAGACTCATGACTCCTAATCCTCATCAGAGTAACCTGCAACATCACAAGTTACAGCTACAGTGGGTCAATACATTGGAATAGTATTGGCAAGTGATACCTTAGTATAATTTAGGTGGACTAGATACTATATGCAATTTGGCTAAGTGTATCTTGGCTTGCTTTGCTCAAAATAGGTTTTGCCTATTAGTTGAAATCACTAAGTTTTCTTTGTCAAAACTTTTCCCAAGGAACCACCAATAGACATTGAGGTCCTTCACCCTTGTTCACCCACAAGTTTTTACTTAGAAAATTGGGATGAGGAGATTCTTGATAGCTTCCATGTCTTGATGCTCAAGTTGTCCTTTTCGAGGGACATGGCTAAGTACTTAGATTTTTCCATCTGCAGAGGTTGTGCACTTTCCCCACCAGACTTGATTTTCACCAAGACAGGACCTTTCAGAAGCCTTCCCTTAGACCAAATGGACGCGTTCCAACCTATCATTCCCACTACCACCAACTGTCCAAATGGCTAAGTTCTAGCAACCTATATGATCCAGGCAGAGCCCATATTGCCAAGTGG
Organism: Avena atlantica; assembly: GCA_910589765.1. Classification (NCBI taxonomy): domain Eukaryota; kingdom Viridiplantae; phylum Streptophyta; class Magnoliopsida; order Poales; family Poaceae; genus Avena; species Avena atlantica. The sequence continues at coordinate 30,687,822 of OU342734.1, forward strand.
CTGCACTAGAAGCTTCTCAACACTTGGCCTCTAAAATCTCTTTGTTCCTGGGTGGCTTTCCACAAGTGAGATACACAAGGTTCAACAGTCCCCTGGCCTTGTGTAACCACTCAACACAAACCATTCCTTCCATTCCACCCAGGTGTTTCATTTACTTAGTTGTTTTATTAAGCAAAACACAAGTTCAAAGACTTAGAAATATTTTCATCATAGCATGTATATTTCACCAACCCTTGGTTGCTACTAGCTAGGCTAAGCATGGCATAGATAAGTATCTTAACTTAGAAATTTCCTAGAAATTCTACAACTACTAGGATTTCCCAACATGGCATAAGCAAAATATAGCATGCAAGACTAGCAAAATATTTCTAATGCTTAGTAGAAAACATAGGGATAAAAATATTCATGAAGTACCACTTGCTTTGGTAGTTTGGAGAGTAGCTACACTCCTCACAATCACAATCACTAGCACCAAAATCTACACAAAGAATTATAGCAACAAATCGCATACTAAACATATACAATCAAAAATATATGCATGCATGCAAAAATGATATGTGATGATTTTTAAAACTCAACAAAGCAAGTATACAGTACTGGTTCAAAAATAAGTTAAAAACTTGCCAAACAACATTTATTTAACCCCTAAAACATTTCCTAAACAATTCATATACTCAAATTAACCCTACACAAGTTTCTGCACATAAAACCATTTTAACAGAAGCAAAATATTAAACACATTGCATAAACAGAAAGGGCTTGCTCTCCTAATTCCATTGATATAAAATTTGTCAAATTCTAACGTGGGGATCAAAAGTTATAGCCAAAACAAATTTGAACATCTAATAGATTCAAATCCAGTTTTTAAATCTAAACCACTGCCACGCGTCTTAATCTAATTGGCCCGTACCGCTTCACTCAGGATCGCGTCTGTGAGCCGTTAGATCAACATAATCTGCATGGCCCAGATCTAACTATACCGTTTCATTAAGTGATCTAATCTCGCGCGCTGGATCCAGATCCAACGGCCCTGGATCAAACGACCAAAGTTGGGCGGCGTTGGTGGTGGCTACTGGCGGCGACGAGCTCTGCCTATAGCGGCGCGGTGCTACAGATGGCTAGGGGGTCGTTGGAGACGCTTACCAGAAACGCGACGACGTGCTGATGCTCAACCTGGCGATGGCTTGGCAAGGGGCGCACGAACGCAGTCGCTGGAGCTCGTCGGAGTTGCGGGCGGCGTCTGTTGCTTGATGTCGAGGTCGTTGCCGAGGTTCTGCGTCGGCCTAGCACAAGCCAGAGGGTTTAAAAGACGCGCAAGGGTCTGGCGAACAGAACAGTACCAAAGGGAAGGCAAGGGGCGCTCGATTCTTACCGCTATTGCTCGTCGGAGTCGAGCGGCGGATCTGGTGGTTGCGGGCGTGAACGAAGACGGCGACCTGGGTCACGAGCATGCAAACCAGGGGTGTTAGCAGATGCACAAGGACGTGGCGGTCACGCTCGTTTGACCAGAGACAGAGGGGCGGTCGGAGATTACCGGAATCGCCCGCCGGAGTTGTTCTGTCTGCGGCGGTGTAGAGGCAATTGCGGGCAGCCTGGGGGCGTAGAGGTGGCGCTAGGTGAGGGGAAATGGCCGCGGTGCAGAGGGGATCTTATAGCCAGAGCGGGGGCGAGGATCGCGTGGCGTATCAATGGCAATTAAGCGCGCAGTAACAGCGGCGAGGTACGGCGGAGCAAGCATCGCAGGCGCGCGTGATTGACGACAACGACGACGTGGTCGCAGGGTCCACTCGTCAGCGAGTTAAACAGCGAGGGGGTGGGGCCGTGCAGTCAGTGACCTGGGGGTGTGTCTGCGGGTGAGCGAGAGAGAGGGAGACCCCGGGTGGGCTTAGTGGGCTGGATAGTTGGGCCAGATAGGTAGCGCTGGCCCTTTTCTATTTCTTTTCTCCTTTTCTTTTTCTGTTTTGATTTTCTGGAATGATTTTCAAATTCAAAACAAATGAGTTTGGGTTCAAATATTCTCTAGGTTTTTATACTGCAAACCTTGCATTCCAATGTGTGTCAAACACTACTGTCCAATCCAAACACTTTGATTAAGTGAAAATAAAAATAAAACCAAGCCTTTATGAAATATATTCTGTCACATCCCAAATTTAGATTTGGTCTTGCATATCATTCATAGCATTGCATCATATATTTCCATGCAAAATCGTCAATTAGAAAGGTTCGGCGAAACGCCACCTTCAAAACCCTATTTTGTTTCGCTACGAGTTTCCTGCGGGAGGCTTTAGAGAGACTTGCAACAACCACCCCTGTAGGTTCGAGTTTTCGCGCAAACTTCGACTGAAGGTTGTGCGTATCGATGATACGAACCCGTAGGCGCGAGAATCGCTCCAATCGGAGTTCGTATGCAAAAGACTCGGACGTTTTAGTAAACCGCCAAAAAACGGTCCGAAAATCCGGACCGATTTCCGAGTTCTAGTCCAACTCCGGACCGAATCAGTTTAGGATTGCGCGTGAGGCCCACAAAAGGACCCCACCTGGCCTCGGGAACCGCACCCGCCGCGCCTCCCTGCCCACCCGCGATCGCGCCGCCTCCACCTCGAGAAGCGCGCCCGCGCCGCCGCCTGGGCCCCGCCTCGCCGCCGGCCGCCGCACCCCGCCGCCTCGGGACGCGAGCCCGCGCCCGCCGCCGCGCCACCCCGCGCCACCGGCCGCCGTCCCCGCCGCCAGGCTCCCGCCGCCCCAGCTCCACGCGCCGCCGCCGCCACCAGGTAAGGCCGCCGCCGCCCCGTAGCACGCCTCCGCCGCCAGCGCGTCGCCTCCCCGCCGCCGCTCGCCTACCCCGCCGCCACGAGCGCGCGCCAAGCCGCCGCCTCGCCGCTGCGCTGCAGCTGCTGCGCGCCCCGCTGCCAGCCCGCGCGCTGCCGCCTAGCCGCTAGCTGCTGCGCCGCCGCTGCCTCGCTTCGCGCGCGCGCACGCGTCATCGCATGCGCGCTTGCATGCACACATACACGCACGTACGCGCGCCGCCTCGCACGCAAGTTTATTTGTCGACCGTAGTTGACCGCGTGTACGTCCGTCCAGGAAGAATCTCGACGCCGGATCCGATTGCCACCGCCGTCCGGAGCTCGCCGCACTTTCCGGAGTCCGATTCGCCATCCGTTTCCGGTAAGACATCAGCCACCGTCAGATCTCAGATCAGCGGCTTAGATCGTTCGTTGACTGGTCAGCATCCCAGGCGTTGACTAGTCAGACGCCCAGTCAGCGCCCAGTCAGCAGACGAGTTGACCAGTCAAACAGACACAGTGGACTGGGTCAATTTCGTTAATCCCTTTAGTTGGCAGATTTCGATAGAATCTTGTAAATTGCGTAGAAATTCAACCGCTTGGCCAAAAATTGCAAATAAAATATGTATGCGTTCAGTGAGTCGTGTAGAATCTCGCTGCAGCTTTGGTTCAGACTTTTACTGTCAGGTTTTGTACAGTTTAATCAAACTAGTTAATGGACTTTTAGGAGTAATAAATTCGTAGAAAAAGATCTGTAGCTCCAAAAATCGCGTGTGATATGTCCCTGAACTCGTATGAACGAGTGGAATCTCATCGTGAATTAAAAAGGTAGGATTACAGTAAAAACTTTTGCAGTATTTGTCTAATGGCTTTCTGTAGTGTTTTAATTACTAGGGGAGTTTTATAATTCCTTTTCGAGTAATTCCAATTGGTACTGTTTCTTTTCAGCGATGCCTATGCGGTAGAATTTTCCCAAGATTTTACAAACAGTATACTACCGGTAGTGAATTATTTAAGTTATAGCTCTAATTTGGAGCATTACTTTTGTCTAGTAGTTTTCCTTGCGCTAAAACTATTTTCCATGCATGCAATCGGTAGTGTTATGTTATAGGATGTTGTGGTGCAGCTGTAGCACCAATTCACTTGTCGTTCTTGCATTCATGCATCATTTTTGTTGCATATGTTGTGGATTGATTGTTTATGAATGCAATTGTGTCGTGTAGATTGTGTTGAGTGAAACGCTTGCTCGTGTGAGGATTGTGCTCCAGACCGCTACAACCAAGGCAAGTAGATGCTACTTTGTTCATGATATCATCCTACTATTTTCAATGCATTGTCGTGTATTTTGTAGATGCATGTGTAGGATGATACTATCGCTATGCTATGTCCTATTATGCGGTAGGACCCTCTTTGTAGATGAACCACCGTTGGTAGATGTGCTTAGCCATGCTATGTTGAACGAGGGCTGGGTTACATCATTGATACTTGTTTTCTCAAAGTATTGGTTTGTGAAAACTAAAGCAACTTAATCAATGAACCCCCTGGGTGTGATGGTATTGATAAATTTTGGTGGTTTCATTGCGGAAAGGCACCCAGGTATCAAGAGAGAATGATTGGCTTCTTTATTGTGTAGCTTACGTGTACAACCATGTGCCAATAATGAAATGGGCGGTTGGTTGGACTTAGTAGGTTGTGGTAACTCGAACCCGCGTATCCAGAGATGTAGAATTTTGGTAGGTTCGACCGGTGCGCGTCGGGATTGAGGAGCTACTTCCCGAACAGTCTCTTCTTGGTCTTCTCCCTATCATCACCCAAAATGAGAGTGATGGTACGAGCTGGGCTGGCCAAGTCACATGGGTAAAGTGTACTAACCTCTACAGAGTGTATAATCTAATCGATTAGCCGTGTCCCCGGTTATGGACATCTGAGTTGCTAGATATTGATTCCATGACATGTTTCTCGCTCATTCTAATTTCATAATTGCTTTAATATTGTTGGGTTAACTTAATTGGGATCTTTTCAAAGAAACTTTAAAACTGTTTATGAAAGTAGGACAAATGTATTTGCAAATGCAAGCCAGACACAGCTCCACTTGCCAAATATGCATGTAGATGTTAGTACTATTGTCTCCTTTACTAGCTCTACTTGCCATACATTCCATGTATTGACCCTTCGGGGCTGCTACGTTTCATGTTGCAGGTTTTTCCGATTCTGATTGATCGTTATAGGCCACGGTACTCCACTCGGCACTTGTTCACTTGTGGGCAATTTGAAGATTGGAGGATTTACTTGTTTTTGTTGCTACCTGAACAATTTGAGCTAGCTTTATGCTAAGATTTTACATTGTAATAATGGTACTCTGGATCTTGTAGATCATGATACACGGTTATTTTGCTATGATTATCTATCTTACTCTATTGTGGGCCAATGAACCGATCCAGGGATTGGCATGTCACATAGAGGCCACGGTCTTTTCAGAACCGGGGTGTTACAGGATGGTATCAGAGCCCGTGTGTCGACTGTAGGATCGTGACCTAGGATTGGATTAGGAAGCCATAGAATTACTAAAGCCTATATTAACTCTGTCTTTCATCTTATGCCTTTCACCCTCGTAAATTCTTACCATATGCTATTCTCACACTTTCCTCTTTTACTTGATAGATGGGAGAAGTCAGGACTGAGTATGCCACTATGGAGTCACCAAGGCCCAGTTAGCTCAGCTCTTGCAGTCATTGGGATTGCCACTGCCCATGTTCAAGGGAAGAAGGTTGTACACCTATGGATATGGAGAGGATGCATGGGAGATCACTACCTTCATATTCAGGGATGCCGCCTTGCCAAACCCTGTGCATTTGATCTACACCAAGACATATTGCAACTGGGGACTTGGAATCAACTTGGCCATACATGAAGCCCTGTCTCGCCAGTGCCATAATGTCCGACACCTACTGCCAACAGATTCACCCTACCGTGACTATGGGAGGCGTGATGAAGATGGGCACATTGTGGTTACCCCGGGCGACAGGAACAACATGCCGCCCCGTCGGAGGCACATAGAGGACATGGAAAGGGAGAATGGAGCTCTAGCTGAGAAAGTGATGATGATAAAGGAGATTGCAGACTTTGCTAGCAATGGTATGGTGGTCCAAGGACAGGAGATTGACACCCTGCATGAAGTTGTGGGAGTTCTGGAGAATGCCCTGATAGCCAGAGATGCAACCATAGCTCATCTTCATGGTACTGTGCAGGAGAACGTCCAGAACATACATCAATTGCAAGGACCGTCCAGGAAAGGGATCAAACTATTGAAGCTATGACAACCCAGATTGCCTCTCTCCAAGCACAGCTGAATCCACCCTCTAATGATGACAATGGAGATGATGGCAACAATGGGGATGATGATGACAGTAGGGACGATGATGATGATGAGGACGAGGATGATGATGATGGAGACGATGATGGTGGAGGAGATGAAGCTGTTGCTGTTGCAGCTGAGAATAAAGAAGAGGAGGATCCAGAAGAGGTGGAGTATGAGGTCTCAAGTGATGGTTCCGGAGAGGTGTACACTCCGCCGCCATGGTTGTACCGCGAGCCGAAGCGCCAACGCATGACCGCAAGGACCTACCTCAATCTCTTCAAGAAGTAGATAGAAGTCCACCAATTAGTCCACGTTAGGCGAATTCGTTAGGATTAGTCTCGATCATTGTTAAGCTTAGTTCGAGTTAGTTTAAAAGTGTTTAGTTGCTTATTTGTGTACTGTGGCATCCCGCAAAACCACTACTAGAAAATCGCGTTGAATTTGTGCATTGCATCGTCATCATCATGTTGTTTGTCTAAAACTATTTCGCCAAAAACCTGTTTTGCTTTCTAAGACGCCCCATCTTTATTCAAACACCAAAACCGGGTTCCCGGAATATTTTGCTTTGGCCGCTATCGGTTTGCCAACGGACCGTTTTAATCAAATAAAAATTATATTATTTTTAGTAGGGGCAGTCGAACGGGCCAACCCGACCCGAACGACCGCCCCAGAATTTAAAACGGTCCAACTGCACCGCTCCTAAATCCTAAAGTTACCCAGTCCTATCTACCCAACCCAGCCTCCACCTCACTCCCTCCAATCAGATCTCTCCACCTCACCCTCTCCCTATCCCTCACCCAACCAGACCACGCCACGTCACCCCTCTTCCCCACTCCCTCTCTCCCCTCTCTCTCCCTCTCAGGCACTCTACACACGCACGCACGCACTCCACGCCAGCCGTCCTGCCCACCCCGCACGCCTGCACGCGGGACCCGCCCCGGGTCCCACCCACGCACCCGTGCCCAGCGTCGCCCGCACGCGGCCTTCCTCTCGCTGCGGCCAGGCCCCGTCCCGTCCGCCGCGCTCAGACGCTTCCCCCTCCTCTCCGGCGACCGGCCCCCGGCGCGGCCCCTCTTCCCCAACGCCGCGTCTACCCTGCTCGTCCCCGTCCTCCTCCCAGCAGTCGCCGCCTCCTCGCCTCCGCGCGACCGTGCCCAACCCCGCGTCGCCTCGCCCCTCCGGCGCTCCACCGCCGCGCACCCTCCGCCCGGACCCGACCTCGCTCCAGCCTCCGCCGCGCCTCCAACCGCTCCCGCCCCGCCTGCGCCAGGAGTCCGCGAGCCGCCGCGGCCCCGAGCCTCCCCGCGTCCCGGCCCTCTCCGCCTCGCCCCCGACGCCGCGCTGCTCCGCCGCCCTCACCGCCGCTCTCCCCCGCGTCCTCCTTCCCCGAGCTCGCCGCGGGCCGCGCCTCGCCGCCGGCGCGACCGCCACCGCCAGCACGTGCCTCCGCGCGCGCGTCCTCCGGCCAGCAGCGCCTCCCCGCGCGACCCCCGGACCTCCGCGCCGTCGCCCTGCCAGGCTCGCTGCCGGCCCCGCCTCGCCAGACCACCTCCGCGCCGTCGCCCTGCCAGGCTCGCTGCCGGCCCCGCCTCGCCAGACCACCTCCGGCCGCTCCACCGACCCGCAGCCGCCGGACCCGCTTCGCCCCGCCGCCTGCGGCCTCCGCCCGCGCGGGCCGCTGACGCCAGGTCCGCCGCCGCCCCGGGCCGAGCCTTCCCCAACCCCTGCCCCGCACCGCCTGTGGACCCCGCGTTCCGAGCCGCCGCGGTACCCGGCCCTCGAGCTCGTCCGCGAGACTGTTGACGTCAAGGACTCACAACCTCGGTACATCAAGGTCTCCCTCACGGAATCGAGGACCGAACCCTCGACACGCCAAGATCCACCCCAAGGACGCCCCCGACGAGTTGCACAAGGCCCTTGGACTCGACACCCTCGAAGCGATCTTCTACACGGAGCATTGTCCGATGGTCGGAACCCCCGAAGACCGAACCCGGAGCTGGAACCGAAGGCCATATGTGCGACAAGTACTCCGTCATGGACCCGATTGAAGCAAACCCGAGGACACCGACGCAGAACGCCAAGCTCTTTTTCCCGAACGCCAGGAACGCCGATGCGGATACGACAAGTGCTTCACCCCGAACGCCATGACCGTCGACATGACCCGAAGACCGCGAACGCGACAAGAACGCCCCGACCGGAAGAATCCGATGCGCCCCGACGCTGACACAAGTTCTGCCCCGGACACCGAGACCCCGATGCGACAAGATCTGCCCCGTGACCGAGAACGCTTCCGTCGAACCCTGGATCCCGAGACCGGACCCGAAACCCTGAGACCGACCCCGAACCCCGGAACCCAAGATCGTCGACCCCCTCATGTGTGACCCTTTGCCTCGATACCCTATTTTTATAACATAATAACAACTTGTTGCATAATAATTGTTCATGCATGCATCTTATCATGTGGTTTGGGGGCCTTATGCCGATTCACCTCATAATTAAATATGAGGCCCATATGCGGGCAAATCTAGCCTTATATTGGCCTCATTTAAACTTGTGTAGCGAACCCGGTACTATCCCTTTGCCATGTTAAAACAACATTTAAATTGCGGGGTAGCTAAACAACATGCACCACCTAAACAATTGTCGGGACCCCGGTTCCGCTTAATATGACCTAATTGCATCGCAATTTGCCATGCCATGCATCATACATGCATCATGCCGATCTTCTGCCGTTGTATTAAATATTGCATCCGGTGTTTATTCTAGTGTTTTGCTTCTTCGCGGATAAGGCCGTTGAGTTGATGCGAGTGTCGTCCGTTCTTCGGTTGAACCTTCGACAATGTTTTCAGGCGAGCATCTCCCCCCTTTCTACCTATCTTACTTTTATAGTATTTACTTCCCTCCTGTTGATCTATTGCTATCTGTGTTGCGATGCTTTAGTTTCCGTACCCGTGCTCTACCGTGCAGCCCTATATTGCCTTGGACCCATCCTATTACCTGTTGTTTGGTAGCTAGTTGGACTTGCGCGTCGTAGTCGCTTGCTCAAGTGCTGTTGCGTGTCGACAAATGCCACAGTTGCTGGAGCCTTGCCGCATGTTGTTGTTGGAGATGATCTTAGTTTTACTTATTGTTCACTTTAATTTCTGTTTAACAACTAAAATTGAAATAAGCAGAGGCATCGGTGGGTGATAGAAAATATTTGGTTTCCGAACGCCCACTTGTGTCCCGTAAGACCCCGAGTACTTGATACCTGTTCCTTGATTTATCGCGCTATCCACATCCGGGAGGTATATGGGACCCCCCCTGAGCCAGAGCTTGATTCAGTCTTATTTCTTGGGGCCACAAACTAGTTTGAGGTTTTATTTACGATCCTGTACTTATGCCATGTTATACTGCTTTATTTATGATTGTGCGATGAGCACACTGTACTGTTTAGGAATGGTGACCCGTTTACGTGGTATCGATAGTCCCCGTTTGGGGATCTGCTGTCGTTTACCGCCGGCCCCACAAACTTTGGGGTCCGTCTCGGAGCTAGCTTACTTCGTTGCGGGTGTACTCCAAGGGGTGGCCCCCTGAAATATTTCTGAATCCTGTGATTGTTCAGTCGTGAAAGCCTCGTTGGGTTTTGATTTGGTTTTTCCGAGGTTGATCGAGCGTGTGTTGCTATTGGTGCACCCCGGCCGGGTAAAACTTTCTGAAAGCCGTGTCCGCGGATATGGACGACTTGGAGCACAGTATCTCGACCATAGACAAGCATAACTAAAGTTTATTGCTATAAATTTGACTTTATAATGACTAGTAATCAGCTTCACTATAATGGAATGGCTAAATAAAACTGCCCACAATTGCTTGTTTGGAGTGTCGCTTGCGACCATTGTACCTGACTAGTAAGTATTGCAACTACAACGGAATGGCTGATTAAAAGTACCAACAACTGCTGGGTTTATGGGTTATTTCATGTTAAATGTAACTGACTAGTAAGTGCTGCCACTATAACGGAATGGTCAACTAAAAGTGCCCACTGCTTACTTTATCAGGACGATTATCTAAACCTGACTAGTAAAGTACCACAACTATAACTGAATAAGTAAAACTGCCAACTGTGTGAGTTCCTCGGTTGACTTCCTCGTTTGGTCTCGAGGGGAAAACACCAGGATGGGTTTGATTGGTGTGAGCTTCAGGTTGGGTCCGGATAGGTCATTCTTACCCCTCTCTGATAATCGCCAGTTGTATCGAGTCTCTATAGGTTGTTTAGTGCATGCTGCCGCTGCCGCTCAGTCCACCATACCTATGTAGGCGAGGACCGCCGAATTCTAGCCTCGCCGTGTACTGGCCTCAGTACTGACGCTCCTTCTTTGTTTTTCTGCTTTGCCCTTTGTCGGCACCCCTTTTGTTAAGCAGGTTTTGAGATCGACGCCGTTAGAAGGTTACCCTTCCGGCTTGGCCTGGGCAGGGTTATGAACGTCATTGGTTATTCTTCAGGGCTCTTAGCCCCATTTGCATCTTGTCCGTAGTCGGACGCTCTATCATTTTCAAGGTGATTTGGATCTTTGTATAACATATCAGTATTCTTGACTCTTCGAGTCGCTGTTATATATATCTGTTCTGTGGGTCCCATCGAGGACTGTTGTGTAATGTTATTACTTCGTTTTCCACCCGCACGAAAGTGCCTGGTGGGCACCTTTGAATCGTTTCTATGCGGGTTTGGCGAATTTTGCTCAAACTTGCATAGGTCCGATTCTGAGGGTGTTACAGAGTGGTATCAGAGCTCAGCAGTTGCGATACCCCACAAGTCCAGCCTGTAGGATAACCTAGCTAACGGCCGAAGTAGAGTGTCAAAACTATTTTTGAAAATCGGTTGGATAGTTCTGATTAGGTCTGATTTTACTCCTTACCCCTCTGCTATTCTCCTCTTATCTCGACGTGTTTTGAATCTGCTCTCTTATCTTTTCTTCGAGTCCAGGAATTTCTCGTGGTTGGGTTCCGTCGTACCTTCAGGGTTTCGCTTCCTCCTTTGATAACAGTGTTCCACCATCCGGTGTCAAGCTGCCTGATGAATCCGTCCACGGTGTTACCATTCTTTGTTCTTTGTTTGTGCCTTCCGGTGTTTTCCGACGCGACGACATCATCTACGCCAGCTCCGATGCAGAGTCTGCATCCCTCCTGTGTTCCGAACCTCGCTTGTCGAGATCTTCAGTCTGATTCCGAGAATGGTTGCACGCTCTTCTACTGATTGTGCAGAGTAATAGTTTGGGTGCGTGATGGATTGGCCCCCATGCCGACTACCCTTTCTATTCGCTCTTGTACAGTGAAGTGGACGAGAATGCATCGGTTCCCCCTTTCCACCGGAAGTTAGAGGTGGCTTTGTTTGTGGATACCTCTACCTTCGCCCTTTTTGATTCCGGAGTGTTCTCTCGGCGATCACGGACAACGACCTCTTGTTAGTGGTGTCGCGAGGATCTACGCGAAGCGAGAAGACGCAGATCGCCGACCCTTCCTTCCGGTACCATGAGGCGGATCTCGAGGGCGAGATCCATTGTTAGTGGTGTCGAATTGTGGCATCCCGCAAAACCACTACTAGAAAATCGCGTTGAATTTGTGCATTGCATCGTCATCATCATGTTGTTTGTCTAAAACTATTTCGCCAAAAACCTGTTTTGCTTTCTAAGACGCCCCATCTTTATTCAAACACCAAAACCGGGTTCCCGGAATATTTTGCTTTGGCCGCTATCGGTTTGCCAACGGCCCGTTTTAATCAAATAAAAATTATATTATTTTTAGTAGGGGCAGTCGAACGGGCCAACCCGACCCGAACGACCGCCCCAGAATTTAAAACGGTCCAACTGCACCGCTCCTAAATCCTAAAGTTACCCAGTCCTATCTACCCAACCCAGCCTCCACCTCACTCCCTCCAATCAGATCTCTCCACCTCACCCTCTCCCTATCCCTCACCCAACCAGACCACGCCACGTCACCCCTCTTCCCCACTCCCTCTCTCCCCTCTCTCTCCCTCTCAGGCACTCTACACACACACGCACGCACTCCACGCCAGCCGTCCTGCCCACCCCGCACGCCTGCACGCGGGACCCGCCCCGGGTCCCACCCACGCACCCGTGCCCAGCGTCGCCCGCACGCGGCCTTCCTCTCGCTGCGGCCAGGCCCCGTCCCGTCCGCCGCGCTCAGACGCTTCCCCCTCCTCTCCGGCGACCGGCCCCCGGCGCGGCCCCTCTTCCCCAACGCCGCGTCTACCCTGCTCGTCCCCGTCCGCCTCCCAGCAGTCGCCGCCTCCTCGCCTCCGCGCGACCGTGCCCAACCCCGCGTCGCCTCGCCCCTCCGGCGCTCCGCCGCCGCGCACCCTCCGCCCCGACCCGACCTCGCTCCAGCCTCCGCCGCGCCTCCAACCGCTCCCACCCCGCCTGCGCCAGGAGTCCGCGAGCCGCCGCGGCCCCGAGCCTCCCCGCGTCCCGGCCCTCTCCGCCTCGCCCCCGACGCCGCGCTGCTCCGCCGCCCTCACCGCCGCTCTCCCCCGCGTCCTCCTTCCCCGAGCTCGCCGCGGGCCGCGCCTCGCCGCCGGCGCGACCGCCACCGCCAGCACGTGCCTCCGCGTGCGCGTCCTCCGGCCAGCAGCGCCTCCCCGCGCGACCCCCGGACCTCCGCGCCGTCGCCCTGCCAGGCTCGCTGCCGGCCCCGCCTCGCCAGACCACCTCCGCGCCGTCGCCCTGCCAGGCTCGCTGCCGGCCCCGCCTCGCCAGACCACCTCCGGCCGCTCCACCGACCCGCAGCCGCCGGACCCGCTTCGCCCCGCCGCCTGCGGCCTCCGCCCGCGCGGGCCGCTGACGCCAGGTCCGCCGCCGCCCCGGGCCGAGCCTTCCCCAACCCCTGCCCCGCACCGCCTATGGACCCCGCGTTCCGAGCCGCCGCGATACCCGGCCCTCGAGCTCGTCCGCGAGACTGTTGACGTCAAGGACTCGCAACCTCGGTACATCAAGGTCTCCCTCACGGAATCGAGGACCGAACCCTCGACACGCCAAGATCCACCCCAAGGACGCCCCCGACGAGTTGCACAAGGCCCTTGGACTCGACACCCTCGAAGCGATCTTCTACACGGAGCATTGTCCGATGGTCGGAACCCCCGAAGACCGAACCCGGAGCTGGAACCGAAGGCCATATGTGCGACAAGTACTCCGTCATGGACCCGATTGAAGCAAACCCGAGGACACCGACGCAGAACGCCAAGCTCTTTTTCCCGAACGCCAAGAACGCCGATGCGGATACGACAAGTGCTTCACCCCGAACGCCATGACCGTCGACATGACCCGAAGACCGCGAACGCGACAAGAATGCCCCGACCGGAAGAATCCGATGCGCCCCGACGCTGACACAAGTTCTGCCCCGGACACCGAGACCCCGATGCGACAAGATCTGCCCCGTGACCGAGAACGCTTCCGTCGAACCCTGGATCCCGAGACCGGACCCGAAACCCTGAGACCGACCCCGAACCCCTGAACCCAAGATCGTCGACCCCCTCATGTGTGACCCTTTGCCTCGATACCCTATTTTTATAACATAATAACAACTTGTTGCATAATAATTGTTCATGCATGCATCTTATCATGTGGTTTGGGGGCCTTATGCCGATTCACCTCATAATTAAATATGAGGCCCATATGCGGGCAAATCTAGCCTTATATTGGCCTCATTTAAACTTGTGTAGCGAACCCGGTACTATCCCTTTGCCATGTTAAAACAACATTTAAATTGCGGGGTAGCTAAACAACATGCACCACCTAAACAATTGTCGGGACCCCGGTTCCGCTTAATATGACCTAATTGCATCGCAATTTGCCATGCCATGCATCATACATGCATCATGCCGATCTTCTGCCGTTGTATTAAATATTGCATCCGGTGTTTATTCTAGTGTTTTGCTTCTTCGCGGATAAGGCCGTTGAGTTGATGCGAGTGTCGTCCGTTCTTCGGTTGAACCTTCGACAATGTTTTCAGGCGAGCATCTCCCCCCTTTCTACCTATCTTACTTTTATAGTATTTACTTCCCTCCTGTTGATCTATTGCTATCTGTGTTGCGATGCTTTAGTTTCCGTACCCGTGCTCTACCGTGCAGCCCTATATTGCCTTGGACCCATCCTATTACCTGTTGTTTGGTAGCTAGTTGGACTTGCGCGTCGTAGTCGCTTGCTCAAGTGCTGTTGCGTGTCGACAAATGCCATAGTTGCTGGAGCCTTGCCGCATGTTGTTGTTGGAGATGATCTTAGTTTTAGTTATTGTTCACTTTAATTTCTGTTTAACAACTAAAATTGAAATAAGCAGAGGCATCGGTGGGTGATAGAAAATATTTGGTTTCCGAACGCCCACTTGTGTCCCGTAAGACCCCGAGTACTTGATACCTGTTCCTTGATTTATCGCGCTATCCACATCCGGGAGGTATATGGGACCCCCCTGAGCCAGAGCTTGATTCAGTCTTATTTCTTGGGGCCACAAACTAGTTTGAGGTTTTATTTACGATCCTGTACTTATGCCATGTTATACTGCTTTATTTACGATTGTGCGATGAGCACACTGTACTGTTTAGGAATGGTGACCCGTTTACGTGGTATCGACAGTCCCCGTTTGGGGATCTGCTGTCGTTTACCGCCGGCCCCACAAACTTTGGGGTCCGTCTCGGAGCTAGCTTACTTCGTTGCGGGTGTACTCCAAGGGGTGGCCCCCTGAAATATTTCTGAATCCTGTGATTGTTCAGTCGTGAAAGCCTCGTTGGGTTTTGATTTGGTTTTTCCGAGGTTGATCGAGCGTGTGTTGCTATTGGTGCACCCCGGCCGGGTAAAACTTTCTGAAAGCCGTGTCCGCGGATATGGACGACTTGGAGCACAGTATCTCGACCATAGACAAGCATAACTAAAGTTTATTGCTATAAATTTGACTTTATAATGACTAGTAATCAGCTTCACTATAATGGAATGGCTAAATAAAACTGCCCACAATTGCTTGTTTGGAGTGTCGCTTGCGACCATTGTACCTGACTAGTAAGTATTGCAACTACAACGGAACGACTGATTAAAAGTACCAACAACTGCTGGGTTTATGGGTTATTTCATGTTAAATGTAACTGACTAGTAAGTGCTGCCACTATAACGGAATGGTCAACTAAAAGTGCCCACTGCTTACTTTATCAGGACGATTATCTAAACCTGACTAGTAAAGTACCGCAACTATAACTGAATAAGTAAAACTGCCAACTGTGTGAGTTCCTCGGTTGACTTCCTCGTTTGGTCTCGAGGGGAAAACACCAGGATGGGTTTGATTGGTGTGAGCTTCAGGTTGGGTCCGGATAGGTCATTCTTACCCCTCTCTGATAATCGCCAGTTGTATCGAGTCTCTATAGGTTGTTTAGTGCATGCTGCCGCTGCCGCTCAGTCCACCATACCTATGTAGGCGAGGACCGCCGAATTCTAGCCTCGCCGTGTACTGGCCTCAGTACTGACGCTCCTTCTTTGTTTTTCTGCTTTGCCCTTTGTCGGCACCCCTTTTGTTAAGCAGGTTTTGAGATCGACGCCGTTAGAAGGTTACCCTTCCGGCTTGGCCTGGGCAGGGTTATGAACGTCATTGGTTATTCTTCAGGGCTCTTAGCCCCATTTGCATCTTGTCCGTAGTCGGACGCTCTATCATTTTCAAGGTGATTTGGATCTTTGTATAACATATCTGTATTCTTGACTCTTCGAGTCGCTGTTATATATATCTGTTCTGTGGGTCCCATCGAGGACTGTTGTGTAATGTTATTACTTCGTTTTCCACCCGCACGAAAGTGCCTGGTGGGCACCTTTGAATCGTTTCTATGCGGGTTTGGCGAATTTTGCTCAAACTTGCATAGGTCCGATTCTGAGGGTGTTACATGTACTCCAATATCCCAGGATTTATTTGTGCGAATTTTAATGAAAGAGTTATGGCAATTTGGTTATCATCTGTGTGTTTTTCGCTGCAGTTTTTCTGCTGATACAGCAGTACTGCGCGATTTTTCTTATTTTTCTGGTAACTCGGAAAAATCTGAAAAAATTGGGCTGATGCGAAACTCTCTGTACCATATGCACAAAAATTGGCTAATTTTTCTGACGAGTTTAAGTCAGGCGTAAAAATTCGTGAACGCTGCTGGACTGTTCTGGCAGATTGCTGTTTTGGTGGTTTAGTTGATCAATTGTTTAGTTAACCATTGCCAACTCTTGCAAAACTATTTCAGTAGGTATATACTTCTAGGATAACACCTGGGATGTTGCTGGATCGCTTGTTTGTTGATGTGTTGCTTGCTTGTGATTGTCTGCTAATGTTTGTTGTTGGTTGATCATATGCATGGGTAGAATCCTATTATCGTAGTTGATTCTTTCTAAACTTACCTATGCTGAACCGCAGATGCCTCCCCGCCGCCAACCCACTGAGATGGAGCAGCTCGTGGGAGCTCAGGCACAGCTGACCCAAGTGATGACCCAGTTCACGGCGAATCAGAACAACAACAATGGAAATAATCAACCTTAGGGAGATGCTCTCACCAGATTTCTGAGGTTAAGGCCAGCTAAGTTCTCTACTGCAAAGGAACCAATGGTTGCTCTTGACTGGTTGCGTTCAGTCAACAAGGATCTAGTAACTGTCGGATGCACTGATGCTGAGAAGGTGAGGTTTGCCGCTCACCTACTGGAGGGACCAGCCGCTTCTTGGTGGGACACATTTCAGATCACCCACCCGCTGGATACCGTGACTTGGGCAATGTTTGAGGAAGGTTTCAGGACCAACCACGTGTCTTCAGGAGTTCTGAGCCTGAAGAGGAAGGAGTTCCGCAACTTGCGCCAAACCAATCGCACCGTGGCCGAGTACATTGAGGAGTTCAACAACCTGTCCCGTTATGCACCTGAGGATGTTGACACTGATGCCAAAAGGAGGGAGAGATTCCTGGATGGCCTCAGTGATGAGCTTTCAGTACAGCTACTGGTGGTTTACTGCCCCACTTTCCAGGAACTTATGGACAAGTCCAGGATCTTGGAAGGGAAGCACAAGCAGGTGGAGAACCGCAAGAGAAAGAGCAGTACTCATCACTCTGGTTCTCACCACAAGTCTCGCACTTCATATGATGGGTATTCCAAGCATGGAGGAAGTGACCATGGGATCCATGACCGTCGCGATGGGCATCGTCATGACAACCATAGGAGCAACCACCACAACCACAAGGGTGGACACTCTCACCACTCTGGAGGACACGGTGGACATGACCGCAACCGTGATCGCAACTTCGTGAGGAAGGATCTGAGTGAGGTGACGTGCTTCAAGTGCAAGCAGAAGGGACACTATGCTGACAACTGTCCGGAGAGGAAAGGACTGAAGCCAACCAATGGCGAGAAGGCCACAGTGAACCACATGAATGTGGAGGAGATTCCAGATGAGCCAGACCTTGTGATTGGTAAGTTCCCAATCAACACTTACCCTGCAATTATACTTTTAGATACTGGTGCATCGCATTCATTCATATCAAGGGCATTTGTGGATAAGTATAAGTTACCTACTGAGTCTATGAAAAGGTCTATTAGAGTGAGTTCACCTGGAGGAGATATGATAGCTAGTGCAGGATGCCGCGACTTAACTGTGAAGATTGGAACACACAACTTCATTGCACATTTGGTAGTGTTGGATTCATAGGGATTAGATGTCATTCTGGGTATGAATTGGATGTCTATGCATGGGGGACACATAGATTGTGCACAGCGAACGGTTTCACTCAAAACCCCGGATGGTAAGAGGATTAGATTCAAGTCGGCTGCACGACCGAGAAGGTGTAAGTTGAATTCTCTTAAGGGGGTTAGCATGGATACTGTGCTAGTGATTAGGGATTACCCCGACGTGTTTCCGGAAGAGCTGCCAGGGATGCCACCTGACAGGAATGTGGAGTTCCTTATCGACCTGATGCCGGGAACAAGACCTATAGCAAAGAAACCATATAAGATGGATGTGGATGAGCTGAAAGAATTGAAGAAACAGTTGAAGGAGCAGCTGGAAAAGGGATTCATTCAGCCTAGTGCGTCGTCATGGGGAGCACCTGTTCTGTTTGTGGAGAAGAAAGATAGCACCAAGAGATTAGTGGTAGACTATCGCTCGCTGAATGAAGTAACCATCAAGAACAAGTACCCTCTGCCGAACATAAATGACTTGTTTGATCAACTGGAAGGAGTGAAGGTGTTCAGCAAGATTGATCTTCGATCTGGCTACTTTCAATTGAAGATCCGAGAGGAGGATGTACCAAAAACCGCCTTCACCACTAGGTATGGTTTATATGAGTATACAGTTATGTCTTTTGGACTAACGAATGCCCCGGCATACTTCATGACCATGATGAACAAGGTATTTATGGAGTATTTGGACAAGTTCGTGGTGGTGTTTATTGATGACATACTGATATATTCCAAGGATGATGCTGATCATGAGAAACATCTGAGGATGATTATGGAGAAGCTGAGGGAACACAAGCTGTATGCCAAATTCAGCAAGTGTGAATTCTGGCTTAACACCGTTGGGTTTCTTGGACACGTAGTGTCGGGAGAAGGAATTGCTGTTGATCCAAACAAAGTGACTACAGTAACTAAGTGGGAAGCACCCAAGAATGCAGGAGAGATTCGAAGCCTTTTGGGACTTGCTGGATATTACAGAAGGTTCATTGAAAACTTTTCCAAGATTGCTAAGCCGATGACTGAACTTATGAAGAAGGAGAGGAAGTTTGAATGGTCAGACGTATGTGAAGCCAGCTCTCAGGAACTGAAGCGTCGACTAGTGACCGCGCCATTTCTGTGTTTACCAGATCTTCAGAAGGATTTCCAAGTGTACTGTGATGCTTCACGACAGGGACTTGGGAGTGTGCTGATGCAATATGGGAGAGTAGTGTCATATGCCTCGCGACAACTCAAGCACCATGAGCGGAATTACCCCACGCACGACTTGGAGTTAGCGTCAGTGGTTCATGCGCTCAAGGTATGGAGGAATTACTTAATGGGAAAACACTGTGATGTGTACACCGACCACAAGATCCTGAAGTACATATTTACACAGAAGGAATTGAACATGAGACAAAGGAGATGGTTGGAGCTTATCAAGGATTATGATATGAACCTACAGTACCACCCAGGAAAGGCCAATGTAGTAGCAGATGCTCTATGCCGGAAGGTTTATGCCAATGGGTTGACAATTGGTGAATTGCCTGAGGATTTGTGCAAGCAATTCAAGGATATTAGACGGGAGGTAGTATCTGAAGGGTACTTAGCAACAATGGAAGTCCAACCAACGCTACATGACAGGATCATAAAGGCTCAGATATGAGACAAAGAGATAGATGAAGTTAAGGAAAAGATGAAGGAAGGTCGAGCAAGGGAATTCCGCGAGGATGAGCAGGGAACCCTGTGGTACGGAGATCGTTTGTGCGTTCCCAACGACCCCGAGATAAGGAAGTTGATTCTGCAGGAAGCTCATGACTCGTTGTATTCCATACATCCGGGCAATACGAAGATGTATATGGACCTAAAAGACAGATTCTGGTGGAACAACATGAAGGGAGACATAGCATATTGCCCTATGTGATGTATGTAGCCGAGTGAAGGCAGAACACCAGAAGCCAGCAGGACTGCTACAGCCATTGCCCGTGCCGGAATGGAAGTGGGATAGAGTGGGAATGGACTTTATCACAGGACTGCCCAGGACCAGGTCAGGATATGACTCTATTTGGGTAGTGGTCGACCATTTGACCAAGGTAGCCCACTTTATACCGATAAAGACGACCTATACGAGTGCAAAGTTGGCCAAGATTTACATGGACAGGATTGTGTGCCTACATGGGGTTCCCAAGAGTATCGTATCTGATAGAGGCACCCAATTTACCTCGCACTTTTGGCGCCAGCTGCACGAGTCACTTGGTACTAGATTGGAGTTTAGCACAGCGTTTCACCCACAGACTGATGGACAGACCGAGAGGGTGAATCGGATTTTGGAGGACATGCTGAGAGCTTGCGCCTTGGCTCATGGTTCTAGTTGGGATGAGAATTTGCCGTATGCGGAGTTTTCCTACAACAACAACTATCAGACAAGCATCAAAACGTCACCGTTCGATGTGCTATATGGGAAACGGTGCCGAACACCATTGCTATGGGATGGAGTAGGAGAACGTCAGTTGTTTGGGCCTGATTTGATCAAGGATGCTGAGGAGAAGGTCGCCTTGATTAGGGATAGGCTGAAGGTAGCACAATCAAGGCAGAAGAGCTACGCTGACGCCAAGCGCAAGGAAGTGGTGTACGAGATAGGTGATAGAGCATACCTCAGAGTATCGCCGCTTCGTGGAATTAAGAGATTTGGAATTAAGGGTAAGCTGGCACCTCGATTTATTGGACCGTATCGGGTCTTAGCACGCAAAGGAGAAGTTGCTTATCAGTTGGAGTTGCCAGAGGCTCTGTCCGCTGTTCACAATGTGTTCCACGTGTCACATCTGAAGAAGTGCCATCCGGAGATGGTAGATACACCATTGAGGGACACTGTGCCGCTAGAGGAGGTTCAGCTTGAGAATGACTTGACCTATGAGGAGAAACCGGTCAAGATTCTGGAGACAGCGGAGAGGATTACCCGTAACAAGACAATCAAGTTTTGCAAAGTACAGTGGAGCCACCACACTGAAGAGGAATCCACTTGGGAGCGTGAGGATGACATCCGAGAGGACTACCCACACCTATTTGCTAGCCGCGCCGAATCTCGAGGACGAGATTCATCTTAAGGGGGTTAGTCTTGTCACATCCCAAATTTAGATTTGGTCTTGCATATCATTCATAGCATTGCATCATATCTTTCCATGCAAAATCGTCGAGTAGAAAGGTTCGGCGAAACGCCACCTTCAAAACCCTATTTTGTTTCGCTACGAGTTTCCTGCGGGAGGCTTTAGAGAGACTTGCAACAAACACCCCTGTAGGTTCGAGTTTTCACGCAAAGTTCGACTGAAGGTTGTGCGTATCGACGATACGAACCCGTAGGCGCGAGAATCGCTCCAATCGGAGTTCGTATGCAAAAGACTCGGACGTTTTAGTAAACCGCCGGAAAACGGTCCGAAAATCCGGACTGATTTCCGAGTTCTAGTCCAACTCCGGACCGAGTCAGTTTAGGATTGCACGTGAGGCCCACAAAAGGACCCCACCTGGCCTCGAGAACCGCACCCGCCGCGCCTCCCTGCCCACCCGCGATCGCGCCGCCTCCACCTCGAGAAGCGCGCCCACGCCGCCGCCTAGGCCCCGCCTCGCCGCCGGCCGCCGCACCCCGCCGCCTCGGGACGCGAGCCCGCGCCCGCCGCCGCGCCACCCCGCGCCACCGGCCGCCGTCCCCGCCGCCAGGCTCCCGCCGCCCCACCTCCACGCGCCGCCGCCGCCACCAGGTAAGGCCGCCGCCGTCGCCGCCCTGCCCCGCCGCCCGCGTGCCGCCGCGCCGCCTCGGCCGCTGCCCCGCCGCCGCGCGCCACGCCACCGCCGCCGCCCCGCAGCGCGCCTCCGCCGCCAGCGCGCCGCCTCCCCGCCGCCGCTCGCCTACCCCGCCGCCGCGAGCACGCGCCAAGCCGCCGCCTCGCCGCTGCGCTGCAGCTGCTGCGTGCCCCGCTGCCAGCCCGCGCGCTGCCGCCTAGCCGCTAGCTGCTGCGCCGCCGCTGCCTCGCTTCGCGCGCGCGCACGCGTCATCGCATGCGCGCTTGCATGCACACATACACGCACGTACACGCGTCGCCTCGCACGCAAGTTTATTTGTCGACCGTAGTTGACCGCGTATACGTCCGTGCAGGAAGAATCTCGACGCCGGATCCGATCGCCACCGCCGTCCGGAGCTCGCCGCACTTTCCGGAGTCCGATTCGCCATCCGTTTCCGGTAAGACAGCAGTCACCGTCAGATCTCAGATCAGCGGCTTAGATCGTTCGTTGACTGGTCAGCATCCCAGGCGTTGACTAGTCAGACGCCCAGTCAGCGCCCAGTGAGCAGACGAGTTGACCAGTCAAACAGACACAGTTGACTGGGTCAATTTCGTTAATCCCTTTAGTTGGCAGATTTCAGTAGAATCTTGTAAATTGCGTAGAAATTCAACCGCTTGGTGAAAAATTGCAAATAAAATATGTACGCGTTCAATTAGTCGTGTAGAATCTCGCTGTAGCTTTGGTTCAGACTTTTACTGTCAGGTTTAGTACAGTTTAATCAAACTAGTTAATGGCCTTTTCGGAGTAATAAATTCGTATAAAAAGATCTGTAGCTCCAAAAATCGCGTGTGATATGTCCCTGAACTCGTATGAACGAGGGGAATCTCATAGTGAATTAAAAAGGTAGGCTTACAGTAAAAACTTCTGCAGTATTTGTCTAATGGCTTTCTGCAGTGTTTTAATTACTCGGGGAGTTTTATAATTCCTTTTTGAGTAATTCCAATTGGTGCTGTTTCTTTTCAGCGATGCCTATGCGGTAAAATTTTCCCAAGATTTTACAAACAGTATACTACCGGTAGTGAATTATTTAAGTTCTAGCTCTAGTTTGGAGCATTACTTTTGTCTAGTAGTTTTCCTTGCGCTAAAACTATTTTCCATGCATGCAATCGGTAGTGTTATGTTATAGGATGTTGTGGTGCAGCTGTAGCACCAATTCACTTGTCGTTCTTGCATTCATGCATCATATTTGTTGCATATGTTGTGGATTGATTGTTTATGAATGCAATTGTGTCGTGTAGATTGTGTTGAGTGCAACACTTGCTCGTGTGAGGATTGTGCTCCAGACCGCTACAACCAAGGAAAGTAGATGCTACTTTGTTCATGATATCGTCCTACTATTTTCAATGCATTGTCGTGTATTTTGTAGATGCATGTGTAGGATGATACTATCGCTATGCTATGTCCTATTATGCGGTAGGACCCTCTTTGTAGATGAACCACCGTTGGTAGATGTGCTTAGCCATGCTATGTTGAACGAGGGCTGGGTTACATCATTGATACTTGTTTTCTCAAAGTATTGGTTTGTGAAAACTAAAGCAACTTAATCAATGAACCCCCTGGGTGTGATGGTATTGATAAATTTTGGTGGTTTCATTGCGGAAAGGCACCCAGGTATCAAGAGAGAATGATTGGCTTCTTTATTGTGTAGCTTACGTGTACAACCATGTGCCAATAATGAAATGGGCGGTTGGTTGGACTTAGTAGGTTGTGGTAACTCGAACCCGCGTATCCAGAGATGTAGAATTTTGGTAGGTTCGACCGGTGCGCGTCGGGATTGAGGAGCTACTTCCCGAACAGTCTCTTCTTGGTCTTCTCCCTATCATCACCCAAAATGAGAGTGATGGTACGAGCTGGGCTGGCCAAGTCACATGGGTAAAGTGTACTAACCTCTACAGAGTGTATAATCTAATCGATTAGCCGTGTCCCCGGTTATGGACATCTGAGTTGCTAGATATTGATTCCATGACATGTTTCTCGCTCATTCTAATTTCATAATTGCTTTAATATTGTTGGGTTAACTTAATTGGGATCTTTTCAAAGAAACTTTAAAACTGTTTATGAAAGTAGGACAAATGTATTTGCAAATGCAAGCCAGACACAGCTCCACTTGCCAAATATGCATGTAGATGTTAGTACTATTGTCTCCTTTACTAGCTCTACTTGCCATACATTCCATGTATTGACCCTTCGGGGCTGCTACGTTTCATGTTGCAGGTTTTTCCGATTCTGATTGATCGTTATAGGCCACGGTACTCCACTCGGCACTTGTTCACTTGTGGGCAATTTGAAGATTGGAGGATTTACTTGTTTTTGTTGCTACCTGAACAATTTGAGCTAGCTTTATGCTAAGATTTTACATTGTAATAATGGTACTCTGGATCTTGTAGATCATGATACACGGTTATTTTGCTATGATTATCTATCTTACTCTATTGTGGGCCAATGAACCGATCCAGGGATTGGCATGTCACATAGAGGCCACGGTCTTTTCAGAACCGGGGTGTTACAGGATGGTATCAGAGCCCGTGTGTCGACTGTAGGATCGTGACCTAGGATTGGATTAGGAAGCCATAGAATTACTAAAGCCTATATTAACTCTGTCTTTCATCTTATGCCTTTCACCCTCGTAAATTCTTACCATATGCTATTCTCACACTTTCCTCTTTTACTTGATAGATGGGAGAAGTCAGGACTGAGTATGCCACTATGGAGTCACCAAGGCCCAGTTAGCTCAGCTCTTGCAGTCATTGGGATTGCCACTGCCCATGTTCAAGGGAAGAAGGTTGTACACCTATGGATATGGAGAGGATGCATGGGAGATCACTACCTTCATATTCAGGGATGCCGCCTTGCCAAACCCTGTGCATTTGATCTACACCAAGACATATTGCAACTGGGGACTTGGAATCAACTTGGCCATACATGAAGCCCTGTCTCGCCAGTGCCATAATGTCCGACACCTACTGCCAACAGATTCACCCTACCGTGACTATGGGAGGCGTGATGAAGATGGGCACATTGTGGTTACCCCGGGCGACAGGAACAACATGCCGCCCCGTCGGAGGCACATAGAGGACATGGAAAGGGAGAATGGAGCTCTAGCTGAGAAAGTGATGATGATAAAGGAGATTGCAGACTTTGCTAGCAATGGTATGGTGGTCCAAGGACAGGAGATTGACACCCTGCATGAAGTTGTGGGAGTTCTGGAGAATGCCCTGATAGCCAGAGATGCAACCATAGCTCATCTTCATGGTACTGTGCAGGAGAACGTCCAGAACATACATCAATTGCAAGGACCGTCCAGGAAAGGGATCAAACTATTGAAGCTATGACAACCCAGATTGCCTCTCTCCAAGCACAGCTGAATCCACCCTCTAATGATGACAATGGAGATGATGGCAACAATGGGGATGATGATGACAGTAGGGACGATGATGATGATGAGGACGAGGATGATGATGATGGAGACGATGATGGTGGAGGAGATGAAGCTGTTGCTGTTGCAGCTGAGAATAAAGAAGAGGAGGATCCAGAAGAGGTGGAGTATGAGGTCTCAAGTGATGGTTCCGGAGAGGTGTACACTCCGCCGCCATGGTTGTACCGCGAGCCGAAGCGCCAACGCATGACCGCAAGGACCTACCTCAATCTCTTCAAGAAGTAGATAGAAGTCCACCAATTAGTCCACGTTAGGCGAATTCGTTAGGATTAGTCTCGATCATTGTTAAGCTTAGTTCGAGTTAGTTTAAAAGTGTTTAGTTGCTTATTTGTGTACTGTGGCATCCCGCAAAACCACTACTAGAAAATCGCGTTGAATTTGTGCATTGCATCGTCATCATCATGTTGTTTGTCTAAAACTATTTCGCCAAAAACCTGTTTTGCTTTCTAAGACGCCCCATCTTTATTCAAACACCAAAACCGGGTTCCCGGAATATTTTGCTTTGGCCGCTATCGGTTTGCCAACGGACCGTTTTAATCAAATAAAAATTATATTATTTTTAGTAGGGGCAGTCGAACGGGCCAACCCGACCCGAACGACCGCCCCAGAATTTAAAACGGTCCAACTGCACCGCTCCTAAATCCTAAAGTTACCCAGTCCTATCTACCCAACCCACGGTACTCCACTCGGCACTTGTTCACTTGTGGGCAATTTGAAGATTGGAGGATTTACTTGTTTTTGTTGCTACCTGAACAATTTGAGCTAGCTTTATGCTAAGCTTTTACATTGTAATAATGGTACTCTGGATCTTGTAGATCACGATACACGGTTATTTTGCTATGATTATCTATCTTACTCTATTGTGGGCCAATGAACCGATCCAGGGATTGGCATGTCACATAGAGGCCACGGTCTTTTCAGAACCGGGGTGTTACATATTCAATAGGTATAATATTGGTTTTATTTTTAATTTTGCTTTGAAACTTTGTTCATACTTTTGAAAGTGCCTAAGTTTGAATTTCAAACCTTTATTGAACCAAAACAAGTATTCTTCTCCTTGGAAGATAGCATTAAGGCTAGAGCAAACTTACATGAAATATTAAGCATAAATGCTTCTGTTTTGAAATGTTTTGTTTGAAATGAAAATCATATGATTATGGATGCATGGATGATATGCATGAGTTTGAAACATGATTTTAGGGATATTACAATTAAGGATTGTGATCAATTGCACTTTAGTGCTTACTGTCTTGATTTGATTATTTGATGCTATTGGTGATCTGATGCTAGTGGTTCTATAGTGTTGCCTTTAATTGGTAATTGAGCTTGGTTAAGCTGATGGTATTACTGTGAAACCTGATTGATTGTGTTGATGCTTAGTGTGTTCATCTACTGTCAGTACTCCAGTACTGATAGTAGCACTGTCAGTGGTTATGCTCTGCATCAGTAGATGTTGGCTTATATGATCATCAACAGACTGAAATTAATCATTTGATTTTTAATTATGCTCTAAAGATACATAGATATTTTTGATGATTTCTGAGTGTAATCTCAGGAAAATGATATCAATGGATTACTACTTTCTTTATGGTAGCCTATTAATGGTTTTACTTGGCTGATAGAACCTGTTCTTGTGACACCATTTAACTATGGCACACAAGCTGTTGGTTTCTACAATTGGCTTGATTCTGTTGAGTTTATGATTGGATTAAACCAAGTTAAATGGAAATCTCCTTCTTAAACTAATTTGCCTATGATGTTGGTCTAAGGCATAGGAAATTGTGTCTTATATTGATGTCCCTAATAGAAATGCTTAAGTATCATGGTTGTTCACTGGATCTTGCATCCTAATTGGCTAAGATGGTTGGTTTGCTCATATCTTTATGTTGATTCATAGAGTTTATGAAATCTGAGGTGTTAGTGCATTAGGAGAATTGCCCAGAATTTTATAAGTTATATGAAAACATGTGGGAATATATAAATTGTTTGTCACCTCCAGGATCTATGATGCTGGTCTGAGATCCTGGTGGATTTGGTAGAATTTACTTATGGCCTTTATATTTCAAAATCCCCTATGACAGGTTCACCCCACTTGGGTGATTACTGAGAGGTTAACTATAAAACAACACATGCTTTTCTGTTTAGATAAGATGAACAGATTATGTGAGTGTTTTATGATACTCACCACAGCAGTTGATGATTGTTGTGGTTGTTGGTTGATCTGGTGGCTTGATGTTGCTGATTGTGTTGCTGGCTTGATCTTGTCCTTCACCTCCTGGTGCTGCTCCTGCTACTTCTATTTCCTGTGAGCTTGGCCTTGATCTGTCCTGCACCTCCTAGCTCCTACAACTTGACCTTTCTATCCACCTGATCCACCCCTCCTTATGTCACCATCTGGTGATACTAGGATAATCTTGTGTGTCTGGTTTGGTTGGTGATTGATACGTCCAAAACGTATCTACTTTCCCAAACACTTTTTCTATTGTTTCTCCTCTAAACTTGTGTGATTTGGATTCAACTAACATGGACTAACGTTGTTTTCAGCAGAATTACCTTGGTATCTAGTTTTTGTGCAGAAAATGAACTATCAGGAAAAATCCCGAAAAATATGCCAAAAATTATATTTCACCAGAAGATCCACAGAGCTAGAAGACAAAATGGAGTGGAGTCCTGGGGGCCCACTACGGTGACCCAGCATACCATTGCATGTGTAGTACACTATAGTAGTTAACATGATATCCACGGAACACCGTTCGGTAAATATCACATCCCTCAGAGTGGTACAACAGAAAAATTGCGGTCCATATTACAAACATTCACACATTATTATTATTACAATACAATAAGTTCAAGACTCCAAAAAAAATTCAACTTACAAACCAAAATACAAAGTGTTTCAACGGAATTCAAAAGTAGCAAATCCAACTAGGAGTTGAGCTCAGCAGCTTATTCTATATGGTTCATGCTTCTCGGCTCCGTCGGTTACCACTAACTAGGGTTCTTAGTTGGACTCGTTGTCATCGACACCATAGCAGATTTCGTAATCCACTCCTTCAACACCTATCAGGCTCCTCGTATAACACCTCTTCTTGGCATTCGGCTGCATACATTGGTGTATCTTCAGGATCCTCAGAGTCTAAGCAAGGGATCAAAGAAAAGGATGAGTAAAAGCGTTACCCAACAAGTCCATTATATGCAAGGTGGGTAGTTTGATGCTCTAACTACCACCTTAGACTATAAGTCCTTGGCACTATGCACTTTTTGTAAATCTTTCTTCAAAGATTGATTTTTATTATGAAAATCTATGACCATCAGCATTCACAGGTTGACCAGAACTTTCATGGAGTTCCTTTACTGCCGCATTCATAGTTCCTTCCCAGAACAGGGAGTAACAAGTTACAATTCTTACACTCTGTAGAGGTGCGTTACTTTACCCATGAGAGATCATGCACAACCGGGCGTACTTTCCCGTCCACAATTCCATGATGTGGGGCCTAGTAGGTGATCCAAGCCAATCACTGCCCCCTTCGTGACCTCGCATGCCTCCTTGGTGTACACCATGCCCACGTATTGAATTACAACAATGGTTTGTATAGACCGTTAGATGCCAGAACTATCATGGGACGTTGAGGGTTTCCACCCATATACTGCATATCCTCTATGAATTAACAATTAATATGCACTCTACGAGTGATAACAACCATGACCTGCACATCCGGCTACATGCGAGAGGAAGAAGATATAGCTGACTTCTCTGTCCCATTCCAAATCTCATGGCTAACGCGTGATATACGGTGCTAGAATAACTGATGTCATGGGTTATTAAGTACCTAGTTGATCATTATTGTTGCAAATAGAACTCTAAGTTCTTTTGCTCCATTATATCATCACTTAGGATGATATCTAAGATTTCTTTATTTATGAAAATAATATTTTCTTTCTTTGGAGTATATATGATAACACACAATTTACAAATACTTTGATAATGACTCTTCAAAGGACATGAGCAAGTTATGAACTTGCCTTGTGATTGCAAGGTAGTGAAGTCGGATGCTTGCACTGGACCTTGAGCTTCTATGTCTACAAAACATCATTATTGCCCGATAAGGACAATATTTAAAGAGGCAAAATGATTATGCAAAGTAATGTAATGCATTATTTAGTTTTCTGTGTAATCTCCCCCATTATTTAAATTATAAAAATTCTTTTTAATAATAAAGAATTCATAAATATTAATTTTTAATATTGATTGAATATTGTATTCTTTTATTTTATTTATTTAATAATTCCTTTAAAATTATTATTTAAATACCTAAAATTGATATAAAATATTTATTTAGTATTTTTCTAAAATACTGCAATTTTAATATATAATGAAAGTGATTTTTATTTATTTTTATCATCTTTCAATAATTTTATAAAATTCCATAAGGAATATATATAGTACAAAATTCTTAATAAAAATTATATGCCTAAAATTTTATTTCTGAATTTATTTAGATAGATTGAATTATTGTGAATCCAAAAATATTTTATTTATAATTTTTGGATTTTTATTTGATTTTCTAGAATTTATTTAAATTCAGGGGCATATTGGTCTTTTCTTAATTATTAAAACTTACTTAGGTGATTGGGCTGGCTGTGTTGGGTTTATTGGGCCCTTTGGCCCAATTGGGCAGAACCAAAATGATTCCTCGAAGGGGTCCTGGCCCAACCAGCCCACACTCCCTCTGTCACTCTCTCGTTCTCATCTCTCTTCTTCTCCTCCCCCGACCCCGTGGTCGGCGATGCCACTATCGGCGATATACGCCACCGTGGGCCTCCCCGACCACCGCCGTGATGTATGGGGTGGTTACTGACCCTAATCCTCCTTCCTGTCCATTTCGATTTGGACCTGCGGCCCTGCTGTGGCCAGATCGGCTCCGTCCCGAACCCTAGGGTTTGGGGTGGTGCTGGTGCTGCCGCCGCCGCTGCTCCCGTGTGCTAAGGTGGTGTTCCTCGCCTTTAGGCGTGGCTGTGGTCGCCGCCCTGACGTGGTGTGGGTCGCAGTGCCCCCTTGGGGTGCTCCCCGTGTCGCCGTGCTCGTCGACACCCTCTGCTTCCTCTTCTCGCCCACAGAGATAACCTTCATTAAGTTGTCCTTTCTTCCCTTCGTGTCCTCTGTGCTATGCCACCCTGTGCTATGTGTTTGTATTGGATACTCCTGGCTAGTGGTCATGTCCTGATTAGGGTTCATATCCTAATTAGGATTTTTGTTCTGATTAGGGTTCATATCTCCCTGTTGATCATATATATGATGATTTGTATCTAGTAATGATGATCCCTAAACATGATGAGTGATTGTTTGATGTGGATTACTGCTTATATTTGGCTTTGGTAAGGATAGTGGCTTACCAGATTGATTCCATTGGTTAAGTTGATATGGTTCAGATGATAATGTTACTGTAGAATCATTACTTGGATATTCTAGTGATTTGAGAGCTTACCACTCTCATTACTTGGTGATTGATAGTGATTTTTGAGTGATGAAGTCACTGTATCTATAGAGGTTGGCTTATGGATGATTCATATACAGTTTGATATTAACTTGTCTCTTATAGTGATGTCATGTATATGTATATTCCTGGAAATGATTCCTGTGATTAGTATCAGGAAAATGATTTGTAGTTGTCTGTGAGTGATCTGTGAAAGATAGATGACTAATCTGCTTAGTTTAGAAGCTGTTCTTGGGACACCATCCTAATATGGCACACAAGACTGTTGGAATTATGCCCTAGAGGCAATAATAAAGATGTTATTATTATAATTCTTGTTCATGATAAAGTTTATATTCCATGCTAGAATTGTATTAAGCGGAAATTTTGATACTTGTGTGGTTTATGAACAACACCGTGTCCCTAGTACGCCTCTATGGACTAGCTCATTGATTATTGATGGTTAAGGTTTCCTAACCATAGACATGAGTTGTCGATTAATAATGAGATCATGTCATTAGGAGAATGATATAATGGACAGACCCAAATCAAGCAGATCAATTAGATCGTGTCATCGTGTTCATCTTTGCGAAGCCTTTTCTATGTCAATTATTGTATTCCTTAGACCATGAGATAATGCAACTCCCTGGTATCGGAAGAAAGCTTTGAGGTCATCAAACGTCATCCTATGAGAGGGTGATCATAAAGGTGTCTCTCAGGTGATCGGAAAGTACTTGTTGGGTTGTATGTATCAAGATGGGATTTGTCCCTCCCGAGTTAGAGAGATATACTTCAGGCCACTCGGTAATCAGTATCAACACCGCTTGCAAGCACGTGGTTAAGGAGTTAATCACAAAGTGATATCGGATTACGGAACGAGTAAAGTACTTGCTGTGAACGAGATTGAACTAGGTATGCAGATACCAACGATCGAATATCGGGCAAGTAAAATATCGCGTGACGAAGGGAATATAAATATGGGATTAATTGAATCCTGGCATCATGGTTCATCCGATATGATCATCGATGAATATGTGGGAGTCAATATGGGTTTCTAGATCCCGCTGTTGATTATTGATAGAAGATCATGTCTGCATATTCTCGAACCCGTAGGGTCACACACTTAACGTGCCTCGACGCTAGGATAGAATGGATAATTGGTTTGTGAGTTCTTGTTCGGAGTCTCGGATGAGATCCAGGACATCACGAGAGGTTCCGGAATGCTCCGGAGAATAAGATTCATATAAAGGAAAGCAGTTTTTGGATTTTGGAATTGTTTCGAAATGTTCGGTATTGTACCGAAAGGTTCTAGAAGCTTCCGGAGTGGGACCAACATGGCCCCACTTGTCGGAGGGGGGCGTGGGCCTACGAGGGAGTGCCCTGGCCGCATTGGGCCAGGGGCACAAGGCCCCATAGGCCCAGCCGGCCAAAACCCTAGGGGATCTTCTAGAAGGGGGGGAAGACTTGCCCCCCACTCCACCCCTTGTGGTCACCGGCCCTAGGGCTTGGAGGAGGGTAAAGGGGGCCGACCAGCCCCCTATATAAGGTGGGCAGGGGGCGCACCCTCCCACCACCCCAAAACCCTAGCCGCCATACTGCTGCCCTCCTCTCTCTCTCTCTCTCTCTCTCTCTCTCTCTCTCTCTCTCTCTCTCTCTCTCTCTCTCTCTCTCTCTCTCTCTCTCTCTCTCTCTCTCTCTCTCTCTCTCTCTCTCTCTCTCTCTCTCTCTCTCTCTCTCTCTCTCCCGACTGCGTGTAGGCGAAGCCCTGCTGCAGAAACTCTCCACCATTGCACCACGCCGTCGTGCTGTAGATCCAATCTATATCTCCACCCCACTTGCTGGACCGAGGAAGGAGGAGACGTCGCGGTGCCGTACGTGTGCATCTCTCGGAGGCGTCGCCACTTGCGGCGTTGGATCGGATCGGATCGCGAGGAGGAGAAGGCTAGTACGACTACATCAACCATGTTCTATTGAACGTTCTGCTGTGCGATTTCTTCAAGGGTATGAAGATCTCATCTATCCCTCTCGTTGATTGCATCTCCTAGATTAGATCTTGGCTTTCCCGTTCGCATCCGTAGAATTTTTTTGATTTACTATGCTGCGAAACCCTTCAGTGGTATCAGAGCTAGATCTATGCGTAGATGTGTTTCACGAGTAGAACGCAACATGCTTGTTGCGGGCGTTGATGTTTTCTGTTGCAAGCCTCTTGTTGTGTACTTATTATGACGTGGGATAGTGAGATCGAAGCGGTCCAGGCCAACTTTACGCGACCTCGTTCACGAGACCGGCTCCGCACTTGACGTGTGGCTTGTTCCACACATGCGACTGGTGGATGCCAGTTTCTCTCACTATAGTTGTCATGGGATTTACACCGGATGTTGGCAACCATAATATCACCGTTGTGGCTTTCCGTAGGTAAGAATCATTCTTAGCTTGTTACTCCCATAAGCCACGTAAAACATGCAACAACAAAGTAGAGGCGTCTAACTTGTTTTTGCAGGGAGTGTTTCTGTGATATGGTATGGCCCAAGATATGATGTGTATGTTGTACGCAATGATCATGTTTTGTAATATTTCACGACTTGCATGTCGATGAGTACACAACCGGCAGGAGCCATATGGTTGTCTTTATAATTGTGTATGACTTGTGTGTCAACTTCTTATACGCCATGTAATAGCTTTACTTTATCGCTAAGTAGTTAGCAATAGTTTTTGTTGCTATTCGTGGTGGAGGCAATCATGGTGGAGTGATGGAGATCATGCTGGCACGCACAAGATGGAGATCATTGTGTGGAGATTGGCTATACCATGTCACATAAAATTATATGCATGAGATGTTTATCATTTTATGTATCTTATTATGCTTAGTTCGCGACGGTAGCATTATAAGTGTAGGGGTTCGTAGCATGGAAAACAAAAAAATTCTACCGCATGCAAACAAACAAGCCAAGATCTATCTACTAGATTGTAGCAACGAGTCGATAGAGGAACTCACCCTCGAAGATTCCAAAGCGGTTAACGAGAGCAGATTCTCGTGGGTGATGTAGTCGTACTCTTGTCGATCTCAAGATCGTGTAGACGATCCTTCCGGTGCTACGTTTCGGCAGCGCTTCCGCAGTCGGTCACACGTTCGGTACTCGATGAAGTCCTTCCTCTCCCTTGTTCCAGCAGGCAGCAAAGGTTGTAGCACTCTCCTCGCGATTCCGGCAGCACGACGGCGTGGTACCGGAAGTAGAGGGGAGATCTCGCAGGGCTTCGCCTTAAGCCAGAGCAAGTATGGTGGACTATGAGAGAGGCCTTGGCGATCTAGGGTTTAGAAGGCACCAAGGGGAGAGTGTAGCCGGCGGCTAGGGTTTGGGATCACCCCAACTCGGCGAGTTGGTGGTGCCCTAGGAGGCGGCGGCAACAACAGGGGTGGTGGCGCCGGCGTCTTAGGATTAGGGTTTTGGGGTGTGTTGGGTGTGAGGGAGAGGGGCAGCCCTGCCCCTCCTTTTATAGGTGGGATGGAGCGGCTTGGGAGGAGGGACTCCTCCCCTAAGTCGGCCTCCTTGGCCGGCGGGTGGAGGGAGGAGACTTACTCCCCAAGTAGATTTCCTACTCTCCCTCCACCAAGCAAAATTGCCGTTTGACTTTTTCAAATTGGCGTTTGACTTTCAAACTAGGATTTGATTTCTCCCTTTATTTTGCTCAGCCATGATACCTAGTACATGATGCAACCATTCCACATTGTCATGACACATTCATGTACCCTTCCCCTCCGGAGTGCCGGACCTTCCAGACCCTTCTAGAACATTCCCGATGAAAACACCAGAATCATTCCCCAACTCCGAAACATGACTTTCCTTATATGAATCTTATTCTCCGGACCATTCCGGATCTCCTCGTGATATCCCGGATCCCATCCGAGACTCCGAACAACATTCGGTCTCTTACTCATCATTACATAACTACTCAACAACATCGAATCATTAAGTGTGTCTCCCTACGGTTCGTGAATTATGCGGACATGATCGAGACACTTCTCCGATCAATAACCAATAGAGGAATCTGGAAATTCATATGGGTCCCACATATTTCTACGATTACTTTGCGATCGAATGAACCACTTACATACGATACCAATTTCCCTTTGTCTCACGATAGTTTACTTATCCGAGGTTATGATTGTTGGTATCTCTGCATACCTAGTTCAACCTCGTTACCGATAAGTACTCTTTTCTCGTTCCCATGGTATGTGATCCCTTGTGAGCCAGTCACATGCTTGCAAGCTAATTGGATGAAATTCCTCCGAGAGGGCCCAAAGTATATCTATCCGTCATATGGATGGACAAATCCCACTCTTGATCCATGTGTTCAACCCATACTTTCCGAACACTCAATGACACCTTTATAGCCACCCAGTTACGGTGTGGTGTTTGATGTCATCAAAGTATCCTTCTGGTGATGGTGATAAGCATGATCTCATGGTCGAAGGAATTAGGTTATTATGTATCAGAAAGCTTATAGCAATTGAACTATTAAAATGACTTGATCTTTATGCTACGCTTATCTATAGGAGTATGTCCATCATACCATTCTCCTAATGATATGATCTTGTTGTTAACAACATCTCAATGTTCATGATAGGGAAACCACAATCATCTATTAACCAACAAGCTAGTATTATGAAGAGGCTTTACTAGGGACTCTAATTTAGTTTACAAATCACACAAGTATTAATGTTTCCTGGTTAATACTATTATAGCATGAATGTAAACATTTATCATAAACACAAAGATATAATAATAACTACATTTATTATTGCCTCTAGGGCATATCTCCAACAGTCTCCCACTTGCACTAGAGTCAACTAATCTAGATTACATGGTAATATACCGAACACCCATGGCGGTTTGGTGCTGGTCATGTTTTTCCCTCGGGAGAGGTTTAGTCAACGGATCTGCCACATTCAGATTTGTGTGTACTTTGCAAATCTTTATGTCGCCATCTTGGACATGTTCTCGAATAGCATGAAAACGTAGCTTGATGTGCTTCAGCTTCTTGTGTGACCTTGGTTCTTGCGCATTGGCTATGGCGCCCATGTTATCACAATAGATAGACATTGGGTCCAGCGCACTTGGAACCACACCGAGCTCTGTAATGAACTCATTCATCCATATCGCTTCTTGTGAAGCCTCTGAAGCAACTATGTATTCCAATTCAGTTGAAGATCTCGCCATAACGCTTTGCTTAGCACTCCTCCGGCTAACTGATGCACCATTCAAAGTAAATACATATCCAGATTGAGATTTAGAATCATCCGGATCGGTGTTCCAACTAGCATCGGTGTAACCATTAACAACGAGTTGTTCATCACCTCCATAAGAAAGAACCATATCCTTAGTTCTTCTCAAGTGCTTAAGGACGTTTTTGACCGCTGTCCAATGATCCACTCCTGGATCACATTGATATCTGCTAGTCAAACTAACCGCATATGCAATGTCGGGTCTAGTACATAACATGTCATACATTAGAGATCCTATGGCTGAGGCATAGGGAGTCTTACTCATCCTTTCTCTATCTTCTGCCGTTGCTGGACTTTGAGTTTTACTCAAGGTCGTATTGGGCATACATTAGAGAACCCTTTCTTGCTATCTTCCATTCCAAACCTCTTTAGAACTTTGTCCAAATATGTACTTTGTGACAATGATATTAGGCGTCTCGATCTATCTTTATGCCTAATATGTAAGCTGCTTCGCCAAGATCTTTCATTGAAAAACTATTATTAAAATATTCTTTGACACTATTAAGAAGTTCTACATCATTCCCAATCAACAATATGTCATCTACATATAGTATTAATAATGCTACAGAGCTCCCACTCACTTTCTTGTAAATACAAGCTTCTCCATAAGTTTGTATAAAACCAAAACTTTTGATTACCTTATCAAAACGTTGATTCCAACTTCGGGATGCTTGCTTCAATCCATATATGGACCGTTGAAGTTTGCATACCTTGTTATCATCTTTAGGATCGACAAAACCTTTGGGTTGCATCATATACAACTCTTCATCAATGTCTCCATTGAGGAACGCCGTTTTGACATCCATCTGCCATATCTCATAATCGTAATATGCAGCGATTGCTAACATAATCCTCACAGACTTTAGCTTCGCTACTGGTGAGAAAGTCTCGTCGTAGTCAACTCCTTGAATTTGTCGAAACCCTTTTGCGACAAGTCGAGCTTTATAGACAACAACATTACCATCAACATCTGTTTTCTTCTTAAAATCCATTTGTTCTCGACAGCCTTCCGGCCATCCGGTAAGTCCACCAAAGTCCATACTTGGTTTTCATACATGGATCCAATCTCGGATTTCATGGCATCTTTCCATTTATTGGAATCTGGGCTCATCATCGCTTCCTCATATGTCGCAGGGTCATCGGTGTTGTTCACCAACATGACACTCATAATGGGATCATACCAATCAGGGGTGGTACGAGTTCTCGTTGACCTGCGAGGTTCTGTAGCAACTTCAACCGAAGTTTCATGATCATCATCATTAGCTTCCTCTCTTATTGGTGTAGGCACCACAAGAACTACTTCCGGTGTTGCGCTACTCGCAAGTTCGAGAGAAGGTTCAACAACCTCGTCGAGTTCTACTTTCCTTCCAGTCACTTCTTTCAAGAGAAATTCCTTCTCTAGAGAGGATCTATTCTTGGCAACAAAGATTTTGCCCTCGGATCTATGATACAAGGTATACCTGTAACATCCCTAAATTAATATTCCAAAACTCATTCATATCATCTAAGCATTCATCATAATTTAGGGTTCTCCTCAAAAACAGAAGCTTGTGCTATGATTTCATGTGAGTAAAATTTCACTCATTAGACCATCACTTTTGAAACTTAAATGTTAAGAAATTTGTTTGCTTGCCCCACTGTTGGAAAGATCAGGTGTAAAAGTTTAACCAAGATTTTTCAAATTAGAAATAATTTCAAAACCTCTGTTTTCAAACATTGCAATTTGAAATTTTTAGTGCCAAGTCTGGTGGTTTGAAATCCAAGTTTGAACAAGCTTTTGCAAGGCAACCCCATGAGCTTTGACTCATTTCTGAGACCAAGTCACCCCTGCAAAACCACAGAAAGATTTGAATTCAAATTTACTTTGAAACTATTTGAAAACCTAATCAGAAAATCGAATAAGAAAAAGAAAAAGACTAAACAAAGGAAAAGGGCCAAGCGCCAGGAAACTGGCCCAGCAACGAACCCAGCCCAGCAAGCCCACCCGGGGATTCCTTTTTCTTCTTTCACGCGCAAGCGCACGCGTTCAGCCGCTGACAGACAGACCCCACCCTCATTTCGCACACGTCGCTGACAAGCAGGCCCTGTCCACGCTGTCATCGTCTTCCCCAAACCTCGCCCGCGACCACGTCGCAGTTACAGTGACTGCCGGTGATGGCGCGGTTTAATTGGGCCATTAAATACAGGCGTTTCCTGTCGAGGCACCGGCTATAAGATCCCCACATCCCCACGATCATTGTCCCCCAGTCAATCGCACACTCATGCCACCAGGCTCCCCACGACTCGCTCGAGACCGCCACAGACAGAGCTAGCTCCGGCAACCGATTCAGGTGAGCCCCGTGCGCCCCTTCCCCTCTGGATTGTTCGAGACGCTTAGTAATCCTCTTGCACACCTTCTAACCACAACAGAGCATCCTGTACTGCCCCAGGTCGACGTGTTCGCTTGACGCCGTAAGCACCCGACGACCACCCCAACTCCGGCGAGCAATCTCAGTAAGTTCCGAGCGCCCCTCCGCAAGCCAGGAGCACGACGAGCTTCAGCAGCCTCCGGCGAACCTGGTAATACCCCTCTCCCTCTCGCGGACGATGTAGAACGCCGGCGCCGCCGCTAGTCAACCCCGCCAGCGCCGCCCGTTTGTGGTTGATGGTTTGGTCCGTTGGATCTGCATCGTAGGGCTAGGATAGATCTAGGCCGAAGCGGTACGCGCGTGTCTGGATCGTTAGATCTAAGTTAGATCGTGCGGTCCGCAGCGCTCGATCCGCGCGAACCGGTATGCACCAGTGAGGTTGCGACGCGTGGCAGGGTTTAATTGAAAAACAGGATTTAAAACCTGATTTAGATCCAAACTTCAAACTACTATAACTTTTGAATGCCACGTTAGAACTTTACAAATTTTATACCATTGGATTCAGTGAAACTAGACCTTTCTGAATGTCCAATTTTTTTAACAAATAGTAACCATTAAAATGACTTTATTTGTGAAATCATATTTAAAGCTATTTTGAGTATAGATTTGTTTTGATAATTAGTTTTAATGTTAAATAAGTTTGTTAGGGAAAATTTGGTGCCCTGTTATGTTTCAGTAGCATGCACATGCTTGGTAAAATTTCCTAAATCACCACTTAGTAAAATTCTTGCATGCATGCATTCATATTATTTTTGATTGAATAAATTATGTGAAATTGAATGTTACAATTTTCTTGTAGATTTTGCTAGTGATTGTGATTGTGAAGAGTGCTATTCTCCCCACTACCAAGGCAAGTGATATTTTCATGAATAACTCTATCCTATGTTTTGTACTATCATTAGATATTTTGCTAAGTCTTGCATGCTATTTTTGCCTAATGCTAAGTTTGGGAAATCCTAAGTAGTGTAGAATGATAGATTTGCTAAGGAATTTTCCTAAGATAGGTTACCATAACATACTTAGCCTAGCTACTTAGCAAACAAGGGTGGTGAACATCTATACTTATTATGATGAAAATATTTCTAAGTCAAGAGACTTATGCTTTCTTAATAAAACAAACTAAGTCAAATGAACCTCCTGGGTGGATTGGAAAGATTGGGTTATGTTGAGTGGTTACACAAGGCCATGGACTTGGGTTGTGTATCTCACTTGTGGAATGCCACCCAGGCACAAAGGGATTTGGAGGCCAAGTGTTGAGAAAGCTTACAGTGCAACCACTTGGCAATATGGGCTCTGCCTTGATCATATAGGTTGCTAGAACTTGGTCACTTGGACAGTTGGTGGTAGTTGGGATGATAGGTTGGAACGCGTCCATTTGACTAAGGAAAGGCTTCTGAAAGGTCCTGTCTTGGGAAACCAAGTCTGGTGGGGAAAGTGCACAACCTCTGCAGATGGAAAACCTAAGTACTTAGCCTAGTCCAAGGCAATGGACAATTTGAGCATCAAGACATGGAAGCTACAAGAATCTCATCACTCCAATTTCTAAGTTAAAAATGGTGGGTGAACATGGGTGAAGAACCCCAATGTCTATTGGTGGTCTCTTGGGAATGTTTTGACAAAGAAAAACTTAGAGATTTCAACTAATAGGAAAAACTTATTTTCAAGCAAAGCAAGCCAAGCTACACTTAGCCAAAATGCATATAGTAATATAGTCCACTTAAAATATACTAAGGTATCACTTGCCAATACTATTCCAAAGTATTGACCCTCTGTGGCTGTAACTTGTGATGTTTCAGGTTACTCCGATGATGAATAGGAGTCATGAGTCTACACTCAACATGCTTGCCTGTGGCACATGAAGATGAAGAATTATGTTTATTTACTTATTCCATAGACGCTTGTATTAGGCCTTTGGCCCTGAGTTGTAAAAGACTATGTTTTATCTCTGGAATGAATGTAATAAACGACCTTTGTATCTGTGTACTTCATCTTAAACTGTGGATGCTAGCATTGATCCAGGGACTAGCATTGCAATCACAGGGATCCTTTCCTTTATAAAGGATGGGTCTAACAGATGGTATCAGAGCACTATGTTGCCTGTAGTATTATGACCCTAGGATTGGAAAACCACTAAGGAAAAAGTTTTCAACTACTTCTACACTTGTCTATTCTTCTCATAAAACTTTTCTAATCTCTTTCAACTTACTTTGTAGATGAACTCCATCAACGAATCCGTGAAGAAAGGACCACTCATGACCATGACCTTGGAGTGTGAAACTGAGTTTCCCAATATCCTCAACGACCTCATGGTGGCAATGGAAGCACATGGTGTAGCTGTGTACAAGGGATTTCCAGTAATGGATGAAGGAGTGGAGT
Organism: Avena atlantica; assembly: GCA_910589765.1. Taxonomy (NCBI): domain Eukaryota; kingdom Viridiplantae; phylum Streptophyta; class Magnoliopsida; order Poales; family Poaceae; genus Avena; species Avena atlantica. The sequence continues at coordinate 30,728,474 of OU342734.1, forward strand.
ATTGGTGGGTGCAACTTCACTTGTACAAAAACAAGGAAGACAACCACAAAGAAAGGGGATTCTGCATGTACACCAACACTACAATGCACACCACATTCTTTGAGTCAGCCAGGGATGCAGCTTGGAGGACTATCAAAGAACTAAGTGCTAGAGTCAAGTGCAGAATGCTCAACCTCCAAAAGGACTTAGAGAAAGAGAAGGAGCTTACTCAAGAGTTGGAAACCACCAACCAAGAGATAAGGGGAGATGTTATAGACTTAGTGATAGAGTCAAGAGAGCAAGATTGGTGGATTGCCTCTAGGAACATTGTGTTTGCTAATAGATCCCGTGAGATTGGATTGTAAGGGCACTTCGTTAGTTGGACCACCACTTATCACCTTATTTCCAAAAATGATACTTTAAATAAGTATGGACCTTGATTGATGTAATGGACTTATGTATGCATGACTTGTGTGATGATTGTGATCCATGGATATGTATGAATGTTTGTCTTGATTTACCTTGAATTGTGTTGTTCTAACATTTTCATTCTTATAAATAGATGCCTATTGCCATCAGCACTGTTGAGGAGTTTTAGGTTACTCGTTTTGGTCCTCGTATCGTTGAGCTTACCAATCTGCTCGATCTCCCTCTTCCCACCATCACGGTGTACCCACTTACCAAGTTCTAGAGGAAAGACCTCTGGGGCTTCAAGGTGAACCAGCCTGGACGCCAGACTGAGCCTACTACGGAGGCCATTATCTTCAAGCTGATGCACGACGACAGGGAGAGAGGCATGGAGGTAGTCATGCAGGATCTGATAGGACGACTATTAGGCCGTCACTCCCGACAGGTTAGGGGCACCCACTTTCACGTCTTCGGAAGACGTGATGTTGATGGAGAGTCCATCGACTTTGAGGACGACTCGAGGAGCACTGCAGATCCGATACGTCTCTACCTTCAGGACTTAGAGACTCTTCTCAGGCACGTAGATACAGACAGGACGAACATCATGCTCGGTAATGACGAGCTTCACGTGCAGCTTCGCGAGAAGGACAAGCTTTTTGCGCAGCAGGATGAGATGATCAAGGAAATGGAGACAAAGTTCGAGGCCCAGGACCGCAAGTTCAAGAGTCAGGAGAAACGCGTCCAGGATAGGAACAAGAAGATCCGGGACATGACCGAGGAACTGAAGTCCAAGGATTTCGAGCTAGAGCAGCAGCAGATGGTTATTGAGAGACTTCGTTCCCAGAAGAGGGCTCTCAAGGCCAAGGTCGATTCCTTGACCACTACGATCGAGTAGAACAAGACCGCGATGGAGAACGCGGGTCTTACCTTCATCGAGGAGGAGATTGTTATTGATGAGTAGACTTGACTATTCGTTCACCTTATCATATTCATACTTGTTATTGTGAACTTGTTATTGGACCATCCGACATGTGGATGGCTTGCCACTTGTGTGTTTTATTTCATGAACTTATCATTTGGTTGTTGAGTTTTATTCTTATGTTGCATGTTATGTGAAATTCTTGTGATGTATTGTGCATAAAACATCTAAGGGTATCTCATACTTATCTATTTGAATAAACCACAGATGCCTCCCCGTCGCGCAAACCCCAACCCCAATAACATCACCCCGGAAATGCAACAAATGATGAATGCGCAAACACAGCTTATGAAAATGATGACGACATTCATTCAAAATCAGAATAACAACAACAACAACCCCAACAACAACAACAACAACCCCAATAACAACAACAACAACCCACCGGGTTTTGATATGCTCACCAGATTTCTGCATGATCGGGTTTAGGGTATCTCATACTTATCTATTTGAATAAACCACAGATGCCTCCCCGTCGCGCAAACCCCAACCCCAATAACATCACCCCGGAAATGCAACAAATGATGAATGCGCAAACACAGCTTATGAAAATGATGACGACATTCATTCAAAATCAGAATAACAACAACAACAACCCCAACAACAACAACAACAACCCCAATAACAACAACAACAACCCACCGGGTTTTGATATGCTCACCAGATTTCTGCGATTGAGGCCAGCAAAGTTTTTGGGAACAACTGACCCCATGGTGGCCAATGACTGGCTACGTTCCGTAAACAAGGACTTAGTGACCGTGGGCTGCACGGATGCCGAAAAAGTCAGATTCGCAGCACATTTGTTGGAAGGACCAGCCGCCACATGGTGGGACAACTTCCAAATCACCACTCCTATTGATGAGGTGACTTGGGCTATCTTCGAAGATGGCTTTCGCACTGCTCATATATCATCAGGAATGATGAGTCTGAAAAAGAAGGAGTTTCACAACCTAAAACAGCGCCACCACAGCGTGGCAGAATACATAGAAGAGTTCAACAATCTGGCGCGCTATGCACCGGATGAGGTTGACACAGATGCCAAAAGAAAGGAAAAATTTCTAGAAGGCTTGAATGATGAGCTGAATCTACAGTTGTCTGTGGCATATGTCCCAACTTATCAGTCTTTGTGTGACAAGGCTGCTATTTTGGAAAGTAAAATGAAGCAAGTCGAGAGTAGAAAGAGGAAACACTCCGACAAGCACAGCTCGGGATCGTCTCACAAACGATCTCACTATGATGACAGTGGCAACACAGGATCCCATAAACATGGGAAATTCAGCAAGCACCACCACAACCGTCATGACAACAAGCATCACCGCAGTCATGACAAGTACAAGTACAAGAACCACAAGGGTGGACATAAGAGCCACTATGGTGGAAATGGTAGTGGAAGTGGAGGCCAACCTCCTAAAAAGGACATTAGTCAGGTTGAGTGCTTCAAATGCAAGAAGCTGGGGCATTATGCTAATGAGTGCCCTGAGAAGAAAGTAGAAGGACCTAACAAGCCAAATCCTTTTCAGAAAGGACAGGTTAACCACATCAATGTGGAGGAGGTCTATGAGGAGCCTGATGCCGTGTCTGGTAAGTTCAGACTCAATTCAATTTCAGCATTTGTACTCTTTGATACTGGTGCATCTCATTCATTCATATCAAAAGCATTTGTTGAAAGAAATGAACTACCGATAGAAACCATTGGGTGTCCTATAAGAGTAAGTTCTCCAGGGGGAGAAATGATAGTAAACTCAGGATGTCATGACTTAGTCATAGAGTTTGGAAAACATAAGTTTCCAGTGAACCTAATAATCCTAGATTCCCAAGGACTGGATGTGATTTTGGGAATGGATTGGATGGCTAAGTATGAAGGAGTATTAGATTGTGCCAATCATTCAGTTACACTCACAACCCCCGAAGGAAAAAGAATAAAATTCAAGTCAAACTTTGAATCCAAAGGGAGTAAGCTGAATTATCTTAAGGGGGTTAGCATGGACAGTGTGCCAATAGTATGTGAGTATCTGGATGTGTTTCCGGAAGAGTTACCAGGAATGCCACCGGATAGAGATGTGGAGTTTCTGATAGATTTGGTGCCAGGATCAGGACCAATAGCTAAGAGACCGTACAAAATGTCAGTTGATGAACTGAAAGAGCTCAAGAAACAACTAGGAGAACAGTTACAGAAAGGGTTTATTCAACCAAGTTCTTCATCTTGGGGAGCCCCAGTATTGTTCGTGGAGAAGAAAGATAGAACACAAAGATTATGTATTGACTACCGTTCTCTCAACGAAGTTACCATCAAGAACAAATATCCTTTGCCAAGAATCAACGACTTGTTTGATCAGCTAGAAGGAGCATGTGTATTCTCGAAGATTGATCTCCGGTCGGGTTATTTTCAACTCAAGATAAGAGAACAAGACATACCAAAAACAGCATTCACCACAAGGTATGGATTGTATGAGTATACTGTGATGCCTTTTGGTTTAACCAACGCTCCGGCATACTTCATGAATATGATGAACAAGGTGTTCATGGAATTTCTTGACAAGTTCGTTGTCATTTTCATCGATGACATCTTGGTCTACTCCAAGAGCAAGGAAGAACATGAAAGACACTTACGCTTGATACTTGAGAAACTGAGGGAACATAAACTTTATGCCAAATTCAGCAAGTGTGAGTTCTGGCTAGAGAAAGTTGGTTTTCTTGGTCATGTGATGACGAAGTATGGTGTGGCAGTTGATCCTGCTAAGGTTTCAGCTGTGACAGAATGGGAATCACCCAAGAATGTGAAAGAAGTTCGTAGTTTCCTTGGCTTAGCAGGTTACTACAGAAGGTTCATTGAAAATTTTTCGAAGGTTGCTAAGCCAATGACGGAATTGCTAAAGAAGGACAAGAAATTTGCTTGGTCTGAAGGTTGTGAAGTCAGCTTCCAAGAATTGAAGAAGAGACTAGTGAAAGCACCAGTTCTATGTCTGCCAGATTTGGAAAAGGATTTCCAAGTATATTGTGATGCTTCACATCAAGGTTTGGGTGCCGTACTTATGCAAGACGGTAAAGTCGTAGCCTATGCTTCGATACAACTCAAAACTCATGAAGTAAACTATCCTACTCATGATTTGGAGTTGGCCTCTATCGTCCATGCACTCAAAACATGGAGACATTACCTTTTGGGAAAACGATGTGAAGTGTTCACCGATCATAAAAGCTTGAAGTATATCTTCACCCAGAAGGAAATCAACATGAGACAAAGAAGATGGCTAGAACTTATCAAGGATTACGACTTAAGTTTGCAATACCATCCTGGTAAAGCAAATGTTGTAGCGGATGCTCTAAGTCGTAAGACGTTTGTTAATGGCCTTACCAAAGGTGATTTTCCAGAAGACTTGTGTAAGCAATTCAAAGAAATCAGATTGGAAATTGTGCCTGAAGGACATCTCATGTCTTTGGATGTTCAACCCACTCTATTGGACAAGATCCAAGAAGCCCAGAAGGCCGATAAGGAAATTGAAAAGATTAAGGAAAATATTAGTCTAGGGAAGGCTAAGAGTTTCCGTATAGACGAACAAGGTACTCTATGGCACGGGAAACGTATATGTGTTCCACAAGACCCGGAGTTGCGGAAACTGATCTTACAAGAAGGTCACAACTCTCCGTATTCTATTCACCCAGGAAACACCAAGATGTACATGGATATGAAAGAAAGATTTTGGTGGAACAATCTGAAAAGGGACATCGCCGAGCACATTGCTTTGTGTGATGTGTGTAGCAGAGTAAAAGCGGAGCATCAGAAACCAGCAGGTTTACTTCAACCGCTGCCTATTCCTGAATGGAAGTGGGAAAATATTGGTATGGATTTCATTACCGGACTACCAAGGACCAGGACAGGGTATGATTCTATATGGGTAGTAGTGGATCGCCTAACTAAGGTGGCTCATTTTATACCCGTGAAGACAACATATACAAGTGCCAAGTTAGCAAAAATCTACATGAGCAGAATAGTATGCCTTCACGGTGTACCTAAGAGTATAGTATCAGATAGAGGAACTCAGTTCACTTCTCACTTTTGGAGACAGCTTCATGAATCCTTAGGAACGAGATTAGAATTCAGCACTGCTTTTCATCCTCAAACTGATGGACCAACAGAAAGGACTAACCAGATTCTTGAAGACATGTTGAGGGCATGTGCCTTAGACTACGGAGCAAGTTGGGATGAAAGCTTGCCTTATGCAGAGTTCTCTTACAATAACAGTCATCAATCTAGTATTGGAATGGCACCGTTTGAGTTACTCTATGGAAGGAAGTGTACCACCCCATTGCTAGGGAATGGTGTGGGAGAGAGAAGTTTATTTGGACCTGATCTTATCAAAGACACCGAAGAGAAAGTCAAATTGGTTAAAGACAGATTGAAGATAGCACAATCCAGACAGAAAAGCTACGCGGATTCTAAGCGTAGAGAAGTCACCTACGAAGTTGGGGATATAGCTTATCTTAGAGTATCACCACTTAGTGGAGTGAAAAGATTTGGAGTCAAAGGAAAGTTGGCACCAAGATATGTTGCACCATTCAAGATTCTAAGTCGCAAAGGAGAAGTTGCATATGAAGTTGAATTGCCAGAATCTCTGCCAGCTGTCCATAATGTGTTTCATGTGAGTCAGCTCAAGAAATGTCACCCAGAGATGGAGGAATCATCCTTGAAGGATACCATACCTTTGGAAGAAGTACAATTAGAAAGTGATCTCACCTATGAGGAAAAGCCTGTCAAGATTCTTGAGACCGCAGAAAGAGTCACAGGGACAAAAACTATCAAGTTTTGCAAAGTGCAATGGAATCATCACTCCGAAGAAGAAGCAACATGGGAAAGAGAAGATGATCTTCGGAAAGACCACCCTCACCTATTTGCTAGCCAATCCGAATCTCGAGGGAGAGATTCATCTTAAGGGGGTTAGATTTGTAACATCCCTAAATTCATATTCCAAAACTCATTCATATCATCTAAGCATTCATCATAATTTAGGGTTCTCCTAAAAAACAGAAGCTTGTGCTATGATTTCATGTGAGTAAAATTTCACTCATTAGACCATCACTTTTGAAACTTAAATGTTAAGAAATTTGTTTGCTTTCCCCACTGTTGGAAAGATTAGGTGTAAAAGTTTAACCAAGATTTTTCAAATTAGAAATAATTTCAAAACCTCTGTTTTCAAACATTGCAATTTGAAATTTTTAGTGCCAAGTCTGGTGGTTTGAAATCCAAGTTTGAACAAGCCTTTGCAAGGCAACCCCATGAGCTTTGACTCATTTCTGAGACCAAGTCACCCCTGCAAAACCACAGAAAGATTTGAATTCAAATTTACTTTGAAACTATTTGAAAACCTAATCAGAAAATCGAATAAGAAAAAGAAAAAGACTAAACAAAGGAAAAGGGCCAAGCGCCAGGAAACTGGCCCAGCAACGAACCCAGCCCAGCAAGCCCACCCGGGGATTCCTTTTTCTTCTTTCACACGCAAGCGCACGCATTCAACCGCTGACATACAGACCCCACCCTCATTTCGCACACGTCGCTGACAAGCAGGCCCTGTCCACGCTGTCATCGTCTTCCCCAAACCTCGCCCGCGACCACGTCGCAACTACAGTGACTGCCGGTGATGGCGCGGTTTAATTGGGCCATTAAATACAGACGTTTCCTGTCAAGGCACCGGCTATAAGATCCCCACATCCCCACGATCATTTTCCCCCAGTCAATCGCACACTCACGCCACCAGGCTGCCCACGACTCGCTCGAGACCGCCACAGACAGAGCTAGCTCCGGCGACCGATTCAGGTGAGCCCCGTGCACCCCTTCCCCTCTGGATTGTTCGAGACGCTTAGTAATCCTCTTGCGCACCTTCTAACCACAACAGAGCATCCTGTACTGCCCGAGGTCGACATGTTCGCTTGACGCCGTAAGCACCCGACGACCACCCCAACTCCGGCGAGCAATCTCAGTAAGTTCCGAGCGCCCCTCCGCAAGCCAGTACCACGACGAGCTTCAGCAGCCTCCGGCGAACCTGGTAATACCCCTCTCCCTCTCGCGGACGATGTAGAACGCCGGCGCCGCCGTAGTCAGACGCGCCGCCGCTAGTCAACACCGCCAGCGCCGCCCGTTTGTGGTTGATGGTTTGGTCCGTTGGATCTGCATCGTAGGGCTAGGATAGATCTAGGCCGAAGCGGTACGCGCGTGTCTAGATCGTTAGATCTAAGTTAGATCGTGCGGTCCGCAGCGCTCGATCCGCGCGAACCGGTACGCACCAGTGAGGTTGCGACGCGTGGCAGGGTTTAATTCAAAAACAGAATTTAAAACCTGATTTAGATCCAAACTTCAAACTACTATAACTTTTGAATGCCACGTTAGAATTTTACAAATTTTATACAATTGGATTCAGTGAAACCAGACCTTTCTGAATGTCCAATTTTTTTAACAAATAGTAACCATAAGATGACTTTATTTGTGAAATCATATTTAAAGCTATTTTGAGTATAGATTTGTTTTGATAATTAGTTTTAATGTTAAATAAGTTTGTTAGGGAAAATTTGGTGCCCTGTTATGTTTCAGTAGCATGCACATGCTTGGTAAAATTTCCTAAATCACCACTTAGTAAAATTCTTGCATGCATGCATTCATATTATTTTTGATTGAATAAATTGTGTGAAATTGAATGTTACAATTTTTCTTGTAGATTTTGCTAGTGATTGTGATTGTGAAGAGTGCTATTCTCCCCACTACCAAGGCAAGTGATATTTTCATGAATAACTCTATCCTATGTTTTGTACTATCATTAGATATTTTGCTAAGTCTTGCATGCTATTTTTGCCTAATGCTAAGTTTGGGAAATCCTAAGTAGTGTAGAATGATATATTTGCTAAGGAATTTTCCTAAGATAGGTTACCATAACATGCTTAGCCTAGATACTTAGCAAACAAGGGTGGTGAACATCTATACTTATTATGATGAAAATATTTCTAAGTCAAGAGACTTATGCTTTCTTAATAAAACAAACTAAGTCAAATGAACCTCCTGGGTGGATTGGAAAGATTGGGTTATGTTGAGTGGTTACACAAGGCCATGGACTTGGGTTGTGTATCTCACTTGTGGAATGCCACCCAGGCACAAAGGGATTTGGAGGCCAAGTGTTGAGAAAGCTTACAGTGCAACCACTTGGCAATATGGGCTCTGCCTTGATCATATAGGTTGCTAGAACTTGGTCACTTGGACAGTTGGTGGTAGTTGGGATGATAGGTTGGTACGCGTCCATTTGACTAAGGAAAGGCTTCTGAAAGGTCCTGTCTTGGGAAACCAAGTCTGGTGGGGAAAGTGCACAACCTCTGCAGATGGAAAACCTAAGTACTTATCCTAGTCCAAGGCAATGGACAATTTGAGCATCAAGACATGGAAGCTACAAGAATCTCATCACTCCAATTTCTAAGTTAAAACTGGTGGGTGAACATGGGTGAAGAACCCCAATGTCTATTGGTGGTCTCTTGGGAATGTTTTGACAAAGAAAAACCTGGAGATTTCAACTAATATGAAAAACTTATTTTCAAGCAAAGCAAGCCAAGCTACACTTAGCCAAAATGCATATAGTAATATAGTCCACTTAAAATATACTAAGGTATCACTTGCCAATACTATTCCAAAGTATTGACCCTCTGTGGCTGTAACTTGTGATGTTGCAGGTTACTCCGATGATGAATAGGAGTCATGAGTCTACACTCAACATGCTTGCCTGTGGCACATGAAGATGAAGACTTATGTTTATTTACTTATTCCATAGACGCTTGTATTAGGCCTTTGGCCCTGAGTTGTAAAAGACTATGTTTTATCTCTGGAATGAATGTAATAAACGACCTTTGTATCTGTGTACTTCATCTTAAACTGTGGATGCTAGCATTGATCCAGGGACTAGCATTGAAATCACAGGGATCCTTTCCTTTATAAAGGAGGGGTCTAACAATACCCAATAGTTTCCTTCGGGTGTAAGATCCCTCCCTTTATAAAGGTAAGGATCCCTGTGATTGCAATGCTAGTCCCTGGATCATTGCTAGCATCCACAGTTTAAGATGAAGTACACAGAAACAAAGGTCATTATTACATATCATTCAGAGACAAACATAGTTATTTACAAACTCCATGGCCATAGGACCAATACAAGAGTTCAAATATATAATAAGATAAATAAGTCTTCATCTTCATGTGCCACATGCAAGCATGTTGAGTGTAGACTCATAACCCCTATTCATCATCAGAATAACCTACAACATCACAAGTTACAGCCACACTGGGTCAATACATTGGAATAGTATTGGCAAGTGATACCTTAGTATAATATTAGCATCTAGATACTATATGCATTTGGCTAAGTGTAGTTTAGGCTTGCTTTGCTCAAAATAGGTTTTTGCCTATTAGTTGAAAACACTAAGTTTTTCTTTGACAAAACTTTCCCAAGGAAACACCAATAGAAATTGGTGAACCTTTACCCTTGTTTAACCACAAGTTTTTACTTAGAAATTGGGATGAGGAGATTCTTGCTAGCTTCCATGTCTTTATGCTAAAGCTGTCCAATACCAGGGACATGGCTATGTACTTAGATTCTTCCATCTGCAGAGGTTGTGCACTTTCCCCACAAGACGTGATTTTCACCAAGACAAATGGACGCGCTCCAACCTATCATCCCACTACCACCAACTGTCCAAATGGCTAAGTTATTGCAACCTATATGATCCAGGCAGAGCCCATAATGCCATGTGGCTGCACTAGAACCTTCTTAACATTTGGCATCTCAAATCCCTTTGTTCCTGGGTGGCTTTCCACAAGTGAGATACACAAGGTAAACCATAGACATGGGTATTGTGTAACCACTAAACACAAACCATTCTTTCCATTCCACCCAGGTGTTTCATTCACTTAGTTGTTTTATTAAGCAAAAACACAAGTCCAAAGACTTAGAAATATTTTTCATAGCATGAATATATATATAACCACCCTTGGCTGCTACTAGCTAGGCTAAGCATGGCATTGATAAGTATCTTAACTTAGAAATTTCTAGAAATTCTACAACTACTAGGATTTCCCAAGCATAGCATATAGATCAAAATATTCATGCAAGTCCTATACAAAATATTTCTAGTGCATAGTTGAAAAACATAGGAATAAAATCATGAAGCACACTTGCCTTGGTAGTTTGGGGAGTAGCAACAATCTTCACAATCATAATCACTATTTGCACCAAAATCTACACATAAAATAATGGCACCAAATCACATACAAAATATATACAAAAAAATATATATGAATGCATGCAAAATACCATGTGATGATTTTCTACACCAAACAAGACAACTGCACAGTACTGAATCTTAAACAAGTTCAAAACTTGCTAAATAAATCTTACTTGAACAACTTAACGATTTTCAAATAATTTCTATACACAATTTATGCCTACATTTGTTTCTGCAAAAACAACCATTTTTACAGAGGCAAAACATTAAACACATTGCATAAATGGAAAGGATTTTCTCTCCTGATTCCAATGATATAAAATTTGTCAAATTTGGACGTGGGAATCAAAAGTTATGAATTTTTCAAGTTTAAACATCTAATAGATCTAAATTCTGATTTTAAATCAAACCTACAGACACACCGCGTGTTCTGATTCGTCGATACCGCTTCGTGTGGATCGATCAACGAGGGCCGTTAGATTTAAGTGGCAGCGCACGGTCAGATCTGCGTGTATCGGTCCGAGTAAGTGATCTAATCCTGAGCCTCAATTCCAGATATAACGGCTGCGAAGCTTGGGACCAAAGACTGGCGGCGCTAGTGGCGGCGACGGCTCTGTTAGAGACGTTGCCGACGATTTAGGTCGCGCGGGAGAGGGTGAAGTGGCTTACCGAGTTCGCTGTGTGCTGCTGATGCTCAAGGTAGGCTTCGTTGGCGAAGGGGCGCACCGTGGATGTCGCTAGAGCTCGTCGGAGTCGTGCGCGGCGTCGGGTGCTTGCAGACGACGATGTTGCCGAGGTTCTGCGTCACCCTAGCACGAGTCAGTGGCATTAGGGGGTGCGTAAGGTCACGGTGAGCAATATGGTTTCAAGGAGAAGACAAGGGGTGCTCGATTCTTACCGCTATTGCTCTTCGGAGTTGAGCGACGGCTCTGGTGGTTGCGGCCGTGAACGAAGACGACGACCCTGGAGCGATATAGAGCAAACAGAAAGTGTGAGAAGATGCGGACGGGCAAGACATACAAGCTCGTATGAACGAGAGGTGAAGGGGAGCACGAGGTTCACCGGAATAGGTCGCTGGAGTGCGTCGGGCAGCGGAGTTGCAGCTCGAATTGCCGGCAGCCTGGTGAAGGAGTGGGGGTGCTGAGTGAGGGGAAAGACTCGCGGTGTAGAGGGGTTTAAGTAGGCAGGGGATCGACAGGAAACGCCTGTGGAATCAAGGGCAATTACGCCGCGCGATCAACGCCAGCAACGGCCAGCGGCGACGTGTTCTTCGCGAGATTTGGGGAAGACGATGGTGACGTGGACGGGCCCAGTGGTCAGCGTGAGGGGGTGTGTGCGGGTGCGGTGAGAAACAGAGGAGAAAGGGGAAACCCGGGTGGGCTGTTTTGCTTGCTGGGCTGGAATGCTGGCGCCAGCCCCAGTTGGGTTTTCTATTTCTTTTTCTTTTTCTGAGTTGATTTTCAGGAATCATTTTCAAATAAATTCAAAAGCAATTGAATTCAAATCTTTTCTGGATTTTTGTAAAGTGTAACCTTCATACTTTTGTGCATAAAATCATGTTGTCTCTCTATACTTGCTTGGTCTCTTTGAGTAAACAAATAAACAGTGCCATAGTTCAAGATTTGAATAGGTTTTGCAAATGGTTTAAACCATATTTGTTTTGGTGAATTTTTGTCCAAGCCTTGACACACAACCAAACCAACTTAAGATCAAACTAATCTTGGTTTAAAACAAATATTCCCTCACTTGAGAGTGGCATTTAGATCAATGCATGCTCACATAAAATAATAGCACTTAGTGCTTCTATTTTCTTGAAATGAGTTTGATATTTGATCCTTAAATGATATGCATGCATGGATGATATGCAATCTTTGAAAACATGATTTTAGGGATGTTACAAATCTAACCCCCTTAAGGTGAATCTCGCCCTCGAGATTCGGGTTGGCTAGCAAATAGGTGAGGGTGGTCTTTCCGAAGATCATCTTCTCTTTCCCATGTGGCTTCTTCTTCGGAATGATGGTTCCATTGAACTTTGCAGAATTTGATAATCTTAGTCCAAGTAACTCTTTCTGCAGTCTCAAGAATCTTGATAGGTTTTTCCTCATAAGTGAGATCACTTTCCAATTGAACTTCCTCCAATGGTATAGTATCCTTCAAAGAAGTCTCTTCCATTTCTGGATGGCATTTCTTAAGCTGACTCACATGAAACACATTGTGAACGGCAGACAATGATTCTGGTAATTCAATCTCATAAGCTACTTCTCCTTTACGACTCAGAATCTTTAATGGTCCAACATATCTTGGGGCCAATTTACCCTCGACACCAAATCTCTTCACTCCACGAAGTGGTGACACTCTAAGATAAGCTCTATCACCCACTTCATAGGTGACTTCTCTACGCTTAGGATCTGCGTAGCTCTTTTGTCGGGACTGTGCTATCTTCAATCTATCCTTAACTAGCTTGAATTTATCTTCGGCCTCTTTGATTAGTTCTAGTCCGAACAAACTTCTTTCCCCCACACCATTCCATAACAATGGGGTGGTACACTTTCTCCCATAGAGAAACTCAAAGGGTGCCATCTCAATACTGGCTTGATAGCTGTTATTGTAAGAAAATTCTGCGTAAGGCAGTCTTTTATCCCAACTGGCTCCATAGTCTAGGGCACATGCCCTCAACATATCTTCAAGAATCTGGTTGGTCCTTTCTGTTTGTCCATCAGTCTGAGGATGAAAAGCAGTGCTGAATTCCAACCTCGTTCCCAACGACTCATGTAGTTGCCTCCAAAAATGAGAAGTGAATTGAGTTCCCCTATCAGACACAATACTCTTGGGTACTCCATGTAGACATATAATTCTACTCATATAGATCTTGGCTAACTTAGCACTTGTGTAGGTTGTCTTCACGGGTATAAAATGAGCCACTTTAGTTAAGCGATCCACTACTACCCAAATAGAATCATATCCTGACCGGGTCCATGGCAATCCGGTAATGAAATCCATGCCAATCTTTTCCCACTTCCAATCAGGAATAGGTAGTGGTTGTAACAATCCTGCTGGTTTCTGATGTTCCGCTTTCACTCTACTACATACATCACACAAAGCAATATGTTTGGCGATGTCCTTCTTGAGATTATTCCACCAAAATATTTCTTTCATATCCATGTAATTTTGGTGTTACTCGGATGAATGGAATACGGTGAGTTGTGTGATTCTTGTAAAATCAGTTTTCGAAGTTCCGGGTCTTGTGGAACACAGATACGCTTTCCATGCCATAAAGTACCCTGTTCATCTTCATGGAATCCTTTGGCTTTTCCCTTGCCAATCTTTTCCTTAATCTCTTCAATTTCCTTATATGTCTTTTGGGCTTCTTTGATTTTGTCCAACAAAGTGGATTGATCATCCAATGACATGAGATGTCCTTCAGGCACAATCTCCAATCTGAGATCTCTAAATTGGGCACACAGATCATCTGGCAATTCTCCCTTAGTAAGGCCATTCACAAAAACCTTACGGCTTAGAGCATCCGCTGCAACATTTGCTTTACCGGGGTGGTATTGCAAACTCAAGACATAGTCCTTGATGAGTTCTAGCCATCTTCTTTGTCTCATGTTAATTTCTTTCTGGGTGAAGATATACTTCAAACTTTTGTGATCTGTGAACACTTCACATCGCTTTCCCAAAAGATAGTGTCTCCATGTTTTGAGTGCATGGACAACAAAGGCTAACTCTAAATCATGAGTAGGTTAATTTACCTCATTAGTTTTGAGTTGTCTCGAGGCATAAGACACAACTTTCCCTTATTGCATAAGTACTTCACCTAATCCATGATGAGATGCATCACAATACACTTGGAAATCCTTCTCCAAATCTGGCAGACATAAGACTGGTGTTGTCACTAGCCTCTTCTTCAACTCTTGGAAACTGAGTTCACATCCTTCAGACCAACCAAATTTCTTGTCTTTCTTTAGTAACTCTGTCATTGGCTTAGCTATCTTGGAGAAATTCTCAATGAACCTTCTGTAGTATCCTACCAAGCCAAGGAAACTACGAACCTCTTTCACTGAATTAGGAGATTCCCATTCAGTTACAGCTGAAACTTTAGCAGGATCAATTGCTACACCATCTCCTGACACAACGTGTCCAAGAAATCCAACTTCATTCAACCAAAACTCACACTTGCTGAATTTGGCATACAGCTTATGCTCTCTAAGCTTCTCAAGTATCAAATGCAAATGTCCTTCATGCTCTTCTTTGCTCTTGGAGTAGATCAAAATGTCATCAATGAATATGACAACAAACTTGTCAAGGAACTCCATGAACACCTTTTTCATCATGTTCATGAAATAAGCTGGGGCATTGGTCAAACCAAATGGCATCACAGTGTACTCATACAATCCATACCAAGTGGTGAAAGCTGTCTTTGGTATGTCTTGTTCCCTTATTTTGAGCTGGAAATATCCTGATCGGAGATCAATTTTTGAGAACACACATGCTCCTTCTAGCTGATCAAACAAGTCATTGATTCTAGGCAAAGGGTATTTGTTCTTGATAGTCACCTCATTGAGGAGCGGTAATCTATGCATAACCTTTGACTCCTATCCTTCTTTTCCACAAACAAAACTGTTGCTCCCCAAGATGAATAACTTGGTTGAATAAATCCTTTCTGCAACTGTTCTCCAAGTTGTTTCTTGAGTTCTTTCAATTCGTCCACTGACACCTTGTATGGTCTCTTTTCTATTGGTCCAGATCCTGGTAGAAAATCAATAAGAAACTCCACATCTCTATCTGGTGGCATTCCCGGCAATTCTTTCGAAAACACATCCGGATATTCACTCACAATTGGCACACTGTCTATGATAACCCCCTTAAGATAATTAAGCTTACTCCCTTTCGATTCAAAATTATACTTGAATCTTATCTGTTTCTTTTCTGGGGTTGTGAGTGCAACAGTTCGATTGGCACAATCTAGTACTCCTTCATACTTGATGTAGCACCCCGGGTAAACCACTAATAGAAAACCACTATTGTTTTTATTATGTGCATCATCATGCATCTATTTGCCTAAAACTATTTTGCTAAAAGCCAGTTTTTGTTTTCTAAAATATCCCCTCTCTATTTCAAATGTAAAACCCTTGGTCCGCTCGGATCTTTTGTTTGAAAAAAGTATTATACCAAAAGGATATTTTAAAACTAATTAAATTAATAATAACTATTTTGACCAGAGAGGCAGTCTAGCTGGTCAGGCCAGAGGCCCAATCGGGCCAGACTACCTACCACCCGGCCCACTTAAACCAAACCCTAATCTCCACCTACCCCAAACCCTAGTCCCTGGTGAAACCCTAAACCACCTACCTTCCTTCAGTCGCCGCCACCCTGATCTAACTCCACACGCGCGCGCTCGCACCCCTGTCCACAACGCGTGACCCACGCGAGCTCTACCCCGTCCCACTGACCCGGTCGCCACAATCCCCGTTGCACGCATCCACTCTTCGGTCGTGACCCCGACCCTCCTTGTCGATCTTGATCCCCACCCACCGTTCCCTCTCCTTCTCCCTAGCCCTACTCTCCCCATCCACGCTCCCCAATTCCTCTAGCGACAACCACCCTTGCCGCTAATCTCGTGTGTGACCCCACCACACGGCCCACCTTCCTTCCCTCGATGCTCCTCTTTCCTCCTTCCTCCCGCATCTGCCACCGCCAGGTTCCCCTCGCCCCACCGCCGCGCTCGCTCGCCCGACCCCGCAGCCGCGCGCGCCACCGGACGTCGCCTCTCCTCTACCTCGGCCTCCCCGCCGTCTCCCTTCCCCGCGGAGCCTCTCTCGCGCTATCCTCTTCGGTCGCCTCGTCGATAACCTCCGCCTGCGCCTCCTGATTCCGGCGGGTCTGCCGTTGTCGCCTCTACAGAGCGCCGCCTTCGGCTCGGCCACACATCTGCCACCGGAGCCTCCTCTGTCCGCTGCCAGGGGTCCCTTCCCGCATCTTCTACCTGCCAGGCCCGCCTGCTGTCATCGTCCTACCGGCCGTCCTCAGACCCGCCACCAGGATGCTGACCCCTCCATGGTCTCCCCGTTGACAGAGCTCCTCCCGGCGAGTCCCGCCGTCACCGTGTCCGCCTCCGGCGACAGGCTCCTCCGCCTCTGTTGTGCTGCGGACGAGCACCCTGCAAGCTCGCCATGCCCATCTTGTCGGGCTTACTCACCTGCGTCTCGTCCATGCGTCACCAGCACCCTACCGGCCTCGACGACCCCTGTCTCGCCTCGGTGATGCTCTGCTCTGGCCCTGCCCGCAAGGTGCTCGAGCCGGTGTCCACATGGGACATGCCTCATTTGTTGTTCTGCCTTCAGTGCCTCTGCCTCGTGCCCGTATTGTTGCTGGGCCGTTGTATCAGAGAGGGCCCATGGCTCCATAAGATATGCCCTGACGATGTAATTAGCTTCACATGATCTTCTCCACGGTTCTGATGGTTGAGACAATGAATCTCTCCTTTCCAGGTCCGATGGCGACACCTCGAAGATCTAAGGACCGAACCTCGGCGTTCTTCCCCCCTCCTCTTCGAAACCCGATCACGAACCCTCGGCGAACCCCAAGATCTTCAGACCGCCGTGTGTGATTCTCTTTTCCAAGCCCTATTTTATGAAATGAAATATAATATATGATATTCACTTGTTGCATATTAAATTGTTCGTACTTGCATGCATATTGTGGGTGCTTGGGGCTATTTTGATGATTCACCTAAATTAAATATGGAGTCCATATGCGGGCAAATCTAGTCTAATATTGGCTCCATTTAAATTTGTGTAGCGAACCGGTGATATAATTTGCCTTGTTACATTTAAAATGGCGGGGTATCTAAACAATATGAACTTAACAAATAATTGTCGGAGCCCCGGTTCCGCTTAATATTGTCTAATTGCATCGCATCCTTGCCACACCATACATCATACATGCATCATGTCGATCTTCTACCATAGAATTAAATAGTGCATACGGTATTTGTTCTAGTGCTTTGCTTCTTCACGGATTAGGCCGATGAGTTGATGCGAGTGTTGACCCGATCTTCAGATGAATCTTCGATAATGTTTTTCAGGCGAGCATTCTCCCCCTTTCTACCTATCTTGCTTTTATAGTATTTATTCCCTCCTGTTGATCTATTGCTATCTGTGTTGCGATGCTCTAGTTTTTGTACCCGTGATATCCCTTGCAGCCTTATATTGCCTTGGACACATCCTATTACCTGTTGTTTGGTAGATAGTTGGACTTGCGTGTCGTAGTCGCTTGCTCAAGTGCTGTTTCGTGTCGACAAGTACCATAGTTGTTGGAGTAATGTCGCATGTTTAATGTTAGAGATGATCATGGCTTTAATTATCGTTTAATAACTAAAATTGAAGTAGGTAAATGCAGAGGCACAGGTGGACAATAGATATTATTTGGTTTTTTAACCGTCCACTTGTGTCCCGTAGGACCCCGAGTTCTTGACACCTGTTCCGAGATCAAGCGCGCTAACCACAGGTGGGGTGTGTGGGCACCCCCATCGATTAGTACGTGATTTCAAAGTACTGCACCGGGGGCCACAAAGTAGTTTGGGGCTTTATTACTATCCTGTACTTATGCCATGCTTTACTGCTTTATTTATGATTGCGCGTGAAGCGCCTGTACTGTTTTGGAACCAACGTGGAATGTTTTCGCGGTATCGACAAGCCCAGTCACACTTTCGGGTTCCCAGTCGTTTACAGCCATTGTCACAAACCTCTGGGTCCGTCTCGGAGTCAGCCGACTTCGTTGCGGGTAGCTTAGTGTGGTGGCCCCCATGTGCTTGCTTTGGGTCTGGGAACCGTCGTGTCCGAAACCCCGTCGACATACCGTTGGGTGTATGTTTTGTGATCTTGTACCTACCTGATCTGACAACAAGGGTGTAGGTGCGTGTGGAAACTTTGTTGCACCCCTGTAGGGTTAAATCTTTTCGAGAAGCCGTGTCCGCGGTTATGGACAACTTGGAGCACAGTTCTCGATCATAGATAACTATAATTAAAGTTTACTATTATAATTTGACTTGTATCCGATATGAATAGTAATCAGCTTCACTACAACGGAATGGCTAAATAAAAGTACCAGCAACTGCTGGGTTTGGGATATCTCATGCTAATTGAATCTGACTAGTAAGTGTCGCAACTACAACGGAATGGTTAACTAAAAGTGCCCACTGCTTATTATATCAGAATGATTATCTATACCTGACTAGTAATTGCTACAACGATAACGGAATAAATAAAACTGCCAACTGTGTGAGTTCCTCGGTTGACTTCCTCGTTTGGTCTCGAGGGGGAAATACCAGGATGGGTATGTTTGGTGGTAGTATCAGGCTGGTTTCGAATAGGTCCTTCTTATCTCTCTCTGATAGCCGACAGTTGTATCAAGTCTCTATAGGTTGTCTAGTGCATGTTGTGCTGCCGCTTCAGTCCACCGTACCTACGTAGGCGAAGACCGCCGAATTCTAGTCTCGCCGTGTACTGGCCTCAGTACTGACCGCTCTCTCTTTTTCCTTTGCCCTTTGTCGGCACCCCTTTTGTTTAAGCAGGTTTTGAGATCGACGTCGTTAGCAGGGTTACCCTTTCGGCTTGGCCTGGGCAGGGTTATGGACGCCATTGGTTGTTCTTCAGGGCTCTTAGCTCAATTTGCATCTTGTCCGTACTCGGACGTTGTATCGTTTTAAAGGTGATTTGGATCTTTATATTGTATATCTGTATTCTTGACTCTTTGAGTCGTTGTTGTATATATCTGTTCTGTGGGTTCCATCGTGGACTATTGTGTAATGGTATTACTTCGTTTTCCACCCGCACGAAAGTGCCTAGTGGGCACCTTTGAATCGTTTCTATGCGGGTTTGGCGGGAATCGCTGAAACTTGCATAGGGTCGATTCTGAGGGTGTTACACTTGGTCATCCAATCCATTCCCAAAATTACA